>CP142459.1:17195000-17875000 GCA_038049695.1 Cinnamomum chago
AAGCTTCCCAATGAAGACTCACTTTAGGCTATCCATAATTGGGTCTTATCTCTCGGCCAATGAATGCCTTACCATCTCTGAAGATTCATGTCCTACTAAATGCCTTGCCATTTATTAATTGGATGCTAAGGCCGCATCACTGTTGACATGGTGTTAATCATGTTTCCATTATGGTGCTCAGTTAGATGGAGGGGTCCACTATTTTCAAATTGAAACTTGAGAATATATCATTGTAGGGGGGGGGGGGGGGGGGGTGTTTCACATTTTAGATCCAAGCTTCCCAATGAAGACTCACATTTAGGCTATCAGAAGATTCATGTCTTTTTTCTTTTTCTACTAAATGCCTTGCCATTTACTAATTGGATACTAAGGCCGCATCACCGTTGACATGGTGTTAATCATGTTTTCATCCTGGTACTCGGTTGGATGGAGGGGTCCACTATTTTTAAATTGAAACTTAAGAATATATCATTAGAGGTTGTGGAATTTATCTTTACTAGTCCCGATTATCTCTTTGTAGAACCCACAATGGAGTTTCAATGATGAGTTACACCACTTGTAAAAGGTGCGAGAGAGGATTAGGACTATACATGTTCCCATTAATAGGTTGGGGAAAGGTAGAAAGTTACAACTTTGGATAGAACAACCAATATTAAAACATTGTCCTTATAGATCATGGTTTTAATAGGAAAAGAAAAATAATAAAATTTTCACTATTTATGTGATTTATTAAATGGGTTTTGAGAAAAATAACTATTTCTTTAAAAAAATCATTAAATTTTGAGAGTGAACAATAAATTTTTTTCTTGGATAATCAAGGAAAAAAGATTAAACACTAACATTAATACAGTAGAGCAAACATAACAATAGGCCCCACAAAGATAGCAAGTGAAGATCTATTAAAGAATTTGGGTCTCCTATCTCAACCCTTAAATAAAAAGGATGTAGCATACGCCTCTAAACTCTATCGTGAAACTCATAAAGAGATAATCTGAATCGTTCATAATAAATAACTTCCCATCTTAGTTAAATTTCACTTTAAAATAGGCTTTATTGCAAGATTGAAGATAAGATTGAAACCGCGATCCTACCTTGACGTGACATCACTGCTGATGTGGCGTAATCATTTTCTATCATGTTATCTTTTGAACGTTGGGACCAGTCCTCCCTAGAGAAATAATAAAAGCAACCATGTATATATGAATGAAGGCAATCAATTATGCCGCGACAAAGTTTAGAAATGTCCTTTCTTTGGCCTTTTATATTCAATTAAACACAGACTCCTTGTCCTCAAAGCAAAAAAAAACCTCTGCAGATTTCTCTTCTGTAATATCACTGTTCCAACGTTTTGCACGTGGGCATGCCTCTGGTGTGCGTCTCCCACAGTCCCACCATCCAACACTTTCTACCGCAATGATAGAGCTGCACAATCACCAAGAGAATTCCACTTCATATATTAAAAAAACAAAATGTCTCATCAATCTTACTGAATCGATCTGCTAAATGTACTAAACAAAACCCATCTGCACAATCTCTCAAAAGAACCCATCAACTTCATAATATCCGTACATTCCATCTTCATAAACTCATCACCACAATGGCCAAAAACAAACTTGTTTTGATAAATCATCTCCTCAATCTCAAAAAAATTCCACCTTCACAAACCCATTACAAAACAGAGCCCATTATTCGGTGTAAAAGCTTTGATTAACAGTTTCAATGACTCAGATTACGATTAATAATGTGATTTGCCTGTCATCTCCTTTCAAGAATAAAACTTGATAGTATATTTTAATAAAGGGACATGTCAGTTTCTCTTTGTTTTAAAAATTGTGTGCCCGCTTCTCTCTTCATTAGTGAAAGGAATCAAAAGCTTTTCCCATTGACGTATTGGCACATGATTGCAGTGATGACAGTATAAGCAGCATAAATGGATAGCTGGGGCCCTGCAAGGCAGAAATCACATGTTACTTTGAAGGGTACTTCTAAAGGTAGATGCAATATTGCTGCATAGAGATGCATGTTTTTTTAAGCGGTCAGTTGAATGACTTTCAAACGTATTAAAAAAGGTAGACGCTTATTGCACGATTCTCTAGACGAGCATGGGAGTGAAAATAAAAATTGAAAAAACTTTTCTCTATAAGGATAAGCCGATGACGTTAGCTGTGTTTTCCATACCTTTTTGGTTTTTTTTTTTCCATGGCGCAACGGAAAAAAGAAACCACACGTTTCCTTCCACATGCGTCCCGATGCAAGAGTTTTGACGCGTGAAGCGAGACGAACCAACATGTCGTCTTTGTTTTCTTATGTCGTAGAGAAGGAAAAACATATGGGAGGAAAAAATAAAAGTGGGTGATCAAGAGTTGTGAGGTAAATCTGAAAACTCTCTTCAAATGCTTTCAAAATTCACTCGATAATCAAGTTTCCATCTCATTTATTTAGAGTAATTTCTAGGAGTCTGTACTACTACGGACTCTATCCCTCCGAAAATCTCATATCTCCTAATCAGCGTGAAAATTCTGTCAGATTGTTCTAAACTATACTACCAAGAGTTTGATCTTTATTTGACTTAATAAGATCAAGACTTGTTGAAAGGCCGGACTCGATCTGATGTTGGCCCAATGAGAAATGGGCCACATAATTTTCCTAACAACTTCAACTTTACCTTTACCTCTAACGCTAAACTAAAGTAAGTGGTTTTAGAGTCAACATTAGTATGATAATGTTTTTCATTTTGTTTTCCTCTTTTGTGAATACTCACTCTCGCTTTCCTTTGAATCCAAACCATCTATCGCACTTTCTAGCTAGAAGAAAACCAAGTTACACAAGATGGGAACCAGGGGCGGCTCCAGGAATTCAAGTCAGTGAGGTCAAAAAATACTTATCTTCCGCGACTTTGCAACTAGGGTTATGACCCAGGCCAGGCCGAGGTTAAGCTCTTATCCTACCCTCATTTGCAGATCGGGCTTAACCGAGCAAAAACCTTCAACTTTCACATGAGGGGCTGTAATTTTTAGGCCCTTACCCTATCTTCAAATATTTAGTATTAGAAAAATGAGGGGAAAAGAATACAAATAAAAGAATCTAAAATAAAAATACTATTTGAGCTTCTTATTAGTTAAGGCAAATCCATTTAAATTTATAAGCCATTTAAAATTATTGGGCTGCCCATGACACAAAAGTACATGGTTTATCTTAATTGGATGTTACAAAAGGGTCAAAAATTTATAAGCCATTTTCTTTCTTTCAAGTCAAACTCTTAAATTAAGTTGGCTTAAAATCTTCCCATAAGATTGTTTTTTTATTATGTTTAATTAGAAAAAAAATTATAATCTATAATGTTTTTTTAATTGAAAGGAAGGTCCAAATTCATCGCAGCCGTACGTTTAAAGATTTGGGTGGTTGTGATTTTTTTTCTTGACCGTTGCTTTTTGTAGAATTGTCAAAAAAACATCCATGAGTGAGCTTTCAA
This sequence comes from Cinnamomum chago, assembly GCA_038049695.1. NCBI lineage: Eukaryota > Viridiplantae > Streptophyta > Magnoliopsida > Laurales > Lauraceae > Cinnamomum > Cinnamomum chago. The sequence continues at coordinate 17,198,473 of CP142459.1, forward strand.
AGACAAATTAAAAGCTGACCTCTGCTAGAGTTGTGGGGCCCACCCTTATTGAAAATGAGATGAGAGATCTTATAGATGACGACATTATTATGATCAGAGTTTCACCTGCAAATCAAAGCCATCCATCAAGTGGGGCCAACAGTGGGATTGAAATTCCTTGCATTTTATCCTACTAGTCACCCTATTGAGCGGCTAGGATCTTCTCCGGCCATTTATGGTTTCTATTAAACCAGTGGATGACAATTTTAGGCCATTGATACAATGGGCCCATTTTTTTAACCTAAATATTGAGTTATGAAAATTTGGATTACAATCTAAGAATATGATGATCATGACCCATTTCATGAATGTTATCCTAATTTCGTATCATACAAACCATTTAACTTCACAATATATTGATTTAGGTAACCTGGGTTTTTGTATGTATGATGAATTGAAGTAAAGTGAAGTGAATCATCAAATCAAAAGAGAATAAAATATAGGGTGTGAGTTACTTTATATTTTTTTTATTATCATGGTCCGATTAAATTTTTGTACTTTATATATATATATTTTTAAATCTTTGTTTAAATATTTTACATGGAAGGTCATTCGTACGCTGGCAGATTATCAGAGGATGAAACAGGCATTATGATTGATTGAGAATCTTTGAGTGGGAAGCTTTTAACTCACTAAAATTAAAAAAAAAGAAAAACATCTATAGAAAGTTTTAACCCCACTGAAATCTAAAAGCAATCTTATGGGAAGATTTTAAGCCAACTTAATTTAAGAGTTTGACCTGAAAGAGAGAAAATGGCTTATAAATTGTATGGTTTCTTATTTCCGTTGCGCCATGGAAAAAAAAAAAACCAAAAAGGTACGGAAAACACAACTGACGTCATCGGCTTCTCCTTAAAGAGAGAAGTTTTTTCAATTTTTATTTTCACTCCCATGCTCGTCTAGGGAATCGTGCAATAAGTGTCTGCATTTTTAATGCGTTTGAAAGTCATATCATGCATCTCTATGCAGCAATATTGCATCTGCCTTTAAAATTCATATGGTACACGTGCTATTCAGGCACTAACTTAAAGCATTTTTTAAAATAAGATTGTGTATTTGAATTCTACCACACAATTTTCCATGCATTTATATATTTAAAAAAAATTAGCTCTAAATTTGACCTAGCCCTTGGCGGGTTTAGTATCATATACCACTGAGCTGTCACGGGGCGGGTTGGATTTGGATGAGTTAAACTTAAGACCCACTCCATTGCTATTCCTAATCGTAATTGTTAATGTTACAAGCTTTAAAGAAAAATAAACCCAAACTTTTGAACTCATGCATATATGGATAAATAGATGGGCAAAAGTGTCGTTTTGCTCTAAAAACTTATGGTGATTGTAAGGCTACTAATTCTTTGACATGGAAGCTGTTAAAATAAATAGGCATGGGGGATATATACAAATATTAAAACCACATAGACTTATTTATAATTCCAACAAACCTTACGGGGGTATATCCAGAAACCTCTTATATAAAAGTGGACCTATTTTCACTCCTTTTATGCATCTAAAAAGTACGTGCAATAAACATGTACATGCATAAATGCCATATATGTAAATGGGTGCAAATAAACAACCCTGGAGAAATTTTATTACAAGACTCGTAATTTCCAAACAAATACGCCAAATAGCAAATGATCATATTATTGTTAGTAAAAAGATTGTTCACAGGATGCCTTAACACTTTATGTAAAGGAGAAATATGTGCTCTGAGATTGGATATTAGAAAGCCATATCTGATGACACAATGTATTGGGAGGTTTGACTTCCTATTTAGCACAATTGGGATTTACTAGCCCATTCATTGAGAGGCCTATGGTTGATGTCTTGTTCGGAAGCGCACGTAATTAAAAAGAAGACTCTATGTCTTGTTCAATAAGTTTAATTATTTTCTTCTAATCCTTCCTTAAAAAAGAAAAAAAAGCTCCTTACTCCAGTGGTAAGGAGTGTTAGTTTTTACTTTACTGCCCAAAGTTCGAGTCCCGGATACGTCACTTAAGTGGGCTTCCTTTCTATATGTATGCTGGCTCTTTCTTGGGTCCATCCCCTTTGCTGGGTGAGTGGAAAAAAAAAAAACCACCAAAGCTCTTTCTTCAAAGACAAATTTCAAATGTGCTTTCACAAAAATCCCTCACCTCTAGTTCTCACCCTGTCTACGAAGGGGAATCTACATGTTTAGATAAAAAATAATAATGATGGAGATAGTGACAACAATGATTATAAATTTGGTGGTGGCCAAGGTAATGGTGATGGTTATGCCATTAATGATTCCGAAGCTAGGTGGTGATGTCAATGATTATTATGATTGTGATGGTGATAGAATGGTGATGAGTGGCTATGGTAATGATCAGTGGTTATGGTGATAACTATGATATCCTCGTCATGATGGTGGTGGAAATGATTAGAGATCATAAAGGGGTCAAGTATACTTCTTAAACAGGTGCAATCCTAGCCACTCAAACTATTGAGTGGAAGATAGCCTGAAGATAGATTACTTGATTTGACTTTCACTTTAGTATAATAGATCTTTCCATTTAAAAGAAAGTAAGATAGGTTACTTGATCCCATCTAGAATGCCTGTTTCTTTAGCTTCTTTTGTGATTTAGTGAATTTTTAATGTTCGTTTGTACGGTAGAGTAAAATAAAATTAAATAGAGATGTCAAATAAAAAAAATAAAGAAAATTGGTTGTAAAAGCACAAAATCACATTTCTTTTTTGGATTTGACTCTTAAATTTGTTTTATTTGACTCCACCCTACCATAAAAACAAATAGGGTGGAAAAAACAGAGAGATGGAGAGAAGAAACAACACTATATATGTATGAATTAATACGTATTAAGCTTGTTTTTCAGATAACAAGTAAAAACAAAAATAAAAATGTCACTAGAATGCTTTCACCATTCTTGTTGTTGGTCTTACTCTTGAACCCACAATACCATGGGTTATGTAACCCATGAAATCAAGGGATAAAACCCACTATATCATGGGATTCCGAAACAGAAAATAAAAAGGACTTTTGGAATCTCATAATACTGTGGGTTCATGGATATGACCGTCAACATGTGTGGTAAAGGCACTTTTGGAGGCATTTTTATTTTCTTATTTTCGTCATTAACTTGTGATACAATCAAATTCATTTGGTGTGAAATTCGCTAAATCTCATACAAGCTAATGAACTTCCTCTTGATCAGCATGACAATAATTGAGCCCTAATGTGGAGTTTTACTTTCCTCACTATGCTACCTTGTTTGTTTGAATTGGGATTCTAGGGGGTTAATTACCCCCACGTCAAGGCTGTCCCACAGTAATACAGCAGACTGTAATCGGTCCACCCATATTCAACCTCGCGTAAAACCGCACGAGACAGGGACTCCTACATTTTGGTTCCTACAGCTGTATCATCCAAGATCCTTTCTTGCCCAATGCCCATCCATTATCATTAACTCACAAACATCGTGACTCAAAACTAAATCATTTCTCCCCCAAACGGCCCCACCACCATTAAATTATCTCCCCCTATCCTCTATATATACACAACTCCACCAGTCGCCAATCAAACCAAACACATCCAATCACCATACCATACCAACACCACCATGAAACCCATTTTCATTTATTCTCTCCTCGCTCTCCTCATTATTCTCAATCCAACAGCCAATGGAGCCGAAAACGTACTCTACGGTGGAGAAACTCTCAAAACAGGAGAATATCTAAGCTACAAAACCTACTCCTTCGTCTGCCAGGCAGACTGTAACCTGGTTCTATACGAGAGCGGCAAACCCGTGTGGGCTTCCAACACGGGTGGGCTCGCCCGCAACTGCTACTGCACATTGCAGAAGGATGGGAACCTGGTGGTGTATAGGCCTAATGGGATCGCCCTTTGGGCCAGCAACACAAGGGGTGCGACTGCTAACTATGTGCTGGTAATGCAGGATGACAGGAATGTGGTGATCTATGGTCCTGCTAAGTGGGCCACCAACACTAACGTACGTGGGAGTGGTGTGACCATAGCTAGGCTAGGTGGGAATAACGGTACTGTGAATGGGATTAGTGGAGGGGGTGTAGTTGAAGCTGGTGCCGGTGCTAGTAATGGCTCGGTTGTGGGTTGAAACGAGTCTGCCTGTTAACTCAGGGGCGATGACCGAGTGAGGAGATAGGCTCGGGTCTTTATCTCTGTTTTACATGTTTCCTCTCTCTCTCTCTCTCTCTCTCAGTGTGGGCCATCTTCTTCTAAAGTGGCTATGTAGTAATGGTTGCTTTTAGTGAAATTGAGTCTGTTGAATGTGTGGTCCTTTTTCCAAGGTGACTGATCTACGGTCGATGTTAGCAATTGAGTCTGTTGAATGTGTGCATTTCTCTCTCTCTCTCTCTTTTCTTTTTCTTGGGTTTTTTTTTAGTGGCACGGTTGTGGGTTGAGTCATGAGTGCTCATAATGAAAAGAGTCTGCCCGTAAACTCAATGGTGGCGACCGAGTGAGGAGATGGGTTGGGGCCTGTTTGTGTGTTTTTAACTGCTCCCTCCCTCTCTAGCATGGAGGGCAGGGGCGGATCTAGGGGGCGGGGGGGGGTGGGGGATGAATTATAACCAGCTTTCAGCCAAAAAAACTGGGGTGGGGTGGGATGAATTATAACCAGTGCTCATACCTGATGTGAATGGGATGAATTAAGGAAAGGTGAGCCCCACACGGCCACACCCATTAAACATGTGGTCAAGACTCTAGACTGTCCTGATGTCAGGAATCAGGAAATGATAATTTCTCACCCAAATAATTTTGAGAAAAAAAAAACCCCGCATTTACATTAAAGAATTAGCATGCAACTGTCTAATGGAAGGGGAGGAAAAATAAATCTGCAGAAAACAAGAGCCATGCATGGGTATATACTATATAGGCTACAGCTAGCATCAACCCCATGTCCCCATCTTTCATAGATGTATCTCTATTCAGAAAAGTATCTACCTATGATCAAGCTAGCCCAACTTCTTCACGTTATTCAACTCAATGATCTTCTGAGTGGAGTTTTTGGATTACTTAAAGTCTTAAATACAGGTTAGATTCCAAATGGATGACCATGAAAATAAGAATTTGATTTTCTAGCATTTCAAGAGATTCTGATTAAAGATTAATATCAGAATTCAGTACGCTTACACAGCCCAACCGCAAAAAAGATGCATTCTGCTTCCTAAGTCTTCAGTAAAACCTATGACCTGTACTTCTGTTTCAACAGTGTCATGGGTTTATCATCTTACACCAGTAGAGTAACACCCAGTCCCAGAGAACTCAAAAAGGCAGGCAGAACTTACATGCACAACATGATATTGGAATACATACACCCATGCACATCATTTCCCACAATAAAAGTTTGACCCCATGGTTTTCTGAAATGGAGGTTTTGTAGTTTCTTTCTATTCGTTATCTTAATTCTTTGTGGTTGTGCCCTCTGGATCTCAAGTACGAATTTGGGGTGTTTTTATTACATGGGTTTGTTCATTTTCTGGTTTTTTTTTTCTTTTTTTATGGTTTTCTGAAATGGAGGTTTTGTAATTTCTTTCTATTCTTCATCTTGATTCTTTGTGGTTGTGGAGAAAGATTTGCTCTTTGTGTTACTAGAAGCTGTCAGCCTGCCATGTTATGGGATTGGGTTTCCCATTTACAGTACCTCTGTAACTTTGTTTGTTCATCACTTCATTGTGAGTTGAAAATGAATAGAAAAGAAAAACTTAGGAAAAAAAGTTAAAACCGGTCTTATGTATTGTATATTGATGATTATTTACTATCTTAGGTTATAATGTCGCATTATCAAGCGCCCATTGTTGCTATCTTTGGTGGGACAGTGTTGCTATTTTTTATAGTTTTTTGTGAGACATTATTGCTATTTTTTTAGTGTAACTTATAAGTGCAGCCCCCCAGATTAGAAGTCCTGGATCCGCCCCTGATGGAGGGCTGATCTCAATGTGGGCCATCTTCTTCTGAGGTAGCTTCTTTTAGTCGCGTTGAGTGTGTAGAATGTGTGGTTCGATTTGCCCGGCAATGTTTTCTTTCTATTTTTCTTGGTTCCTAGTTGAAATCCAGATCGGAACAGGAACAGGATCCATCTTCTAAGTGGTTTCGGTTAGGTTCCACTGTCAGATGCATCCGGACCACAGCCGTTTACATTCCGAATAATAACAATAAGACTGAAGAAAAAATATTAAAGAATAATAATTAAATCAGTTATGACTTATGAAGGATACTATTGGTCAATCAAGAAACGATACATATATACAACTTGAGCATGGCAATTTGTCTTAAAACTAACAAAGATAAAGGTAAAAAATGAGCCCTTTTGGAATATGTAGGGGTAGCATTATAAGTGATAAATATGACTCATTTTAAATGGTATGATATGTCCACAGCCAACAATGATGCCATAGAGAAATAATTGTAAATTGATGGCCCACTAAAGAAAAAGGATAATTTCAAAAGGATACAAATGGAAATAGTGACGATAGATGCCACCCAATATATATAGTTGTGAAATGTGAAAAGGTTTTGGTGACTAGGAAGAAGCACCCAATATAGTTGAGAATTTCTTTGATGATTAGGAAGATTTTCTCGTAAATGCCTTCTTCCTTCTCAATGTCAAAAGTAAAGTTTTCAAATAGAAAATGGGTTCTCTAAAGTGTCGTTTTCTTAAAATTTTCAATACAAGCTCCACAGCGCTTGATTTTTTTAAAATGGACTTTCCATTAAACATTTAGCCAAACATGAAAATCTAGAACTTTGAAAATCTCCAACAAGATACAGGTAATCAAGTTACAGGGTTAATGAATTTTCAATTAATATATTATTAGCAATTGAGGCTTATTTGGCTATATAGCCTACTATGATTGAAGCAAGAGAATAACTTGGAATTGGTCTTGTTGTCCAATGCCTTTGTGAAGATGTCATATATATATATAGATAGATAGATAGATAGATAGAGAGAGAGAGAGAGAGAGAGAGAGAGAGAGAGAGAGAGAGAGAGAGAGAGAGAGAGAGAGAGAGAGATAGATATTTCAATTAATATATTATTAGCAATTGAGGCTTATTTGGCTATATAGCCTACTATGATTGAAGCAAGAGAATAACATGGAATTGGTTTTGTTGTCCAATGCCTCTTAAGCTCAAGTTTAGGATAAAATTTTGGGCCCCACCCTTGATCCATCTAAATGGACCAAACAAATGACCCCCCAAGCCAAGAAAAATTGTGAGGGTACTATTAAATAGATTTATACATTAACAAATGTCGATTTATACTTTTGATCATCTTAGTCAAAATGCTAAATGAATATATACAACTCATACATTTTGAGGTCCCTTGAGAGATGTTTAAGATAATCAAATGAAGGAAAGTATTTCTTTTTTTCATTTATACAAAGCACTTAAGACGAAACACTTGTTATTCAATTACCGACCATGCATATAGAGGTACTAACTTGTCCCTAGAAGATCGTTAGACTCAATTGCAACCTTAAAGGTTGGATTTCCAAAGTTTCTCCGTTATCTATTGGAAAACCTGCTTCAGCCAGCAACTATAAGGGCCAGAGTTGAACCTTGGATGTGGGGCCCATTTAGATTCATCCAAATGGAGACGTAGGTTGGCAGGTGTTGTTTAGCCGGCAATGGCTTATTATCAATTAGAAGATGAATTACCCCACATGGGCACAATCTAATAATCACAACCATCTGATTAATGGTCCAAAGTATAACAATTTCATATGTGCATAGATAGCCCATAATAAATTGGGGTCTTTAAGTATATGGGCTAATCCCCTAATCTTGTAAAATCATAAACACTACGAGCTCCTTTTCTAGTCTTTCTAAGATACCTTCTAATTTCCCTTGTTCCTGTGCTCTGAATTAAAGAGCATGGAGTGTGATGCATTTAAGAACCATGCATGATTTCCTCCTCCGAGGAACTTTTTTTGTTTACTAGTTTAGTAAAAGTCAAGTAAAGCCTCCATTTTTCAAACAAGGGATCATATCAAAAGTACATTTTTTTAAGACTCCCTCCATTTTTCAAAAAGATAAAATAAAAAAACAACCTCCTTTCTCCACTAAAAGACAAAAAAAAAAAAAAAAAAAAAAAACTCCACTTTTCTATACAAAAAGTCAAAAAAATTTCATACCAAATAGCTGAAAACAAAATATCAACATAACCCACATATATTTTATTCTCTATTAATTTGATTCTTTACTTTATCTTTATTTTATGGTAAAATTATCAAACGGGGGACGTCCCCAAAGAATCGGTTCCTCGGAATCCAAAAGAATTAAAAGAAAATTTGAACCTTCCTTCCCACCCCCACACTCATGAAATGCTTTTGGAAGGAATCATCAGAGTAGAATTAAGATTTTCTACGCCTTCTTATGTAGAAACACGGAACAATATAATACTGTCCACAACTATACTATACTCAAATGCAAGCTGCCAAGTACCAATATCCATAATGTTGATTTAGAATTAGTTTTGGGTTACCAAGTACCAACTATTTACTTTTCCATTTTACTTGAAATCCCAAACTTATAGAAAAACTTTGAAAAAGTGAATTCATTTTGACGTTTTAGGTTGAGTATGATTTAACTTATTTCGTATCAGTCCCATCCCATTCTGTGCCAGTCCCATACTAGTTCGTTCAAGTTGTGTGTCGGGTGTTGCCGATCTCAATGCCTTGCATGCTGGTTTTGTCGATCTGAGTTGTGGCATTTTTGGAATTCTGATACTTGACTAGTATGGGTATTGACCAGCACCGAGTCGACTCATCACCTGAGTCGAGTGCCACGCAAAACTTCAAATCTCGAGAAATAGTCAAAATAATATTTTGCTTTCTCACCATTTACATGATTTATTAAATAGATTTAGAGGAAAACAATTATTTCTAAATTTTTTATAAAAGTTGTTTTTATGGTAGAAAGCATAAAAGTTAGAGAGTGAACAATATATCATGGTTAGTGGTGTTCTTTCCTAGGCTTTTGGGTTTAATGTTGGGAAAATTTCAAAATGGAGCCTTAGTTTTTGGAATTTTTAAAAAATAGAATAAAAATAAACACATCTCAAAACGGGCCTTTTTAAGTTTTTCAATCTTCTTTCAAAACAGGACACCCCACCACAAATGGGACCGTTTGGCACTTTACTCTTATTCTTTTCGGAAATTTTGTTGCAATGACTGAAAAAATTAAAGGGGTCAAATCAATCTCTCATCTGCTTCCTTCTTCCTCCTTTGTAAAGTTGTTCCCCTATTATCTCCAATATCCTCCATTTTCACTATTGGACAACAAATGCTTTGTTGCCACAGCTAGCGATTCTACATAAGTCATGTTCACTTTACTCCATTCCCATCCAGACTCTGTTGAGCAACACCCAGTCCTAGAGTTGGTTTGTTTTATGGGATTTTTTGTCTCAATATCTAGTTTCGAGATGAAAGAGTTTGCCGAGTGGTGTTTATAGAACTGCAACCTAACTACTTTGGGAAATTCTATATAGAATTTCCCAACTACTTTTGACACATGCCAAAGGTGAATATCCTATAACAAAAACATCGAAAGGAAAAAAAAAAAAAGTTAACCAATCATAGCTTTTAACCATATATTCAAGTCCTCATACAAAAAATTCATGAATCTGAATCTAGATTCAAACTAGAAATGGGCTTGAATGTGCTTTCAGTTCTTATTAGTCAGGTGTTTGGAGACCATTTTCATTCCCACAAACTCTAACCAGCGACCAGCCATTGCAATCTATAAACCTTCCAATAGATTTATCTGCAATTAATTTATGAAGTTCATTGATTTCCTAAAAATGCATTTCTGTGACAGGTGGATAAGAATGCAAAATAGTCTGCGAGAGGGCACCACAAAAACCTCAAGGTGGGGACTCTCAAAAGGAGAGCAACGAAAACCTGCAAAGTATACATCAATCAATGCAATCAACTATGCAGCGACAAAAAGTGTATCGTTCGACTTCCAATCACTTTACACTTCAATTGCCTATTATCCAGAAACTGAAACAGTTATGTTTTCCCCAAGAACTTTTTCCAACGTTCTGCACGTGGGTGTTGGGGGTAAAACTTTAGTGTGTCTCCCACCATCTAATAACACTTCAGGGAAGCCCACTCGTTTTTTTATCTTTTTGGTCATCGAAAGGCCCGGGTTAATAAAATATAAATGCTATAATAAGTTATTATAATAACACCCTCTGTTACTAAAAAAAATTAAAACCACAAAATGTCTGGAATGTAGAAAGAAAGCAGAGTAAAAGAATGAAAATCAAAATAGGGAATTGAAAATAATAATAATATATATAAGTAATGGGTGTATACATGAGATATTAAGAAAGTATAATAAAATTAATAACAACAACAATAATGATACACCACAATCGACAACATCATAATACATCACCAAAAATAGAAACTACTAAAACTGTAATAAAGATAGAATCAAATAAAAAGAAAGAAGTAACCCAAATTCTAATCATCATATGACATACCTTTTTTTTATCCATCGTTTCCTTTCAATATAAAAAAATATTAAGTAATAAATTTCCATAATAGCCAAACCAAGTTTATAAAAAGGGCCTAGTGTTGAACTCTGAAAGATAGATAAATGAGGCATTGTTTGGTATCTCTACTCTTTCTTAGATAGACCCATCAAAATAGAGCCATTAAAAAGAGAGTTAGGAAAAGAAGTGTTTGGTAATGCAATGATCTATGTTAAATAGACTTTTTTATATTAATGATTGAAATGTTTTTTTTTATTTTAGAAATATCTCGAAATCCACAAGGTATCAAGCCTTGAAAATTAAGCCTATGGCCATGTTCAACCTTCTAAAGAGATCTAACGGTTTTGATTAGGTGTTTGGTGCCCACATAATCCGAACATTCTCAGCACATATCTCGAGCTTTATGATAATCCAATGACTGAAATTTAGTCCCATGACCCTATTTGATCTTGTGAACATTTCCAACGGTTCGGATCTTGATTTACACTGACAAAAATATATTAAAAAAAATAGAAAACCGTTACTGGTCATGGATAAATGAAACATTGAACATAATACATCGATGACTTATATTGTTTTGTAAATTTCTCGAGATCCACAAGGTATCAAGTCTTAAAAATTGACCACATAGCCAACTTCTGCCTTCCAAAGAGATCTAACGGTTTGGATCTTGCATTTGGGGCCCACAAGTTTCAGAAAATTGCATCTAATGGATCATGTTAATTGGTGATGATCCAACGGCTGAAATTGTCTCATGTCCATGTTTGATCTTGTGAATATTTCCAACAGTTTGGATCTTGATTTGCACCTTCAAATTAAAATTTGAAAAAACAAAAAACGGATTGGGTCGTGATTGGCTCCGGAGCACTGTGCACCCGCCTCTATTGTTTCCCCTTTACTTTCTATATGAATCTCATGCTGGGCTATGGGAAATAGAGGCAATGTAGTGATTAACTCATTATTTTGGACGGGCCAATCAAAATCAAGGAGAAAAGGAGTTATAAGTCCAAGCAATCATGACAATAAATCATGAAACTCCTCTCATCATGGAGTTTAAAGGCGATTAAATGCCCATCATTGTCCATCAGCCAATCAAAAGCAAAGAAAAAGGGGTTACAAAATCATGAAATAAAAAACTTGTAACACATCCCATCATGGAGTCATAAACTCATCCCATGACTACCAAAAGCCTATAAAAGGGGGTCATTCCAAGAAGAACAGACACATATACACACACAGATCCAGACAAGAGAGAGACAGAGAAGGAAAGATACTACAAAAAAAAGGACTTTTAGTCTCGTTTTTAAATTGAGCTTTTGTGTCGCTTTTACAATAAAGTGACACAGTATGGTCTGATGTGTCACTTTAGAGGAGGAGTAAACGAGGAGGAGATTTGTTGTGTCACTTTTCTATAACGCGACACACAAAACAAATCTATAACGCGCCTATCTTTCCGCGGACTTCCAATTTCGTCCGTTTAAGAAGCCTCTATCTCTTCCTTTTCTTCCCAAAACCCAACCCCAACCCCAACCCCTAAGAGCCTGATCTATCTCCTTCTCTCGAATCCCAGAAGCAGCAGCCATGCTTCTCTCTCCCGGCAATTCTCCCCGCCACATCTCCTCCGAAAAAACCCTAGTAACCGCAGCAGAAACCACCCAATCCTCCTCCTCAAACTCCCTCCCTTCAAATTCAAACCCTAGAAGAAAGCGCTCTCCAGAAGTCCTCGATGAAGACACCTACATCGCAGCACTCGAACGGATTGTCAAGCGCAACTTCTTCCCCGATCTCCCAAAGCTCCGCGATCGTCTCGACTGGCTCGAAGCGGTTCGCAGCGGCGATCCCGTCCAAATCCGTGATGCACAGCTGAAGATCCTTGAGCGCCGCCGTGGTGGGAAAACCCCAATCTTTGCCTCCTCCACCTCCACCGATGGTAAGATCCGAGCGACCCCAGCCTCTAGTTTCTTTAATTCGCCCACCCCTGTAGATTTTGAGGGCAATTCATTACGCCCCAATCCTGAATTATCCACCGTGGAGGCAGAGGAGGATTCAGATTTTCTTGGGGCCGACGACAAGCTGTCGCTCGACCAGTTCCTCCGACGTTACACGAGTGAGGACAATGAGAGCTTTTCCAGAATTATGGATAAGGTGAATAAGAAAAGGAAGGAGAGATTTGGGCATTTGATGGAAGGTGAGAAGGAAAATGATGTGGAAACCCTAGAGGGGGAGAATAGGGACCGGATTACCGATGGTTTCGGCACGTCCGACCAGCCCCTGAGCACATTAGAAGGGTGGAACGACTGGGGATGAGGCACAACTGACTCACCAAACCCGCCACCCTCTGCTCCATTATCTTCCTTCGCCAGACCCAAGCAGCAGCAGCCCCGGCCCACACGTAGCACCTTATTCCGCCTCCTTGAGCCGCCCCTGCACCAGGTACACCCCTCCCTCTTTCTGCACTGCGCATGCACCATTCCCCCTCTCCTCTCTCCTTCTTCTCTGTTCTCTCTCTCTCTCTCTCCCTCGCTCCCCATCTCTCTGCTTTCACTTTCTTTCCCCATCTCTCTGTTCTGTCCCTCTCTGCTCTTCTCTCTACTTTGACCCTAAATTTGGTGATCTCTGCATCTGGTCTTGACAGTGTTCTTGCTGCTGGTTTTTTTTTTTCGTGCATTGTGTTCTTTCTATTGCTGCTGCTACATTCTGTTTTTTTTTCGTGCATCCTTCAGTTTCTGCTACTGCGTCTGGTCTTAACAGTTTCGTGCATCCTTCAGTTTCTGCTGCTGCTCCCTATATTTGTAACTTCATTAGGCTCTTTATTTTTTTGGTTCATGAGGATGGTTCAAAGTGTCAGGTCATTAGGATTTGAATTTGAATGATCGATGATTGTGAATTATTGCATAATATTAATATTTTGCTTGTATTATTTATAATTCAAGTGGACAAATCAAAGTTGGGGCATGACTGTGAAAGGCCCCATGATGAGATTTACCCAACAATACCATTCAAAAAAAAAAAAAAAAAAAGAACAGAGATTCTCCCAACAACAGTGTCCCATGAACTTAGGTACATCAGAGATGGGCCATCATTTAATTGGCAAAGCAAGGATCCTGAACGTGTATAAACATGTTGATGCACAGTACTTATCCACGTTCAAGGCATTTTTGCTTGGAAGAAGATGATGTTATTTTTGTAAATTTGCCATTACATCAAACATGGGCCATGCTTGAATGATTTCTGTTGAATCAATTTAACCATTGATTGCGTTATGGATTCATTCATCCAAGTTATTTTGATAACCTTTAGTGACTCACAGATCACACTCACATATTTTCTCTTACTGTGGCAGGTAAATGACCACTTAGGACTCTAGTACCAAAGCTTTGTAATTAGTGGACTTTTTTGACAAATTGAACTGGGACAGTGATCATTTGTTTGGCCTCCTTTATTGTGAAAGCAACTGGATGCTTGCTTTTGATCACTGTCCAGTGTTTGATTGGTTGCAAAGTTCACCAAAAGTGAAGAATAAGAAATTTTATTGTTTATTCATAGTGAACTAAGAAACTTTGCTATTGATGTTCAACCAGAGTTTATTCAAAGTGAACTAAGAAACTTTAGCTATTGATGCCCATCTCTGGTTGATTTACTCTTATTAAGAGAATTGCTGATGTTCAGTTGTTTTTTGTAAGTTGTTTGAAACTAAAGTATTTCGGTTCATTTTGATACATGCTTGAAACATCTCTAGAAGTACAGTTTGAGAGCATGTTGAGTGGCATCTTTCCATTGTTTTAATGGATAATGCCAATCTGGCTGGTAGAAATTTGGTGAAATTATGATTCTCTATGGTGTCCTTTTGTCATTGACCAACCATAGTTAATGTGGAGGCTAACTTGCAAGCCACTGAGGGAGTCTCCAGACCGGTTCTGGCTTTTGAAAATTCCTTTGTTGTAAAGAAATTTAGCAGCCATTTTCATATAAGAAACTTTAATTTTTTGTACAATTTGCATAATTATTGTTTATAATCTTTTGGAACCCAATTTCCAACTTTATGTTCTCTATAATACACCACACAGTCACACACATATGGTGTAATTTCTGTATCTTCTCTAATTTTTGTTCTAATCTTTGATTTCAGCACCCCCAATCTTTCCATTAGGGAGGCTATGGTAATTGAGATATTAGTAGGCAAGAATGACTGTGTGGAGGGTGTTCGAACTTTTTTCGGAGTGAACTTCTATGCTCCTTCTGTCATACTGACAACAGGCACTTTCATGAGTGGTAATCTATGCCTGCAGGTAGAGCGGGTGAATCAGCTTCTTATGGACTCACAGAAAACCTACAGCAGCTGGGGTTTGAAACTGATCGTTTGAAGACTAGAACTCCTGCACTTGTTGACTATCGTAGTGTGGATTTCTCTGGATTGGAACCCCAACATGGAGATGATGAGGTCTTGCATAACTCATTTCTTATTTTGATTTGAATGATCTGTTTTTTTTTTTTAGAATGTAGTCCATACTATAATTTGTGACTCCACTCAATCAAGGAACGTATTTTGTCAAATATTTGCTTCTTAGTCCCCATTTCAAATGCAGCATGTCTTTAATCCCATCAATCCAAGCATGTGACATTGTCTTTTGCATTAGGTGTGTTTTTTACATTTTTTCCACTTCATTTAAGTGCTTCTTTCTTTCTTTCGTTTTGTTTTCAAACAGTTTATTTTGTTTAAGTTTGTTTTGATTGTACTTTCTCTGATATTGCGGGTTTAACAAACATCAACTAATGGAATGGCTGATAGTTTTGGCTAAAGATGGTCTAGCTACCACTTTTCTTTTGTATGGTGTTTAATTTTCTCATTGATTTTTCAGTTGTTTTTTAGTTAAAGTTTTATTTACTTTTAGAAAGAAAAAAAACCACATACAAACACAATATTTACCTTTACTTGTTGTCCTCAAATAGGTTAGTTGGTTTAGTTTTGATCCTGACTTCCACATTGAAAGAGAACAAATGTGTTGTTTCATGACACGTACCACAGAAAGCACCCATCAGCTTATTAGAGAGAACCTGCATGATACTCCAACATATGGAGGCTGGGTTGAAGCCAAGGGGCCTAGATACTGCCCATCTATTGAAGATAAGGTACATTTCATTCTTCAGATGCCCTCATTATCTCATATGGCTTGACTTCTTAATTCTTATGCATTCCTTGTACCTGATTTATGATATCATTCAGGTAAAGTACTAAAAATGTTCCTGAGAAGTATGCCTTACAAATCCGCTCCAGGCTCTAGAAGTGGTTCCATGCTTAGATTTTCCCTTAGTGATTGGACCTATAGTTTATTGCCTATTCAGTGCCATGTAACACTTGCAGAACAACAAAACTTTTCTTGGTTTGTAAGCTTGGTGAGTCTGGTACTAGGTTCTTGAGTTCCTGCTTTCAATGGAATTGTATGTGGTTATTACGCGATGAGTTTTATGCGACACTTTTTTGCTGATGCCGGTCAATCTCTCAAACGCAAGGTGAAAAAAATAGTTATACACAAATAAATAAATATTTTTTTTCTCAATAATTAAAAGTTCTATTAAAAAGAAAGAGAAAAACAAAAGAATGGGATGGAAGTTTAATTACACTAGCTAGTTTTCTTACACAAAAGAATGAGTAAAAGTTCCTTAGCTAGTTTTCTTACACTAATGACTACACTAACTTGCTTTTTCTCGAAACAGGTTATGGAGCTGGCCAGCATAAAGACATACACCACCAAAGAAATAGATAAGATCCGACTCGAGTTTATCGACTTCATCCAAGGATTTCTTCCTTTATAAAGGTATACCTAGGAGTTCAATTTGTATAGTTGAGAAGATTTCATAGTAAGGCTTAGTGACGATACACTTAATTTAATGTGCATTTCAGTTTTTAGGCTTAGTGACTACCTGTTTCTTCATCGGACTATCATCAATCTGAATTGATTCATTCATTTTTTTCTGCATCATGCACTTGGGTTGGTGGAGTTTTTTAGTTCATGATGCATTTTACACTTCATCACATATCATTAGGGGGGGGGGGGGGGGGAACTGTCTGTGATTAACTTGCATAGTTTTCGATACGTTAATGCTCATTGAGTGTTAGTTGTAGATAGTGATAGGAATACTAGGTCATCATATTAGTGAATTATTGATTGCTCCTAGTTTGCTTGCTACTATGATCTTATGACATGTGAACTGCTAGTGTTTCAATTGCTCTTTCTCTAGTGACAAAATATTCTCTTTAACATGAATCCTTGATATTGTTGGTTAAACTCTCCTTCTTACTTGATTATATTATTGATACATAGTCAAATTGTTATTATTTTGTAGGTGAATGAAGAACTTAATTAAACGGAGATGGAATGCCGTTTGCTAAGTGGATCTACTAATTAGGTTAAGTTAATTTTGGTTAGTTAGGGATTTCCGGAAATTGTTTACAATGCAGCTTGCCTTTTTTTGGATGCTTTTGTGAAGGTTTTGGATTATGTCGTGACGCTTTGGTTACGAATTCGAAGGTTAATGTAAATAGTTTGAACTGCAACCTAACTACTTTGGGAAATTCTATATAGAATTTCCCAACTACTTTTGACACATGCCAAAGGTGAATATCCTATAACAAAAACATCGAAAGGAAAAAAAAAAAAAGTTAACCAATCATAGCTTTTAACCATATATTCAAGTCCTCATACAAAAAATTCATGAATCTGAATCTAGATTCAAACTAGAAATGGGCTTGAATGTGCTTTCAGTTCTTATTAGTCAGGTGTTTGGAGACCATTTTCATTCCCACAAACTCTAACCAGCGACCAGCCATTGCAATCTATAAACCTTCCAATAGATTTATCTGCAATTAATTTATGAAGTTCATTGATTTCCTAAAAATGCATTTATGTGACAGGTGGATAAGAATGCAAAATAGTCTGCGAGAGGGCACCACAAAAACCTCAAGGTGGGGACTCTCAAATGGAGAGCAACGAAAACCTGCAAAGTATACATCAATCAATGCAATCAACTATGCAGCGACAAAAAGTGTAGCGTTCGACTTCCAATCACTTTACACTTCAATTGCCTATTATCCAGAAACTGAAACAGTTATGTTTTCCCCAAGAACTTTTTCCAACGTTCTGCACGTGGGTGTTGGGGGTAAAACTTTAGTGTGTCTCCCACCATCTAATAACACTTCAGGGAAGCCCACTCGTTTTTTTATCTTTTTGGTCATCGAAAGGCCCGGGTTAATAAAATATAAATGCTATAATAAGTTATTATAATAACACCCTCTGTTACTAAAAAAAATTAAAACCACAAAATGTCTGGAATGTAGAAAGAAAGCAGAGTAAAAGAATGAAAATCAAAATAGGGAATTGAAAATAATAATAATATATATAAGTAATGGGTGTATACATGAGATATTAAGAAAGTATAATAAAATTAATAACAACAACAATAATGATACACCACAATCGACAACATCATAATACATCACCAAAAATAGAAACTACTAAAACTGTAATAAAGATAAAATCAAATAAAAAGAAAGAAGTAACCCAAATTCTAATCATCATATGACATACCTTTTTTTTTATCCATCGTTTCCTTTCAATATAAAAAAATATTAAGTAATAAATTTCCATAATAGCCAAACCAAGTTTATAAAAAGGGCCTAGTGTTGAACTCTGAAAGATAGATAATTGAGGCATTGTTTGGTATCTCTACTCTTTCTTAGATAGACCCATCAAAATAGAGCCATTAAAAAGAGAGTTAGGAAAAGAAGTGTTTGGTAATGCAAGGATCTATGTTAAATAGACTTTTTTATATTAATGATTGAAATGTTTTTTTTATTTTAGAAATATCTCGAAATCCACAAGGTATCAAGCCTTGAAAATTAAGCCTATAGCCATGTTCAGCCTTCTAAAGAGATCTAACGGTTTTGATTAGGTGTTTGGTGCCCACATAATCCGAACATTCTCAGCACATATCTCAAGTTTTATGATAATCCAATGACTGAAATTTAGTCTCATGACCCTATTTGATCTTGTGAACATTTCCAACGGTTCGGATCTTGATTTACACTGACAAAAATATATAAAAAAAAATAGAAAACCGTTACTGGTCATGGATAAATGAAACATTGAACATAATACATCGATGACTTATATTGTTTTGTAAATTTCTCGAGATCCACAAGGTATCAAGTCTTAAAAATTGACCACATAGCCAACTTCTGCCTTCCAAAGAGATCTAACGGTTTGGATCTTGCATTTGGGGCCCACAAGTTTTAGAAAATTGCATCTAACGGATCATGTTGATTGGTGATGATCCAACGGCTGAAATTGTCTCATGTTCGTGTTTGATCTTGTGAATATTTCCAACAGTTTGGATCTTGATTTGCACTTTCAAAATTTGAATAAACAAAAATGGATTGGGCCGTGATTGGCCCCGGAGCACTGTGCACCCGCCTCTATTGTTTCCCCTTTACTTTCTATATGAATCCCATGCTGGGCTATGGGAAATAGAGGCATTGCCTCTACTTCTTTACACAATTTAGAGGTTATTAAATACTAACAAACATCTCTACTCTCAAAATCTCTACCCGATTTAGAGAATTTAAAAAATAGAGACAAAAAATAGTGTCACCAAATATAGGCTGAGTACAGGCTATCAGAGATATCTCAACAAAAGACAAACCTCATCTGACTGTTAGTCTCCAAAAGACACCACAGAAAACTCAACTGAACTGAAGCTCATCTGACTTAGAGACCGTTTGGATACATGCAGAATATAATATTTTTAGATTTAAATAGTAGAAGAATCAAATGTTGTAGAATATAATAGTGCAATATTATAATATTGCAACATTGTCGCTGTTCGGCATTTTTTCAAGAATGCAACAGATTTTAAACAGAGTTGTTTGGCGATTGCTGAAGATTATAATATATGTTAAAACAAAGACATCACAAATTTTAGAGTCAAACAAATAATCATATGCAAATTTAAAGTTTGCCGTCAAAGTTTATAACAAAAGGAATCAAGACAATAACTACAATCCATGATAAGCTTTTTATTGATGCTCATGCCGATCTCTTAGCCTTCTAGTGCGAATGCTGTATTTATCCCACATAGCATTTGCAATTGCTTCCCGCATTCTATTGCCCTCCCGACGTCGCCCATCCGTGCTATAATCATCTTCTTGTTCATTGATATCTTCCTGTTCAGAAGACTGATTCTCATATTGAATGTCATACTCTTCATATATCCAATCTTCACCGTTAGAGTGGATGTGGATGAAATTGTGTAAAGTGCAACATGCAATTATTACATCTATAACCGTGTCAAATGAATGAGAAGAAGTGTTCTTCAATATTGGAAAGCGATTTTTTATTACACCAAAAACACGCTCAATTGCATTCCGTAAGGAAGAACGGCGAAGGTTGAATAGTTCTTTGGCATCTTGTGGGCCTATACTTCCACGAGCAAACTCACTCAAATGATATCGCACTCCTCGGTATGGGGCAATGTAATTAGGAGTGATTCCATATCCCGCATCAACTAGATAATATTTACCTGATAATACACAAGTATGATTTTGATTAATAAATAAATGGGATTATTTGATCGAAGCAAAATAAAATTACATACCTCGTGGTACTTTAAAGCCATCATTTTCTGCGGCTCTTAAAACAATAGTGTCTGATTCTTTACCCTCCCATCCCGCTTGAATATGAATGAACTTCAAATCAAAAGTACAAGCGGCCATAACATTTTGTGATAATAATCCGTGTCGATTTCGATACGGTGCTTGCTTATGGGACTCGACGAACACAGGAATATGTGTGCCATCAATTGCTCCAATACAATCCTATACTACGTAAAATGAATCATTAAACTAATCATAAGTACAATGTCTAAATTAAAAGGATATTATTTACCTTGAAAAAAAGGTAAAAACGTGTATCATTTGCAATTTCTATGGGAACATTGATTGATGGATCACGTATGTATTGTGTTGGAAGAGAAAGTATAGCTTGAAGAACTCCATTGAAATGATGACTGATTGTTTGACCTGAATGTTGAAAACGTTCTTGAACTTGACGATTGACAACATTATGACCTATCGTGAATATGAACAATATAAGTTGTTCTTCAAGAGTTATATCTCATGTATCACATAAAAGATTTTTGCTACGAATAACATTGCACAACTTCATAAATATGGGCCTTTCCATAAAACAAACTTGTCGAAAACGCTCCAAATGACCAATTAATAGTTCATTTACATAAGCAGCACCAGAAAGTGCTGAATCACGACATGGCTTTTTATCCAAATAAGTGTCTATGTACCAAATTACAACAGCTGCTACAGTAAGCATATTAAGTTTAACCTGCTCCCTTCGGCGAGCATTAATGTCATCTTTATACATTATATTTTTCTTTATAATTTCTACAAGAAAATAAATATTTATTTTTAAGAAATGAAATCCATCATAGTAAAATCAAATATATATTTGCAAAAAAATAAATACAATATTAAAGAGATTCTATTAAGAACCACTAAAAATAATTCAAGCATTGATAAAATATCATTTGAAATCACACAATTAATTATTATTAAAAGAGTAATGGCACTACAAGAAATTTAGGCTGTTGCGACGAAATCTGATGACGATTTTTTTTTTGTCTTAAAAGAACACCCAAAGGACGAAATATAAATTTTGTCGTCTGTTTTCATTTTTTTCAAAAGTATAGGAGACGAAAACGAAATTTCGTCTACAAAAATATGGCGCCAACTTGTTTTGTGTTGGCGCCAATTATTTTAGCTCATTAGAGACGAAAATTGTTGTCACAATTTTTTTTTTTTTGCGACGAATGTAATTCGTCACCAATAAGGATAAGTTATGAAAGACAAACATATTTCGTCACCAAAATAAGGCGCGCGGATTATTTTAGCTCATTGGAGACAAACCTTTTTGTCACAAAATATAATTTGTTTTTGTGACGAACTTAATTCGTCACTAATAAGGATAAGTTATGGAAGACGAAAATATTTCGTCACTAGAATAAGGTGCCAATTTCATTTGTGGGCGCGAATTATTTTAGCTCATTGGAGACGAAAATTTTTGTCACAAAATATTTTTTTTTTTGCGACGAACGTAATTCGTCACCAATAAGGATAAGTTATAGACAACGAACATATTTCGTCACCAAAATAAGACGCCAATTTCATTTGCTTTGGCGCGAATTATTTTAGCTAATTGGAGACGAAAATTTTTGTCACAAAATATAATTTGTTTTTGTGACGAACATACTTCGTCACTATTAAGGATAAGTTATGGAAGACGAAAATATTTGGTCACCAAAATAAGGCGCCAATTTCATTTGCGGTGGCACCAATTTCATTCGCACTTGAGCATATTCCTCTCTTAGAAGTATTGCTTTAGAAAAGCCTTTAAAATGACTAAAATGGGCCCCTCCAAGGCCCTAACGTCCATCCCCCCCCCCCCCCCCCCCATCCAACGCCCCTTTTCCTAAACCCATTTCCCCCTTTGTCCCTCCATCTATCCCGGTCTCTCTTTTCCAAAACCCTTTTCCCCCTTTTCCAAAACCCTTTTCTAGAAGAGGAGAGAAGAACCCTTTTCCCCATTTTCCAAAACCCTTTTCCAACATCTCCCACCCATTGTCTCAAGCAGCAGCCCCATGGCCCATTGGCCCCCATCAATCATCATCATCCTCCATCAACACACGCAGTGCAGACCCATCCCTGATCAGTGATCCCTCTTATCTCTACTTCTCTCAATCTCTCTCGCCTAGAATTCCCAAACGCAGCCGCCATCACCAATACCATCATCTGTGCCCGTCATCCTCCATCCAGGAGTCCGCCACTGTCAGGTACACCTACCACTATACCATTTGGGTGATTTTGCAACATTTGAGATTTCTTATTAGTAACGGAAATATTTCCGTTAGGTAATTTGTCACATTTATTATCCGTTAACAATATTCATAACCGTTAGTAAATATCTTTGCAAATACTTGAATTATTTTGTAACATTTATTGGATATTTTGTGACGATTAGTAATGCGTTACAATGGTATCAAAATAATAAAAAAAGGAAAAATCAATTACAAAATAAAAATGAAAACAGGAGGGGGAAAAGTATTACTTTTACGCGGAGGAAAGTATTACTTTTACCGGCGAAAAAGTGGCTTTTGCAGGAAAAAGATAGGGTTTTCTCGGCAACATATTTTCGCCGGCAAATGTTAGGTTTTTTCCCGATCATTTGCCTTTTTCGCCGGCAAAGTTCAAGGTTTTCCGGATGTTTTGTTTTTCTCGCCGGCAAAGGTCGAAGGTATTCTCGGCGTTTTTTTTTGCTGGCAAAAGGCGAAATTTTTTACTTTCCCTCTCTCGCAACCGAAATTGTTATTTCCCGCGTTTTCATTCTCCCATTTCCCTCATTTCGTTCTCTCTCCTCTCTCATTTCTCTCTCCCGCCTCCATCGCCCTCTCCCTCTGCTCACTCATTTCGTTCTCTCTCCTCACTCATTTCTCTCTCCCGCCTCCATCGCCCTCTCCAGAGCCCATCTCCTCTATCTCTCCCTCCCTCTCCATTGCACGACGACCACAGCAGCATCGCCAAGAGCTCGCAGCAGCCCCCCCGGACGCCTTCATCTTCCTCCTCGCGCGGCGGACCCCTCCCCGGCACCAGGTACACCCCTCGCTCTTCCTGCACTCACGCATCATTCCCCTTCTCCTCTCTTTTTCTTCTCTGTTCTCTCTCTCCCTCGTTCCCCATCACTCTATTTCCTCTCTGTCTGCTCTTCTTCCTTCCATTCCTCTCATCTTCCTCCCCTGTCTCCCCACGCCTGCGCTTGCTGCAGCGCCCACCTGCACACCACTCCCTCGCTCCCTCGGTTCTCTCTCTCTCTCTTCTCCCTCTCTTCTCTTCTTCCTCCCCTGTTCCGCTCCCTCTGCCCTGCTTCCTCCTCTGTTCCGCCCTGCGCCCACCTGCGCACCACTCCCTCTCTCCCTCGGTTCTCTCTCTCTCTTCCTCTCTTCTCTTCTTCCTCCCTTGTTCCTCTCCTCTCCTCTGCCCTGCGCAGCCGCCTTTTCCTCCTCCTCCTCTTCTTTCTTTCTTCCTTATCCTTCTCCCTTATCTCCCTTTCCCCTTTCTCATTCCACGCTCTCAGCAGCCCTCTCCCTTCTCCACTCATTCATCTCATCTCCCATCTGGTTTTCTATTCTCTCTTTCTTCCTTTCTTTATTTCCTCCTCTATAAGATTCTATTGAATGTTAATGTAATATCAAAACAATCCTCTTATCAAAATGTGCTGTAGGCCTCAAATCTTCAAACTAATGGTCGAGTTAAAGATGGTAATGGCCTAATGGGTCAAGTATCAGGGTAACATTGAAAGAATTGATGGATGATTCAACAAAGAGAATGATACAGTGAAGAGATGGTGGAGCAGATTGCCATCATTAATCATCATTGACAGTGTCATATACATTTTGATTACTACGACTACTTTCCACTTGTGCCTCACATTTTCTGTTGATTCTCATTTGCCCATGTTTCAAACAGGCCACCAGTATCAGTATTCCTATCCATTCTATCATAAATGCATTGAAATATAATCAATTTTTCCTGCATCCCCATGAGCATCATAATAGTGTTCTTGCATTAGTGCTTTGATTTCAACTGAAATGTTTTAACAGCAAGACAGAAGAAACTTTTCAGGGAGAGGTGTTGTTCAGGAGATACCCAGTTGGAATTAGGATATTATCACTTATGGAGCATTTTCTTTAGGATATTATCACTAATGGAGTGTTTTCTTGAAGTCTTTCTAGGGTAGTTACATTCCCTTTCTCACACCCAGAGAGCCTCACAATTGTGCACCTTATTGAATTTGGTTATTTAGTGAATTTGGTTATTACATGGTGTAGTTTTTCAATGTTAATTAATAGGATTCTTTAAAATTGACCTCAGATTGATGAGATAAGACTAAGTTGTTGATGATGATAGAAGGAACTTTTAAATAATTAATTGCCACCATAGCTTCTTCTTTGCTGCTCTGCTTATTTGTATAAGATGTCCATTCTTGCTTTGCAGAGGTCTTAGCAACATCTAGTTGACTGTATCTGTCAGTACTTCTTACTGACTCAGAACCCTTTGATGTGTTATACCTTTTTCCAGCTACACTTGAACCCATTGTAGAACTAATTGCTGGTCTAGAAGCCATCACATTTTCACCTTCCCTTGGGTTTCTGTTCCCTGAGGATTGAGATGCACCAGAATGAGAGAGATTGTTGTGAGGAGTTCCAATGGTATCCTCTTGGGGATTGTATTTTGAGATGGCGCTTTTAGGATTTTCCTGTGCCTGTGTCTTCTGCACCATTCACACTCCAAAATAAGAGTTAGTATACAAGCAAACATGATCAGTAGTAAATTAACATTTTAATACTTGATAATTGGACCAGTTGCTTCGCTGAGATAATTGGTTTGGCTTGGGGAAAAGGACCTAAATTAGATACAACAGTGGCATAAGCAACTTCTAGAATTGTCACATAAGAGCCCAACCAGCACTGAAACAAGAACAACAGACAATAGGACAAGTCAATGTGCTCAAGTATATTATATGAATAGTTTGTTTATTAGTTCAAATTTTTCTTTCTTGATCTTCTCGTATTTGTTGCATATGCAAAGCGGCACCAGTGATATGATCGTGACTTCTCTATCTTTTGTGAATCCAAAGAAATTTCTAGGTTCAAGCCAATTGGCATGTACTCTTACTCAATACTAAATGAGAATTATCTATTTTTGGAGTTGATTTTAACTCTATTATTGTAAATAGGTTCAAGAAAGCAGTAGCAGTCAGTTTTTTTTTTTTTTTTATATTTTGGTTTTGGTAATGTGGGGTTTGAAAGGCTATAAAAATTAGAAGCCCCTTTCCCCCGCATGGGTAGGTAAATTTATTCGCTTATTTTGTTTTAAATTTCTTAAGTATAAACATGCTTGAAAGTGCTTTGTTGAATCGCAGAATGTCTGAGCAAATACAGAAAGATTGGATGGACGAAAGAAATAGGAGGTCCACACTTTATGAAGATGGGGTTAGGCATTTTGTTCTTTTTGCCCAAACAAAGTTGGGTGGGTCGGCTTGTCCTTGCCCATGTAAAATCTGTAGGAATAGGTTCCGATTGATATACGAGGTGGTTGAAGATCATTTGATCGCAAACGGTATAGATCTCTCATACCGTGTATGGGTTTTGCATGGTGAAAGACGCTCGAAGACTCTGATGGAGCATCCAGTGGTGGGAAACATGAATAAAGAAAACATTGAGGAAGAAGGGCTTGGAATAGGGGACTTTGTTGATGCTTATATGGGCTGCCATGGTACTGAAACATGAGATATTGAACCACCATTTGTTCCTGAACCAGACTTGGGTAAGAGGTATCTTGACTATAAAAAAAAAGCCAAAGAAAAATTATACCCTTCTTGTGAGGGGCCCGAGACAACACTTTCAGTAGTTGTTGAACTTCATAATCTGAAGAAACAGTTTGGGTGGTCAGGAAATAGTGTGACAGCATTGTTGTCCTTGTTGAGGCGATGGTTACCCAAAGGAAACACATTGCCAGTGAAATATCCTGTAATGAAGCAAATGTTGAAAGACCTAGGGATGAAGGCTAACTGCATTCATGCGTGCGAAAATAATTGTATGTTATACTGGAAACTTGATGAAAATTTGATGGAATGTCGTCATTGTAAAAAACCTAGATATAAAGTCACAAAGGGCAAAGGAGGGAAGGTTTCAAAAGAGCCTAACAAAGTTTTGAGACACATTCCTCTAATTCCGAGACTCCAGAGGTTGTATACAATACCATGGATAGCGCGTGAGATGACTTGGCATGCTAGATCTGAATCTTCTTGGGATTATATGAGGCATCGATATGATTCTGGCCAATGGAAAGTATGTAAAGAGAATTATAAAGGATTTGCAAATGAGGAGCGCAATGTTTGGCTTGCTATTGCAACTGATGGATCTAATCCACGTGGAGTTCAATCTACTGGTTATAGCTGCTGGCCCGTCATCACGGTGCCTTATAATCTCCCACCATCATTATGTATGAAAGCAGAATTCCAAATATTGTCTCTACTAATTCCTGGGCCGAAGGCACCGAGTCAAGACATTGATGTCTTTCTTGAGCCACTATATGACGAGTTGAAACAGTTGTGGGATCGTGGAGTGCCTGCTTATGACATGTATAAGAAGGAGCATTTCTCACTGAGAGCTATGTTGATGTGGGGGATTCACGACTTTCCTGCTTTCAGGAACCTATCCGGTTGTGTAACCCATGGATACAAAGCTTGTCCAGTATGTGGTGACAATACTCCATCTCTTCTTCTACCTGTCAGCAAGAAAATTGTTTACACAAATTATCGGCAGTTTCTTAAAAGTGATCACCCGTTTAGAGATGGGAAATACTTGGGGCTCAAGACAGTGGAAGATAACGTTCCTCCAGAATCGCTAAGAGGGGAAAAACTTCTACAGTATTTAGATCGTATCAACTTTGTATCTTGGAAAGACAGCAATGGTAAGCGAAAAAGAGCCGAAGTGACTGTTGATGGTGATGGTAGTGAAGTTACTATGGCATGGTATAAGAAGTCCATCCTTTTTGGCCTGGGGTACTGGATAAACCACAAAGTCCGCCATGTTATTGATGTGATGCATACCGAGAAGAATGTTGCTGAACATTTACTAAACACCATCCTTTGCTTGAGTAAAACAAAAGATACTGTAAATGCACGAGAGGATATGAGGCTTCTTGGCATACACAATGGGCAGTGGATGCAAATTGATTCAAACACGGGGAAAACAGTTAAGCCACATGCTTCTTTTGTTTTGGATAAGAATGAGAAAATGGATTTCTTGAAAACTTTGAAGTACTTGAAGCTCCCTTCAGGTTTTTCTTCTAACTTGAGCAACATTGTTAGTCTTGTTAGGAATTTTGTAGATTGCAATTTGATGGATGAATAATCATTCTAGCATCATTTGATTTACTCACATATGCATTGATTTATAAAAACTTGAAATCTTGTTTTATTCATGCATGGTTTTTAAGAGTTGTAAAAGTTTTGATTTATGCATGATTTGTTTTTAAGTCTTGGATGCATTTGATTTGAAAAGAGTTTTAGAAAATCAAGCTAGCCTATGAGTTTTAAATCTTTCAAAATGTTTTAGGCTTTTTATGGTTCATGTTTTAAAACCCTTAGAATGATTTAAAACATGTTTTTAAGCTTGATTAAATGGCCCAAAGTTCCACCAAGAAAATCTTTGTTAATTTCAAAAGTTGGAATTTTTTGGTCCCGGCAGTGTCGCCGGTCGACCGGCGCAGAGGTCCCGGTCGACCGGGAACACTGCAGGCCGTCAGGGTCAAAGTGCTCCAACGGTCAGAAATTTGACCGTTGTGTGATCCCGGTCGACCGAGACCTCTTTGCAGGTCGACCGAGGACTAGCCGTTGGGCACTTTTTGGCTTTAAAGTCCATTCATTTTCCAACTTTCAAAAGGCTTGAACCATGAACTTTTGAGACCATATTGGAGCCAAAGAAAGGGGAAGAAGTTGGAAAGGCTAAAGGGCTATTTGGAAATCAAATACTTGAGATTTAAAAAGGTACACTTTACTTGTATTTTGATTTCCATTAAAATTAGAATCTATGCATGTTTAAATCTTTGTATTTTCTTTTATGCATGATTTCTAGTTTGTAAAGAGTTGTTTAGCAAACTCAAATCATCTTTGGTAAATTAGATTGGTTTGCAAACTCTCTTAACTAAATCACATACATTCTTAGATCTTATTATTCATACAACTTGTTTATTTCATTTCTTCAAAGTTGTATGAATCTTTTATGTGATTAGTTTTATCTTCAATCATCATTTTCTAAGCTTTGATTTTAAAATGCATCATGCATTCATTTAAGAGCTTCATTGTTGAATTTGATTGAAGAAAAGCATTCATACACTTGTGCACACACTTTAGCTTGTTTTAGTGTATGTTTGTAAGTTGAATTAAACTTTCTTATTAGCCTATGTAGAGGCAATTCAATTGAGCTTAAATTGTATCTCTTAGAGTGATCTTTTGTGAAGACACTTTCTTAGAGAAATCTTTATTTGTAAAGGTTATTGCTTAGCCTAAGAAAAGCATTGTGTAAAGGTTATTGCTTAGCCTAAGAAAAGGATCTTGTAAAGGTTATTGCTTAGCCTAAGAAAAGCATCTTGTAAAGGTCATTGCTTAGCCTAGAAAAGCACATTGAGAGGTTGTTGTTTAGCCTAGTAAAACAACATTGTAAGGGTTATTGCTTAGCCTAGTAAAAAGCATACATAGTGGAAATCCGGTGGGGTGATTGGATCACAAGCCGGTAGTGGATGTAGGCATTGAGGCCGAACCACTATAAATCTTTGTGTTGTGGTGCATGCTTATGTGGTGATTGTTTATATTAGCTTCCGTATATTGTTTGATTTATCATCACATGTGACTAATTTATGTTAAGAATTAAAATTGGTCTATATTGGTCATATTTGTAGCACACCCTATTCACCCCCCCACTCTAGGGTTAGGATCCCGAGGACTTTCAAGTCTCAATCCACCTGGTTTGCTAACAATGAAGTCGCATGACTATCATGTTATCATGGAGTACTTGTTACCTGTATTGCTTCAGCATGCCTTTCCGAAACACCGAGACTTACGGAAAGCTATTCACCAGATAAGCTTATTCTTTAATTTACTGTGTTCGAAGGTCTTGATCAGAAATGACATTCAAGAAGCCAAGTTCATGGTTGTCGAGGCATTGTGTGTGTTAGAGAAACATTTTCCACCCTCCTTTTTTGATATAAGCATTCACCTTGTGGTGCATTTGGCAGATGAGGCGTTGCTTTGTGGACCTACCCAAGATCGGTGGATGTATCCTTTCGAACGGTAAATAACTTTTATTTCTATCGTCTTTGACTTTATTTGACGTGTTTTTGAATTTAACATTTACATAAATAAGTTTGGAATATTTAATAGGTCGATGAAAGAGTGTAAAGACATTCCTAGCAACAAACGATATGTTGAAGGCTCTATTGCGGAATCCTATCTTGTTGCTGAATCTGTTAGGTATGCTATGGAGTACATGTCCAATCCACGAGCCGGTAATCACAAATACAGTCAAGAAGCCTTTTTAGATGAAAATGGCGAATATAGTGATGAAGGGCCTATGCTAGATGGTAAGGATGTGTTATTATCCCCTCACCAGTTTGTACAGATACGTCGATGGGTGCTTTTTCGACTTGATGTCGAAGAACGCGATACATTCTACAGGTCAAAATTCTTGACTATCTAGGCAAGTAACATGTGTTATTATATAGATATATACTTATATATTAAAGCCTGGATGAATGAAATGCAGCGAGTATCGTGAGTCGTTGCAATCTGGTTCACGTGCTAAAGGAAAAGGGATTGCAAAGACAGAGGTAGAAATACAAACAAATTTCATTGATTGGTTATACAAGAAGGTATTAATTCTTACAAAATCAATGTAATTTAGGAAAACTAAGATAGTTCTCTCACTACTTATGTTTTAAATTGTTTTCTTTTGTATCATGTTATAGTTGTTGGAGGACGATGCTACGAATTCTATGTTGTGGTGGTTAGTCAAAGGACCAACTAAAGCGAAGACATATAAGAAGTATCGTGTCAATGGTTTTGTCTTCTCTCCCAAGTCTCATGATGATACTGTTACCACGCAAGATAGTGGTGTTTTCATGAGGGCAATTACTTCTTTTACTGCAAGTAGGAAAGACAAGAATCCTATTGATGCGACAACGATGTGGTATGGGATCATTAAACAAATAATCGAGGTAGACTATACCGACTTTCAAGAGGTGGTTTTTTATTGTGATTGGGTGAGGGTGGAAGACAAGATTAATGGCTGTAAACTCTGTCCAGACTCAAGCTTGGTGATGGTCAACCTCAACAAACTGAAGAGTTCTAGTAATTTTTTGGATGAGCCAGCCATTCTTGCTAAAGAGGCCGGTCAAGTGTTTTATTCACAAGATTTGAAACATCCCGATTGGTCAGTGGTTATACATTCTCCAAAGCGATTGACTTGTCGAGTGGATGAGCTAGATGTACCATCTGACTTCCAATCTACTCTTGAAGACCAACCCAATTTGAAACCCCTACTGGAAAGACGACGTTAACTTGTTTTGCTATTGATGTTTCCATTTGTGTTTAGTTTTATTTTGTGAGTTATATGATTTCGGGGTGCAATTTGATGGTTGTATTGAGTATAATTTGATGGTTGTGCCTCAAAGTTGAATGCAATTAATTTGAAGTTTTGAAATGTAGTGTAATTTTTACTATTGTTGATTGTTTTGGCATGACCATTTCCAGATTTGAAGTAGTTAAATAGGTATGTTGACAAATAGTTACTATTTTCTGTTATGTTGTGCACTATAATTTGATGATTGTACCTCAAAGTTAATGCGATTTGTTTTAGGTTTTGAGGTGTACTGATTTGACTCAAATTCTTTTGTATGCAATACATAATATTTGCCACTGTGTGCAGGACAATTTAATGGCATCAAGTGGCCAATATCCAAGTCCTAGTGCCTTGCAGCCACCCCCATCAGGTCAAGAAGCACCCCCACTAGGGCAAGAAACACCCTCGGTAACATCTCAAGCATCTGGTGCAACTTCATCGGTTAAGGCTAAGTTGCTTGTCTCAGTGTCCACTAAAGGTACTGTTGTTGGTCCTAATGCGGCGAAATGGGCAACACGGTTGGGGCATTTTATTTGAGCAACCATCCCATTGAGTTATAAAGATTGGAGGCCTGTGAAGCTGACCTTTAAGGATGAAGTGTGGGAGGCTTTATCGGTAACAATCTATTTTTGGAGGCTTTGTCGGTAACAATCTTTACCAAAATGAGTTTCTAACTATTATAATTCTTGATAGGGTGAGTTTGAATATGATGTGCCTATGGCTTTGGCGTACAAAAATCTTCAAAAGGAGTTCTCTTCTAAATTTAGGACAGCAAAAAGTAACCACCGAAAAGAGCTTATAAAGAAAGCTTTAAACAAGGAAGCTGCTATTGCCACTTGTCCAGAAGGTATGAATCCAACAATTTGGGCCGAGTTTGTGACCCGTGAATTCCGACCCGAAGTCATACAAAGGAATGCAAAGAATGCAGCAAATAGGAAGAAGAACACTATTGGTCACACTCTTGGGCGCCAAAAATATGCCCAAATGCATTACATCAAGGTACCATCCTATCTTACTCTCTTTAATGGAAGTGGATTGTGGTAACACTTGATAATCTTTTGTGTAGAAACAAAAGAACCCTAAAGCCAAAGTCAATCGAGAGGATGATTGGCTAACGGCTCATGAGCATCCTGATGGCTCTGTTTTGGAGAGTGCTCGTGCTGCATATGTAAGCATTTATACTCGTTACATTTTAATGTATTGAGTAGGTCTAGTCATAGAGTATATATTGTTTTGGAGAGTCCTCGTGCTGCATATGTAAGTATTTATACTTGTTAGATTTTAATGTATTGAGTAGGTCTAGTCATAGAGTATATATTGTAATGCTTTTAGTCAAAGAGTATATATTGTTTTGGTTATGCTTGTTGTTTTAGTGCTGAATCTTTAAGTATATATTGAAGGAACAAGTGAAGGCTGTTAAAGAAAGGAGAGCTATTGAAGCAAGAATTAGGGGAGAGAATGATATTGGCGAGATCATAGATCTTAAAGGCGATGTACTAGCTGAAGTATTTGGGAAAGACACAAAAAGTCATACTCGTGTTGTTGGCTCTCAAATCTCGCCAGCACAAGTTGAACATGCTGCTATTGGTGAATACTTACTCGACAAAGCATTATCATCATCTAGTCCCGATGTCGAGAAAGAGTTAGTTGAGGTTAAAGCTTCCCTAGCCAATCTAACTAACCTGTTGATGCTAAGTTTGTTTTGTCTTCAATTCTTTAATTACATATAACTATGCTTAATTAACTCTCTTTAAGCTTGTGTTCTTATTTTCACACACTTAAAACTTGTATTCTACCTTTATATGCGTTTTCCATTAATACAGGCTCACATTGCAATTGGAAATGTCCCATCGCAGTCTGTGGTGAATACACCTCATGATGGTTCAAACTCACCCCGTCGTTCTTCTTTAGTCTCTCCTCAAAACCTGGCTTGTCTTTTTGAGGCGACAAGTGGTCATGTAGAATTGTCTAAGAAGCCTAGGGTTACCCTATTGGACAGGGATGGGAATGAAGTAGCCAAGGGATATGTAGTGACTGATCCTATGCACAAAGACATTTGCCATGGTAGAAGAGTGCTTAGAGGTGAGTCAAAGATCAATATTGAGGAAGTGCTTAAAGGTGATGCACTAGTCTATGATGGTCCTCAGGATGGAAATAAAACTATGCATGGTTTTGTTGCTGGAGGGTGGCTGATTTGGGCTGATGGACGGTTGAAGTATGATTAAGAGTAGTTGATTAGGGCTAATCTTTCTGGACATGTTGTTTAGCATCTTTTTGGGTCTTGTGTAAGAACATATGGGCTGACTAAAGCGTTAACTTGGGTTAGTTTTCTTATTGAAATTTGCTAGTCTTTTGGACATATTGGTTTATGGTTCTAGTTGGAAGTTGTAACGAACTTGCTCACACTTTGTACATGTGATCTAACAATCTTTTGGGCATATATGTATAATTTTTATTATTGTTGTTTGTTTTTATAAGTATGCTTGTTTGTTTTACAGGCTTGTGAGATTATTCAAACCACCCCTTTTTAACTCCGCCAATGCAAGCTTAAGAAAGCCTTTGCATTGTCGGTTCCAAGCCCAAAAAAAGGAGGAGGATGAAGGGGTTCTCTTGGAAGTCTTTGTAATGTCAATATATCAAGGTATTGGCGGTATTCTTGTCAATCTTTTTGTTGTTAAAGGCAATACCATTGATATTGATATGCTAGGTTTTTATGTTAATTCATTAAAATTGTGTGCCTTCCAGGTTCTGTATACTTTAATATGGGGATGATAAGGAGACTGTTGTTGAGATTCATGCTGAATATGACCCTTCTAAAAAGATAAAGCCCAAGGTTTGGTTCATTTTTATGTAGTCAAATGCTGATTACAGGTTTCTAATTTAACTAATCTTTGAAGTTTCTCCACTTTCATTTTTATGATCTTGAGCATCCATCCATAATGAGAATATGCATGTTAGTCTCCTTTTTGTGGGCAATTTAAACCTGACCATGAAGATCTAGCAAGTTACGGGTATCATTTTTCTACTGTGTGTGAAAACAGAATGTGGGTTGCATTTGGCCACATAAATTTTTCCAATCTTTTCAATCTGTAAACATTTCTTGGTAAAACCAAATTTATTTTACTAAAACTGTAGTAAAAACTTCTTGGTTTATGGTGAAAACTTATCATATGGTTGTCATTGTTAGTATCATTTGTAGTGTGGACGGTGGAAGTCACATTCAATGAGAATACAGGCAGAAGCCAGTCTCCTCTATGAATTTTGACATCAGATGGCATTAGATTTAGAAAATAAAAGTGCTTTCTTTTCAAGTGGAACAGTGGAAGTAGTGAAAATGCTCACACTTTTCATGAAACATTACATCTTGAAATCAGTTGTCTTGTGGCTGTTGACATAGCTCACACTTTACATGCAAAACTTACTGGTCGAAGAAGTTTGTGACCAATTACCCTGTTCATTTGGTTTTTTAGTATATGGTTTTGTATTCTAAATTGCACATCTAATTTCTTCATTGAAAGTCCTGTCCCATTCATTTCTTTCTTCTGACAATTGTGCCTTTTCTCTTCTTTTTCCTTTATGTAGAAACTATCCGCCCATGGTGGGTATGGGCTTCCTGGTTATCACCATTACAATACGGCCAACGTGCAATTTCTGTTAATGAGTTTTCTGCAACAAGATGGATGGAGGTTGGTCATTTAGAACTTATATATATATATTAATTTATTTAAATTCTTCTTACACCTTTTTATCTATACATTCTATATATATCGTCATTTTTTCTAAACTTCAGCTGATAACCAATGTGAATCCAATGGTTTTGTACTCTGTCCCATGTCAGAGTTCTGCCTATAGTAATGGTACAATTGGATACAATGTTCTCCATGCACACGGTCTTCCTAGCAGTGATAATTGGTATTGGATTGGCATTGGTGTTCTAGTGATATATAATCTTTATCCTTCAAACAATTAAGGAACGAATAAAGAGTTATGGAATGGAATAATTCTTTAAAGTCTCTTCAGTTATGCTTTGATCCTTGAAGTCTTGTTTGCTGTTGTTGCTGTGTTGTGCCAGTTCTGTTGCCCTGCAGTTGAGTCCTTTTGTATAGGAGTGGCCTGTAATGCTGTGTTTGCAGCTGAGGGTGTAGTGTGGTGCAGTGCAGTGTTGTTCTTCATTGCTGTTGTTTCTGACCCTACTTTCAGCATCACATCCTCTTTTGGTTGGCCAACATCCAGGCAATCTTTTCCATCCTGTTCTTATTGTTCCTCTAGTTCAAGAACATCTATAGATGGTCAACCTCAACTGTTTGGATTTAATGCTCCATGTGTATCTGAAACACCTCCGGCTCCTACATTTGGAACTAGCTGTTATACAGCCTTAACAAGTTCCATGCCTGCCTTACCATTCTCTCCCATGTAAGGCCAAACAAAAAGGTAAGAGACTGAATACTTGAACTATGGTTTCACATTGAGAATGTGTCAAGTGGGCATGCTATATTTTTGTTCACTGCAACTTTTGGATATTTTCTACATTCAACATGCTTCTAAGTAGTAACATGGTTTGGGCTATTAGTTTTGCTTACATTAATCATGTTAATAAATGTTTTCTCTTAATTATCCAATATGATTTTATTGTAACATTTATCCCCTTATTTGTCACTTGGAATTTCAATCTGCTTCTAACCTGATTGATTGTTCATCCAATTCAATACTAGAAATAACTCCACTTGTTAATGCTTTTGCAACTTTCTTCCATAGATAATTGAGTTATTTAACCTGGTGGGTTCTTTAATTTTTCCAGGAAGTGGCTGTTAAGAAAATTTTGGACCAAGATATTTCTGGTGATGCACTAGCTGAGTTTAAAAGTGAGGTATTTGACCTCTCTCTCTCTCTCAAAAAAAAAAAAAAAAAAACCATGTGCCCTTTTGGTCTGCCATTAATTTTTTATTTGTAATCTAATTGATTTTTCTGTTCCCAAGGTTCGGATTATGAAATGAGTATGTCATCCCAATGTTGTTCTCTTCATGGGAGCAATAACTCGTCCCCCAAATCTTTCCATTGTTACAGAATTTCTTCCTAGGTATGCTGGCACATGTCTTATGATTAATACAAATATAGATTGTCTTATCAGTCTGTTATGTGGTAAAGTAGAAGTTGGTGCATGCTTATTGTTCTATCCCAAATGTTGGTAGCCTGGAACAGGTGAACTGGAATTATTTTATCCGCCTAAAATAGCAAAACAGAATTTATTTATTTTTTCTCTAAAAACAATTGTTTAAATGTAATTCTAAATGTTTGCATGTGTTGGGCTTCATTGACGTTCTCTTGGACGAATAAGTTATTAGTGGAAGTTGGTGCATACTTATTGTTCTATCTCAGATTTTGATAGTCCGGAGTTAGGTGAAATGGAGCTACTTTACCCATTGGCAGAAGGACATGGGTTTTTTTTGTTGTGTCTGTTGTAAACATGGATTTTTTGTCAAACAAATGTTTGAGTGGCATTCCAGATGTTTGTATGTGATGGGTTTTATTAACATTCTTTTGGCTGAATAAATTACTAAATTGCAATTCCTTTGTTCTTCATGACCAATTGATTGGCTCACGTCCTCGGGGTTCTATATTATGATCCATGTATGGAGTTTGAAGAAGGAAAACCTCATTGCAAATTTCTATAATCCCTATAAAGAACAAAGTAACGAAATGCATGTTTAATTATCAAGGAAAATCACTCTAATGTAATTATAAAACGGGCATACATGTCACATTATTGGATTGCTCTCTGAAGATACATAAACTAATGCTGCAGACAATGTGGCACTGGATGGATGAGTGCTCAATATCACATGGAAAAAAAGAAGCATAAGTACCATTTTTCCATATATATAGAGATGGAAGGTCTGAAACTTATCTATAATTATTTTATTCATGTTCTTTTAGCTGGATACACTGTTGAAATTTCATGTTGTGTCAAATAGTAACCTTTTGGTTGCGTAAGCGTGTTCATGTTTTGGTGTCCCTGTGTTCATACAAGGTGTTGCTTGTGGCTTCTGGTTATTTGGATCAAGACTGGCTTTATTGGTGTAACTATAAAGTTGAAATGTTGTTTTTATCTTGCAGAGGTAGTTTGTATAGGTTAATTCATCGGCCTAACAACCAATTAGATGCAAGGAGGCGTTTAAGGATGTCACTAGAAGTTGTATGATTCTAGTTGCTTTCCTTTTATCTTTTGTTGGTTTTTTTGGTCTACCAGGTTGAAATTGCTAGCAGGACTAATTTTCCCCTTTTAAACCTGTCCAGGCTCGTGGAATGAACTATTTGCACAATTGTACTCTTGTAATAGTCCACCGTGATTTGAAATCTCCCAATGTACTTGTTGATAAGAACTGGGTTGTGAAGGTAGGATTCTTTTTAATGCTGTTGGGATCTATGTTTACTGTTCTGGGTTGTGAAACCGTTGCTCCACATGCAGTTGTGTTTCCTGTATTTGGACTTGTATCACCTGCTCTCAGTGAACCCTCTTTCAGTTCTACTGTTAAATCAGAGGCTACTTCAGGATTGGGTTCTGGTCAACCAGATGTAAGTCATCTTCTTCCATAACTTTTCAAGTGTTTATGTAGATTAGATTTGGGCATGGTTGCATGGAATTAAATTCCTAGGAACTCATGGTAAAATGATTATCAATGAGGAGAGGGGTGAAGGATATAAGGTGGAGACGTAGATTGTATCTTGACTTTCCATGGTTTTTAATTAGTAGGGTGATGGCTGGATATTCATTTCTCATCTCCCCTTAATTCATCTTCCATTAAAGGGGAGATTATTGATAACCATATATGGATATTTACCTTTGTTTCTTCAATTTTTCCCACTTTTAGGAATACATTTCTTAGAATTCCTAGGAGTTCAACTTCAAGCAAAAAAGAAAAAAGGCACCCTTTGGGTCTAGACTCTGGCAGTATGTATATTTCATAAGGATGCTTATTTATTGGTTCTGCTATGTTATTGGGGGTTGCATTGAAATTGGAAACTATGTTAGGACGGTTTTGCTGCCTTCCTGCCCTTCGTAATTAGCAATCATTGCAATATTGCTTGTATTTGTCTGTGTGCTTTGGGTTGGGTGGGAGGCAGCCCTCAAAGCTGTATCCAATTGAAATCTCCAAGCTGCACCAAATACCCAACAGAATTGTAACCATTTTCTTTGTTTCATCTTTTTCCTCTTGCTTGATTGTTGTTGTTTTGGTTTAAGTTTGTGATTTGTTTTGTCATGGAGCTGATTCATAGCTTACCCATGTACAGCATAGCATTTCAACCGAGTCTCAGGAAACACCAGGTATTGTAAAATAGAGTAGTAAATGATCCCACTATCTTATCCTCTTCTTTCTTTGTTTGTTCTAGAGTTTTCACCAGCACAATTTTTTTTGCAATGTACTGACATTCTCTGTGATAATTCAGCAACTTCAACAGATTCCAGGATTCATGATGAATCAGATCCCAAGGGCAGCCTTGAGCAACAGTGAGTTGTGTCTCTTTTGGTTTGAACTGATCATAGGTAGGCCCTTTTTACAGATTAGAATGGGATAATATGAAAACTCGTGATTCATGGTATACACATCTAATTGCATAAAATTAACTAATTGGATTGTCTTTTTCTTGGCTAAAAGTAATTGGATGATTGCATTGCTCAACAGTCAATACTTTTTTTCTTATCTTATATTTATATTTTATAGTTGTATAGTGTTATACTAATTAAAGAACAAAAAAAAGTGGTGCAAAAAGATATTAAAATTGAATGATGGTAAACAAATCCGAATGTTCTTTTGAAATAGGCGAAGCCATCGGTTGAATTTCCATTGTTTTTTTTTAAAACAACAAATACTTAGTAACGGCTATAAACTGTTACAAATATAATACTTCGTAACAGATACCAACCGTTACAAATAGAATACTTAGTAACGGACTCCAACCGTTACAAATAGAATACTTCGTAACAGATATCAACCGTTACAAATAGAATACTTCGTAACAGATACCAACAGTTTTATCCGTTGGGAACAAACTATGAACAAAATTAATAACCGTTACTAATAAATTGTAACGATTATAGATGTGTTACTGAAATTAATTTCAGTCACAGTTCATAACCGTTAGTAATATTTCTAACGGTTATTAAGTGTTACTAACTTCCGTTACTTTTCATTTGTGATGCAGTTGTGTCAACGTATAATAACCGTTACTAATATTTTTTGTAACGGCTGTAGATCCGTTACTAATTGACTATTATGGTGTAGTGTACCTCTCTCAGTCTCTGCTACTGTGAGAACTTGGTCCGGGCGGTACCCTTAATCACGGGGCGTAGCGTGTCAACCACGGGCTTCAAACGGTGAGTCTCCGTTAGCCCGCATCAGAAATATCCAAGTCCTGACCTTGGGCTTATAAGTCAAACCCCGTATTAACTTTGTATGAGGTTTTTTAAAACCATCCGTCCCCGGAAATCGTAAGAACTCCGAAGTTAAGCGTGCTCGGGCTGGAGCAGTATTAGGATGGGTGACCTCCTGGGAAGTCCTCGCGCGTGCACGTGGGCCAAAGCGGACAATTTCATGCTGAGTTGGGCGGGGCTGTGACAGTTGGTATCAGAGCCAATGACGACTCTATTTCTAGTGGGGGAGAATGTGAGATCTTAGTCCGGGCGGTACCCTTAACAACTGGGCGTAGCGTGTCAATCACGGGCTTTAAATGGCGAGTCTACGATAGCCCGCATCGGAAATATCCAAGTCCTGACCATGGGCTTATAAGTTAAACCCCGTATTAACTTAGCATGAGGCTTTTTAAAACTGTACGGCCCCGGAAATTGTAAGAACTCCGAAGTTATGCGTGTTCGGGCGGGAGCAGTACTAGGATGGGTGACCTCCTAGGAAGTCCTCGCACGTACACGTGGTCCAAAGCGGACAATTTCATGCTAAGTTGGGCGAGGCTGTGACAGTTGGTATCAGAGCCAAGGACGGCTCTATTTCTAGTGGAGGAGAATGTGAGATCTTGGTCCGGGCGGTATTCTTAACCATGGGCTTCAAACGATGAGTCTCCGTTAGCCCACATCGGAAATATCCAAGTCTTGACCATGGCTTATAAGTCAAACCCCGTATTAACTTAGCATGAAGTCTTCTAAAATAGTGCGGCTCCAAAAATCGTAAGAACTCCGAAGTTAAGCGTGCTCGGGCGGGAGCAATACTAGAATGGGTGACTTCCTGCGAAGTCCTTGAGTTGGGCGGGGTAAATGCAACAAAAATTTTTCGTCTCTATTTCTTATATTTATGACAAAATATTTTTGTCTCTAATTTCTTCCTTTAATGACAAAATATTTTGTCACTAATTACTTACAAGTATGTTTCCAACATAGTGTATTGGAGACGAAAAAAATTACTTGTTTCCAACAGAGTGTATTGGAGACAAAAAAAAAATCGTCACAAATTTATCTTTTTTAAAGACGATTTTTTTTTCCGTCTCCAATACCTATTAGCGACAAGGCTTTGGCAACAAAACGGGTGACGAAAAATTTTCGTCTCAATTAGTTTTGGTGACGAAATATGTACATTTTGGGACAAATTTGTGTCGTCCTTAAACCCCAAATTTCTTGTACTGTGGACAATGTTTTAAACATCCTCAAACCCAACTTAAACGACGCAATGAAGCATTACTAAAAGAGTAACGAACAAAGTTCGTAACATCATCAAACTCATAATAAACCATGCAAAAAAGTTTATTAAAACCATTATAAAATTATAGAGATTTATGCTTTAGGCCGCCCCCCACAGTTTTGACGAAGCCATCGTAATCGCAATGGCCCTTTAAGGGTCATAAATGCGATTGCATTTTTTCGATCTCGAAGAAATTTTACTGCTTCTATGATAGTGTCTTCATCTAGTTCTTCTATTTTTTGAAGTTCTTCTAGCAATATTTCATACAAATCTTTCGTTGATGTTGGTGGAGTTACAGCACATAAGCGATCGGATGATGTCACCATTCTTGAGATTTCATCAGCTATACTCTCACCAACACTTGTTCGACCTCTTTTTTGACGCTTTAGTGATTTTTGTACTGCGGAACAACGTTTGCTTCGATTATCTTTTTATGTCATTATCACTACATTCTCTGAGCTTGAACCAGACTCTTTCACTCGCTCATTAGATGGGGGTTGAGATATAGCAGGAGTAGTGCAATTCTGAATGGGAATTTGCTCT
Organism: Cinnamomum chago; assembly: GCA_038049695.1. Lineage (NCBI taxonomy): Eukaryota > Viridiplantae > Streptophyta > Magnoliopsida > Laurales > Lauraceae > Cinnamomum > Cinnamomum chago. The sequence goes on from CP142459.1 coordinate 17,239,565, forward strand.
TCCACACATGGTTGTGTAATTGGGATGCGACTTGACTTTTGTCGCTTGCCCTCTGCTGTACAACCTCTAACAATAAGTCTATAATCAAATTATTTCTCATCATCATAATATATATGATTTTATTAATTAATAAATTAAATATTATACCGTCATATATGATGCTAAGATTATCGTATAGCGGAAAAGAAGTCCCTCTATAAGCTTTTACTTCTGGGTGTGCCTGTGAAAAAATGTATAGTATTAATTATTAATAAACTTAAGTTCAAATGGAAAGTTTTTATTAATGAAATTTATGTTTCCATGCAAATATACCTGAATATAATGATTCCACACATCTTCATCTGCAATACAAATCTGCATAAGGTCATCCCATCCAAATCCACTTTGCTCTCTCAACGCCTTCACAATCCGATATCGGGCTTTCAAATCTGCCATATGACTTTTTAATTGTTGTAGGGTTACCAAAACATTAAATTTCTTATTCTGTTCTTTTGTTGCTTTTCTCCATTTTTCTTTCTTAAATCCATTGTCAGAGAAGCGCCCTAAATTGCATTGTTCTTCTAAAAAAATCGACTACAAATGCATCTTGTGCAGGTGTCCATGAAGCTCTATTTCCACCTTTGGAGTCGGAAGGCAATGAAGACATCTTTCAAGTGACACCTAATCAATTAAAGTTCTGATTTTTAATACCTAAAGTAAAGCAATTCACATAGTAAACACAATGCATTTACATACATTTGCTGTGACCATCTTTCTTGAATGTCTAATTCCATTGATTTTTTCATGATGTGCTTCCATTGTATATGAGGATTTTTCATCTCCTAAAAGTTGTTTCAAGTGGTACCTAATCAAATGGAGAGAATTTGGTCCATCATCAATTGAAACTAGGATAGTGATTTTGGCTGGCTTGGATTCACAGATGGGCCACAACGATGGATTATTGGGTTGACCTAACTCAATTCAATGACAATATTAATTACAAAAATGAGAAATTATCATAATAATAACATAAGGAATTTATAATACAACATTAATCACGTAAATCCAAGTAAAAATCCCCTAGTTGGGCCCTTCTAGCCCCATTATATCAAAAATCCATAAAAACTATAAAACCAACAGAATAAACCCAAAAAGATTTTTCCTTTGTTTCTTCCTCCACCTTAGGTGCCAGATATTTAATCGAACTTAATGATAAAAGGGAATACAGAACTAATTTCTAAAATTGAATAAATTTGAATAATAAGATGCGATGAGTGATTTCACGCACTTTGCATATTTTTATTTCGGCCCATCGGCCACCCTCCAAATCAATTTCGGCCCATCGGCCACCCTAAAACAAACACCGGCCCATCGGCCACCTTCAATCAATTACAGCCCATCGGTTTTTCATTTTATCACTCGTGTATCGCACACGAAAAACACAGAAATCACAAGTCAAAGTCTCATTTGCATCATCATTTTGATTTGAAAAGTTAGCCTTTAAACCCTATTTTGCCAAGGGATTAGAAGGGGGTACCCGGGAACGAGGCCGATCCTCTTCTTAAATATTTGGCACCTCCCCCTTTTTATTTTCTTTATTTTAATTATTTTATTTTACTTGGATATACTATGATTTTGCTATGTGGCGATTAACCTTATTTGGACTTTAACTCATAACCCTGAATTGACCCTATATTAAAGAGACTCAGAGACCCAAATTAATGTGACAGGAAAACCGTCGTGTGTTACCGGCAGCACATTAGACGAGAGGAAGAACCCACCCATTTATTTTCTCCCATTCTTCTTTGGCTTTTGTTGAAGAACGATGTTACGGTCGTTACCTTAGCTGGCGATCATGGGTAGTCGGAATCCTCACTTTCGATGTAAAATTTAAATAACACATATAAATGAATGGCGATTTCCCTCCCCGAGGGGATCAAATTCACATTCGACAGCCCGCCCTGGCTTTTACCACAAAAAATTGTTTTGAGTCAAAATTTATGACCCTCGTGTCTTTAAACAAAAAAAATGCTTTTAAAAAAAACCGTGGGGAAGCGACGTCTGGTTGATACTCACAAAACCCAAAAATCGGAAGGATGCGAACCCCATTCGATACTTCCAAAACCTCAAAATCGTAAGGAAGCGACACCTCGTCAATACTTGCAAAATTTCAAAAATCATGAAGACGTAACATTCCAGTTGATATCCGCAACCCAAATTTCAAAAATCATGGGGAATCGACATTTAGTCGATACCCGCAAAACCAAATTTTTGAAAGAGCAGGGAAGTGATGTTCAGTCGATACTTACACCCCAATCCGCGAGGGGACGACATCCATCGATACTAGCAACCGAATGAGTAAGGATGCGACAATCCATCGATACTTGTAATGCCATCCAATAGGGAGGTGACTCTGAGTCGATACTTGCATTTTTGAAAACAAAAAAAATAAAAAATAAAAACTGGCTTTTATGCCATAAACCCGGTTTCACGCCAAAAAATCAAAAACCCGACTTTGATGCCAAAAATCTAAAAATTTGGCTTTCACGGCAACAAAACAAAACTTGGTTTTCAAAAATTATGGCTTTCACGCCAAAAAATCAAAAACACGGCTTTTACGCAAAAAAAATCTAAAAATCTGGCTTTCATGCCAGCAAAACAAAACTTGGTTTTCAAAAAAAAAAAAAATGGCTTTCACGCCAATAAACAAATTTCGGCTCCCATGCTAAAAACAAATTTCGGCTCCTATGCCACAAACAAATTTCGGCTCCTTTGCCACAAACAAATTTCGACTTCCATACCCAAAACAAGTTTCGGCTCCCATGCCAAAAACAAATTTCGGCTTCCACGCCACAAACAAAACATGCTTCTATGCCACAAAATTATGGCTTTCACGCCATAAACCCAAATTTGGCTTTCACGCCATCACAAAATTCAGCTTTTATGCGATCCCAAATTTTGGCTCTCATGCCATAAACCCAAATTTTGGCTTTTTATGCCACAAAATTCGGCTTTTATGCTATCTCAAAATTTGGCTTTGAATCTATAAAAAAAATAGAGAAAAAAAAAGAGAGCACGGACAAAAAAAAAGAAAAAAAATAAGAAAAGAAGAGTTTCTCATTATCCTACTGCTACATGGAGTTTTCTTTATGGAAAAGGAAACTTACTTGAAGCCATGGATGCAGAAGTAATAGAACTTAAAGATCTTTGAAGAAGAATAGAGGTTCTTGACCTTGGAGCACTCTTGAAGACTTTTGCAAAAAGAAAGCAATAAGAACAAAAGATCCAGCCTCCCCTTGCTTTTATAAAAGAGAGCAAACCAAAAGAGGAAACAAGGAGAAAAGCTATGAGGTAAGTGCTAAAAATTAGCAACTTTCCCAAAAGAAAGGAGATTTGAGATATTCTCTCCAATTAGGGATATTTTAAGATATTATCTATCCAAAGGAGATATTTTTAGATATTCTATACAAAATGACACCACATGAGATCTAAGCCATCTTTAAAGCTTAAGGTCCCACGGGTTAGCCCACATGAGTCAGGTTTGACCACTGAGGCTCTAAAAGGGACTTCCTATCAAAAAACCCTCTTACCAAGAGCATACAAAATGGTTCCCTGCCTCATTTGAGCTGATTGGACCAAACAAAAGAAAATCCAAGCCTCATGAGTTTCCAAAATTCAAACCATCCAACCTCATATACCAAATTGAGCCAAAATCTTAAAATTGACATTCCACAAAAATCCAAACCTGGCCCCCTTACTTGCCACATACAGCTTGTTAGGTCACAAGGTCAAAACAAAAACCAAATCTAACCCCCCAACTTGCCACATACAGCTTGTCGGGTCACGATGTCAAAATAAAAAATCAAACCCCAACCCCCTAACATGCCACATACAGCTTGTTAGGTCACAAGGTCAAAAACCAAAAAAAAAAAAAAACCTTTTTGACCACCTGATGCGCCACATAAAGCCCTTAGGTTCACAAGGTAAAAACAAAAATCCAAAATTCAAAACCAAAATCCAAATCCCTCATGTCAATTTCAAAATTTTGCCTTGAGATGATACGTGATCCCTTTCACTACCATAAAATCCCTTTGGAAACTCAAAGGGCTACCCTACCAAAAGGAAAACTTCTCAAAAACTCTTGGTCAAGTCAAAAGCTCTCCTTCAAACTTCTCTTCGAGGCACATCGACTTCAAAAGTTATGTAACTCGTCGCTGTACCTCGAGGGAGCATTTGTTGATACCAAAAATATCACTTTGCCCCTTCAACATCGAAAGATACATGAAGCTGCATCCTACTATAAACAGGCAATGCCACTTCAAGCATCAAATCTCGTCAGAACCAAACAAAAGCTGTAAGATTCTTCAAAATAGCCAAAAGAGGGGTACTCCTGAAATTTTGGGCCATTTCAACATCATTTGGCCTAACTTCATTACTCCAGCAGCTGAGCACGGGCTCCCGGCGGCGGTGAAGCTAGAGATCCTGACACACAAAACAGAGCACACAGCTGGCCTCAAAATGCCACTAGGAAACTCTACATCAAGTTTCGGGCCATCCCAGCATCATTTGGCCTAACTTCACTTCTTCGATAGCCAAATAGGCGCCCCTAGCGGCAACAACGTCGAAGACGTCAGATCTTTGATCCGAGCCTATGGATGGTCTCAAAATACCTCCAAAAGGCTCCAGTTTAATATTTAACTCAAACCGACAACATTTGACCCCACACCAATCCTTGAACAACAAAATCAAGTCTCTCAGCGGCGAGAACCACCGAGGCCATCACTCATCAAACAGAGCACATGGGTGGCTTCAGCATGCTTCCAAAAGGATACATGTCAAATTTTAGGTCATTTCGACAACATTTGACCAAACTTTGACTCTGGGAAGCCAAATTAGGCCTCTAGGCAGCGGAGCTCTCCGGGACCATGACTTTCAAATCGAAGCTAATGTGTCCTCTAAAAAAGACTCCAATAAGCTCCATGTCAAATTTCAGGTGAATCGGACATCGGTTGACTGCACATCAAAGTGCAGCGTCTCCCTCGCAACAAAATCAAGTCTACTAGCGAAGGGACCCCACACGGCTTCAAAACTCAAACAAAAGCCTATGGTTGGTCTTGTCTATTGCTAGCAGACTTCACCTCAAATTTCATGTCATTCTGACATTGTTTGACCTAATTTGACTTCTGACGGCAAATCGGCAGCTCTACGCGACAAACTCTGCGGCTTTCACCGAAAATCGAAAACTTTGCTCTCCGATATGCAAGGCTTTTTGTCAAGTTTTCTACAGGAAAATTAGGCCAAAACATGTACAAAAATGTTAGGAAAAAGGTCAAAGAAAAAAGAAACAAAAAAACTCGAAGAAACAGCCGAAAGACAGCGACCAAAGGGGGAGAATCCCCCCATGGTCACCGGCAACCCTAGAAATATGGGTCGCCGGATTTTCGCCGAATGACCGTTTCTCAATCCCTTTTCATGTTTCGAGATTTCTAGTCCTTGTGGTTTTCCAAAATTCTAACTTTTGAGGCTCGCAATCGGTCAATCTTCGTCAACATCACGGATCCACCGTCAAGAGCATCATCTCATCATTGATCGCTTCAAAATCGCCAATTGGCCAACCAAGAAAGCACACTTTCTGCCCGATCGATTGAGAAATCGACAGGATAGATGATACCGGCCCACTGGTAGCAATCAATGTCTGAAGTTGCATCGCCATCCGACATCAAACAACATGTCGATCCCTCAGCAATCACCGCAAGAAGAATTTCAAAAGACGCGGTACGACCCGCGACTCTTCGAACGCCATAGCGACCACTTAATGCAGTTACATGACCTGTTTTATGACAGGTTAATGCAGTGATTAACTCATTATTTTGGACGGGCCAATCAGAATCAAGCAGAAAAGGAGTTATAAGTCCAAGCAATCATGACAATAAATCATGAAACTCCTCTCATAATGGAGATTAAATGCCCATCATTGTCCATCAGCCAATCAAAAGCCAAGAAAAAGGGGTTACAAAATCATGAGATAAAAAACTTGTAACACATCCCATCAGGGAGCATCAATGCCATCAATGCTCATAAACTCATCCCATGACTACCAAAAGCCTATAAAAGGGGGTCATTCCAAGAAGAACAGACACATATCCACACACAGATCCAGACAGAGAGGGAAAGAGAAATCCAAGAAGAAAATTCTCCAAAGTCCAGAAACTGCGCAAAGAATCTATGTTACTTTGAAGAAACTCTGCTGCAACAAACACCACAAGGTGATTGAAGTCCCTTTGGGGGCCACCCCACCCCCACCAAGGCCTTCTCTTTCTATCTGACATGGCCTAGACGCGGCTTTTCAGCCAGTCCACTCGGTTTTTTATTGGATATAGGACCTCCCCTTGGTCTTTATCATCTAAAAATCTGAAGTCCAAGCCAAGCCAAAAGAATCAAAGCATCATATGTTCTCATCTGAAGGACGATGGCGAAGTCCATACATGACTTGCAACTATCGATTTGAACGAGTCCCCGCATTCTCCTGAGAAGTCAGAATTCATTTTCTTACTTTTCTATTGTATTTTGTATTTTTTTTTTCAAGAGACAAAAAAAATCACAATTCTTGTCTTTCATTATTGATGAGATGTGTACATCGCCTTTCACGAAAAACATCGCCTTTTACGGCAAAACCGCCTTTTACGACAAACAAAGAAAAATCGCCTCTTACGGCATTCAAAAACCTTGTCTCTTTTCTTAAATATATGTGCAATGGAAAGTTAGGAAAAAAATTGATTTCCTTTTCTACTTGTGAAGGTGGATCTCCGAATCATCGTTACTAAATTCCAAGTAGAATAGAAAACTGGCATACCCGTACAAAAATGTTGATGCTCGCTTTTTTCCCTCCGCCGGCCTCCCAATAGCCCTAAGATGGAAAGGAGAGAAAAAAAACCGGGTCCATCACTTTCTTCTTTAATATTTTTCTTGGGATTTTTACATATGTATTGGCCTGATTTCCCTACAGAAAACTTGACGAGAAGCTGTGCAGATCAGAAGGCAAAGTTTCTGATTTTCCGGGAAAGCCGAAGACTTTGTCCCGTAGAGTTGCCGATTTGACATCAGAAGCCAAAACTAGGTCAAACGATGTCAGAATGACCTGAAATTTGAGGTGAAGCCTCCTAAGCAATAAATAAGACCAACCACGGGCTTTTGTTTGAGTTTTGAAGCCGTGTCGGGTCTTGTTGTCAATAGACTTGATTTTATCGTAAGGAAGATGTTGCGCTTTGATATACGGTCAACCGATGTTCAATTGACCTGAAATTTGGTAGGGAGCCTATTGGAGTCATTCTAAGATGATCCATTAGCTCCGATTTAGAAATCATGATCCCGGGGAGTTCCGCCGCCGGGAGGCCTAATTTAGCTTCCGTGAGTCAAAGTCTGGTCAAATGTTGTCGAAATGACTTGAAACTTCACACGTAGCACTTTGGAAGTATTTTGAGATCACTCATGTGCTTTGTTTGATGAGTGATGGCCTTGATGGTTCCCGTCGCCTATAGGCTTGATTTTGCTGCTTGAGGGTTGATGTAGGTTCAAACGTTATCGGATCGACCTAAAACTTGACATAGATCCTTTTGGAAGTATTTTGAGACCATCCATAGGCTCTGATTGAAGACCTACTGTCTTCATTGCTCTCGCCACCAGGAGAGCTGATTTTGCTATGCCTTTTGCTTTTTGGGGCCAAACGATGTCGGAATAAGCCGGAATTTCATATAGAACCTTCTACTGGCATTTTGACCCCAACTGTATGCTCTACTTTGTGAACCGAGGTCTCCAGCATCACCTCCTCGGGGAGCTTTGTTAAGTCGCTGGAAGAGTGAAGTGAGGCCAAATAATGTCAAAATGGCCCAAAACTTCATGTGTACTCTTCTTTTGTCTGTTTTGAAGAATCATACAATTTTTGTTTGATTCTGACAAGATTTGATGCTTCAAGTAGCATTGGCTGCTTGTGCTAGGATGTAGCTTCATGTAGTTCATTGATATTGAAAGTGTATGAAAAGGCAAAGTGACATTTTTTGTGCAAACAAAATTAGAGAAAAAGTCTTAGTTGGAAACCTCTCCTAGAGAGATCGGACTATGCCAAAAAGATAAAATCCATTGCAAATCAAAACTCAAAAATTTCGTTTTTCTTGGGACAGTCTATCATAAAATGGATATAACTTTCAACCCAACCGTCAAATCCGTAAAATTTACCTACCATTGGAAAGCTTATTCAAAATAGATGTTCGCGGAGCGCAAGATCATGCAAATCGGGGCTAAATCGACAAAGTTATGTGCTCTGAAAGTTTCACATATATTTTTAGGCGAGATTGCAAACAAATTCACACTATTAATGACTCATCTCTCCACTGCGTGAGAAGATCTCTGATGGGGCCCACTGCTGGAAGATCTACACAATAAAGAAGTCAAGATAAGCTATAGATCAATCAAAATTTCAAATCATCTCTAGAAGGCAGTTGCTTGGAGTGCAACCTTGTCAGAGAGTCCAAGATAGAAACAACTCAAGCCAAAAAAAAGAGAGAGAAAGTTATAAATAGGGACTATTCCTATAGGGGACGTTCATGCCTCATCCCTTAAGGTGGGATGTCCACCACCACCTCCTCTCTCTCTCTCTCTCTCTCTCTCTCTCTCTCTCTCTCTTTATATTCTAGGTTTCTCTATTTCTAGGTGTTGTGATTTAGGGCATACGAGAAGAGATCAAGCACGCACATAAGAGAACACAAAGATTTACGTGGTTCGGCTTTTGGCCTACGTCCACGGGGAGACGGGAGAATTCACTACGCAATCAGAAGAGGTGTACATCATAAAGACTCTCAATCTCTATTTATAATATCAGCCCCAAAACCTTGTTACACCCAAACACTACTTCTAATTACAGTAGACCTACCATAATAGACCTACTTCTAATCATAGTAGAACATGGACAATGCAGGGGCCTGGTTTACCAGATTTATTACTTCTATTGAGCCATACAACCTAACACTAGGTTCTCCTCTTTATTATTTTTTATAAGAAAGGTAGCTTTGGGCCTTATCCAAGCAAGACATACTATCAATGAAATTACCACTTTTTTTTTTTTTTTTTTTTTGTGCAATGGCTTGCTAGATTTGGGATTGAGGCAAAGGAAGAAGTTAAGTATTCCTAATTCTTTGTTTTTTTTTTTTATTATGGTTGCTTAATTTGATTAAGTTAATAATGTGCTAATTATATGTTTTAATAGACTTATCTCCGTACCAGTCAGTACCTTCCGTATTGATTTCTTAATGCTAGAGCAAGTCTTTGCTTACCCATGCTTATTTTTGATAGATCATGCTTTGGGTTTTATCATCTTTGATGGTCTATGCTTAGATTTGATGGGTAATGCTTAGGTAACTTTAGTAATTTAATGAAGGGAAGGAGGTCTTGGATATTTGATTAATTTTTTCAAAAAAAATAAATCTCCTATGAGAAATTGGCTTTTAATGCTTTATAATCAAGATTTGGTGCCTTGATTGGATCTACTAGAAAAACTGATCAAACAAGTGTTTTCAATAAGAAAGTGATTTTGAATTCCTTAATGGATTCTGATGCCTTAATCAATTTCATCATCATTGATTTTTGTCATCTCATTATCTAGTTGCTTTAGTTGATTTTATACACTTGTGACATCATCTTTCTTATCTTAGAAGTTTCTTCTTGAACTAAAAAATCAGGTCTTTTTTCCATTGCGGGGCCTAAAAATTAGTGTGTTTCATTTGTTGTGGGGCCTACGTATATGAAATATACACTTGATTAAATTCATGTACGTTATCCACGTTAGGACATATACCTACTACATATAAGGCTTTCTACGTACGTCATAGAAGATCCAATTTTAAATTTCATATATATAAATCAGAGAAACTGCAATACACGAAGAAAACAACATGTCTGCTATATATCTTGCCCAACTCCCAATTCAAATCACGCCCCAATTATCGCATATGCTACAAAAGAGATGTTATTTATTTTAGATAGAAAGAGCCAATAGTTTGGCTCGTCTTTTTTATTAGCGCTTATATATTAATTTATTTTAATCAATAATATTATAAGAAGACATTAAGTTTAAATATAATTTTTATTTTTATCTTTTACCAGTGCTAAATAAACATGGGCCTTTATTGCTAGTACATCTTTAAATCGCTTCAAACTAATATTTGCTTTTAAGTTGACAAACACTCTAATGATACTTAAAACTCTATTCTAATTAGTTTTAAGTTAAAATAGAGGTAAGAAATGGACTTGCTAAATGGCACATCATTTGAGATGGTTTAGAGTTTAGACATTAAACACATGTGGATATCACCATTGAGGGAAAGTTCTCCTATGCATATTAATGGCCCATCATGTCGAAGAAGTATGCTAAAGATGACATGGATGAAAGTAGAGATACTATAATTGAAGAAGTGGAGACAAAACTAATGGAGCTAACTGCAACATAGTTAAGACAAGGCTTTGTTGTTCTTGATGATGATGATGACGACGACAATGACGACTTAGTGTACAAGATCAGAGCCTAATTACTAGCCTATTTAAAAACCTAATTTATGTGATTAAGATTTGCCAATTGTTTCCTCATACCATGACTCATTGTGGGGTCTTGGTTCATTGTTGGGTTAATGGGCTCATTATCATTCATCTAGATCACTACTCTGGTGAGACCCAGTAAAGATCACTCTTCTAGAGAAGAAAATCTATGGAAGTTTTTCACCTTGTCGATGTTATTGCGTTTCTAGTTTTTTAACCACATCGTTCATCCAAGGGTAATTGGTAAAACTTTTTAAAATGGCCCATCCACCGTGGTATTTGTTGGATCATTAGTTGATCTTAGCACTTCAGCTTCATAGACTTATCAATACCAAGACCGAAACTTGTAATTCCTTTGATAAGACAATTTAATATTTAATAAAATATTTTTATAGTAATACGCATTGATTGTTGTGTTTGCATTTAGAAATGAGAATTTCCGGATGATCAATGAGGGTAACAGCACTACACAAAAGGCATTCCCTCCTCCAATAGGCAATATTGGCGATGACGAGAAAAAGAACTTTATCCTAAAATGAAGTTGGGAAGTGTATATATTAAAAACAAACATGAACCAAAGTAGAGGCACTTTATACAAATATTAAAATCTCATGGATAGTTCTAATTATTTGAAACGAGAATCCTATGGTTCCTACAAAAAGTCTTAAACCTGTGGCATGAGTCTACCCATCGACCAGAAAACATCATAAACTTATTATTTACCCCATACCACCGCGCCTAATTTTATGTTCATGGAACACACCCTGATCAGCAGATTTTACTGATGGCCCCTCCAAGATTTTCCCTTTTACATAATGGCCCCTTCAAGATTTTTCCATCTATTCTGCAGTTCCCCAAATGATATGTATGCATAGCAGTGGGCCACATGAGCACCTCGGTGAAAATCTTTCCGAAATAACTAATCGATGCCAATAACACAAAACGCCATTAGAAAGAAAATAAAGAAAAAATTTGCACGAACCATAGATCAGCCACATTAGAAAATGGACTCAAACAACTGACTCGATTTCATTGAAAGCAACCATTACATACCCACATTAGATAGAAAAAGATGGTCCACACGGAGATCATCCGAAAATGACCCACATAAGCACAACTGGAGAGAGAGAGAGAGAGAGAGAGAGAGAGAGAGAGAGAGAGAGAGAGAGAGAGAGAGAGAGAGAGAGAGACAGAGAGACAGAGACCTCACTCGGCCGCCACCCCTGAGTTAACAGGCAGACTCGTGCCATTGCTAACGGCCGGCCCAGCAACCACTACACTGCCGGCACTCATCGGATCCACAGTTGAATTATTCGCATCTAACCTGCTTATGACCACACCCTCCCCGCGTATGTTAGTGTTGGTGGCCCACTTAGCAGGACCATAGATCACAACATTCCTGTCCTTCTGCAATATCAGCACATAGTTAGCAATCGCACCCCCAGTGTTGCTAGCCCAAATGGGCTTCCCACCAGGCCTATATACCACCAGGTTCCCATCCTTCTGCATCGGACAGTAGCAGTTGCGAGAGACTCCACCCGTGTTGGAGGCCCAAATGGGCTTGCCGTTGTCGTAGAGGACGAGGTTACAGTCGGCTTGGCATATGAAGGTGTAGCCTTCGTAGGTTAGGGAGTTGCCTGCATAAAGAGTTACTCCACCATAGAGTATATTATCAGCTCCATTGGCTGTTGGGTTGAGAATGATCAGGAAAATGAGGAAAGAGGAGATGTGGATGGGTTTGATAGTAGCCATATTGTGGGGTTGGTTTGTGCGTTGGCTGTGTGGTGTGATTGGTAGAGGGTCGATATTTATAGAGAGAGAGATGGAAATAATTTAATGATGTGTGGTAATTAATGACCCTATTCATAATTGGGTATGGGCAAATCACGTTAGCTGCAGTTAAGTTTAAGCCAATGGTAGGAAAAAAAAAAATCTGTAGGGGGGCCCTATTCATAATTGGGTATATATGGACTTACTTAAACATGCCCAAGGATTGATTGGGTTCAATCTGAGAGTGAGTTCAGTCATCTCATGTAAACTTCTAGCTACACACTTGTAGGGACAGTCAAATTGTACTTCATATCATTCACACTGGACCCATGTAAAGTGCACAGATTGGAACCATGTAAAAAGTTCATGAGGTGTAGACATGGCTCTAGAATTCACCTTGGCGCTGATTTTTCATATTATAAAGGTGAGGATTGAGAGATTTCTTTGAAATAACTTAAACAATTACCATATTATACTTATTAGTTAAATACTTTGCTCAATTATTAAAATGCATCTCAAAATCTCCTTCTCCTTATTATTATTATTTTTTTCCAACTATCAGGTTGGTGTTTGGACTAATCCAACACATCAAATAACATGTACAAGATCAACTTGAATAAAAGTCATTTAATAATGGGGTTGAAAATTTTACTGGTATATATCGACCCAAATTGAGTTGACTTGTTCGAGTTAACTCAGTGCCAACGAAATTTCAAACCACTTTAAAATCATGGGAATTCATCAGGCCAACTGTGGTTCTCAAAACCTGGTCCTAGCATTATAATAGGATATTCTCTAGTACAGCACATACAAATTGATACAATGGTTTTGATTAGTTCTTCTATTTGCAAAATGTTAAAAATGTCAATGTGATTGGTCATTCTCAATGCATTTTAGGGGAAAAAAACATTCTAAACCACTATAACAGGGTGAAAACAGTCTTTATTATAAACCATTATGACCTAAAATCATAATATTCCCTTATACTTACTAATGGCAGGAGAAACCCTCACTTGGTGGCCGTTATTTTACATGGTTCCATATTTATCCCATGAAGCATTTGGTGACTTGCCGAGTTAACATATAATTAGCAATGTAATAGTAGAAGCCAATTCATTAGTTTTATTTGGCCTGGGGACCACTGAGAGAGAGAGAGAGAGAGAGAGAGAGAGAGAGAGAGAGAGAGAGAGAGAGAATTATTAAATGCCAAAGGACAAGATGTTATGTCCTATTTTAAAAAAAAATTAAAAAAAAAAACCAAACATGGCATATTTATCCCTTGAGCATTATTTGCATATGTTTCTTTTCCGGGGGGTGGGTTTTGGTTTGAGGGTTTTCCCACTAAAGATTCACGTCTAGGCTAACAGTTATGACCCACATTTTAGACCCGAGCTTCCCAATGAAGACTCACGTTTAGGCTATCAATTACCGAGTCATATCTCTTGGGCACTATTTGCATCGGCTTTTTGGGTGGAGGGGGTGGTTTCATATTTCAGACCCAAGATTCCCCCTAAAGATTCATGTTTAAGCTAACAGTTACGACCCACATTTCAAACCCAAGCTTCCCAATGAAGACTCACTTTAGGCTATCAATAATTGTGTCATATCTCTCAGGCAATGAATGCCTTACCATCTCTGAAGATTCATGTCCTAGTAAATGCCTTGCCATTTACTAATTGGATGCTAAGGCCGCATCAATGGTGTTAATCATGTTTCCATTATGGTGCTCAGTTGGATGGAGGGGTCCGCTATTTTCAAATTGAAACTTGAGAATATATCATTGGGGGGGCGGGGGGGGGGGGTGGTTTGACATTTTAGATCCAAGCTTCCCAATGAAGACTCACATATAGGCTAGCTATCAGAAGATTCATGTCTTTTTTCTTTTCTACTAAATGCCTTGCCATTTACTAATTGGATACTAAGGCCGCATCACCGTTGACATGGTGTTAATCATGTTTTCATCCTGGTACTCGGTTGGATGGAGGGGTCCACTATTTTTAAATTGAAACTTAAGAATATATCATTAGAGGTTATGGAATTTATCTTTACCAGTCCCGATTATCTCTTTGCAGAACCCACAATGCAGTTTCAATGATGAGTTACACCACTTGTAAAAGGTGCGAGAGAGGATTCGGACTATACATGTTCACATTAATAGGTTGGGGAAAGGTAGAAAGTTACAAGTTTGGATGGAACAACCAATATTAGAACATTGTCCTTATAGATCATGGTTTTAATAGGAAAAGAAAAATAATAATTTTTTCACTATTTATGTGATTTATTAAATGGGTTTTGAGAAAAATAACTATTTCTTTAAAAAAATCATTAAATTTTGAGAGTGAACAATAAATTTTTCTCTTGGATAATCAGAAAAAAAGATCAAAGACTAACATTAATACAGTAGAGCAAACATAACAATAGGCCCCACAAAGACAGCAAGTGGAGATCTATTAAAGAATTTGGGTCTCCTATCTCAACCCTTAAATAAAAAGGATATAGCGTACGCCTCCAAACTCTATCGTGAAACTTATAAAGAGATAATCTGAATCGTTCATAATAAATAACTTCCCATCTTAGTTAAATTTCACTTTAAAATAGGCTTTATTGCAAGATTGAAGATAAGATTGAAACCGCGATCCGACCTTGACGTGACATCACTGCCGACGTGGCGTAATCATTTTCTATCATGTTATCTTTTGAACGTTGGGACCCAGTCTCCCTAGAGAAATAATAAAAGCAGCCATGTATACATGAATGAAGGCAATCAATTATGCGGCGACAAAAAAGTTTACAAATGTCCTTTCTTTGCCCTTTCATATTCAATTAAACAGAGACTCCTTCTCGTCAAAGCAAAAAACAAAAACTCTCCGCAGATTTATCTTCTGTAATATCACTGTTCCAACGTTTTGCACGTGGGCATGCCTCCGGTGTGCGTCTCCCACAGTCCCACCATCCAACACTTTGGTTTGGGGGTTTTCCCACTAAAGATTCACGTCTAGGCTAACAGTTATGACCCACATTTCAGACCCGAGCTTCCCAATGAAGACTCACGTTTAGGCTATCAATTACCGAGTCATATCTCTCGGGCACTATTTGCATCGGCTTTTTGGGTGGAGGGGGTGGTTTCATATTTCAGACCCAAGCTTCCCAATGAAGACTCACTTTAGGCTATCAATAATTGTGTCTTATCTCTCGGCCAATGAATGCCTTACCATCTCTGAAGATTCATGTCCTACTAAATGCCTTGTCATTTACTAATTGGATGCTAAGGTCGCATCACTGTTGACATGGTGTTAATCATGTTTCCATTATGGTGCTCAGTTGGATGGAGGGGTCCACTATTTTCAAATTGAAACTTGAGAATATATCATTGGGGGGGGGGGGGGGGGGGGGGGTGTTTCACATTTTAGATCCAAGCTTCCCAATGAAGACTCACATTTAGGCTAGCTATAAGAAGATTCATGTCTTTTTTCTTTTTTTACTAAATGCCTTGCCATTTACTAATTGGATACTAAGGCCGCATCACCGTTGACATGGTGTTAATCATGTTTTCATCCTGGTACTCGGTTGGATGGAGGGGTCCACTATTTTTAAATTGAAACTTAAGAATATATCATTAGAGGTTGTGGAATTTATCTTTACCAGTCCCGATTATCTCTTTGTAGAACCCACAATGGAGTTTCAATGATGAGTTACACCACTTGTAAAAGGTGCGAGAGAGGATTCGGACTATACATGTTCCCATTAATAGGTTGGGGAAAGGTAGAAAGTTACAACTTTGGATGGAACAACCAATATTAGAACATTGTCCTTATAGATAATGGTTTTAATAGGAAAAGAAAAATAATAATTTTTTCACTATTTATGTGATTTATTAAATGGGTTTTGAGAAAAATAACTATTTCTTTACAAAAATCATTAAATTTTGAGAGTGAACAATAAATTTTTCTCTTGGATAATCAGGAAAAAAGATTAAAGACTAGCATTAATACAGTAGAGCAAACATAACAATAGGCCGCACAAATACAGCAAGTGGAGATCTATTAAAGAATTTGGGGCTCCTATCTCAGCCCTTAAATAAAAAGGATGTAGCGTATGCCTCCAAACTCTATCGTGAAACTCATAAAGAGATAATCTGAATCATTCATAATAAATAACTTCCCGTCTTAGTTAAATTTCACTTTAAAATAGGCTTTATTGCAATATTGAAGATAAGATTGAAACCGTGATCCGACCTTGACGTGACATCACTGCCGACGTGGCATAATCATTTTCTATCATGTTATCTTTTGAACGTTGGGACCCGGTCCTCCTTAGAGAAATAATAGAAGCAGCCATGTATACATGAATGAAGGAAATCAATTATGCGACGCCAAAATAGTTTAGAAAAGTCCTTTCTTTGCCCTAAGACTCCTTCTCGTCAAAGCAACAAACAAAAACTCTGGGCAGATTTCTCTTTTGTAATATTATTGTTCCAACGTTTTGCACGTGGGCATGCCTCTAGTGTGCGTCTCCCTCAGTCCCACCATCCAACACTTTCTACCGCAAAGATAGAGCTGCACAATCTCCAAGAGAATTCCACTTCATATATTAAAAAAACAAAATCTCTCATCCATCTCACTGAATCGATTTGCTAAATGTACTAAACAAAACCCATCTGCACAATCTCCCAAAAGAACCAATCAACTTCATAATATCCATACATTCCATCTTCATAAACTCATCACCACAATGCCCAAACATTAAGTCTACTTGGACAACCTGAAACCGAACCGTGGCCCGCCTCCAGGTCATCCGTTGGATCTAGCACCCCTCATGGCCAAAACAAACTTGTTTTGATAAATCATCTCCTCATTCTCAAAAAAATTCCACCTTCACAAACCCATTACAAAACAGAGCCCATTATTCGATGTAAAAGCTTTGATTAACAGTTTCAATGACTCAGATTACGATTAATAATGTGATTTGCCTGTCATCTCCTTTCAAGAATAAAACTTGATATTATATTTTAATAAAGGGACTTGTCAGTTTCTCTTTGTTTTAAAAATTGTGTGCCCCCTTCTCTCTTCACTAGTGAAAGGAATCAAAAGCTTTTTCCATTGACGTATTGGCACGTGATTGCAGTGATGACAGTATAAGCAGCATAAATGGATAGCAGGGCCCTGCAAGGCAGAAATCACATGTTACTTTGAAATGGCTTTACACATCTTTGTA
The DNA here is from genome assembly GCA_038049695.1 of Cinnamomum chago. Classification (NCBI taxonomy): domain Eukaryota; kingdom Viridiplantae; phylum Streptophyta; class Magnoliopsida; order Laurales; family Lauraceae; genus Cinnamomum; species Cinnamomum chago. The sequence goes on from CP142459.1 coordinate 17,257,112, forward strand.
TTCTACTGTGCATGCATGGGCATTTTCAGTAATAATGGGCACGTGGGAGACAAATGTTAGGCTAACAGTTACGACCTACATTTCAGACCCAAGCTTCCCGAAGACTCACTTTAGGCTATCAATAACTGTGCCATATCTGTCGGGCAATGAATGCCTTACCATCTCTGAAGATTCATGTCCTACTAAATGTCTTGCCATTTACTAATTGGATGCTAAGGCCGCATCACCGTTGACATGGTGTTAATCATATTTTCATCATGGTACTCGGTTGGATGGAGGGGTCCACTATTTTTAAATTGAAACTTAAGAATATATCATTAGAGGTTATGTAATTTATCTTTACCAGTCCCGATTATCTCTTTGTAGAACCCACAATGGAGTTTCAATGATGAGTTACACCACTTGTAAAAGGTGCGAGAGAGGATTCCGACTATACATGTTCCCATTAATAGGTTGGGGAAAGGTAGAAAGTTGCAACTTTGGATGGAACAACCAATATTAGAACATTGTCCTTATAGATCATGGTTTTAATAGGAAAAGAAAAATAATAATTTTTTCACTATTTATGTGATTTATTAAATGGGTTTTGAGAAAAATAACTATTTCTTTACAAAAATCATTAAATTTTGAGAGTGAACAATAAATTTTTCTCTTAGATAATCAGGAAAAAAGATTAAAGACTAGCATTAATACAGTAGAGCAAACATAACAATAGGCCGCACAAATACAGCAAGTGGAGATCTATTAAAGAATTTGGGTCTCCTATCTCAGCCCTTAAATAAAAAGGATGTAGCGTATGCCTCCAAACTTTATCGTGGAACTCATAAAGAGATAATCTAAATTGGTAAAAATGAATAACTTTCCATCGTAGTCAAATTTTACTTTAAAATAGGCTTCATTGCAAGACTGAAGATAAGATTGAATCCGCGATCCGACCTTGACGTGGCATCACTGCCGACATGGCGTAATCATTTTCTATCATGTTATCTTTTGAACGTTGGGACCCCATCCTCCCCAGAGAAATAATAAAAGTTGTCATGTATACATGAATGAAGGCAATCAATTATGCGGCGACAAAGTTTAGAAATGTCCTTTCTTTGGCCTTTCATATTCAATTTAACAGACTCCTTGTCGTCAAAGAAAAAAAAAATCTCCCTAGATTTCTCTTCTGTAATATTACTGTTCCAACGTTTTGCACGTGGGCATGCCTCGGGTGTGCGTCTCCCACAGACCCACCATCCAACACTTTCTACCGCAAAGATAGAGCTGCACAATCTCCAAAAGAATTCCACTTCATATATTAAAAGTCTCATCAATCTCAATGAATCGATTTGCTAAATGTACTAAACAAAACCCATCTGCGCAATCTCCCAAAAGAACCCAACAACTTCATAATATCCATACATTCCATCTTCATAAACTCATCACCACAATGGCCAAAACAAACTTGTTTTGATAAATCATCTCCTCAATCTAAAAAAAATTCCACCTTCACAAACCCATTACAAAACAGAGCCCATTATTCGATGTAAAAGCTTTGATTAACAGTTTCAATGACTCAGATTACGATTAATAATGTGATTTGCCTGTCATCTCCTTTAAAGAATAAAACTTGATAGTATATTTTAATAAAGGGACATGTCAGTTTCTCTTTGTTTTAAAAAATGTGTGCCCCCTTCTCTCTTCACTAGTGAAAGGAATCAAAATCTTTTCCCCTATGACTTATTGGCACGTGATTGCAGTGATGACAGTATAAGCAGCATAAATGGATAGCAGGGCCCTGCAAGGCAGAAATCACATGTTACTTTGAAATGGCTTTACACAGCTTTGTATTCTACTGTACATGCATGCGCATTTTCAGTAATAATGGGCACGTTGGAGACAAATGTTATCTATAGACAAATGGGCGAGTGATCACGAGCCTTTTTGCTTCCTCCATATTATCTTGCTCCTCTTTAGGAATTCTCTCCCATTTTCCAAGCTTGATTATCACGTGCCTGCACTGCAACCAGCGTAGTGGATTCTCATGAAGACATGAGCTTTTTCTCAGCTCTTATCCAGTGGGTGTGGAAAAGACGTTTATCTTTGTTTTTGATATCATGAATCAAGTATTTGAGTTTTTGATATCATCCTTTGGTCTCAATACTGATTAATGAGCTAACCGGTAACACTCATAGCAAATTATTAACCTACAAAAGGGGCTCCCCATGGTCAGAAGTATCAAAAGAACAATCATAGAATGGGCACTTCATGACATTGTAAGAGGTCTTGCCCAAATGAATTACTTGGTATTAGAAAAACATTGACCATCACATGTATATGTAAGATCTTCTGATATGACAAAATCTGCAAAGATTTAATGTACGAAACAAAATATTTGTGGGTTTTAATATCTCAAAAAAATTGTAAATTAAAAATTTAGGACTTAAAAACGTTGCAGAAAATAGAAAGTGATTTGACATCATGATCCAATCGCACCAGCAAAAGTGCGAAAATCTTTATATGAAGAGTTTTTTTTCTATACCCCCTTGGATTTATAAAATTTGTAAATAGGCCCCTATATTTTCAGTATTTGCATATACCTCCTTGCCATTTTATTTTAATATCTTTCATATCCCAAAAATCACTAGTCATACTGACAACGGGCGACCACTAAAAGATTTGTGCTGGTTTTTATAAAATTGCCAATTTTGCCCTTAAATTCATTAAACAAAGATAAATATGTCATTATTTATAAAAATACCATTATTTCATCACACGTCCCAGTTGTCTCTCTCGAATTCTCCTATATACTTTAGCCTAATCATGTATTTGAAACTCTCATCAATCTAATACGGGGTTGTGCATGGGTTTGGTCAATTATAATTAATTACAAGAATAAGTGTGAATGTAATTCTGATCGATTTAAATTTAATGAAATTGGGCTTGTGTTAATAAAAATGGATTTACGTAGGTTTAGTCTCTCCCGGTAAATGTACTATAGTAACTAAAGATGGTAATCTGTCAACTTTAAATGGGGACCCACCCCGCCCGGCCCCGCCCCGCCCCTATTAGGGGCAGGTTTGGTACTGATTTTCTTGGAACATTGTGGATTTGAGTTTTATTAATGTAACCCACCCCGCCTCTTATATATAATATATATTTATTTATTATTAAAAGTATAAGTAAAATTCATATGGTACACGTGTTGTTCAAGCATTAACTTAAAGCATTTCTTAAAATAAGATTGTGTATTTGAATTCTGCCACATTATTTTCCATGCATTTATATATTTAAAAAAAAATTAGCTTTAAATTTGACCTAGCCCTTGGCGGGTTTAGTATAATATACCACTGACCCGTTACGGGGCGGGTTGGATTTGGATGGGTTAAACTTAAGACCCACTCCATTGCTATTCCTAATCGTAATTGTTAATGTTACAAGCTTTAAAGAAAAATAAACCCAAACTTTTGCACTCATGCATATATGGATAAATAGATGGGCAAAAGTGTCGTTTTACTCTAAAAACTTATGGTGGTTGTAAGGCTACTAATTCTTTGACATGGAAGGTGTTAAATTAAATAGGCAGGGGGATATATACAAATATTAAAACCACATAGACTTATTTATAATTCCAGTAAACCTTAAGGGGGTATATCCAGAAACCTCTTATATAAAAGTGGACCTATTTTCACTCCTTTTATGCATCTAATAAGTACGTGCAATAAACATGTACATGCATAAATGCTATATATGTAAATGGGTGCAAATAAACAACCCTGGAGAAATTTTATTACAAGACTCGTAATTTCCAAACAAATACGCCAAATAGGAAATGATCATATTATTTTTAGTAAAAAGATTGTTCACAGGATGTCTTAACACTTTATGTAAAGGAAAAATATGCGCTTTAAGATTGGATATTAGAAAGTCATATCTAAGGACACAATGTATTGGGAGGTTTGACTTCCTACTTAGCACAATTGGGATTTACGAGCCCATTCATTGAGAGGCCTATGGTTGATGTCTTGTTCGGAAGCGCACGTAATTAAAAAGAAGACTCGTGTGTCTTGCAATTCATGAAATGATAAAAGAAAAGGTTTTCTTTTCTTTCAATAAGTTTAATTATTTTCTTCTAATCCTTCCTTAAAAAAAAAAAAAAAAACCCGGCTCCTTACTCCAGTGGTAAGGAGTGGTAGTTTTTACTTTACTGCCCAAAGTTCGAATCCCTGATACGTCACTTAAGTGGGCTTCCTTTCTGTATGTATGCTGTCATCCCCTTGGCTAGGTGAGTGAAATAAAAAAACCAGCAAAACTCTTTCTTCAAAGACAAATTTCAAATGTGCTTTCACAAAAATCCCTCACCTCTAGTTCTCTCACTCTCTACGAAGGGGAGTCTACTTGTTTGGATAAAAAATAATAATGATGGTGACAACAATGATTATAAACTTGGAGGTGGCCAAGGTAATGGTGATGGTTATGCCATTAATGATTCCGAAGCTAGGTGGTGATGTCAATGATTATTATGATTGTGATGAGTGGCGATGGTAATGAAGGCAGTGGTTATGGTGATAACTATGATATCCTCGTTGTGATGGTGGTGGAGATGATTAGAGATCATAAGGGGTCAAGTATACTTCTTATACAGGTGCAATCCCAGCCACTCAAACTATCGAGTGGAAGATAGCCTGAAGATAGATTACTTGATTTGACTTTCACTTTAGTATAATAGATCTTTCCATTTAAAAAAAAAGGTAAGATAGGTTACTTGATCCCAGGGGCGGACCCATCATATGAGGACCTGGGGCGGTCGCCCCAGGTCAAAACTAGAAATCACATTATATTTAAATGGGGCCCAAGCCCATGCCCCATGTATCACTCAACAACTGCCCCACATCAAACATCAACCGGATGTTTCTACAAAAAAAGAAATACTACTAATCGCCACATATGTCAAAAATTTCACTATTTCTTTTTAAAGAAAGGAAAAAAAGAAAAAAGAAAAAAAAGCCCCAGTTAAAAGCAACCCCGGAAAAAAATAAAAAAAGCATTCGTGGTAAAAAGTTACTTCTCCTTTCAACATTTGTAATCGCTGGTCTGCAGTTTTCGACGCGGATCAAGGTTCTCCTTATCGGCAGTCTTATGGTTAGGCTTTCTCGGCTCATAGCAAACACTTCCCTCAATGAAGTCCTCAAAATCACCCCTCCTCCAGTTCCACATCGAGCCAACTCTGTCGGAACCCCATCCCCATTCAGCCTTCCACATCGAGCCAACTCCACCGGCTTCACCCCTCCTCCAATTCCTACAGTTGTTTGTTATTTCCATTTTTTTTCCCTCTTTTCTACAAAGCACCATTGTGGATTGTTTGTGTGAGTGAGCTCTTTGGAGTTTTGGCATTTTTCTTGTAAAGTGAAGTAGATAGCAACAAAATTATAGAAAAAGTTAAGGATGGAGAGGAACTACTAGGAGATAGAATTTAACTACTTATTTCTTCTTCTTCTAGAATTTAACTATTTATTTCTTCTTCTTCTTCTTTTTTGGAATTTTTTCTTAGACCATAATATGATGTCTATCTCAAATAAAATCAATTGTAGAAAGAACGGGCTTCAAAATCTTTTTCATAAAATACCTTTGTGGATTATTTGCATGAGTGAGCTCTTTAGAGGTTGGAGCTTTAGTATTTTTCTTGTAAAGAAAAGTAAATAGCAACAAAATTATAGAAATTGAGCTTTAACTACGTATTTCGTCTTTTTCCTCTCTTTTTTTTTTCTCTTTTCCTATTGGTTAAAAAAAAAAAAAAGTTTAGCCCCACCCTAACAAAAATCCTGGGTCCGCCACTGCTTGATCCTATCTAGAATGCTCGTTTCTTTAGCTTCGTTTGTGATTTAGTGAATTTCTAATGTTCGTTTGTAAGGTAGAGTAAAATAAAATTAAATAGAGATATCAAATAAAAAAAATAAAGAAAATTGGATGTAAAAGCACAAAATTACATTTCCTTTTCGGATTTGACTCTTAAATTTGTTTTATTTTACTCCACCCTACCTTAAAAACAAATAGGGTGGAAAAAACGAGAGATGGAGAGAAGAAACAACACTATATATGTTTATCTTCTTGTGTTACATGAAAGATCTCACTCAACAAAAAGTGAATCAAGTGCAGTTTCATGATGGGCTAATTTATTAAAAAATTAAACAGTACAAAATAAAAGCCGTCATATTAAATGGGATACCATAAATTCTCGCTATCAAAAGGAGTTGATCACATCATAATTAATAATGAGCATATATAAAAAAAAATTTATGAATTAATACGTATTAAGCTTGTTTTTCAGATATCAAGTAAAAACAAAAATAAAAAGAGATAATTAGCGAAAGGTCCCTCATATAGAACTTGTAAGGCCTCCAGTCCATCAACTTTTCTTTTAAGGCCTGTAGTCCATGCAGCTGGACATATTTTGGCGAGAAGTCCCTGGATATAATTCTCATGACTAATTTACTTTTTCATCTGTTTTAGGCATAAAATTTTGAATTTTCAAATTTCAAATTTTGTATTATCCCTCTTCTTCTTCAACCCAAAGTCTTACGTCGTCGGATTGGATCTTAAAGGGGCTGAGATCAAATCAACTGCTTCATCGGAGAAGCAGAGAGCAAGAAATTGTTTGATCTCCAGAGGGCCATACAAATCAGAGATTTTCTAGATCGTGCAGTGCAGTCGGCCACACAAACCGCAGGGAAGAAGGGCAGTGCCCGTTCCTTTTACAGAGAGAACAGAGACGATCTCTGTTGTTTTCTCTGGTTACGGGTTTGATCGCTTGGGTTGTTTGTTGCCGGAGAAGAGAACGCGAGGAACGAAGAAGAACGGAAGTCCGATGGTTCTGGTTAAACCAGGACGGAGAAGAATCAGCGCCGGAGTCCCTAATCGCCCCTGCTGATCAGAGAGGAATAGAAGAAGCAAACAGCGGTTTGCTTCTCTATGCACGTGGCCGGAATAGCTGGAATCGCCGGAGTTCCTTCGCTGCATGTCGCCGAAGAATAAGGGCCCCGCTGGTTCCGCAGCGCCCGTGGCCGAAGACGTCTCTGTCTTTATTGAGTTGCAGGTTCTGGTTCTGAACTAGAACAGAAGAACGAAGAAGAAGAAGAGGTGGGCCTCGGAATCGCTGGAATTGTCGGAGTCCCGCCGTTGCGTGTCGCCGGAGAAGAAGGGCCCCACTAGTTCCGCACCTCTCGTGGCCGGAGACGTCTCTGTCTCTGTTGAGTTGCAGGTTTTGGTTCTGAACCAGAACAGAAGAACGAAGAAGAAGAAGAGGTGGGCCTGGGCTTGTAGGAGTCCCGGGTTGGTCAAAGCCCTTGTTCCTTTTTGAATTCTTTGTTTTTAGATGGTATCAGTGCGTATTCAGTAATAGTCAGACAACTTTTAAGTTTTGCCCATTTCTTTATAGATCTGAGAGAGCCTTTTTGCTGCTCTTTTCTTCTCATATCACTATTCCATATTGTTTTCATAAGTACTCCATGGTGTCTTCATCTCTGTCTGTGCATTCTCTGCATCACCTAATAAACATAGTCTCGGTCATGCTAAGTTCCACCAACTGCCTCATCTGGAAAGTCCAAATAATGCCTCTTATTCAAGAGTCTCGGAGTGGAAAATCATATCACTGATGCGCCACCAGTTGAGACAGACGGTGCTCAATGACAAAGGAGAACCTGTGCCAAATGCAGCATTTACAATCTGGAAAGATAAAGTGTATGGGGAAGGAGACATGGGAACCCAGGCCTGGCCGGTTACAGGTCCAGGTTCGGGTCAGGTTGACCTGATACACAGCATTACACAGTTCCAATCATAGCAGTAGTCCAGGTGATTTCATCAGGCGGCCACAGAGATGGGGATTTGATCGATTGAGATGGGGGTTATATCGTTTTTGACAAATCTATACGAGTTTTTATGAACTTTAACTGAGTTTTTGTGAAATTTATCTAAGTTTTTATCAAGTTTATCTAAGTTTTTAACAAATTTATATGAGCTTGTGTCAAATTTATCTAAGTTTTTGTCAAGTTTATTTAAATTCTTATCAAGTTTATCTAAGTTTTTAACAAATTTATATGAGTTTCTGTCAAATTTATCTGAGTTTTTGATTTTTTGAAAAAAATTATTTGAATTTTGCGCAAATTTATCTGAGTTCTAAAACAAATTTATCTGCATTCTGGAAAAATCTATCTGAGTTTTTGGCTATTTATTTGAGTTGTGGGACAAATATATATGAGTTATGATCAAATCTATCTGTGTTTTTGGAAAATTTATTTGAGTTTTTGAAAAATATAGCCGAGTTTCTAACAAATATATCTCCATTTTGAAAATTTTAACTGAGTTTTTAAACGAATCTTTCTGTGTTTTTGGAAAATTTATTTGTATTTTTTTTAGATCTATTTGTGTTTTTTAATTTTATTTGTGTCTTTTGAAAATTATTTGTATTTCTTGAAAAAAAATTAACTGAGTTTCGACAAAAATACTTGAGTTTTTGGCAAATTTTTCTGAAATTTGAAAAATTGGTTTTTCTTAAATTTGGCAAAAGTGTTTGCATTTTTTTTATATTTATTTGCTTTTCTTTCTTCTATCTTCTTTTTAATTCTTTAGTTTCTGTTGCTTTTGAAATTTATTTGGATCTTTTAAAATTGATTTTCATTTTTTGAAATTTATTTGCGTCTTTTTAAATTTCTCTATGTTCTTTTGAAATTATAGCATTTTTTGAAATTTATTTGCGTTATTTCAAATTTATTTGTATTTTTTGAAAAAAAAAATTGTTTTTTAGAGTTTAATTTTTTTATTTTATTTTATTTTATTTACATCTTTTGAAATTTATTTTCGTCTTTTGAAATTTATTTACATTTTTTTAAATTTATTTGCATTTTTTGAAATTTATTTGGATCTTTTGAAATTGATTTTCATATTTTGAAATTTATTTGCATTTTTTAAATTTATTTTATTTTCAGGAATTTATTTGAAATTTGTTTCCTGTTTTTTGAACTTTATTTGAAAATCTCATTAGTGGAATTTTATTAATCGTGACTCATTTAATGGTATCCCAGTAATCATAGGATATGATTTGAAGAAAGGGTAAATTAGACACTTTATATTTTCAAATTTGGAAAAATGACCTTTCACACTATAAAAAAAGATTGTGGACCTAAGACAATAAAGTGAAATGTTCAGGGACTTCTCACCGAATCACCCAAATAAAGATGTCACTAGAATGCTTTCACCACACTTCTTGTTGGTCTTACTCTTGAACCCACAATACCATGGGTTATGTAACCCATGAAATCAAGGGATAAAACCCACTATATCATGGGATTCCAAAACAGAAAATAAAAAGGACTTTTGGAATCTCATAATACTGTGGGTTCGTGGATATGACCGTCAACATGTGTGGTAAAGGCACTTTTGGAGGCATTTTTATTTTCTTATTTTCGTCATTAACTTGTGATACAATCAAATTCATTTGGTGTGAAATTCGCTAAATCTCATACAAGCTAATGAACTTCCTCTTGATCAGCATGACAATAATTGAGCCCTAATGTGGAGTTTTACTTTCCTCACTATGCTACCTTGTTTGTTTGAATTGGGATTCTAGGGGGTTAATTACCCCCACGTCAAGGCTGTCCCACAGTAATACAGCAGACTGTAATCGGTCCACCCATATTCAACCTCGCGTAAAACCGCACGAGACAGGGACTCCTACATTTTGGTTCCTACAGCTGTATCATCCAAGATCCTTTCTTGCCCAATGCCCATCCATTATCATTAACTCACAAACATCGTGACTCAAAACTAAATCATTTCTCCCCCAAACGGCCCCACCACCATTAAATTATCTCCCCCTATCCTCTATATATACACAACTCCACCAGTCGCCAATCAAACCAAACACATCCAATCACCATACCATACCAACACCACCATGAAACCCATTTTCATTTATTCTCTCCTCGCTCTCCTCATTATTCTCAATCCAACAGCCAATGGAGCCGAAAACGTACTCTACGGTGGAGAAACTCTCAAAACAGGAGAATATCTAAGCTACAAAACCTACTCCTTCGTCTGCCAGGCAGACTGTAACCTGGTTCTATACGAGAGCGGCAAACCCGTGTGGGCTTCCAACACGGGTGGGCTCGCCCGCAACTGCTACTGCACATTGCAGAAGGATGGGAACCTGGTGGTGTATAGGCCTAATGGGATCGCCCTTTGGGCCAGCAACACAAGGGGTGCGACTGCTAACTATGTGCTGGTAATGCAGGATGACAGGAATGTGGTGATCTATGGTCCTGCTAAGTGGGCCACCAACACTAACGTACGTGGGAGTGGTGTGACCATAGCTAGGCTAGGTGGGAATAACGGTACTGTGAATGGGATTAGTGGAGGGGGTGTAGTTGAAGCTGGTGCCGGTGCTAGTAATGGCTCGGTTGTGGGTTGAAACGAGTCTGCCTGTTAACTCAGGGGCGATGACCGAGTGAGGAGATAGGCTCGGGTCTTTATCTCTGTTTTACATGTTTCCTCTCTCTCTCTCTCTCTCTCTCTCTCTCTCTCTCTCTCTCTCTCTCTCTCTCTCTCTCTCTCAGTGTGGGCCATCTTCTTCTAAAGTGGCTATGTAGTAATGGTTGCTTTTAGTGAAATTGAGTCTGTTGAATGTGTGGTCCTTTTTCCAAGGTGACTGATCTACGGTCGATGTTAGCAATTGAGTCTGTTGAATGTGTGCATTTCTCTCTCTCTCTCTCTTTTCTTTTTCTTGGGTTTTTTTTCAGTGGCACGGTTGTGGGTTGAGTCATGAGTGCTCATAATGAAAAGAGTCTGCCCGTAAACTCAATGGTGGCGACCGAGTGAGGAGATGGGTTGGGGCCTGTTTGTGTCTTTTTAACTGCTCCCTCCCTCTCTAGCATGGAGGGCTGATCTCAATGTGGGCCATCTTCTTCTGAGGTAGCTTCTTTTAGTCGCGTTGAGTGTGTAGAATGTGTGGTTCGATTTGCCCGGCAATGTTTTCTTTCTATTTTTCTTGGTTCCTAGTTGAAATCCAGATCGGAACAGGAACAGGAACAGGATCCATCTTCTAAGTGGTTTCGGTTAGGTTCCACTGTCAGATGCATCCGGACCACAGCCATTTACATTCCTAATCATAACAATAAGATTGAAGAAAAAATATTATAGAATAATAATTAAATCAGTTATGACTTATGAAGGATACTATTGGTCAATCAAGAAACGATACATATACAACTTGAGCATGGCAATTTGTCTTAAAACTAACAAAGATAAAGGTAAAAAATGAGCCCTTTTGGAATATGTAGGGGTAGCATTATAAGTGATAAATATGACTCATTTTAAATGGTATGATATGTCCACAGCCAACAATGATGCCATAGAGAAATAATTGTAAATTGATGGCCCACTAAAGAAAAAGGATAATTTCAAAAGGATACAAATGGAAATAGTGACAATAGATGCCACCCAATATATATAGTTGTGAAATGTGAAAAGGTTTTGGTGACCAGGAAGAAGCACCCAACATAGTTGAGAAACTCTTTGATGATAAGGAAGATTTTCTCGTAAATGCCTTCTTCCTTCTCAATGTCAAAAGTTAAGTTTTCAAATAGAAAATGGGTTCTCTAAAGTGTTGTTTTCTTGAAATTTTCAATACAAGCTCCACAGCGCTTGATTTTTTTAAAATGGACTTTCCATTAAACATTTAGCCAAACATGAAAATCTAGAACTTTGAAAATCTCCAACAAGATACAGGTAATCAAGTGACAGGGTTAATGAATTTCCAATTAATATATTATTAGCAATTGAGGCTTATTTGGCTATATAGCCTACTATGATTGAAGCAAGAGAATAACTTGGAATTGGTCTTGTTGTCCAATGCCTTTGTGAAGATGTCATATATATATATATATATATAGATAGATAGATAGATAGATAGATAGATAGATAGAGAGAGAGAGATAGATAGATAGATAGATATTTCAATTAATATATTATTAGCAATTGAGGCTTATTTGGCTATATAGCCTACTATGATTGAAGCAAGAGAATAACATGGAATTGGTTTTGTTGTCCAATGCCTCTTAAGCTCAAGCTTAGGATAAAATTATGGGTCTCACCCTTGATCCATCTAAATGGACCAAACAAATGACCCCCCAAGCCAAGAAAAATTGTGAGGGTGCTATTAAATAGATTTATACATTAACAAATGTCGATTTATACTTTTGATCATCTTAGTCAAAATGCTAAAGGAATATACAGCTCGTACATTTTGAGGTCCCTTGAGAGATGTTTAAGATAATCAAATGAAGGAAAGTATTTCTTTTTTTCATTTATACAAAGCACTTAAGACGAAACACTTGTTATTCAATTACCGACCATGCATATAGAGGTACTAACTTGTCCCTAGAAGATCGTTAGACTCAATTGCAACCTTAAAGGTTGGATTTCCAAAGTTTCTCCATTATCTATTGGAAAACCTGCTTCAGCCAGCAACTATAAGGGCCAGAGTTGAACCTTGGATGTGGGGCCCATTTAGATTCATACAAATGGAGACGTAGGTTGGCAGGTGTTGTTTAGCCGGCAATGGCTTATTATCAATTAGAAGATGAATTACCCCACTACATGGGCACAATCTAATAATCACAACCATCTGATTAATGGTCCAAAGTATAACAATTTCATATGTGCATAGATAGCCCATAATAAATTGGGGTCTTTAAGTATATGGGCTAATCTCCTAATCTTGTAAAATCATAAACACTACGAGCTCCTTTTCTAGTCTTTCTAAGATACCTTCTAATTTCCCTTGTTCCTGTGCTCTGAATTAAAGAGCATGGAGTGTGATGCATTTAAGAACCATGCATGATTTCCTCCTCCGAGGAACTTTTTTTGTTTACTAGTTTAGTAAAAGTCAAGTAAAGCCTCCATTTTTCAAACAAGGGATCATATCAAAAGTACCTTTTTTTAAGACTCCCTCCATTTTTCAAAAAAATAAAATAAAAAAACAACCTCCTTTCTCCACTAAAAGACAAAAAAAAAAAAAAAAAAAAAAAAAAAAAACTCCACTTTTCTATACAAAAAGTCAAAAAAATTTCATACCAAATAGCTGAAAACAAAATATCAACATAACCCACATATATTTTATTCTCTATTAATTTGATTCTTTACTTTATCTTTATTTTATGGTAAAATTATCAAACGGGGGACGTCCCCAAAGAATCGGTTCCTCGGAATCCAAAAGAATTAAAAGAAAATTTGAACCTTCCTTCCCACCCCCACACTCATGAAATGCTTTTGGAAGGAATCATCAGAGTAGAATTAAGATTTTCTACGCCTTCTTATGTAGAAACACGGAACAATATAATACTGTCCACAACTATACTATACTAAAATGCAAGATGCCAAGTACCAATATCCATAATGTTGATTTAGAATTAGTTTTGGGTTACCAAGTACCAACTATTTACTTTTCCATTTTACTTGAAATCCCAAACTTATAGAAAAACTTTGAAAAAGTGAATTCATTTTGACGTTTTAGGTTGAGTATGATTTAACTTATTTCGTATCAGTCCCATCCCATTCTGTGCCAGTCCCATACTAGTTCGTTCAAGTTGTGTGTTGGGTGTTGCCGATCTCAATGCCTTGCATGCTGGTTTTGTCGATCTGAGTTGTGGCATTTTTGGAATTCTAATACTTGACTAGTATGGGTATTGACCAGCACCGAGTCGACTCATCACCTGAGTCGAGTGCCACTCAAAACTTCAAATCTCGAGAAATAGTCAAAATGATATTTTGCTTTCTCACCATTTACATGATTTATTAAATAGATTTAGAGGAAAACAATTATTTCTAAAAAATTTATAAAAGTTGTTTTTATGGTAGAAAGCATAAAAGTTAGAGAGTGAACAATATATCATGGTTAGTGGTGTTCTTTCCTAGGCTTTTGGGTTTAATGTTGGGAAAATTTCAAAATGGAGCCTTAGTTTTTGGAATTTTTAAAAAATAGAATAAAAATAAACACATCTCAAAACGGGCCTTTTTAAGTTTTTCAATCTTCTTTCAAAACAGGACACCCCACCACAAATGGGACCGTTTGGCACTTTACTCTTATTTTTTTCGAAAATTTTGTTGCAATGACTGAAAAAATTAAAGGGGTCAAGATCAATCTCTCATCTGCTTCCTTCTTCCTCTTTTGTAAAGTTGTTCCCCTATTATCTCCAATATCCTCCAGTTTCACTATTGGACAACAAATGCTTTGTTGCCACAGCTAGCGATTCTACATAAGTCATGTTCACTTTACTCCATTCCCATCCAGACTCTGTTGAGCAACCCCCAGTCCTAGAGTTGGTTGGTTTTATGGGATTTTTTGTCTCAATATCTAGTTTTGAAATGAAAGAGTTTGCCTAGTGGTGTGTATAGAACTGCAACCTAACTACTTTGGAAAATTCTATATGCACCCTCTCCTTTAAAAAATCACTATTCACAATGGGATGTGGGTGTGCTCAGCACATATTTTTGACACATGCCAAAGGTGAATATCCAATAACAAAAACATCAAAAGGCAAAAAAAAAATAAAAAAATAAAAAAATTAACAGATCATAGCTTTTAACCATATATTCAAGTCCTCATACAAAAAATTCATGAATCTGAACCTAGATTCAAACTAGAAATGGGCTTGAATGTGCTTTCAGTTCTTATTAGTCAGGTGTTTGGAGACCATTTTCATTCCCATAAACTCTAACCAGCGACCAGCCATTGCAATCTATAAACCTTCCAATAGATTTATCTGCAATTAATTTATGAAGTTCATTGATTTCCTTAAAATGCATTTCTGTGATAGGTGGATAAGAATGCAACATAGTCTGCGAGAGGGCACCACAAAAACCTCAAGGTGGGGACTCTCAAAAGGAGAGCAACGAAAACCCTGCAAAGTATACATCAATCAATGCAATCAACTATGGAGCGACAAAAAAGTGTAGCGTTCGACTTCCAATCACTTTACACTTCAATTGCCTATTATCCAGAAACTGAAACAGTTACGTTTTCCCCCATGAACTTTTTCCAACGTTCTGCACGTGGGTGTTGGGGGTAAAACTTTAGTGTGTCTCCCACCATCTAATAACACTTCAGGGAAGCCCACTCGTTTTTTTTAGGGGATTTAACGGGAAAAACCCTTTAAAACAGGCTATTAATGAATTTGGCCCCAATAGAAAAGGCCAGACATAATAGGCCCTAAATTGATGTTTCTCTTTTCTTTTTTGTCTTTTAGCGCTATAGTCGATATCGACGCTCTCGCCTGAACATTCATTCGTCTCTTCCTCTCTCTCTTATTCTCTGCAACTGATCTCAAATCATAATCTTTGAGAAGGAGGAAGAAGGAAAGAGAAAGCTGGTAGGTGTCTGCAGATGAGATGCATGGAGATGGAGGTGTGCGCAGGGGCTGTGAGGGCGGAGTGCAGCAGTGAAGGAGGGGGAAACGAGAAAAGAAGAGGAGGAAAGAAAGAGAAAAAAAAAAGGAAAGAGAGGGAGAAGGAAGGAAGAAAGAAAGGACGTGTGCACTGGCGTGGAGTGCAGTGGGTGGCAAAGGGTAGTGCAGGGAGAAAGGAGAAGAAGAGGGGGAGAGGGGGAAGGAAGAAAGAAAGAATGAAATGAAAAAGGAGGAGAGCCATCTCAGTGGGGTATGCAGGTGGGTGTGCGGTGGCCCATCACGGCTCATCTCCTTCATCTCATCTTCACCATCCCAGGACGCAGACGGCAGACCTCTCCCCTCCTTCTCCTTTGTCCTCTCCGGCCAGCCAACCCACCACTCCTTCATCCTTTCCATCTCCCTCCCATCAACCTCCATCTCACCCTATCCGTAGCCCTCACGCATCTCCCTTATCTCCACGCAGCCCATCATCAGCTCTTCTTCATCTCCATCTCCACGAGGAATGGAATGCAAGTTCGGAGTCCTTAAACCGATCATTTAATTGTATCCATATCAAGCTGGAGGTGTTTTCAAATAAAGCCCATGAAGGTGTTCGATGAAATGACGAAGAGAAAGGAGAAGGAAATTTCACGCTCATTTCTTTTATTTTTCTCATGGGAAAGAAGTCTGCTGCTGTTGTGGGGTTTGTCCTTCCTTGATTTTGCTCACTAGGAGATATTGGATGAAAGGAATTAGAGAACATGAGTGGGGTTTTCATTTCTTGATTTTTGTAATTTTCAAACATATTTCATGTATATATATTTTGAAATGTAATGTCAATACATAATGAACTTATAATGTTGTGAATGGTTTCCCTCTATTTGAGATGTTTGAAATGTGTTTGAAATGTCTGAAACTCTTGAGCTTTTGAAATGTCTGAGTGAAGGACTGAAACCTTCCCCACCAAAACTTTCAACTATGACGTTCAAGGATGAAATTGGTATTGGCTAAATCAGTGGAAGTCGCGAAATGAGTCGGATGAAACCTTCCCCACCAAAACTCTATACTAATTTTTCCTCATTACTTTCATGTAGTACCCATCTTCATTAATATCTGTAGCATTGTGTTTTATTAACAAACATCTCTTTCATGTAGAGATGATGAACTAGCCAGTATTTGTACCATAGTATCTAGCAACAATTTAAATAAAGTACTGGACGAATCCATTTTTATGGACTATCCTGTTTAAAGAAGACATTCATCATCAAGACAATTGTAATCACTACGAAGTTTTCACTGTGGCATTCGCGGAGCATTGTGTTCACTGTCGTCCTATCACATTTACACAGTCTGACATCCCTTACTTTCGTAGCAGAATTGTCATTGAGTTATTTAAAAGAAGTTGACAAGTGAATGCTAGTTTGATGTAATTCTCTTAACTGGTTAGAAGAAGTTTTGGGAAGGTTTTTTGGGCAGTAGAAGGAGAGGCCAAACATAGATACTTACTTTCTTTACTTCGTAATTGAAATTATGGAACTTGTGGGCAGTGGTTGTGGAACTTCTATAGTTTTGGGCAGTTGGATTTATATTGTGAAACTTCATGTATAATTATTTGAAATTGAATGGTATGTTAATGTATGGTTGTTAATTGAATGTGTGAATGGAATGCACCAATGTATTTAGAACAATGTTTAGGACAATGGAATGTATCATTCTCTGGTTTGTTTAGTACGACCAATAGTCGATATCGACTATTTAACTGAAGCTTAAAAAACACAGTCATAGTCGATATCGACTATTTAGCTGAAACATAAAAAACACAGTCATAGTCGATATCGACTATTGCCATAGTCGATATCGACTATTTAGCTGAAACATAAAAAACACAGTCATTGTCGATATCGACTATTGTCATTGTCGATATCGACTATTTAACTGAAACATAAAAAACACAGTCATAGTCGATATCGACTATTTAGCTGAAACATAAAAAACACAGTCATAGTCGATATCGACTATGTTATAATACTATAACTTACTAAGTGTAGCTCTAGATGGGGTTTGCTAATCATTTTCAATAATAAAAGTGGAAAAAAATAAAAAATCATTAGCGGGACAATACAAACAACCATTATATTATCATAGATAAGTTCTCAACAACATATAACCCCAAAAAAGGGTGATCTTTATAAAAGGAAAAAGTATGTTTAACACTTGTGCCTTTCCAAAAAATGCTTCAACAAAATGTGCAAGCCCATCACGACTACATCTTCTGTCAATTACATTAACACCAAATATTAACACCAATAAAAATGGACATGATGACATTAACATGGGCATCCCCCATCCAAAAAATCTCTTCCATGTAGAGATTACATTGTCCAGAAGGCTACATCTTCTATCACATTAACACCAAATACTAACACCAACCAAAGAGGAGTTCACATTAATTCTTTCATCTCACTTCCAAAAAATGCTTCAGTAGACTGTACACTATCCAGAATGGTTGCATCTTCTATCACATTAACACCAAATATTAACACCAACCAAAAAGGAGTTCACATTGACTCTTGCATCCCCCTTCCAAAAAATGCTTCAGTAGATTGTACACTGTCTAGAACGGCTGCATCTTCTATCACATTAACATCAAATATGAACACCAACCAAAAAGGAGTTCACATTGACTCTTGCATCTCCCTTCTAAAAAATGCTTCAGTAGACTGTACACTGTACAGAACGGCTGCATCTTCTATCAC
Source organism: Cinnamomum chago (assembly GCA_038049695.1). Lineage (NCBI taxonomy): Eukaryota > Viridiplantae > Streptophyta > Magnoliopsida > Laurales > Lauraceae > Cinnamomum > Cinnamomum chago. The sequence goes on from CP142459.1 coordinate 17,275,284, forward strand.
ATAAGCACCAACTATTAACACCAACAAAAAAAGAGTTCACATTGACTCTTGCATCACCCTTCCAAAAAATGCTTCCACCGATTCAACCAATACCAATTTCATCCTTGAACGTCATAGTAGAGAGTTTTGGTGGGGAGGTTTCGACCCTTCACTCAGACATTTCAAAAGCTCAAGAGTTCGGACATTTCAAATACCTTTCAAACTCCTCAAACACATTTCAAACATCTCAAATAGGGGGAAACCATTCACAACATTACAAGTTCATTGTGTATTGACCTTACATTTCAAAATATATATACATGAACTATGTTTGAAAATTACAAAAATCAAGAAATGAAAACCCCACTCATGTTCTCTAATTCCTTTCATCCAATATCTTCTAGTGAGCAAAATCAAGGAAGGACAAACCCCACAACAGCAGCAGACTTCTTTCCCATGAGAAAAATAAGAGAAATGAGCGTGAGATTTCCTTCTCCTTTCTCTTCGTCATTTCATCGAACACCTTCATGGGCTTTATTTGAAAACACCTCCAGCTTGATATGGATACAATTAAATGATCGGTTTAAGGACTCCGAACTTGCATTCCATTCCTCGTGGAGATGGAGATGAAGAAGAGCTGATGATGGGCTGCGTGGAGATAAGGGAGATGCGTGAGGGCTACGGATAGGGTGAGATGGAGGTTGATGGGAGGGAGATGGAAAGGATGAAGGAGTGGTGGGTTGGCTGGCCGGAGAGGACAAAGGAGAAGGAGGGGAGAGGTCTGCCGTCTGCGTCCTGGGATGGTGAAGATGAGATGAAGGAGATGAGCCGTGATGGGCCACCGCACACCCACCTGCATACCCCACTGAGATGGCTCTCCTCCTTTTTCATTTCTTTCTTTCTTTCTTCCTTCCCCCTCTCCCCCTCTTCTTCTCCATTCTCCCTGCACTACCCTTTGCAACCCACTGCACTCCACGTCCTTCCTTCTCCCTCTCTTTCCTTTTTTTTTTCTCTTTCTTTCCTCCTCTTCTTTTCTCGTTTCCCCCTCCTTCACTGCTGCACTCCGCCCTCACAGCCCCTGCGCACACCTCCATCTCCATGCATCTCATCTGCAGACACCTACCAGCTTTCTCTTTCCTTCTTCCCCCTTCTCAAAGATTATGATTTGAGATCAGTTGCAGAGAGCAAGAGAGAATAAGAGAGAGAGGAAGAGACGAATGAATGTTCAGGCGAGAGCGTCGATATCGACTATACGCTAAAAGACAAAAAAGAAAAGAGAAACATCAATTTAGGGCCTATTCTGTCTGGCCTTTTCTATTGGGACCAAATTCATTAATAGCCTGTTTTAGAGGGTTTTTCCCGTTAAATCCCCTTTTTTTTTATCTTTTTGGTCATCGAAAGGCCCGGGTTAATAAAATATAAATGCTATAATAAGTTATTATAATAACACCCTCTGTTACTAAAAAAAATTAAAACCACAAAATGTCTGGAATGTAGAAAGAAAGCAGAGTAAAAGAATGAAAATCAAAATAGGGAATTGAAAATAATAAAATATATATATATATATAAGTAATGGGTGTATACATGAGATATTAAGAAAGTATAATACAATTAATAACAACAACAATAATGATACACCACAATCGACAACATCATAATACATCACCAAAAATAGAAACTACTAAAACTGTAATAAAGATAAAATCAAATAAAAAGAAAGAAGTAACCCAAATATCTAATCATCATATGACATACCTTTTTTTTATCCATCGTTTCCTTTCAAAATAAAAAAATATTAAGTAATAAATTTCCATAATAGCCAAACCAAGTTTATAAAAAGGGCCTAGTGTTGAACTCTGAAAGATAGATAAATGAGGCATTGTTTGGTATCTCTACTCTTTCTTAGATAGACTCATCAAAATAGAGCCATTAAAAAGAGAGTTAGGAAAAGAAGTGTTTGGTAATGCAATGATATATGTTAAATAGACTTTTTTATATTAATGATTGAAAGTTTTTTTTTTATTTTACAAATATCTCGAAATCCATAAGGTATCAAGCCTTGAAAATTGAGTCTATGGCCATGTTCAGCCTTCTAAAGAGATCTGATGGTTTTGATTAGGTGTTTGGTGCCCACATAATCCAAACATTCTCTGCACATATCTCGAGTTTTGTGATAATCCAATGACTGAAATTTAGTCTCATGACCATATTTGATCTTGTGAACATTTCCAACGGTTTGGATCTTGATCTACACTGACAAAAAAATAAAATAAATAGAAAACCGTTACTGGTCATGGATAAATGAAATATTGAGCATAATACATCGATGACTTATATTGTTTTGTAAATTTCTCGAGATCCACAAGGTAATCTTAAAAATTGACCACATAGCCAACTTCTGCCTTCCAAAGAGATCTAACGGTTTGGATCTTGCATTTGGGGCCCACAAGTTCCAGAAAATTGCATCTAATGGATCATGTTGATTTGTGATGATCCAACGGCTGAAATTGTCTCATGTCCGTGTTTGATCTTGTGAATATTTCCAATAGTTTGGATCTTGATTTGCACTTTCAAGATTTGAAAAAACAAAAAACGGATTGGGCCGTGATTGGCCCCGGAGCACTGTGCACCCACCTCTATTGTTTCCCCTTTACTTTTTATATGAATCTCATGCTGGGCTATGGGAAATAGAGGCATTGCCTCTACTTCTTTACACAATTTAGAGGTTATTAAATACTAACAAACATCTCTACTCTCAAAATCTCTACCCGATTTAGAGAATTTAAAAAATAGAGGCAAAAAATAGTGTCACCAAATACAAGCTGAGTACAGGCTATCAGGGATATCTCAACAAAAGACAAACCTCATCTGACTGTTAGTCTCCAAAAGACACCACAGAAAACTCAACTGAACTGAAGCTCATTTGACTTAGAGACCATTTGGATACATGCAGAATATAATAGTTTTAAATTTAAATAGTAGCAGAATCAAATGTTGTAGAATATAATAGTGCAATATTATAATATTGCAACATTGTCGCTGTTTGGCATTTTTTCAAGAATGCAACAGATTTTAAACAGAGCTGTTTGGCGATTGCTGAAGATTATAATATATGTTAAAACTAAGACATCACAGATTTTAGAGTCAAACAAATAAACATATGCAAATTTAAAGTTTGCCGTCAAAGTTTATAACAAAAGGAATCAAGACATAACTACAATCCATGATAAGCTTTTTATTGATGCTCATGCCGATCTCTTAGCCTTCTAGTGTGAATGCTGTATTCATCCCACATAGCATTTGCAATTGCTTCCCGCATTCTATTGCCCTCCCAACGTCGCCCATCCGTGCTATAATCATCTTCTTGTTCATTGATATCCTCATGTTCAGAAGACTGATTCTCATATTGAAGGTCATACTCTTCATATATCCAATCTTCACCATTAGAGTGGATGTGGATGAAATTGTGTAAAGTGCAACATGCAATTATTACATCTGTAACCGTGTCAAATGAATGAGAAGAAGTGTTCTTCAATATTGGAAAGTGATTTTTTATTACACCAAAAACACGCTCAAATGCATTCCGTAAGGAAGAACGGCGAAGGTTGAATAGTTCTTTGGCATCTTGTGGGCCTATACTTCCACGAGCAAACTCTCTCAAATGATATCACACTCCTCGGTATGGAGCAATGTAATTAGGAGTGTTTCCATATCCCGCATCAACTAGATAATATTTACCTGATAAAACACAAGTAAGATTTTGATTAATAAATAAATGGGATTATTTGATCGAAGCAAAATAAAATTACATACCTCGTGGTACTTTAAAGCCATCATTTTCTGCGGCTCTTAAAACAATAGCGTCTGATGCTTTACCCTCCCATCCCGCTTGAATATGAATGAACTTTAAATCAAAAGTACAAGCGGCCATAACATTTTGTGATAATAATCCGTGTCGATTTTGATACGGTGCTTGCTTATGGGACTCGACGAACACATGAATATGTGTGCCATCAATTGCTCCGATACAATCCTATACTACGTAAAATGAATTATTAAACTAATCATAAGTACAGTGTCTAAATTAAAAGGATATTATTTACCTTGAAAAAAGGGTAAAAACGCGTATCATTTGCAATTTCTATGGGACCATTGATTGATGGATCACGTATGTATTGTGTTGAAAGAGAAAGTATAGCTTGAAGAACTCCATTGAAATGACGACTGATTGTTTCACCTGAATGTTGAAAACGTTCTTGACGATTGACAGCATTATGACCTATCGTGAATAGGAACATTATAAGTTGTTCTTCGAGAGTTATATCTCGTGTATCACATAAAAGATTTTTGCTACGAATAACATTGGACAACTTCATAAATATGAGCCTTTCCATACGACAAACTTGTCGAAAACGCTCCAAATGATTAATTAATAGTTCATTTACATAAGTAGCACCAGAAAGTGCTGAATCACGACATGGCTTTTTATCCAAATAAGTGTCTATATACCAAACTGCAACAGCTGCTACAGTAAGCATATTAAGTTTAACCTACTCCCTTCAGCGAGCATTAATGTCATCATTAGACATTATATTTTTCTTTATAATTTCTACAAGAAAATAACTATTTATTTTTAAGAAATGAAATCCATCATAGTAAAATCAAATATATATCTGCAAAAAAATAAATACAATATTAAAGAGATTCTATTAAGAACCACTAAAAATAATTCAAGCATTGATAAAATATCATTTGAAATCACACAATTAATTATTATTAAAAGAGTAATGGACAATGTTTTAAAGCATTGATAAAATATCATTTGAAATCACACAATTAATTATTATTAAAAGAGTAATGGACAATGTTTTAAACATCCTCAAACCCAACTTAAACGATGCAATGAAGCATTATTAAAAGAGTAACGAACAAAGTTCGTAACATCATCAAACTCATAATAAACCATGCAAAAAAGTTTATTACAACCATTATAAAATTATAGAGATTTATGCTTTAGGCCGCCCCCCACAGTTTTGACGAAGCCATCGTAATCGCAATGGTCCTTTAAGGGTCATAAATGCGATTGCATTTTATCGATCTCGAAGAAATTTTACTGCTTCTATGATAGTGTCTTCATCTAGTTCTTCTATTTTTTGAAGTTCTTCCAGGAATATTTCATACGAATCTTTCGTTGATGTAGGTGGAGTTACAATACATAAGCGATCGGACGATGTCACCATTCTTGAGATTTCATCAGCTATTCTCTCACCAACACTTGTTCGGCCTCTTTTTTGACGCTTTAGTGATTTTGGAACTGCAGAACAATGTTTGCTTCGATTATCTTTTTGTGTCATTATCACTACATTCTCTGAGCTTGAACCAGACTCTTCCACTCGCTCATTAGATGGGGGTTGAGATATAGCACGAGTAGTGCAATTCTGAATGGGAATTTGCTCTTCCACACATGGTTGTGTAATTGGGATGCGACTTGACTTTTGTTGCTTGCCCTCTGCTGTACAACCTATAACAATAAGTCTATAATCAAATTATTTCTCATCATCATAATATATATGATTTTATTAATTAATAAATTAAATATTATACCGTCATATATGATGCTAAGATTATCATATAGCGGAAAAGAAGTCCTTCTATAAGCTTTTGCTTCTGGGTGTGCCTGTGAAAAAATATATAGTATTAATTATTAATAAACTTAGTTCAAATAGAAAGTTTTTATTAACGAAATTTATGTTTGCATGCAAATATACCTGAATATAACGATTCCACACATCTTCATCTGCAATACAAATCTGCATAAGGTCATCCCATCCAAATCCACTTTGCTCTCTCAACGCCTTCACAATCCGATATCGGGCTTTCAAATCCGCCATATGACTTTTTAATTGCTGTAAGGTTACCGAAACATTAAATTTTTTATTCAATTCTTTTGTTGCTTTTCTCCATATTTCTTTTTTAAATCCATTGTCAGAGAAGCGCCTAAATTGCATTGTTCTGCTAAAAATTGACTACAAATGCATCTTGTGCAGGTGTCCATGAAGCTCTGTTTCCACCTTTGGAGTCGGAAGGCAATGAAGACATCTTTCAAGTGACACCTAATCAATTAAAGTTCTGATTTTTAATACCTAAAGTAAAGCAATTCACATAGTAAACACAATGCATTTACATACATATGGTGTGACCATCTTTCTTGAATGTCTAATTCCATTGATTTTTGCATGATGTGCTTCCATTGTATATGAGGATTTTTCATCTCCTAAAAGTTGTTTCAAGTGGTACCTAATCAACTGGAGAGAATTTGGTCCATCATCAATTGAAACTGGGATAGTGATTTTGGCTGGCTTGGATTCACAGATGGGCCACAACATTGGATTATTGGGTTGACCTAACTCAATTCAATGAAAAAAATGAGAAATTATCATAATAATAACATAAGGAATTTATAATACAATGTAGGGTCTGAACTCTGAAGTCTTTCATTTTCACCCTTTCTTGTTAAAACATTAAATTAATTCAAATGCCATGTTTTGTCAAATGTGTTGTTTTTTAATAAGTCATTTGTTAAATGGGTCCTTCGAAGAAGTCACTCTACGTTGTGTACAAGTGTTTAGTAGTAGGTTGTGTTAATTCTAGAGTCAAGGTGCACATTTGACACTTGGTTGTGTAAGTCCTAGAGTCAAGGTGTAAATGGGACACCTGTCCTGAGTTGTTAGCTACTTAACTCTATTTAAGTATCTTCTGTAAAGGAGCTTATGGATGAAAAACATTTAAATTTGATTCTCAATTCATCAATCCACTCAATTCTTCTTTGTCTCCTCAAGAAACACCACTACCGGTTGGGCTCTGAAAAGAGTTTCATAACAGGATAATTTAGATCTCTTCCCTCCAATATGCTTTCTATAATCGTGTAATAGTGATGAAGATGACTCCATCTAATTTGGCAGGGCAGTTTTGAGACACTACTTACGCTAAGGTATTTGTTGGGGCCTTGCTTGGGAGACTCAGAAAGAGACAATGAGAAAAATACTTTCAGTGGTTTGGAGAAAGAGACAACGAGAAAAAAAACACACAAATATGTTGTTAGCCATTAGACCATCGTTCTAGTGAATGTCACATGGCCCAAGCAATTCCTAACGGCCACATTTTCATTGTTACAATCCTTCAGGGTCCAACTATGAATGACAATCAGGCACAGCAGCCATCCACGGAAGGTCCCCAAGATATGCAATCCAGAAAACTGAGAGCATAAGAGATCTAAGTTTAATCTATGCGACATGTGTAGCAGTTTTCAAGACTATGGACAAAATACTATCAATGATACATAATCCACTATTACAAACAGAAACATAATAACAACAAAATTGGTAATGCGTTGGGGTTGGTAGCAACACTTGACCACTAGTGTGATCAACAACTGTAAATAACACTCCAGATGTTAATGCACCATCCAGCCAATTGCACTTTGAAACATTAATTTCACCTAGAAGAGCCTTTTCTACATCTAAAAGAAAACTATTTTTTTTTAAAGATAATATTTTATTTCACCACCAATTGCCCATCCCATCCTCAGATCTTGCAAATACGAAAGGTACATGCAAAACAAATGATAAAGATAAAGTAGAAGACATTGGATCATTCACCTGCAACTTGGGTGAATGACACATTAGCAACATGAGCACTACTTAAAAAGGAGTAAAAAAAATAAGCGACCCATGCCTGTCAAATGGTCTATTAACTCCTGTATCAATGATCCAAGCAGGACTAGGACAAAGAAGAAACCACGTGCAAAACTACCATAGGCAGCATATGAAGTCATACCCTCAGATGATATCGCACCTTTGAAATCCTAAAGCCTCTGATGTGTACCTACCTCTCTTCTTTAATAGTCAATTCACCACTATATGGAACCACATTACTAGGTTTTTCTAATTCAATTGAATAGGGACTAATACTTCAAGTCGGCCAATCATTGACAGCCCATGTCTAACACAACCTCCATTGTGACCATGACCTCGATTCGTATAGATTTGACGTGATATGGTTGTTAAGGTTTACAAGTTACAACCCCGGAAATTTGGTTTTGACTTTAACTCTTTCCCCTAGAATCGAATTCCATGGAAAACACCAAAAATTATGTATAGATGTTAGAGAGAGTCACCCATACTACTATGATACCAACCCTGATTGCCTCACCAGTACAGAGCATTGTGACATTTCCCAGTGGGCAAGGAATCGAGGATTGGCATCCATCATCCACAACACCCGTACTACTATGATCACTCTTCATAGTCAACCATGATGAATGTATGTGAAAGCATAGTAAAAAAAAACACTATCAAAAGGAGAGATGTAAAACAGAGCATCCACGATCAAACAAAAAAATAACAAGGCAAATGAAATAACTGAAGACAGAGAAGAAAAGGAATGAGATGGTGTACCTTTCTTCCGTGGGAAATGGTATCCAGAAGGAGAGAAGGAGAAGACGTGGGAGAGGGAAAGAGAAGAAGGAGAGAAAGAGAGGAAGCGGGAGACGAAAAAAAAAAGGAGGGGAAGAGAGGACGCACGAGGAGGGAGATCCGTGAAATAACATAATGTAATCTTGGAAGATTCTTTCCTACACAATAGGGGTGAAGGAAAAAATCTTTCAATATTTTAGAAGGATAGGAGATAATATTTGAAATTCTCAAGTTATCCAAACAGCTCATTTTGAAAGTTAAGAAAACTTTCTTAAAAATAAAAAAATCTTGTCTTTTCTTGTGCATCCAAACAGGCCCTTGGTCTGCACATCTCCTTGGATTGTGTATCTCATCTTATCTTTAACAACCGTTTCCTTTCTTTTTTCTGCTATAAATAAATGTAATAGTCTTCAGCTGAAAGTAGTAAATAACATATTATTTTCAAACCAAAACTTGGTATCAAAGCCTCCAGAGACCACTGTCCTCAATGTATGCATCATCTTCATCCACCGTTTCGTTCCCTTCCCAGTTCAACCAATCCCCACTGTTACTTCTACTTTCTCCACTCTAGCACCCAATGTCTCTCACATCCCATAAAACTCGACAGAACCAATTACCTCCTCTTGCAATCCAAATTTCTTCCCATCTTGTGAGTTCATAATGCTATGGGCTATCTACATGGAACCCGTCCTTGTCCTCCTAGGTTTCTTATTAATGCGAACGGTGCCCCAACCACCACTGAAAACCCTGGTTTTACCAAATGGAAAACCCAGAACCAGACTCTTCTTAGCTGGTTTTTTTTTCTTCCCTAATAGATCATGTGCTTGCCCAAATTGTTGGTTTCTCGACTGCTAAAGATGTGTGACGAGCCATAGAGAAGACATACGCTACCCAATCCTGTGCCCATATTATGACGCTGAAATATTAGCTTCATACTCCCAAGATGGGTTCCCTTTCCATGTCCGACTATATTCAGAAGAAGAGATCTATTGCAGATAACTTAGCTGCTGTCGCAAAGCCCATTTCCGTTCAGATTTGGCCTCTAGTTTGCTTAGTGGTCTTGGTTCCAACTATGAGGCTTTCATCACATCCATGACCACACATCTGGACCCATTGTCTATCGATGATCTCACTAGCTTTCTTCTTTTTCAAGAAGTGCACCTTGAATATGTTGCTCTCTTCGAGAGTGTTCCTATTGCAAACTGTTAGATATTATTTATAATATGTTAATAAGTTTGTTAGGATGTTAGTAATATTAGTAGATTATCCTTATCCTCAGGATAAGGTTAGTTCGTATTTGATTATAAATGTAGATATTTTCATTTGATGAAAAATTAAGGTGAAATTATGGGAACATAGTGATTATTGGAATTCTTTACAAACACTGCCGAAAAATCCCGCCGAACACTTTCCAAACAATTCCTCCAATGGGCGAGGTCGCATCCATGCCAATCGTGGACGTTCTAACCGTGGTAGAGGTCATAGTGGATATAACTCAAACAATTATAATCAACTAGGTCGCTCAAACCATCTATGAATCTTCTGTCAGATCTGCAGCAAGCCTAGCCATATAGCCACAACCTGTTACTACCGGTATGATTCTAGTAATGCAGGCAATGCAACACCAACTGTGGCCTTCATGACAACACCCTCTACATGCTCTTTGATAATGCGTGGTATCCAAACTTCGGTGCAACCCATCATCTCACTACTCATGGACCAGATCAGGTGCAAATTGGAAATGGTAACACTCTCCCCATTAAACATGTTGGTGCCTCTATCCTTTCAACACCCAATTCTAACTTTCATTTGCAGAATATAGCTTCATGTTCCTCAAAGTGTGAAAAATCTTTGGTCGGTTAGACAATTCACAAAAGATAATGGTGTCTTCTTTGAATTTCACCCTTCCTTTTGCTATGTTAAGGAACAGGGAAGCGCAAAAATTCTTCTTAAAGGCCGAATTAACGATGTTCCTTTTTGTATTGGACTCCACCAGTTCTTGTCCATCAGTCGCATATATTTGCGAAAGAACCTCTGCAAGCATTTGGCATGCTCGACTTGGTCACTCATCTCAATATAGTGTTGACATAGTTTGTACTGTTAGATTGTATGACCTCAATGCAGTGGATAATCGGATAAATTTATTTATTTCGTTTAATTAATTTATATTTTCTTGTTTTATTCATGAGATGAATGGTGTTTTATTCTATATTTACACATGACTAATACAAAATGACATGATGGTTCATGAGATGAATCAAAGCCAACTAGTACATTAGATGTGATCTATGTGTGTGGATGGGATCCAGATACAAGAGACATAGATCACAAATCTTATACTTAAGTTGATTAACAGCCAGTTATGAGATTGGGCATCTCATGTGATAGGGTTGCAACACTGTGATCACTATGAAATAGTGTGATATGTCTCGATGATCAGAACGTAAGACTCTGGATCATTATGCTGGTACATTGGATGGACTGAAGGACGATAAGTAGCACCTTGTATAAATCTGTCTTTTGATTAAATGACTGCTCTCATAATTCCCAAGCAATAGGCTCGTAATCCCAAGAGATTAATGGACTCAAGTTTCTACTATACATTTACTTTAAGTCATCAATGAGTGAGGCCAATTATAGATCAACACCTCGATGTCTTATGTATGTGGTAGTGGGGCTGCGGGAACATATAATTCTCAAGATGGAATCTATCCTTATAAATATCCCTTTGTGCCAATTAATGGATTTTATCATTAGTGAGTGCGCACCCATCGCAATTAAGAGTTAATTGGATGGTACTGATGATTACTGTGATTAATTGGGTCACAAGGAAAATAAGAGATGGATCTAATTTAGTTGGATGGATTTATTCCAATAGATCCATGAATATATTTGATGGAGGGACCTACTTGTAGTAATTGGGAAGTTTAGGGTCTCCTTGTAATTATTCCTAAGATTGGAGTGCAATTGCATTTAATTAGTGGACCTATTTGCAATTAATTGTGGGTCCAGAGTCCACATTAGATGTGGGGTCCAGATTCTTAGTTGAAGCCAGATTCTAAGGAATCTCTAGTGGTCTGCATGCTAGCCCTAATAAGAGAAGATTACTAATTTCATTAGAACTCTTAAGGAAAGGAAGAGTATTAGAAGTGAGACTTCTAATCTTGGTCTAAGAGGTGTGCCAAAAAACTATAAATAAGAGGTGAGGCTTAGAGATCTAGACACACAATAGTCCTCAAGTTCCTCTCTCTCTTCCTCCTTTCTCTCCTCTGGTTTCCTACTAGAGATCTATGGTTTTCTTCTACTTGGAGATCCCACCATTCTCCTTTAGAAGTTCTCTAAGAGGGTCATAGCGTGGAAGAACACAAAGGAAAGGGAGATCAAAGTTTGCGAAAAGAGTTTTCGTAGAGATCAAGTTCTCGATTAGAGCACAACCAAGCTCCAAATGTATAGATCTATTATTTATTTGAATTAGTAGATCTAGTTATGCTTTTTGTTTCTTAATCTATCTTCTTGATGGATGTTTGATCTTAATGCATGATATTAGGCTTTTAGATCTTGAGCTTGGGTTCTTGGCCTTATGGATATTTGATCCCTTCACCAAATGGGTCAAAAAGTTTTGAATATCTATCTACGATAAAATGAATTTATTCATTTAGTTAAAACCACAACTACAAACGCACTCTACAATTCCCTGTGCTAGTAATGCACTTCAGCTTTACAAAATCAAAGTTTTTAGTATCAAATATTAATATTTTGCGAAGCCACCAAAAGTGAGAGAGCCAAATACAATTTAGTCTCCCCTAGAAAACTAAACAACCTAACTTTTTTTACTTTTTTAATTCAGCATTCTTCTCTTGCATGGTTAGTTCAGATTCTTAGACTCCAAACAACATCATGTTTCTGATTTTAAATGATAAGAAACATATATAACAGCTCGGCTGAACATAATTAAAATAACCCAACCGCTAAAAATCAAAAGATCTCTTTAATCACATCCTTCAAGCCAAAAACCCAAAAAGTCATGCATTGATAAACTGACATGTCAATTTAATTGCACCAAATATCATTAATGAAAACAAATCCAGTCCTTGAAGCAAAATCATCAAAAACAACATGGAGAAATAACATCTTTAACAAATTAGCAACCTACCAAAAACAAAGCAATGGCATTGCTTTTTGTGGAATCCTTACAATAAAAGAAACAAAAAAAAACCATAGAGGCTACGAGTTAGCCAAACAACCCAAAGAGTAAAAAAGAAGAAGAAAAAGAAAAGTCATGAAAGAGGACTACTTCCAAGTGTCAAAAGCAAATCCTATAAAATCAGTAGAAAGTAGACAGAGTAGCTACTCAGAAGAAGTAAGAAAATCATTAGAATTTTCATTTGCCGGCATAGGATTTTGAGTGCAAAGTTGATAGATGGTATCCAATCCAATGAACCCAAACTCGAATATATTATTATTTTGAAAGGTAATCCCAACTTGAATATGCTGAATATTCAAAAGGATAGCAGTATAGGGTGCATCCATACCATCACTAAGGGCCCATTGGATCTTCACAAGCAGAGTGCAGGTAACCTGAGTTACTTTCAAGTGAAACTTGCTTTTGTTCTTTGATATAATCGGGAGATAAAACAGAGTTACATGTATTTAGATTTACAGGTAAACTGATTGCTCCATAGTACTTTGGCTTTAAACAAGTAATCAAGATGATGATTTTTCAAAGAGCCAGTAGTGGTAATTACCCTGCATCACTTGAGCAATCAAACAATTGTATAAATGATAAATCATATGATTTATAAGCAAGCACACAACAAAGAAAAGGAATCATGATTCCTACTTGATAGCAGCAATCTACCAAACAGATATCTTGAGGAAAATAAACCTCATTTGTATAATCAACCCATCATGTTACTATAAATTGGAGTTTTTTAACTTCAGAAGTACACATGTCATGACCTTATGTGTATGAGCTATGATTTATAAGCAAGCACATGACAAAAAATAGGACTCATGATTCCTATCTACAGGCATCAACCTACCGTACAGGTACCTAAAATTACAAAAGCAATTATATGAGTTTCATGGAAATGTTGAGAATTAGGCCAGGAGCATAACAGGAAGAGAAATCAGCAGAAAGTCGATGGAGAGGGGAAAATTTGTAATACCTTGTTGAAGTTGAGAGCTAGATCTGGCGAGTGGGTATGTTCAAGAAGAGAAGGAAACGCCATTTACATCATCGAGATGGAGAACAAGTCCTCCTTCCAATGCCACTCCTCTTTTTTTTCCCAAGAAAATGAAGAGAAATTAGGGATTTACTGAAGTTTCATTCAAACCTGCACTCACATCCAGAGAGAAGACATGAAAATATGATCCCAAGAAAAGGCACAATTGAAGATAAACACTTTCAAAACAAGAACCCAAAAGATCAAAAGATGTAATAATCAGTCATGATAAAATAAAAATAAAATAAAATCCTGACAATCACAAGCCTTCACCCCATTGCATCACCATCTGCTAATATTTTTTCAAAAAAGAAACAAGATAAGGAATGTGGCATGCTTTCTTTAGTAATCTCCTAATTGCATCCAAGCAGCCTTTTTTTAGTACCAGCGGTCACTAAGGCAAACATCATGCCAACTATTCCAAGCCATAACAGAGGGCTTTTGATAAAAGCAATTGAAAATTTGAGATTAAGGGTGAGCCATCTTGACTCAGATAACAACAATCCACTTGAGAGTTTCAACTCACGTTTGCTGTCTCATATATCAAGCCCAAATTAGGTTCTACACCACTTAGAGCTCAGCTTGTTATGCACTGAAGTCTCAAGTCGTTACCTATATTAAACATTTTCTTTAGAATAAGTAATGGGATGAATTTCAAGTAATGGGTCCAGATTTACTTTATTAAGTTTTCTGATAAAAAAGTTTAGTGGGCCCCATGATTAGTGGGCCCATAGCAGTGGAAGGCACATCTAACATACAGGATACACTCTTTGATGAAGATTGCCCTCGAATAACCCTCACAGTCAAAAAAGTAATTAAACGAATGTCATTCCCTGGAGCAATTTCAAGAGGAAACCTACTAATCCAAAATTCACAACTGGAATATAGTATAATCAAGAGCTAAATCAGACTTCGTTTTCAGAGAATGGAAACTACCCAAGCTCCTTATATTCAACTCTAAAACTTCTTGGCAGTTTAAAGTTAAAATCATCAAAATCTGCAAAAAAAAAAAAAAAAAAAAAGAATTTCAAACTCTCAAGGAGAAAGAATCAAAGAACCATGACATCACTACATTCTCGATCTCTCACTGGCATTTAATCAAACAGTTATGTGAATACATGAATGCCATTTACTCCAAAATGGTAAAGTTCTTGAAAAAAAAAAAAAAGATCTTTTCTGTACCATGGGAATATTTAAGAATTATTTTCATAAGGAAATATATTTTTTTGATTGGCCTATTTATTCATAAAAATTCCACCAGCCCATTTCACCAATAGCATGCATACCATTAGAAATTTGGAAATTTCAAAGAGAATTCCTGAATGCAAAGCAAAGCATGACATAGAAGCCACTAACCCTCATGGTACCCATTCAATAAAAGAAAACCAAGATCACGAAAATTAATCAGAAATCAACAAGGGTCCTATATCAAAACCCAAGTTTTTGCAAGAAAGAGTAACATTAAAAGCTTATAAGAAACCCATTTCTTACACTAAAAGATCAGGAGGCATATTAGAATGGAAGAAACACAGACGATCCAATTCCTAAAACAAACCCATCAAATGTCACAACATAAGAAATAAGGGAAGAAGTCGCACCAAAGTCGTACCTTGCTGATAGTATGATGGCAAAACAGATTAGAATTTGAGAGATGGGAGATAAGCATCTGTGAGAGGGAACATCGTTACTGACAGAGAGACAGAGGCATTCATTAGACCGAGTGAGAAATAGATGAGATGTAGAGAGGCAGGGAAAGTTTCATAGGAGAGACTTACATGAGAAATGGTTATTTGGAGAAATCGGCCCTGGGAAACCAGGAGAACTCTTGTATGCAGAGAGTTTCTCACATAATGTTTTTGGAGATTTGAGAAGTCGGTTGAGGGAGAGCAGGTGATTCTTGCATGTCCATCAAGCATGACAAGGCAACATGCATCTTAAGTGAGGCCCACGTATTTATTTTGCAAGCACGACAACGCAAACATGCATCTTAGATGGACCCCATGGAGGTGTAGAGAAGTAAGCACGACAACCTCTTCCAAAAAAAAATGACTATCTGAAGAAAAATATCATTGATGTTGAAAACCTGCTCAAATAGCATCATTCCACATTTAATTGCATAAGAATGCTAAAACAGGTGCTCAAATGACTATAAAAAACACGTTCAACAAATTTAACCTCAAACCCTGCAGCACGCATCAAGAACGCATTTAGTTGAACTCGGTCTAATACTTGTATATAACATGAAACAATTGAGATGATTGGGCACCTAGCATGAAAACATGTGACATGAAAACATCAATTGAATATATACATTAATGGCTGACACCATTTCAAATATGTGGAAATTTAAGAATAGATTATGCGTCTCAGTTGCTAAAAACAAAATAAACGAATGGCTTTAGAATAGATTGTACAGAAAGAATTATCAAAGTAGTTAATCTATTCATGTGCAAATTTCTAGAAACAGAGTACACACTAATAAGCAGCAAGCAATGCTCATGTCTACAGAGCAGAATAAAAAATATTGAAAGGAACCAAAATCTGGAATCTGTGGAAATGTAAGAATAGAGTATTTGTCTCTCAGTAGGGCTCAAAGACTCTCCCTCATTGTCTTCGAATCATGAACAATATCTAACCAGCCATATCACCTAACAAAATCAACCTCTGAGCCTCTCATCTCCAAATTTCTGATTACACCATTTTAAAAAAAAACTAAAATTAGAGTAGCACAAGAAATAATCTCTTACCAATGATCCATCAAACAACAAAAAGGAATATCAATGGAAAGAAAAAAAAAATCAAATGAAGAAGCAAATCACATTTTAGGGTTACAATTCACATAGATTCCCATTTAGCATTACATGATTTCTTTTGCAGAGAAAGGCTTACCTTGTGACTTGGCCTTTTGTCGAAGGATGGATAAAGGTCACGTAAGTGGGGTTGGGTGCAGAGAATTTCATTAGCAGCTCACTTTTCTCTATTAGAATGTTGTTGTAGAATGTCTTGGAGTTTTTGGGCATAGCAGAAGAGGTGGACACTTATTCTTCCAAATATAATAGAAGAGAGAATTCCATGAGATATAATAAAAATTTTAAGAAAATCAAACAAAATGCTGATCAAGATGGAGCAATCAAGGAAAGAAGGCGAAAATCTCACCTTTGAACAAGGATTCTTATGAGTAATGCTATTCTAGGTTAGATTATATAACATGTAATGCTTGCAGGTTCAGTGGTAAGGGTAAGAAAAATGAATATTGCTAGGGAAGTAGCCCCCCGCCCTCCAGGACTTAAAAGCAGTCTTGCAATTGTGACTTTGTATCAAGGTCCTTGATTATTTTGGTATTCTTGCTAATGTGGACTGGTTTATTGGTTCAGTATGAATTTTTATTTTACATTAGTATTAAAATTATTACTACATTTTAGTTTCATTCATTTATATGAATAACAAAACTTTAAAGAATTGTGTATAAAGAACCTAGGTAGATCTCAAAACTGCAAACAAGATATGGGATGAAGGCTTAGTGATGCCAGTGCTGGTAAGTTAAATCTTGTAAATGATATGAGCAGTCACAAGACGAACTTGAGATTTTAATGCTCAAGAAATCTGAAGAAAATAGAGTGCGAAAATTATTTACCTTCTATATAAATCAAATAGGTTGAAGAGGCTGTAGTTACGTAATCAAATCAGTAAAGACAAGGGAAAAAAGGCGGCAATGCATAGTATCAGTCTGATGGGTGGAGAAAAATATACCTGCAAACCATCCTACTGTTGTCAAATTAGGGTCTCATTGCAGCACTTCTTAAAAGTTCAAACATTCCTCAACAAGGAATTCACTGCATAAATATCAACATGAATAAAATAATTAAATCCATGGTAAAATAAGCAAATAAACAGAATATAAGCAGTCAATCACTTATTTGGGAGAAAGTTACTGAATCCGCTCAACCATTTGTGATGCTTCCCATCTGGTGCCCCTTGAGAGTTGAAATGCTACAGAGAAGGAAAATGGCATATTTTTTTAAAGGTATGTTACAATCACATAGAACAATTTGACCATCAGGCAGATTCTTTCTTCAATTCTTCTTGTAAGTGCAGAAATAATAATACTCACAAGATCAGGATGCCTCTTAGGACTTACTCAATGCATGGAGGAGATAGCTGCGACGACCTGAGCCTGAAAGAGGAGAAAGACAAAGGTCAGAGGACCCTGGCTATGGGCGGCGCAGGGCTCTCCGATCCCTCCGATGCTTAAGTCAGCAATGGATCGGAGAGCCCTGCGCC
This sequence comes from Cinnamomum chago, assembly GCA_038049695.1. Classification (NCBI taxonomy): domain Eukaryota; kingdom Viridiplantae; phylum Streptophyta; class Magnoliopsida; order Laurales; family Lauraceae; genus Cinnamomum; species Cinnamomum chago. The sequence goes on from CP142459.1 coordinate 17,293,243, forward strand.
GCCCATAGCCAGGGTCCTCTGACCTTTGTCTTTCTCCTCTTTCAGGCTCAGGTCGTCGCAGCTATCTCCTCCATGCATTGAGTAAGTCCTAAGAGGCATCCTGATCTTGTGAGTATTATTATTTCTGCACTTACAATTGGCGCCGTCTGTGGGGAGCGATTTCTATAATCTTTCCTATTCCTATTCCTAAATACCATGACGAGGAGAACTGCGAAAAGCGGAGAGACTTCCAAGACAAAGCATGCAGGACCGCCCCCTGACAAGCAGAGGGCTGGGAAGCAAGTAGTCGCAGAGGACGATGCTGAACGCGCTCTCATCCGGATCAACGTCCAGCAGCGTGACCTCCGTACAGAGTCCGCTCCCGGGAGGGGAGACACCCAGCAGCCTGCAGGTCTCCTGACAGGGCGAGACCAGCGGGATAAGTCCCCAGTGGTCGATGGACCACGCCCTTCAGGTCAGGAAGGACACATCGAGGACGTCGAGGATGAAGAGGATGATGACTACAACCCTGGCGACAGCTTGAACTCCACCCTTCGGGAGATTAAGGCACAGAACGAGGCCCTCAGGGAAAAGGATGCTCTAATCCGCCAGCTCCAGCAGCAGCTGGAGAAAGCTGCGGGCTCAGCAAGGCAGCAGCAGCGGACTCATAGGGAGCAGTCCCAGCAGCAACGGTCTCGACAGCAGCAGCGGACTCGTCAGGAGCAGTCCCAGCAGCAGCGGACTCGTCAGGAGCGATCCCAGCGACAACATGAGGAGAGGGTTACTCGTGTTACGCGCATCTCTTCCTCAAAGGAGGATCTGAGGGACCACTTGAACAGGAAAAGGGACGACCGAACCCGAGATGAAGGCTCAAGCACCAGCCGTAGCTATTCCAGGAAGGCGTCCGAAACCATTCCGGAGAACATGTACCGAGACCAGGAATGGCTGGACGCACACATAAGGGAAACGGTCCAGCGCAACCTGGAGGTAGCCGGCTTCGGCCGAGACCAAAAGGATGCTTGCTGTAACCCCGTTGATCTCGGTGCGTCTCCTTTCTCCCAAGACATCAGGAGGTACCCCTTACCGAAGAAGTTCACCGTACCAAGATTCGTCACCTATGATGGGGTCTCAGATCCAGCTACGCATCTCAGGCACTTCTCCCAGAGGATGTCTGTCTGGGGAGATGAGGGTCACCTGAACTGTAGAGTTTTTTCTTCCAGTCTGGGTGACCTCCCCCTGAAGTGGTTCTGTGCACTACCGGAGGGGGCCATTTCGAGCTGGCAGCAGCTCCAGCAGTCATTCTCGAAGAAGTTCCGGCTGAAGCTTAACGCCTCGAAGTGCGCCTTCGGTGTTGGTTCCGGCAAGTTTTTGGGCAGCTTGGTTACACGCAGAGGCATTGAGGCAGACCCAGATCAGATCTCAGCTATCCTCAGAGTGCAGAGTCCAACTTCGGTCAAGGAGGTCCAGAAGCTTACAGGAATGGCCGCGGCACTGAATCGCTTCATCAGCAAATCTTCAGATAAGTGCCGACCTTTCTTTCATCTTCTTAGAAAAAATTCTAAATTCCAATGGACCCCAGAATGTGACCACGCCTTGCAGCAGCTCAAGGCTTACCTTTCATCACCACCGTTGTTGTCAACCCCGACCCACGAGGAGACCCTGTATTTATACTTAGCGGTCTCGGATCATGCGGTCAGCTCGGTCCTCATCCGAGAAGAGGACAAGGTTCAGAAACCGGTATATTATACGAGCAAGGCCCTTATTGATGCCGAGACCAGGTATCTGCCTCTAAAGAGGCTCGCCTTGGCGCTCGTTAGCGCCTCGCGAAAGCTCTCCCATTACTTTCAAACCCATTCTATTGTGGTTGTTACGGAGCACCCACTCCAATCTGTTTTCAAGAAGGCTGACTTTTCAGGAAGAATCTCCCGATGGGCTGTCGAACTAGGGCAGTATGAGATTCAGTATCAGCCACGAACAGCAATAAAAGCCCAGGTTCTGGCAGATTTCCTCGCCGAGTTTGATTCAAGTTCGGCACCAACCCAGCTCGGCACCGAACTGGGGGGCGAGGAGCATGGGGCTCCCACGAGTTCTGAACAATCACCATCTCAAGCCGAGACCCCAGTTTGGAAAATCTTCGTCGACGGATCTTCCACCTCGAGAAGAGCCGGAGCAGGAGTTGTTCTCCAATCGCCAGAAGGACTGGTCATCGAGCAGGCTCTAACCCTGGACTTCAAGGCGTCAAACAATGAAGCTGAGTACGAAGCCCTTTTAGCCGGACTTAACAGTGCCAATATCCTCGGAGCTCAACAGCTGGTGGTCTTCAGTGATTCACAGTTGGTGACAAACCAGCTGACTGGGAACTACCAGGCTCGCGACGACCGGATGGCCGCGTACTTGGCCCTGGCTAAGAAGCTGCTGGCACAATTTCAGTCGGCCGAAGTCAGGCAGATCGGCAGAGAAGCGAACTCTCACGCAGACGCCTTGGCTAACTTGGCCAGTGCTGTTGAGGCAGGGAAAAAGAGGAGCGTCGAAGTCGGATCGCTAGCTGCGCCCAGCATTGAGCTCCGTTCACCTCGGGAAGTGTTATGCATCGGTCTCGGTCCGAGCTGGATGAACCCTATTATCACCTACCTGAAGGACGACAGGCTTCCCGAGGACAGTGGTGAGGCCCACCGGGTCAGACTCAAGGCAGCTCGGTTTTGGCTATCTCCCGAAGTCAAGCTCTACAGGAAATCGTTCTCGGGACCGTACCTCCAGTGCGTCCATCCAAGTAAGGTCGAGGACCTCCTTTTCGAGATACACGAAGGAATCTGCGGGAGCCATATCGGAGGAAGATCCCTATCTTACCGAGCCATCAGCCAGGGTTACTGGTGGCCGTATATGCAGAAAGATGCGCAGGTATATGCGAAGAAGTGCGAGAAGTGCCAGAAGTTCTCACACTCTCTCCATCAGCCCGCGCAGGATCTCAGCCCGCTCTCTAGCCCGTGGCCATTCGCCCAGTGGGGGCTCGACATAGTGGGCCCGCTCCACCGAACCCCAGGGAACAAGAGATGGCTTATTGTGGCGACAGATTACTTCACCAAATGGATCGAAGCAGAGCCACTTTCATCCATCACAGAGCGAGACTCCAAGAATTTTGTGTGGAAGAATGTCGTCACAAGGTTTGGCATTCCCAGAGCGCTGGTTTCGGACAACGGAACTCAGTTCGACTCTAAACTCTTCAAGACCTTCTGCCAGGATCTCGGCATCCGAAACCATTACTCCACGCCAGCTTACCCACAGAGTAACGGCCAGGCCGAGATCTCCAACAAGGTGATCCTCGATGGGCTCAAGAAGCGGCTGGACCAAGCGAAGGGGAGATGGGTGGAAGAACTGCCGAGCGTCCTGTGGGCTTACAGGACCACTCCAAGGCGTTCCACTTCGGCTACCCCCTTCTCGCTCGCCTACGGGATGGAAGCAGTCATCCCTTTGGAGATCGGCCTCCCCACTTTGAGGTCCGAACTCTTTGACCAAGGACAGAACGAGACTAACTTGGCCAGGGAACTGGATTTGGCAGACGAAAGAAGAGAAGCGGCGGCAGTCAGACTGGCCGTCTACCAGCAGCGGCTAGCCAGGGGCTATAACCAGAACGTCAGAGAAAGGAAGTTCTGCGTGGGGGAACTGGTTCTCAAGAAAACGCTCCCAGCCGACAGGGATCCGAATCAAGGGAAGCTAGCGCCGAATTGGCATGGTCCGTTTAAGGTCACTTCCATTGCTGGACGGTCGGCTTATCGGCTCGAAGACATGGAGGGACGTCCGCTACCGAGACCATGGAACGCCTCACACCTCAAAAAATTCTATTTTTAGTCTCTGTACTTGTACAACGCTTCTGGATTCAATGAAACTACAGTTCTCCACAATTTGTAACTATCTGGCATCCTGACAGTGACAATGGTGCGAAGTTGGAAGACCGTCTAAGGCCGGCACTCAGCCACCTAGACGAGTATCCGCCACGGCCCATATCTAAGGTTGGCACTCAGCCACCTAGATGAGTTGCCGAAACGGCCCATGTCTAAGGTTGGCACTCAGCCACCTAGACGAGCTGCCGAAACGGACCATGTCTAAGGTCGGCACTCAGCCACCTAGACGAGTTTCCGTCACGGCCCATGTCTAAGGTCGGCACTCAGCCACCTAGATGAGTTGCCGAAACGGCCCATGTCTAAGGTTGGCACTCAGCCACCTAGACGAGCTGCCGAAACGGACCATGTCTAAGGTCGGCACTCAGCCACCTAGACGAGTTTCCGTCACGGCCCATGTCTAAGGTCGGCACTCAGCCACCTAGACGAGTTGCCGAAACGGACCATGTCTAAGGTCGGCACTCAGCCACCTAGACGAGTTTCCGTCACGGACCATGTCTAAGGTCGGCACTCAGCCACCTAGACGAGTTGCCGAAACGGACCATGTCTAAGGTCGGCACTCAGCCACCTAGACGAGTTTCCGTCACGGCCCATGTCTAAGGTCGGCACTCAGCCACCTAGACGAGTTGCCGAAACGGACCATGTCTAAGGTCGGCACTCAGCCACCTAGACGAGTTTCCGTCACGGCCCATGTCTAAGGTCGGCACTCAGCCACCTAGACGAGTTGCCGAAACGGACCATGTCTAAGGTCGGCACTCAGCCACCTAGACGAGTTTCCGTCACGGCCCATGTCTAAGGTCGGCACTCAGCCACCTAGACGAGTTGCCGAAACGGACCATGTCTCAGGTTGGCACTCAGCCTCCTAGATGAGTTGCCGAAACGGCCGATATCTAAGGCTGGCACTCAGCCACCTAGACGAGTTGCCGAAACGGACCATGTCTCAGGTTGGCCCTCAGCCTCCTAGATGAGTTGCCGAAACGGCCGATATCTAAGGCTGGCACTCAGCCACCTAGACGAGTTGCCGAAACGGACCATGTCTCAGGCTGGCACTCAGCCACCTAGACGAGTTTCCGAAACAGCCCATGTCTAAGGCTGGTACTCAGCCACCTAGACGAGCAGCCGAACGTGTTATGGTTACGGTTGGCACTCAGCCACCTAGACCAGCCGAAACGGCACCAGTCTTCCAACACGGAAATCTGGTTTCGCCGAAACAAATGGGGTTTCCAAAGGGTCAGCGCTCGCAGAGAACCCTGATCAGGTCGGTCTACTCTAGTCCGAAGTCACACCCAAATTCACAACACTCACGGAAAGCGTACAAAGGAAAGCAAGTAAAAGCCACACCACACAGGAGAAAAATATGAGAAAGAGTCTTTCATTGATAGCATTGATTTACATCGAGACAGTTTGAAACAAAGACTACATTTTATAAAGAAAAGAAAAAAGAGGAAGTCAAGTCGATGGCCCTGCTTCTAGGTCCTCGATGACGACCACGGCGGCCTCGGCTTGAGGAGCTTCTTCAACGGGGTCAGGCGTTGGCTCGGAAGGGACTTCGGCCGGAGTGGCAGGGGTCTCGGCCAGGGCCTCAGCTAGGGGCTCCTCTCCGAGCTCGGGGAGATTCTGATGTATCGGATCATCTGCAGGAACCCCCATCTTCTTCAACACGGCCTTGCAGCCGAGCCGGTACAGCTTCGGGCTGAGTGCCGTGATTTGATCAACGTAAATCTTCGCAGCTTCCTCAGTCCCCTCCAGGAAGGCGGCATCGACCTCAGCTTTTTTCGATGCAAGGAGTTCCTCCTTCGATGCAAGGAGTTCCTCCTTCGCCTTCCTTTCCAGCTCCAGCTCGGCCTTGAACCCCGCCGAACTCTTCTCCTCTGCCTGGAGCTTCGTTTGCCATTCGAAGCCCTCTGACCTTGCTTTGCAGAGGTCGCTGGCCATCATATCTGACTGAGCCTTGAGCTCCGCAGTCTTGGCCGCCTCCGCCTTCAGCTCCTCCTTGGGCGCTCGCAGTTCGGATTCGGCTTTCTGCTTTTCTTTTGCCAGGCGAGCCAACCGACTGTCCTCCTCCGCTATCCTGTCCGCGACTATCTGGAGCCTTTGGACAGCCTGCAGCGGAGCAAACAAAAGAAGCTCAGCACGAAAACAAGAAATATCAAAAGATAGAAACACCTGTGACCAGGAAAGTCGGGCACTTACAGCGAGGGAGTGCTGTATGGTCCTCATAATCAGCAGGGGGGAGTCTTCCGACCTGTGCCTCTCCATGTCCCTGGGGAGTGCACAGGCTCGGCTGAGCGCCGCAATGACATCTGGGCTCCCCACCAGTCTGTCCTCAGCATTTAGGGGCCTCCCCTTCCTCAGCTCCATGTCCGGCCTGAACTCGGCCGGTTCGGCACCCGAGGACGTTGCCGCCTGGGGCTCGGAGCGACTCTCCACCAGAGGAACTGCCGGAGCGGGCATCATGTCCACCGCCCTCTCCCTCGCAGCTTGGGGTGAACGTCGCCGTGATCGCTCCTCCTGATCCGGCCCCTTCCCCTTCGCCTTTTTCCTCGGCCTCTCACTTTCCAAGTCTGGGGGAGGTCGGGCCTCAACTCTAGCAGGGACGATGGTCCCGAAGGAGGGCGGGGCAGTGCGGGGTGCGGCAGCCTGTCTACCGCTACCGACGACGGCGTCCGCCAGATTCCGCGGCTGAAACGCGGGCCTACGCCTCTCCATATTGTCGGCTTCGGCCTCGGCTCCGGATGAGTAGTTCTCAACCTCCCTTGTCGGAGAGTCTACCTCGGCTCCGGAGGTATATTCTTCAATTTCCCTTAGCGGGATGCCCGTGACCACGGCCAACGTTGCGGACGCTTCCGCAACCGTCACGGTCCCGCTGGTTTCGGCTAGATCGGGGGCGAATCTCTCCGGGTTGCCGGATTTCCGTGTATAAGCGCGTATCTCGGCTCGTACTTCAGAAGAGAGTAGGCAGCTCTTGTGTGGTGGCCGTGGTAGCAGTACACCTTCTTCAGCCAAGGTGAGTGCCTTATCCAACCGTTCAGCCGGGCTTCGCGCTTGCGTTCGGAAAGGCCTGCGGAAAACAGCCGAGTTAGAATTCGGCAGCAGAAATCAAATATAAGAAAGAAATCGGAAACCCAGGGGGTTAGGTCTTTACTCGGTGGAGTCCCGAGGCGTCGAGGGACGCGGACCCTCCTAGTTGCTTCGGTCTCGGTCTCGCCGAACTCCCAGTTTCCCGAGACGAGCAGGCGGTCATCTCCGGCGTATTTATTGGAGTCCTCCAGCGCCGTGACGAGGGGTTGGCACCTCGCCTTGACGCGAAGATAATAGGTGCCCGCCTCCCTAGACTTGCAGAGGTCATATATATCCTCTATATCATGGACGCCGAGGCTGATGTCTAGAATCCTATTCAGCTCGGCGATGCCCATGATGATCTTATACCCATTGGGCATTAACTGACAGGGGCTAAGGTTCCAGGTCTCCAAACAAGACCTAAGAAGGGGGGCCAAGGGGAATCTGACCCCACCCTCGATCACGGCTACCAGGGGAAACGGCATCCAGCCGTTCCGAAATGAGTAGATGGAGGGGTCGGCTGCCATGATCTGGACATCGTCTGGGATCATGTAGACTCTCCTAAGAGTTGCCAGGCCCGACTGGGAATCTATCCAATGGGTGAAAATCCCCATCTCTGAATCTAAAGAACCCTAACAGTCTCTAAGGGTCTGAACTGTGGAAGGACCTGAGGAACGGAGGAGATTCTAGAAGAGGTTTAGGTCAGAAATACAAAATGGAAGATAAGAGAATTGAGGCAGAGAGACTCACAGACTCGGGCGAAATCACAACTCAGGCCGTTGATCCCTCACTGGTCCTAGAGGAAGTCCTGGACGAAGCTAGGAGGCGACGGAGGTGGTTCTGGCAGTGAAGGTTCCGGCGAACAGAGGTTCTAGTAGAGCTTCGACAAGGTTCGTTTGCAGAGATGACAAAGGGAGAAGACAGAAGTGAATATAAAGGGGAGGAATGGGCGTCATTCCGGAATTCGAAGCGGGACACGCGTGAGATGTCGCCTCGGCTTGCGTCGCACGCCCCCCTCGAAAAGACAAGAGAGCCTACCGGGCAATAACGCGTGGCGCAGTTGCGATGATGGTTCGCCTTCCCATACTAATCATAGCCCCGCATTTATTGCCCCCTTTATTACCTCTGGCAGACGAAGCAGCGGCGGCGTCTGGCGCCGAACGACTCACAACCCTTGACCAAAAGGCAGGTGAAAGGCAAGCACTACCCGTCTCGGGAGATCGGTCCAGCTCTTAACCCTAGCGCCCGAGAAAGCCCTAGAGGTCAAGAACTGAGGGGCTATTGTGTGGGGGCCCATTTCGCGAACCAGTTTCTCTTGGTCTCGGCTAGGGTGTGCTCGGTTAGCTACTGTATGGGGGACCACGTCCCTTGATCTCGGCTACGATCCGATCCATATCGGTCTCGGCACTACGTGCTGGTCTCGGCCGAACAGAGTTCAGTTCGGCCGCGCTTACCGTTCAGTCTCGGTAAAGCAAGCTCGGCAATGCAGCATTGCGCCTGCAGCTAGCAGCCACGGCCCTGTCGTGGCAAGATCCAAGGAAGGGATCTGATGGGACTTCAGCCACCACCAGATCAGGGCAGGATCAGGCCCAATGTGACTGGCATTAAATGCATTGTGGGCTGATCGGACCCACATTGAATGCAAAGAGGGCTATGATGGACCTCCATTAATGACTTTGTGGGCTGATGTGACCCAGGTCACATCACCAAGCCCACTGGCACTCACCCCAGACTGTTCCATATATAAGGCACGAGCCAAAGGAAGCGGGGGGTAAGCATTCTCACCTGGACACTCAGTCTTTCTTCTTTCTGCTTTTCTTCTTTCTTCTTCTTCTCCGATCCATTGCTGACTTAAGCATCGGAGAGCCCTGCGCTGCCCATAGCCAGGGTCCTCTGACCTTTGTCTTTCTCCTCTTTCAGGCTCAGGTCGTCGCAGCTATCTCCTCCATGCATTGAGTAAGTCCTAAGAGGCATCCTGATCTTGTGAGTATTATTATTTCTGCACTTACACTTCTCATTACACTTGACACATTCGAAACAGTCCATCTACTTATTATTGATTGTATTAGAGTTTCTTGGAATGATTACACCAATCAAATCCCAATATACAATTCATTCCCTAAATCCTCAAGATCGATTGAGAGAGCCAAACCATAACAAAAAAAAAAAAAAAAAAAAAAAACAAAGAAAGAAAGAAAGAAAGAAAATGAAATAAGAAGCGGATCAAGAAGGAAAAACGAAGAAAAGAAGTGATTTTCATAGAAGAATCTTACCTTTAAGCATCCGCTTCTACCGGGAGATGGAGAGATCATGAAAGGATTTGCGCCTCTTCACTTCCCATTTTATCCGGATCTTTGAATTAGTGCTTCACGTGCCCCTTCTCAGATGAGCCACATGCGAAACGAACATGCAAGTGGGACCTACTATTGTGTGTAGAGAAAGGGAAGAAGCAGGACACTTCTCCCCTTTTATAAGGGTGAATATATATATATATATAGAGAGAGAGAGAGAGGAAGGAAGAGAGATTTGGGTAGGTATGTTACATCTCTTAGGGAGTTGTTCTTCATTGCGTGACGAGCAATCTCAAACTCGATTCCTCTGTCGTCGTCGTCTTCTTCTTGGAAGAAGGCAAATGGAGGAGGAGCGAGGGGTGGACGAGAGGGCTTCTTCTTCTGCTGTGAAGGATCAGCCCTCAGCTGCAATCCGTACTTCTTCATCTCTCTCTCTCTTACTCAGGTGCAGATTTTGGAATTTGGAGTTTCGAAGAAAACGATGGAAACACTAGGTAGCTTTGGTTCTGGTGGCTCCTCTCCAACTAAGGGCGTAAAAAACAAAATACAAAATCTAACTAGATCTTCCACTATTGTGTTCAAGATTGATTCGACCAACTTGGGCATAAAGTGCTTGGCCCAGTGCCAGGGCCGGTCCTGAATTTTTCAGGGCCCAGGGCAAGAGTAAAAGTTAGGCCTCTTCAGCCATCATATATGATAATATCATTGGTGGGCCCCACTGAGGTGAAAAATTGGCAATGGGTTGATGATGCCCAAATATAACTATTTGAAAAAAAAAAGAAGAAGAAAGAGAACTCAGACCAGAATTTAAGCATCATATATGGGGAATAAAAAATCATTGGTGGGCCCCACTAACAGATGAGGAGAATAGGTGAAGGGTTGAAGGCTTGATGATCTGTTTGTAAAAAAAAAAAGCCCCAAATCATCCTAACGCTCGACCAGATTCTCTCAGAATTTCAGTCATTAAATAAAAAATATCATTGGTGGGCCCCACTGAAGGATGCTCAAATCAGTGATGCAATGAGCACTCTCAAATGATTTGATGATGGGTCCCTGTTCAGGGCCGGGCCTGGCTAGCAAGAATATATGAAGACAATATAAAAGTCTTAAATAAGAAGCAATAAAGCTAGAAGGGGATTGGAACACTTATGGTGCAATTCAAATTGACCCTCCATCCAATAGTTCTATCAATTCAAATTGGTGCACACTCATAGGATTCAGTGACATTGGTGGTGGAGGTTTGGACTTTGGATCAGTGCAGAAGTGGGCTCCACATGCTACTTCTCACTAATCGCCCCATGCAAGGTGAATGCACAGAAAAATCTGCCTATAATAGACAGTACGTGGGGAAAAGATACCTCCAAAACTCCTCTGCAAGACGAGAGATCTCAAAGAGAGTGATGTGGGAGAAGGCGAGGTTCAGAAAAAGAGGGTGCGAATTACAGTTTACACCACAGGAATGACGAGATACAGATACAGATTTTGCGAAGATGCCTTAATTTTATAAACAGGCTGGAAATCGGTGTGGATTGGCAACATCGAGAAGATGCCCCCCTGAAAAACGGGCCCGGGGCAAGGGCACTTACTGCCCTTGCCCAGGGCCGGCCCTGCCCAGTGCATGAGTACCCCTATCGCTCGAGTTAAAAGTAGATAAAAAGATAAATCCAAAAAATCTTTAAGTGTGTTGTGTCTCTATATATATATATATATATATTATTTATATATATATGAATCAGCTGTCCCAAGCACAAGCTTTGGATAAGGTAAGCTCAAGTGTGTGGTGAGACCCACATGGAGACTCACATGGGGATGGGGGTTAAGGGAATTTCAAGGACTCCCTATGATGTTAAATAAAAGTAAAGTAGAAAATACAGAGAAGCTGCCATAACAAAAAATGTATGAAGGTTGTGATAATGTCAGTTTGTCACTCGATCATTTTGGCATGGACGTCACAAAATTCACATCAGAAAATGAAATAATAAGGCGGCCAAATCCTGTATAGTATGTTTGGAAAGAAAGTAAATTCCCCTGTAAGCTGTGGCACATAAAAATATAATAATGATTTAAAACAAAAATGAGCTTCAAAATATTTTTCATGGAATCCATGATATTCTACAAATGTTACATGAAAAACAAAAGGGAACATTTTTGTAGCTATAGTAAACAGCTTTCTTTCACTCTTCATGGTATCACTACCAAATCAGTTCAAAGAAGACCAAAACCAATAAACAGTCATCAAAATATCGTACAATTGAATAGATCCCATGACCTAGCTCCCCTAATAGACGGTGCCTTGCTGCTCTTTTGGCTCTCCAGATAGAAGCCACTGTGCTAGTTGCACCGCTGAGAGGAAAAAAAAAACATAGGGATGTGTCTTGCCCTACTGCTCTTTTGCTCTCTTGCGTGACAAATAACGATCTTTTGCAGCAGCTAAAGCATCTTCAGTTCTCTTATGGCCAGCTTGCATTGCTTGATCATCTGGTTGCTGTTCAGTTCCAGCAATTTCTTTTTGCAAAGATTCCACTGGGACTGATTTTTTGTTTGAAGAGTCGAGATTATTTTGGGATAGATTAGAACTCCCTACTTGACTGCTGCTTGCACCCCTGACAGAATTATGAGACTCTTCTGCTGGGAGCTTTTCCATTTCTAAAGTGTTTTCAACAGTTTCTCTTCTTTCCTACTTCATGGGTTTTTTTTAATCAGCAGCTTTGCCACCAAAAGCAACATTCTTGGTGATATTGAAGTAGAAATCGCTCAGATCACTCTTCTTAGTAACCTTTAGAAACAAGAGAGCAAGATATCAGTACAACTGTTAAGAGAAAGGTCAACAAGACTACTATAGTTCCCAAAGAAAATAACATAAACGTATAACTGCCAAATTATAAAATATTTTCCAGGACAATAAGATTGAGACATTGAAGGAATTCCCCAACTGGAACTATGTAATGTTGACCAGCATGCATACTCAAAATCTACAGTTCTGTACACGTATAAGCCTAGAACTGCAGGAATTATGAAGCATGTTCATATGTTCCTGACCTGGTCTCAGCCGAGGATCAAAGGGCAAGGGAAGAAATCTACATGGATCTGATTTCGTTTTCATGAGACGTATTTTAAGCAGAAAATTGACCATCCACTCCACGTAACCATGCCATGAGTCTTGTGCTTTTTATACCCCTCACCTCCCCACAGAAACTAGCTCAGAATTGGACGAACAAGCACTAAATATTTGCATAAATCATCTTCATCATTGAAAAATCAACATGCTTCAAAGCAGGGCTTCCAAAGAACAAAAAACGAATTGGGTGGCTTGACTTAAGAGTTCAGCTATAGCTCATATCAGTTTTAGTTTGTGACCTCTCTTTCGTTTCTGTGCTTAACTTCTTGTTATGTTGTTGTTTGTTTTGGTTGGTTTTCAGCTTGCAGGCATCATTAGCAGCTCAAAAGGAGCCACTTGTGGTCAATGGAGGCAACACTAGGGAGTAAGGAGTGTTTGACTTCAAATACTAGTGTTCTATTTGGACTAGTTAAACTAGATTTTCTAAAACAGTTAGTGTTGGTTCCAAACATCTTATTTGGGGGTAGAGAATTGAAAGGCAAGTTCAGGAGTCCGTTAACGTTACAAGATCTCACTTTTTTTTCTTCCTTTTTTTTCTCCTTTTTTCCTTTTTGAAATGTTAACTTAAAACTTCTATTAAAAGAGCAAGCTACAATAAATAAGAAGAATTAGAAGCCCCTATTTTTATGTCATGTTTGTTTGTAGGGTAGAGTAAAATGAAATGAATAGAGTATCAAATCAAGAAAAAAAGATAGTGGAGGGAGTTGGTTGTAAAAGCACAAACTGACAAAAAAAGTTACTTTTTTAATTGCACAAAATGACAAAAAAAAATGCTCTAAAAAGGCACAAAATGACAAAGAATATGCTCTTAAAATGCACAAAATGACAAAAAGGGTGCTTTTGACTCCCAAATCCCTCCACTTTTTTTCTTCTAGATTTGACTCACACTCAAGTCTATTTTATTTCACTCCACCCTACAAACAAACAGGAAGTAAAGGCCACTCTCCAAAAACCAAAAAAGGAAAGCTCATTCTCTCTTTTACCCAATCTCCATGAACAAATTTCCTCCACACAAAATATGCTAGGCAATCCCAACACATAGACCTCCTCTATCAAGGTGGAAACGAATTGAAAGCCCACAAAATCAGATGAAAGAAATCTCCTTCAGTAACTGCCTCTTCCACACCCATCTTAAAGAGCTCCCTACAATCAACAAGCATCACACTAAGCTTCATTGGAAGATCTGAAGACATCCAGTCTAAATCATGTATAAGGTACATTTGAGCAACGAGCAAATTCCACAATGGTTAGGAAATCACTCTTCCGTCCTTCGGTGTAAGACTTTCTCCGTGTGGAAGAGAAAAATTAATTTATTTTTCTCCATATGGAGGGTATCAATTCCCTGTGGGAAGGATAGGAATAGAGGATTCTTCTCTCTTGTGGAAATAGAAATTCGTGGAGCACGGAATCCTCCCTTTACCACCACATCATTCTATCCAACAACCTGAAAAAACAGAGGTCAACTTTTTGCAAACACTTTTGTAGAGAGGAAAAAATAGAAAATAGCATTGGCCCAAGCCTTCACAACAACACCCCTCACTAAATCCAACTTGTTCTAGAACACTTTCTTTTTTCCTCCCACAATATCAATGGGAAAACTCCACAAGACTGGACTGCAATAGGAGTAACAAGCAAACTGCTAGTTTTCTATCCAGGATTTTAGCATTTGTGGCATAACCCAATACACTTCGATCCACTTTCTGGAGAGTAATCACAAAACATCATCACAAATGGATAATGTATAAGTAAACGATAAACATCCTCCCAATCCCAAGAGCATAATAGTTGTACAAGATAAACATCCTCCCATCACGTATGTACCATACGTACAAGCAAATGATAAACACCCTCCATCTCATATGCATAATATGTTGAGGGATGAACTTTCTCCTCATCTCATAAGCACAGTGTATGAGCAAATGATATGCATCCTTCCTTCCCATCAGCATAAAATGCAATAATTAGAAGCAAATGCCTATGGCTCTTAAGATGAGTGACAATCGTAATCTTATCTTGTCCCATTGTCCAACAACTTAACTCTTGGTGGGGCCTTAATCATCCAAAATTGATGCAGCCCTAGTGAAGAGGACCAAATGCTCAGTAGGGATTTGGCAGCCAAGAACTCACGCACAAAAAGCTAATCAAAGCAATAGCAAACCATAATTCAATTTCAATTCAATAATAAGATGAGTCGGTCCCTAAAGGGGATTTACATATTTATAGAGAAGATCAAAGGACCTTTCCAATCCTATTAAGATTCTATTACTAAACATAGAATTCCAATATTAAAGAAACCTACTAATTCTAAAATACTAAAGCAATTAGAAAACTGCTAACTAGGATAACTTCCCAGGACAGAACGCTGCTCGATCCTCCCATTAGGATTTGTGGGCCATTCTAATGGGTCAGGTCATATTGATGACCCAAAACTCATGGGTTGGGTTTGGGCCTGGTCCGAACTGCACCAAAAATCTCATAAAGCCATCAGAAACAACCCTACAATACACCATTTGTACATAAAAAGACCTACTCAAGACATACCTCTAGTATCTGGCCACCACAGACACGAACCATTTCCTCAATATAGAATAAGAACACTTCAAAGAAGCATAAGCAGCTCAGTAAGAGATAGAATCTCCTCATCCGATGAATTCCAAAAATATAAAGGTGTGCTCAAACAAGCCCTAGCACCAGATATACTAGTATACTTATAAACCATCAACATTCTATAGGTAGAAATGAAACATGGAGAGGGGAACTTTCATAAAGCAATTTATCACTACAACAGAAATCTTCCAAGAATTGGATGCATGACCTTAAAAAAAAAAAAGTTTATTATTAGTTTTTCCTTCTCATTTTTTTTCCAGTTGTGGGAGTCCAACAAAAGTCTACAAGATATCCAACCGAAAATTGTAGGCTAACATAACGTTTATGGGAAATATTAGACCCACATTCATAGAGGAAAAATGAAGTGGCAGATAGATTGGCAAAGTGAAGGATACACAAGACGCCAATGGTCATATGCTGATGTAGTAATGATAGTTATCTCTACTTAGATTCTTAGTCCACACAGATAGAAAATGTGCATTCCTTTTTTAAATCAAAAAACAACATATTAACTGTGAAAGAGAATCAGGTTATCATAAAGTGGTTATGTTGGACATACATCATCTTTCTCCTCACGCAATTGGAGTATTCGTTCTTCCTCTAACCATTTGGCCTACTCTGCGAGCTTCTTTTTGTAAGCACTTGTTACAAACTTTTCCTTGTCTGCAAAGAGGTGGTCATCTTTGCTTCTCTCCTTGGCAAGTTTCCTCTCATATATTATTTCATGCTCCCGTTCTCGTACCTTAGCCTTATTCATCAAAGCCTCAATGTATTTCGACTGAAACAGAAAACAAAAAGGACCCATTAAATACAAACCCATGATCAAATAGTCTTGCATCATTCAAGATCTATGATTCACCAGAAAAATTACATAGCTAATGGGAAGGGACCGTTTTCTTTTCTGAAATGGAAGAATTCAAGCAAACAATCACTTCATTAAGAGAGGGGAAACCAATACCTTTCTCTCCATTCGATCCTGCTCTCGAGGGCATACAGTCTCCTCTTTCATTTCATCGTAGACTGATAAGCCAAGAAGAACCCAGAGAGTGCCCATGAAGAACCCAAAGTATTTTGACAAAGAGCTGTCATGCATAGGACAAGGACTTCACGTAAATGCATTACACATTGCATCTTGTTTTCCAAAGACTTGGTCTCAGTTGTTGATCATGAGCTTGCTTGCTTAAGAATAGGTCAAGTAGTTATTATTTTATTTTGAATAATTTTCGGCTGCCTTATTGTCATTAGCCGTTAGTGTCCTATTTCTTAGGGATGTGATCTAAGAATTAGGAATAGTTGTTAATTCCCTTTTGTATTTAAACTCTTTTATAGTTATTGATCAAGCAAGCTTATTCCAATTAAAATTCTTGTGGTCTATTCTCACCCTGAGCAGATTACTATCTTCACTAAACAATTTTATAGCTTTGATTGGGACCTATCATTGGTATCAGAGCTACTTCATTATGGCAACAAACAAGGAAAGGATCGAGAATTTAGAGGCTGGACTTGGAGGACTCCAAAGTAGCTTTAGCCGAATGGAGACGGGTGTATCTGATAAGTTGCACCACTTAGAAGACGCCATCTGCAAAATTTCTGAAGTCCTACTCTCCAATCGAGATGCATCTACCAGCAACAATTCTGAACCTAATGCAAACTCTCCTAATGGGCGTTCTCGCAACCTAAGATCAGAATCTCGAGACAACTCTGAAGGAGGACGGCAATTGTTCTCTTCCAAATTAGCCAAATTGGAGTTCCCTCGATTTTCTGGAGATGACCCCACCGAATGGTTCATAAGAGTGGATCAATTTTTTGAGTATCAAGGCACACTTGAATCACAAAAGGTGTCCTTGGCCTCTTTCCATTTGGAAGGCGAGGCTAATCAACGGTGGCAATGGTTGAGAAGATCCTATAAGGAAGAAGACAAGGAGGTGACATGGGGAACTTTTCAAGAAGAACTTTGGGCAAGATTTGGTCCTACCGAATGTGAGGACTTCGATGAAGCCTTGTCAAAGGTTAAACAGGTGGGCTCCTTACGTGATTATCAAAAGGAGTTTGAACGGCTGGGTAATCGGGTACAAGGTTGGACACAAAAAGCTTTGGTAGGGACCTTCATGGGAGGCCTCAAACCAGAAATAGCTGATGGCATAAGAATGTTCAAGCCAAAATCGTTGAAAGAAGCTATTAGCCTTGCACGGATGAGAGATGAGCAGCTGATTCGCCAAAGGAAAGCCACACGCGGCCTTTCAATCGATCCATTGCCGACTCCCCTTCTCCAACAAAATTCAAGACAGCTTCGCCTATGAAAAGGCTCAATTGGGACGAGATGCAGAAGAGAAGGGCACAAGGGCTGTGCTTTAATTGTGATGAGAAATTTACACCTGGTCATAGGTGTAATGGGCCACAACTTCTACTGTTAGAAGGCAGCAATGACTATTCAGATGATGAAGAAACCAAAGGCTCAATGGAATCCCAACCCGAGATATCACTTCATGCACTCTCAGGATGGACAGCCTATAAAACAATGCGGGTAGTGGCAAAGATTGGACCCTATGAGGTGGTTGTTCTAATTGATAGCGGGTCTACTCATAATTTTATTAGTGAAAGGGTGGCCAATATGTTGCAATTACCAGTAGTCCCAACCGAACCTTTCATTGTCAAGGTGGCGAATGGAAGGCCATTAAAATGCCAAGGAAGATTCGAAAATGTCCAAGTTCAGCTCCAAGGTATTCCTTTTGTCCTCACTCTATATGCTTTACCTTTAATTGGGCTGGATTTGGTCTTAGGCGTCCATTGGTTGGAACAATTGGGAACGGTGGTATGTAATTGGAAGCAATTAACAATGGAATTCCAGTGGAACAACCAAACACAAAAATTGCAAGGCATTGATACACAATCAATTCAACCCGCATCAATGAAAGCTATTTCCAAAGATATACGGCAAGGGAACTCCATGTTTGCTATCTGTCTTCAATCTACAGCCGATCCTACATCACAGGATGTCAATCATGAGATGAAACAATTATTGGAGAAATTTGAAGACTTGTTCCAAGAGCCGACGCAACTTCCTCCTACAAGAGAAGTAGATCATCACATCAATTTGAAAGAAGGAACCGAGCCCATTAATGTGAGACCATACAGGTATGCCTATTTTCAAAAAGCTGAAATTGAAAAACAAGTTCATGACATGTTAAAATTGGGGCTTATAAGATCTAGTACTAGTCCTTTTTCATCTCCTGTTTTATTGGTAAAAAAGAAAGATGGTTCATGGCGTTTTTGCACTGACTATAGAGCACTTAATGCTGTAACCATCAAAGATAGATTTCCAATTCCTACAGTTGATGACATGCTTGATGAGCTCCATGGAGCTACTTATTTCACCAAACTTGACTTACGGGCGGGATACCACCAGGTACGAGTGCACCCCACAGACATTCATAAAACTGCCTTTCGTACTCATAATGGTCATTATGAATACTTAGTTATGCCTTTTGGTCTTTGTAATGCTCCATCTACCTTTCAAGCAATTATGAATTCATTCTTTCGCCCGTACCTCCGCAAATTTATACTAGTTTTCTTTGATGACATTTTAATTTATAGCCCCAATTAGACCATGCATCTTGAACATGTTCAAAAGGCTTTTGAAGTATTAAGGCAACATCACTTTTTTGTCAAATTCAGCAAATGTGCCTTCGGTCTACAAGAATTGGAATACTTAGGGCATATTGTAACTCCTCAAGGAGTTAAGGTGGATCAAGGAAAAATTAAAACTATGCTGACTTGGCCTAGGCCTACTAATGTCTCTGAGTTGCGTGGATTTTTAGGACTTATAGGCTATTACCGGAAATTTGTCCGCAACTATGGCATCATAGCACGTCCTCTCACCAACCTCCTAAAAAAGGGACATTTTGGTTGGCCAGCTGAAGCAAAAAATGCTTTCCAAGAACTCAAAAAGGGCATGACTACTACACAACACTTGCAATGC
The DNA here is from genome assembly GCA_038049695.1 of Cinnamomum chago. Classification (NCBI taxonomy): domain Eukaryota; kingdom Viridiplantae; phylum Streptophyta; class Magnoliopsida; order Laurales; family Lauraceae; genus Cinnamomum; species Cinnamomum chago. Next base: position 17,312,173 of record CP142459.1, read on the forward strand.
CAAATTTCAATGAACCATTTATCATTGAATCGGATGCTTCAGGGGATGGCATAGGGGCATTTCTAACTCAACAAGGAAGGCCTATTGCATTCATGAGTCGGGCCTTAGGCACCACCAAACGCTCATGGTCCGTTTATACAAAAGAAATGCTAGCAATCATTCATGCAATTCAAACATGGAGACCATATTTGCTGGGCCGGAAGTTTTACATCCAAACTGATCAACGCAGCTTCAAGTACTTGTTGGAACAGCACATAGCAACACCTGAGCAACAAAAGTGGGTGACTAAACTGCTTGGCTATGATTATGAGATCACATATAAACCAAGCCGAGAGAACTAGGGCTGCACAAAAAATCTGGTATCACCGCAAAACCGAACCAAACCGACTGAACCGGGCGGTTCAGATCGATTTTTAGTAGATCGGTTCGGTTAATGGTTTGAAAATCATAAAAACCGCTTACATCGGTTGGTTATAGGTTTGAGCCCACGGTTAACCGCTTAAACTGAACCGACCGTATGTAGTAACTTAAGTATTTCTTTTTTACTATTTTACCTTTAGGGTTTCATTTTTTACTACTTTCAAAGTTACATTCCACAACTCCATTCTCACATGAATTCAACTGTCAACACTACCTCTAATCTCTCAAATGCTTTTTGATACTTCATTGCAGATGGAGGGGTTACTGCACAAGGTGTTTTCCTTCCATCATAATTCCTACCTCGTTTCAATGAAGTTTTTATCAGAAGGCCGCACTCTTGAAAATGTTAGAAAAACCAGTAGAGCCTAGCCTTTTTATTGTTGGTTTTGGTCTCACTTAACCAATGTGTTAATAAACCTTCATTTCTGAAAAATACAATGGTTTCTGATACATATTTCGTTTGTGTGTGACTTTTTTTTTACATGAACTATTATTCTATTGTAATTCCAAATGGTATCATGTGGAATGAATGTTTCACTACAAGTTGGTTATTATTATTTTTTTGTGCACTTGCGTTTAGTCCAAACTCTCTTTTTGGAGTATAGTTATTTTTTATATGCATTTAGTCTAGTCTGGAATGTTGGAATTTTATATTTGCACTAAACATTGGAATAAATGCAAAGGACGAGGTATCATCATTTTGAAATTTTTAATGTCTAATTTTCAAAAAAAGAAAATGAAAAACAACGGTTAAACCGACCGAACCGAACCGGTTGGTTCGGTTCGGTTAAGCCCTCTCCGTCAGTCGGATCGGATCAGTTAATTAAAAAACCGGCAGGTTCGGTTTGGTTGTTGGTTTTAGTGTTAAACCGATCCGAACCGCCCATGTGCAGCCCTAGAGAGAACAATGCAGCTGATGCACTATCACGGGTGGCGGGTAGTCCTAGTCTTGATGCCTTGTTTGTGTCTCAAACTCAGTTATGGGCTACAATCAAAGCCGAAGCTGGTGACAATCCTTACATGAAGAAAATCAGCAAACAAGCAACCGAAGAACCAGGCGTTCCTTACAGCTGGCGCAACGGGTTGGTTTGTTACAAAAACAGAGTGGTGGTGCCTCCTCATTCCAAAATCATCCAACAACTCTTAAGAGAATTCCATGATTCTCCAATTGGTGGGCATTCGGGTGCATTGAGAACATACAAGAGACTAGCACAACAATTTTATTGGCCATCCATGCACCAAGCAGTGAAGAATTATGTTGCCTCTTGTGAAGTGTGCCAACGAACTAAAAATGAGACTTTGTCACCAGCCGGACTTCTACAGCCACTTCCAATTCCTTGTCAAGTTTGGGATGATGTCACTATGGACTTCATCGAAGGCCTTCCACCTTCAAATGGTAAAAATTCAATTCTTGTTGTGGTTGACAGGTTGAGCAAATCAACACATTTTTTGGCTCTTTCCCATCCATTTACAGCAAAATTGGTGGCTGAAAAATTCATTGAAGGAGTGGTGAAGCTTCATGGCATGCCTCGGTCCATCATAAGTGATCGGGACCCGATGTTCATCAGTCATTTTTGGCGAGAGTTCTTCAAAACGTCTGGCACACAATTGAAGATGAGCTCCGCCTACCATCCGCAAACAGACGGACAAACAAAAGTGGTAAACCGTTGTATTGAACAATACCTTCGGCGCTTTCCTTACCAACAACCCCGTAAGTGGCATTCTTTCCTTCCATGGGCTGAGTTTTGGTACAATACTACCTATCATGCATCTACAGGAATGACTTCCTTCCAAGCTCCATATGGAAGCCCCCCACCAATAATTCCACATTACCATGAAGGTTACTGTCCAGTAAATGAAGTCGACCAAAGCTTAGCATCTCGAGATGCCTTGCTATGACAACTTAAAGAAAATTTACATGCAGTGAACAATCGAATGAAACAGCAAGCAGATTCCAAATGCCAGGACATTGAATACCAAGTGGGGGACTTTGTGTTTTTGAAGCTTCATCCCTACCGCCACCAATATGTGTTTAAAAGAGCCTATCAAAAGCTTACAAGCAGGTTCTATGGGCCATATCAGATTGAAGAAAAAATTGGAAAGGTGGCCTACAAGCTTAAGCTTCCACAAGGTTCTCGCATTCACCCGGTCTTTCATGTGTCCCTTCTAAAGAAGAAATTGGGTGAAATAATTGCTGCTAGTACTGAGTTACCTCCAATGGCTGATGATGGTGATTTGATTATGGAACCGGAGGACACCCGTTGGGTCAAAAAAGGGTCCAAATTTGTCGAAGAAAGCTTGATCAAATGGAAAAGACATGCAGTAGATGACGCTACGTGGGAAAACACTCAAGAAGTGAAAGACAGATTCGTAAATATGAACCTTGAGGACAAGGTTCCAGCCAAAGGAGGGGGTATTGATAAGCCAAGAAGATCCCAGAGAGTGCCCATGAAGAACCCAAAGTATTTTGACTAAGAGCTGTGATGCATAGGACAAGGACTTCACGTAAATGCATTACACATTGCATCTTGTTTTCCAAAGACTTGGTCTCAGTTGTTGATCATGAGCTTGCTTGCTTAAGAATAGGTCAAGTAGTTATTATTTAATTTTGAATAATTTTCGGCTACCTTATTGTCATTAGCCGTTAGTGTCCTATTTCTTAGGGATGTGATCTAAGAATTAGAAATAGTTGTTAATTCCCTTTTGTATTTAAACTCTTGTATAGTTATTGATAAAGCAAGCTTATTCCAATTAAAATTCTTGTGGTCTATTCTCACCCTGAGCAGAATACTATCTTCACTAAACAATTTTATAGCTTTGATTGGGACCTATCATAGACGCCATCGTAATCAAATATGGAAGGATCCTCTGCTAATGCCTTCTTGTGCTGCTCTTCTATTTGTGTAGAAAGAAGGGTGGAAATTAATGAACAAGAAATCGAGATAAAGAGAGAGAGAGAGGAAGGAAGACAGATTTGGGTAGGTATGTTACATCTCTGAGGGACTTGTTCTTCGTTGCGTGACGAGCGATCTCAGACTCGATTCCACCTTCGTCGTCGTCGTCTTGGAAGAAGGCGGAGGGTGGAGGAGCGAGGGGTGGACGAGAGGGCTTCTTCTTCTGCTGTGATGGATGAGCCCTCAGCTGCAATCCGTACTTCTTCATCTCTCTCTTACTCAGGTGCAGATTTTGGAATTTGGAGTTTGGAGTTTCGAAGAAAACGATGAAACCCTACGTAGCTTTGGTTCCGGTTGCTCCTCTCCAACTATGGGCGTGAAAAAATTATACACAAAAACCTAACTATATCTCACTATAGTGTTCAGGCTTTACTCGACCAACTTGGGCATAAAGTAAGTACGCCTGTGGCTCGAGTTAAAAGCAGATAGAAAGGCAAATCCAAGAAAACTTTAGGGCGATTTGGCAACTTTCTACTAGTAGAGTCGTGTAAAAAAGTAAAGTAGCTTTTGAAGAAAGAATAAAATATAAGTGGATTAGGATGGTATTTTAATTTAGATATTTATTATTTAATTATATTTTACTTTTTTTTATGAGAAAGTGGAGTTATTTTGTATTTTATTGGGTATGGGTAGTTGTTTTTTTACTTTTTTTTAAAGATGGAGGGAGTTTTGAATTAAAGTGCTTTTGACATGACATCTTATCTGAAAAATGGAGGTTTTACTTGACTTATACTATTTAAGTAAAGTACCAAACTAGCCTCTTTTTTTTTTTGTTATCGGAAAGTTTCTAACCTTTTGAACTGGACTAATCCCTTCGGGCCCCGAAGGAAGCCGGGTAAAATCCCCTATAGCGCCAGTGTGGTAGTGCAATTTTGAACCTATAACCTTCACGTGCAAACCGTGAACCTAAGCCAACTGAGTTACCCCTTTAGATTAAACTAGCTCTATATAGGATTATGTGAATGACTTGATATTGGATATTTTCCTAATCCATAACCAAATTTTTTCATTGCCATGCTTCCCATGGTCATCGTTCATCTAGGTGGGCCCAATATCACTTAAGTAGGTAAATTTGCTAAAATTATAAAAAAAAATATATCCATCCCATATATCCATAAAAACTAATAATCATATATCATACCAAAAGACCGTGGGCCTTTTTGTGTAAAAATGCTAAAGATGGGTTCTTTTACGTTATAAGAAAACATAGGGGCCTTTTTAGTAACGAGATTTTATTCTACACTAGATTGTCACAAAACAAAAATAAAAAATAAAACACTTAGTGTCCGGAACCTCCTCTCGGCTTTCTTGATCTTGGTCGGCATTTTCGGAGTGGATTCGTGTTCGGAGCACGGTTCAACCATTTTCGCAATGCGGTTCGACCAAATATAGAGCGAACTGTGGAGAATCTTTGATTTTTTGTGTATTTTCTTTTTTTATAAGCTTAACATTTATCTTTTGAACGAAGAAACTTCTTTTTACTTATTAATTATTGTCTATTTTATTTGATCAAATTGTAAAGTTAAATTTTTTTCTCCATTTTTAATATATTTGTGCATGTTAGTTAATTGTTTATAAATCGACAAGCATTATATTGTATAGGCGCTCCAGACATATAATTATTTTAAAATTTAGCATTTCGGCACTCACACTCCTCGCTACGGGCACTTAACGGAAAAAAAATCTCATTGCTTGTGTGCCTCAACTTTGCAAGGATAACTTCTTTGTAAATTAGATGTCCTTCCAGGGGGTTCCATGTAAAAATTTTCAACTCTATAATAATCCACCACATCTTCGATCTCTCTCAAAGCCCTTATATCTTGTCTGAGGTATCGTTTGGGAAGGAGGTAAAATGAGGGGAAGGAAAAAAAAGTGGGAAAAATGGAGGGAATGTTGAAATTGAGGGTGTTTGGGAAGGGGGGGAGGGAAAGTGGGGGAGGAGAATTTGAGGCTAAAATTCGTGTGGGGCCCACTCCAAATATTTTCCCTTCAAAATTGGAGGGAAAATGGGAGGCAAAAAAGGAATTTTTTTTAGAAAATTACTAAACTGCCCTTTTGTCAAATTTCTTTTGTAAAAGTAAGGATAAAATGGTAATTGCCTCTCTACTTCACAAACAAACAAAATTATACTTTTTCACTTTTCTTCCCCCTACTTTTTGACTATCAAAATAAGATGAAGTAAAATTAATTTTCCCTCAAATTTTCCCTCCCCTCCCCTTCCCTTCCCAATCATAGTTTGAAAGAAATCAGATTTCTCCGTCCCTCTTTGAGGAAGTCCTCTGAAACCCAGTAAGTTTTCCTCTTCTCTTGTGATTAAACTAAAAAGATTCAACATTTAGAGGTTGGGAAACTGATTTCAAGTTCCTATGCATCCAAACTACGGAATCTAAGTTTCTACGGAAGAATGAATCAATTCCACAATACAATCTTTCAAAAAACAAAAACTACCCCATGCTTAGAAATATATATGATTTTTTTTGTATTTTCTGCATAAGATGTTGTTTCTATTGATATAGCAGGTTTTCATGCGTCTTCCTCTCTTCATGCTTTTATAGCAAAATCCAGAAATGAAACACACTTTAAATTAGGTTTAGGGTTTATGTGCAGCTGCTGAAAACCTAATTCTGACTCTGATATGTCCTGGTAATATTGTATATATGGTATTACCTTGTTTATTTATATAGGTAGAGCGCGTTAGGCCGGCATAGATTGATAGGGTGATGTTAAGATGATGATTGTGAAATCCAGGTAGTAGTAGCTCCTTAATCTCTTTTTCTCACAGAGTCAGTTTGTGAGATGAGTTGGTTTTGATTCCCATTCATGAGTTTCAAATGTTGAAAGCTGAGACACTCTAATTGGGTAGTCTTCATTTCTTCTTCTGTCCGAAAGCGAATTCCTAGTTAACCCTGACTGCTACAATTTTTTATAGGAGGGAGGGACTGAAGGATAGGTCAGAAGAATCATTAAGAATAGGTTTCCCCAAATGCAAATGTTTCATGTTCACCCAATGAGCTCCTTATATCCCACCATTCGATTGTTAGAGAAACTATCCAAGATGGATTTTTTTTCCTAGGAAGTTACGTCCCCAGATGGATGAAGTTGTGAATAACAGACAGACAGCAAAGAGTGACCCTGGCTTCAGAATGGTGAATTAGAATTAAGTCTACAGGATTGGGTGGGGGCATCAGGCCCCAGACCCATGGACTTGGGTCTGCCCCTGTGCAGCACTAGTATACTGACAGAAGTTAATACACCGTCTTCTATGATTGGAGCCCTCCTTTGCTTTTTCTAACATTTGTTTACATATGAAACTGGCCCAAAATCTCACTTCAACCTGAGTGATGGACACAATTGGATTAATGATCCTCTATAGAAAACCTAACTACATTTTGTTCATATCTAATTTAAATGGTATATTGTTCATATCTAATTTAAATGGTATATGACACTTCAATTTAGTGGAATTTGGGGAAGCGACGGGATGGTTCGGTCATGTTAGAAGACGCCCAACGGAGGAACCTGTTAAAATGTGTGAAAGCATGGAAATTGCTCGGAGTAGGAGTAGGAGTAGGAGTAGGAGAGGGAGAGGGAGACCCAAGAGAAGTTAGAAAGAAACTATTGAACATGACCTTGCTTACATGGATCTAACGGAGAACATGGCCCTAAACAGATTTAATTGGCGTCGTCAAATCTATATAGCCAACCCCACCTAGTGGGAAAATGCTTGGTTTGGTTTGGTTTGGTTCGGGGAAGCGACGAGAAAGGGTCAGATAAGGAAAAGGTAGCCCCTCACATGGTAAAATCATGTATATCTGTTGTTGTCGGTATGGTTTTGATGATTGATGATTAAGGAAAAGGTAGCCCCACCATTGATCAGGCATTAATCTTTTGTGATTCTTTCATTACTGATTTGTAACAACCTTTGAGTAAAACAAGAACATTGAGGCTCAATGTGAGTTAGAGAGAATATAGAGCAAGTGATGTTGTCTTAGGCTTTTCCTCTTTGGCAAGATGAGCTGAAAATATCATCTTCATTATGTAATGGGATATGGGTTCTTTCAATTACTTAGCATATATGATTGCTACATTGATAATGTGAAAAAACATGTGTTTCCCATATATTTTTTTCTAAGAGATATTAGAGTCCGAAACAAACTCTTTGTTTAAGCTAAAACCCCTTGCCTTTTTTTCTAATTGGAAAGATTTACTGATGTTTTAATATATATATATTTTTTTTTATGATCCCTTTGAGTTATTTTAGTTCATTAGCAGAAATCTTTTGAAAGGACCAGTTTACCTTGTTTAATATTCTTCTTCTTCTTCTTCTTCTTCAGACGGCAATAAAAGAAAAGGAAGATAATCTCAAATCTTAACTTCTTCTTCTTCTTGTTCTTAACTACTACTGCTTCATTTCACTCAAGAAGACCCATCTCGAGATTGGAAAATATGGAAAGAAAGACAATCCAAAACTTAACTACCACTACTTCTTCGAAAGACATTGGTTCTCAATTATCAGATTTTGGTGCTTGAATTTGATTGATATTGATTCCTTTTAGAGCGGATACAAAATGCTTTTCTTATAAATTTGTACTATATCATCAACAAACAATCAGCTCAGGGTATTTTTGCAGAAAATTGAAGTTGCAAATTCAGTAAATTGAGCTGAATGAACATTAAAATTAAAGTATAATTTGAAGATAGTGGTCCAAAAAAATCAACACTTATTTTTTATTAACTCTCTCTCAGGGTTTGAAAACTGTTTTGACATAAATTTGGATGCAACCATAATTATTGTCTTCAATGGGAAAAAAAGATTGCAACTGTGTGGGGACCATCTCTACAACAAAACCCCGTTCGGTTTCGGCAAAAGCACGTCCATATCGGTCTCGGACACAGACCCTTGCTGATTCGGTCTCGGCCCCAGCTGCTGATATCGGGAAGTGATATTCAATTCGGCCGTGCCACCTCATCCAGTCTCGGCCACACGGATTATAACTGCATCCATTGGCTACAGCTCCCATATGGACGGGGCCCAAGAAAGGGGTCCGATGGGACCTCAACCGTCAACAGACCAGAGCAGGATCAGGCCCAAAGTGACTGGCATTAAATGCAGTATGGGCTGATCGGACCCCCATTAAATGCAATGAGGGCTGTGATGGACCCTCATTAATGACTATGTGGGCTGATGAGACCCTAGTCACATCACAAGGCCCACTGGCACAATCATCAGAACTATTCCCTCTATAAGGCACAAGACAGACCAGGAAGAAGGTATGCATTCTCTTACATGCAACAACACTCCTCCTCCTCCTTCTTCTCCGATCATTGCTAACTTAAGCATCGGAGAGCCCTGTGCTGCCCCAGCCAGGGTCCTTTGACCGCTATCTTCTTCCCTTTCAGGTTCACCCGACATCTTCCAGACACGCAGCTCCTTCTCTGGTACTTTGAGTAAGTCCTTGAAGGCATCCTAATCTTGTGAGTATATTTATCTGCACTTACAATTGGCGCCGTCTGTGGGAAACGATTTCCGCAATCTTCCCTTTCACCATGACGAGGAGAGCTGCGAAAGGCGGAGAAACATCCAAGACAAGGAGTGCATGACCGTCCTCTGACCTCCTCCCTGCTAAGAAGAGGTCCGGGAAGGAACCAGTAGTAGAGGATGACGTCAAGCGTGGCCTCGTCCGAATCAACGTTCAGGAGCGTGATCCTCGCTTGGAGTCTGCTCTCCGGAAGAGAAACTCTCAGCAGCAACCTGCAGGAGGCCTCCTGACGGGACGAGATCAGCGGAGCAAATCTCTAGTGGGTGACGGACCACGTCCTTCTGGTCAGGTAGAGGATGCTGAGGATGCTGAGGACTTTGAGGATGAAGAATATAATCCTAGTGATGACTTCGACTCCACTCTCCAAGAGATTAGAGCACAGAACGAGGCCATCAAGGAGAGGGATGCTCTGATCCTCCAGCTCCAGCAGCAGCTGGAAAGAGCTACGGGTTCAGCAGGACATCAACAGCACTCTCAGCAGCAGCAGCGGTCGCGACAACAGCGCTCACAGCGACAGCACGAGAGGAGGGTATCTCGTAGCAGGCGCCCCGACTCCCCCGAGAAGGACTTGAGGGACAATCTGAATCAGAAAAGGCTTGACCGAACCCGAGACGAAGGCTCGAGCGCCAGCCATAGCTACTCGAGGAAGGCGTCAGAAACCATTCCGGAAAGCAGGTATCATGATCAGGAGTGGTTGGACGAGCGCATAAGGGAAACGGTCCAGCGCAATCTGGAGGTGGCTGGTCTCGGTCGAGACCAAAAAGATGTTTGCTGCGACTCCATTGATCTCGGCGCGTCTCCTTTCTCTCGCGATATCAAGAAGTATCCCCTGCCGAAGAAGTTCACCGTCCCGAGGTTCGTCACTTACGACGGGACCTCGGACCCAGCTACACATCTCAGGCACTTCTCCCAGAGGATGTCTGTCTGGGGAGACGAGGGCCATCTAAACTGTCAAGTCTTCTCCTCCAGTTTGGGTGACCTCCCCCTGAAGTGGTTCTGTGCCCTCCCGGAGGGGTCCATTGCGAGTTGGCAGCAACTCCAGCAGTCCTTTATGAAGAAGTTCCAGGCCTACAGGACCCTGTCGAAGATGGATGCAGATGTCATGGCCCTGAAGATGAAGCAGGGAGAGAACGTCACCCAATTCGCGAAGCGGTTCTGGACGATCTACAGCCAGATAGAAGACTCCAAGGACGAAGTGGCCGTCTTCGCATTTCGGAATGCCCTACTGCCAGACAGTGACCTTCGCAAAGATTTAGCCAGAAACCCGGTATCCTCCATAACAGCGCTCATGTCCACCGTCAACCGCTACATTGCCCAAGAGGACGACCAGGTCCGAGCTCGGGAAAACCATGGGGCTGCGCAGAAGAACCGCAATGAAAGGCCTTCCAAGGAAGAAAAGGGACCGTCCCGAAGAGACGAGCCCAAAAGAGATGATTCACAGAGACGCCGGGCGTCAGCTAGCTCAGCAAGGGCTCAGGCGTTTACCTCGGCGAGAGGCAAAAGGCCCAGGCTGTCCGAAGATGCATATCGGGCAGTTAACACAATCTTCAAGGAGCCTATCCACCGGATCATGTACAAGATTAAGTCTCGGCCGTACTTCAGCTGGCCAGAGCCCATGAAGGGTGACCCGTCCGCCCGAGACCAGACAAGGTTTTGTGCATATCACAAGGAGGGCGGCCACAAGACCGAAGAATGCAGAATACTGCGGTCGCATTTAGAGAAGCTCGTCCAAGAGGGGCACCTGCAGGAATTCGTCAAGGCAGACACCGGAGCCGACACTCGAGCTCCACGCCGAGATTAGAGGGGCCATGACAGCGACGGGTCGGAGAAGATCATTAACGTCATCCATTTAGCTCCCCCGCCCAAGGGGAGTAACCGAGCTCGCGCCGAGGCCAGGCAAGCCTCTCACAGTAAGTAGGTCATGGCCACCGATCTCGGTTCAGCTCCGAAGAGGGCCCGGAGGGAACGGCCCGAAATCAGGTTCACAGACGCAGATTTGGAAGGGGTGCAGCTTCCCCACAACGACCCGCTGATCGTCACCCTGAAGTTCGATTGCTCTAAGCAAGGCATAAAGAATTGCACCGTAAAAAAGGTCCTCGTCGACCCTGGTAGTTCATCCGAGGTCCTCTATTTCGATAGCTTCCGGAGGATGGGACTGACGGAGAAGGACCTGCAGGAGGCCCGAATTCCCCTCATTGGCTTCAGCGCCAAGCCGGTGTACCCTAAGGGAAAGGTGACGTTCAAGGTCGAGGCCGGCGGCGCGTCCGTTGAGACAACTTTCATGGTGATTGATGCACCCTCGCCTTACAATGCTATAGTGGGCAGGTCTTGGCTTCATAGTCTGGAGGCAGTTCCTTCCACTCTCCACCAGAAGTTGAAATTTCCTTGGGAAGGAAAGAATGGCAGAATTGCAATCGTCACTGTCAGAGGAGATCAGCAAGCAGCCAAGCAATGCCTGACAGCCGTGGTATCCGGAGAGAGAGAACCCAAAGAAGTTAATATGGCCAAGATGGAGAAGAGGCTGGAGAAGAAGCTAAACGAGGTCGGCCAGGACCCAGAGAGCAAGAGCGTGGAAGACCTGACCGAAATTAGAATCGATTTGCAAGATCCGGAACGGTTCTTCTTGCTCGGCAGTCAGCTTGGAGAGCCAGAGAAGACCGAACTGGTCCAGTTCCTGGTGCAGAACAGAGAAGCCTTCGCCTGGACGCCTCAAGAGATGCCTGGCATCGACCCTGAGGTAATATGCCATAAATTGAATGTAGACCATAATCATAAACCTATGATGCAGAAGGCTCGCAGGACTGGGGTGCCACAAACCGAAGCCGTGGTCGAAGAGGTGGATAAACTACTCGAGGCCGGCGCCATCAGAGAGGTCCAATACCCAACCTGGCTAGCCAATACCGTGGTCGTCAAGAAAAAAGACTGGCAAATGGAGGGTGTGCGTCGACTTTACCGACCTGAACAAGGCCTGTCCCAAGGACAACTTTCCCCTCCCAAAGATCGACCAGATGATCGATGCCACAGCCGGACACGATAGAATGAGCTTCCTCGATGCATATCGCGGCTATCACCAGATCCTGTTGTATGGGCCGGATGAGGAGAAGACAGCTTTTATCACACCCCGAGGGACTTATTGTTATAAGGTGATGCCGTTTGGGTTGAAGAATGCAGGAGCCACCTACCAGCGACTTGTCACCAAGATGTTCCACGATCAGCTCGGAAAGACTGTTGAAGTCTACATCGATGACATGGTGGTCAAGTCCAAGCAAGCCCATACCCATTTGGCAGACCTAGCTGGAGTCTTCGCCACTTTGAAGAGGTTCAAGCTCAAGCTCAACGCCTCCAAGTGCGCCTTTGGTGTCGGTTCCGGCAAATTCTTGGGAAGCTTGGTCACACGCAGAGGGATAGAGGCAAATCCAGATCAGATCTCGGCTATCCTCAGAGTGCAGAGCCCCACCTCGGCTAAGGAAGTCCAAAAACTAACCGGAATGGCAGCCGCACTGAATCAGTTCATCAGCAGATCCTCAGATAAGTGCCGGCCTTTCTTTCAGCTTCTTAGAAAGAATTTTAAATTTCAATGGACTCCAGACTGCGACCAGGCGTTGCAGGAGCTTAAGGCCTACCTTTCTTCACCCCCTCTACTGTCAACTCCGGTCCACGGAGAGTTTTTGTATTTATACCTGGCGGTCTCGGATCATACAGTGAGCTCGGTCCTCCTCCGAGAAGAGGATAGGGTCCAAAAACCCATCTATTATACGAGCAAGACCTTGATTGATGCCGAGACCAGGTACTTGCCTCTCGAGAAGCTCGCGCTGGCACTCGTTAGTGCCTCGCGGAAGCTCTCTCATTACTTTCAAACACATACCATAGTGGTTGTTACGGAACATCCACTTAAATCTGTTTTCAGAAAAGCTGACTTTTCAGGCAGAATTTCAAGATGGGCTGTCGAACTAGGGCAGTATGAAATTCAGTATCAGCCCTGGACAGCGATTAAGGCTCAGGTTCTGGCCGATTTCCTTGCCGAGTTCGACTCAAGTTCGGCACCAAGCCAGCTCGGCACCGAACTGGGGGGCAGGGAGCATGAGGCGCCCATGGGCTCTGCACAGTCACAATGCCAAGCCCTCACCCCAGTTTGGAAAGTCTTCGTTGATGGATCTTCCACCTCGAGGAGAGCCGGAGCAGGAGTTGTTCTCCAATCGCCAGAAGGACTGGTCATCGAGCAGGCTCTGACCCTGGATTTCAAGGCGTCGAACAATGAAGCTGAGTACGAAGCCCTTTTAGCGGGACTGAACAGCTCCAAAATCCTCGGAGCTCAACAGCTGGTGGTCTTCAGTGATTCACAGCTGGTGGCAAACCAGCTGACAGGAGACTATCAAGCTCGCGACGACCGGATGGCTGCGTATTTAGCCCTGGCAAAGAAGCTTCTCTCTCAGTTCTATACGGCCGAAATCAAACAGATAGGCAGAGAGGCAAACTCCCATGCAGATGCTCTTGCAAATTTGGTCAGCGCTGTCGAAGCAGGAAGAAAAAGAACCATCGAGGTGGAGTCCTTGGCCGCACCCAGCATCGAGCTCCATCCACCTCGGGAAGTGTCGTGTATTGACCTCGGCCCGAGTTGGATGGACCCCATCATCGCCTACCTCAAGGACGACAAGCTACCTGAAGACAGCAGCGAAGCCCATCGAATCAGACTGAAATCAGCACGGTTCTGGCTGTCTCCCGAAGTCAAGATCTACAGGAAGTCGTTCTCGGGCCCGTACCTCCAGTGTGTGCACCCAAGCAAAGTCGAAGATCTTCTCTTTGAAATACATGAAGGGATCTGCGGAAGCCATATTGGAGGAAGGTCACTAGCTTACCGGGCTATCAGCCAGGGTTACTGGTGGCCATATATGCAGAAGGACGCGCAGGTGTACGCGAAGAAATGCGAGAAGTGCCAGAAATTCTCCCACTCTCTCCATCAACCGGCGCAGGACCTCAGCCCGCTTTCCAGTCCATGGCCATTCGCCCAGTGGGGGCTCGACATAGTGGGACCGCTCCACCGAACTCCCGGGAATAAAAGATGGCTGATAGTAGCCACGGATTACTTCACCAAATGGATCGAAGCAGAGCCCTTGTCCTCCATCACGGAGCAGGATTCCAAAAATTTCGTCTCGAAAAACATCGTCACCAGGTTCGGCATCCCCAGAATACTGATATCGGATAACGGGACTCAGTTCGACTCCAACCTCTTCAGAAGCTTCTGTCAGGAGCGTGGTATCCGAAATCGAAATTCCACACCGGCTTACCCACAGAGTAACGGTCAGGCAGAGATTTCCAATAAAGTGGTACTCGACGGGCTGAAGAAACGGCTTGACAGAGCTAAAGGATGATGGGTGGAAGAGCTCCCGAGTGTACTATGGGCCTACCGAACGACCCCGAGGAGGTCCACTTCGGCAACGCCTTTCTCCCTGGCCTATGGGATGGAGGCTGTCATTCCCTTAGAGATCGGCCTTCCTACTCTCAGGTCTAAGCTCTACGACCAGGGCCGAAATGAGCCGCATATGGCTGTGGAGCTGGATCTGGCCGACGAGCGAAGAGAAGCGGCAGCAGTTCGGCTTGCAGCCTATCAACGACAGCTTGCCAGAGGTTATAACCAGAAGGTCAAGGAGCGGAAATTCTCGGTAGGAGAGTTGGTTCTCAAGAAGGCACTGCCGGGGGACAAGGATCCGAATCAAGGCAAACTGGCGCCGAATTGGCACGGCCCATTTAAAGTGACTTCCGTCGCGGGGCGGTCGGCGTACAGACTCGAGGATATGGAAGGACGGTCATTACCGAGACCATGGAATGCATCACACCTCAAAAAATTCTATTTTTAAATTTGCACTTGTACATTACTTTCGAGATTAATAGAACCACATTCGTCTTCGATTCGAGGCAATCTGGTGGTCGTTGACAGTCTAGCAACAATTCCCGCAATGGGACAATGACGAAATCGTCTAAGGTTGGCACCCAGCCACCTAGACGTATAGCCGAAATGGCCAACGGTGAGATCGTCCAAGGTTGGCACCCAGCCACCTAGACGCGAAGCCGAAATGGCCGATGATGAGATCGTCTAAGGTTGGCACCTAGCCACCTAGATGTGAAGCCAAAACGGCCGATGATGAGATCGTCTAAGGTTGGCACCCAGCCACCTAGACGTGAAGCCGAAACGACCGATGATGAAACCGTCTAAGGTTGGCACCCAGCCACCTAGTCGTGCAGCCGAAATGGCCAACGGTGAGATCGTCTAAGGTTGGCACCCAGCCACCTAGACGCGAAGCCGAAACGGCCGATGATAAAATCATCTGAGGTTGACACCCAGCCACCTAGACGTATAGCCGAAATGGCCAACGGTGAGATCGTCTAAAGTTGGCACCCAGCCACCTAGACGTATGGCCGAAATGGCACAATTCCCGCTTGGGCATAACGGCTATGCTGCCGAGATGAGTGAGCTCAGCAAGGAACTAGTGCCAGTGGCGTGCCCTAATCTAGTCGATCCATCTCAATCCGAACTCACACTTTGAAGAAAGACCTAATCTAGTCGGTCCATCTCAATCCGAACTCACACTTTGAAGAAAGAAGCAAATGACAAAGGAAAACAAGCAACATCAATGGAAACTGGATCGAGGCAAACTGAGAAGCTTTATTGATAGACAGATGTTTACAATTAAAATTCAGAGGTAGTTATCACCCATTCATACATTTCGTTCTCAATTTACTACGAAAGCAAAAACAAAAAGGGGAATACATCTTTCATTAAACAAAGAAACAAAAACGAAGCTCAAGACGACCCCGCTTCGACGTCGTCAATGATGACCACCGCGGGATCGACTGTGGTGTTGGCTTCGGAAGACCCCAGGGCCGTGTCAGCGGAGGCCTCTGGAAGGGGAGCAGGGATCTCTGGCGGAGAGGCAGGAGTGTCCGGAAGCGGAGAGGCAGGAGTCTCCGGAGGCAGTGAGGCTGTAGTCTCGGCAGGTGCTGGGGGACTGAACTCAGGAGGGTTCAGATATAGCGGGTGATCTTCTGAGACCCCCATCTCCTTGAGCACGGCCCGACAGCCGAGATGGAACAGTTGCTGGCTCAGCTGCGTGATTTGGTCGGTGTAGTTCCTCCCAGCATCTTCTGTTCCCTCGAGGAAGGCGGCATCAATTTCTGCTTGTTTCGACGTAAGGAGTTCCTCCATCGCCACCTTCCCTCGCTCCAGCTCGGCCGCTTGCTCTGCCGACCTCCTCTTTTCGGCGACGAGCCTCTCCTGTAAGGTTAACGATTCAGCCTTCGTTTGGGAGAGCTCGCACACCGCCGAGACGACCTGGGTGTCCAGCTCAGCCCTTTTGGCCTCGGCCTCCTTCAGCTCCTCGCACTTAGCCGCCAGAACAATCTCGGCCTGTTGTTTCTCCTCAGCTAGGCGATTCAGCTTTGCATCGTCCTCCAAGATCCGTTCCAGGACCAGTGGAAGCCTCTGGACGGCCTGCAAGGAGCAGATAAGATTCAGTATCGTGCAGAGAGAAACTAGCATTACTAATATCCAAAGACTCGATACTTACCAGGAGGGAGTGCTGCAGAGTCCTCATAAGTAGCTGCTGACTGTCCTCCTCCCGGTGCCTCTCCATGTCCTTCGGAAGTGCGTAGGCTCGGCAGAGGGCCGTGATTACAGCCGAGTTCCCTACGACTTTGTCTCCGACGTTGAGAGGCCTCCCCGGCCACAGCTCGAGGTCGGGTTTGAAGGCCTCTGGTTCGGCCAAGACCATGGCGTGAGGCGACTCAGAGCGCCGATCAGGCGAGGCCTCGGACCGAATTGGCTCCTCTGTTCTGGCCCTCTCCCTGATAGCCTCTGATTGCCGCGGCCGATCTTCGCGGACAGGGGACTTCCCCCTTGCCCTCTTCCGAGGCCTCTCCCTCTCTTCAGCGGCGGGCTGGGCCTCGGAGACCGCTGGAACAATGGAGGTGCAAGGAGAACGGGCGCTGGATCCGGCCCTCCGCTCGCCGAAGATAGCCTCTACCAGATTTCGTGGCTGGTAGGCTGGCCGACGCCTCTCCATCTCTTCCGCGTCTGAGAAGTTCTCAACCTCCCTCAAAGGATCGCTCTCGGCCGCAGCAGCCGACGAAGAAGCTTCAGCAACAGCGACAGACCCGTTCGCAGCCTCGGCTAAAGCAAGTGCGATCTCCCCAGGACGGCCTGATTTCCGCGTATAGGACGCGTACTTCGGTTCGTACCCAAGCAAGGAGAAAGCTGCTCTGTTGTAGTGGCCTCGGTATTGGTATATTTTATTCAGCCAATCTTTGTTTCTCCTCCAACGATCGAGGTAAGCGTCTCGCCTTCGCTGGTGGAGGCCTGCAAAAGGAAAGAAGATAATTAGAATAAAAGCTAACAAGGTAAATCACAATCTGAAACCCGGCGAAAGGGACAGGGCGTTACTCGGCGGTGTCCCGAATGTCCGTGGGACTTGGACTCTCCACGCAGTCTAAGATTCGGTCCCACCGAACTCCTAGTTGCCGGAGACGAGTAGCCGATCATCCCCAGCGTATCTATTCGAGTCCTCCAAGGCCGTGATGAGGGGCGAACACTTTGCTTTAACATGAAGGTAATATGTGTTGCCCTCTCGGGTTTTGCAGAGGTCATATACATCCTCGATATCGTGGACACCGAGGTCAATTCCTAGGATCCTATTCAGTTCGGCGACGCCCATGATGATCTTGTAGCCGTTGGGCATCAGTTGGCACGGGCATAGGTTCCAAGCTCGGAGGCAGGACCCAAGGAGAGGATGAAGGGGGAATCTAACCCCACCTTCGATAATGGCAATCAGGGGAAATGGCATCCAGCCGTTGCTAAAAGTATAGCCGGATGACCTATCAGAAGCCTTCACCCGGACGTCCTCCGGGATCTTGAAGGTCCTCCTGAGCTCTGCCAGGGCCGATTGAGAATCTATCCAATGACTATAAGCCCCCATTTCTAATCTAAGAAAACCCTAGACAGGCCCTAAAAACAGACAGGAATCGGACAAGGAGGGGGAAGGACAGAAGCCCTAAGAACGACAAAGCATAACGAGGACAGAGAAGTCGGAGAAGGAACACTCACAGACTTGAGCGAAATCACGGGGCGAATCGGTGGTCCCTCACTGGTTCTGGCAGAGGAAGCCCTGGCTGAAGAAGTTCTAGCAAAGAGAGTTCTGGCGAGCAGGAGTTCTAGCAGAATCCAGAGGCGAAAATGGCGAAGAGGAGTGCCAAAATGGATTTAAAGGACAGGGATGGGCGCCATCCCGGAATTCGAAGCGAAACGCGTGCGATGTGTCGCCTCGGGTTGCAGTGCCCGCCGCCTTGAACTGACAAGGAGGCCTTTCGAATGATGACGCGTGGCGCTGATGGTCTGTCTCCCCACATTAATCATAGTTTCCGCATTTATCACCTTATTACCTCGGGCAGGCGAATTGATGGCGGCATACACAACCTAACCGTCAGAGCCCTTAATGAGAAGACGACTTCGGCATGCCAACTCAGCTCTCCACCTCAGAGTCTGGAAAGCCCTAGAGATCAAGAGCTGGGGGGCTATTGTGTGGGGACCATCTCTACAACAAAACCCCGTTCGGTTTCGGCAAAAGCACGTCCATATCGGTCTCGGACACAGACCCTTGCTGATTCGGTCTCGGCCCCAGCTGCTGATATCGGGAAGTGATATTCAATTCGGCCGCGCCACCTCATCCAGTCTCGGCCACACGGATTATAACTGCATCCATTGGCTACAGCTCCCATACGGATGGGGCCCAAGAAAGGGGTCCGATGGGACCTCAGCCGTCAACAGACCAGAGCAGGATCAGGCCCAATGTGACTGGCATTAAATGCAGTATGGGCTGATCGGACCCCCATTAAATGCAATGAGGGCTGTGATGGACCCTCATTAATGACTATGTGGGCTGATGAGACCCTAGTCACATCACAAGGCCCACTGGCACAATCATCAGAACTATTCCCTCTATAAGGCACAAGACGGACCAGGAAGAAGGTATGCATTCTCTTACATGCAACAACACTCCTCCTCCTCCTTCTTCTCCGATCATTGCTAACTTAAGCATCGGAGAGCCCTGTGCTGCCCCAGCCAGGGTCCTTTGACCGCTATCTTCTTCCCTTTCAGGTTCACCCGACATCTGCCAGACACGCAGCTCCTTCTCTGGTGCTTTGAGTAAGTCCTTGAAGGCATCCTAATCTTGTGAGTATATTTATCCATCAAACATATAGAGTTTCATATGACACTTTGGATCCTAACCCTAGAGGGGGGGGTGAATAGGGTGAGCTTCAATTATGACCAATTTTAATCAATTTTAACTTCTTTAAAACAAACTAGTCACAAGTGGTGATTACAAATAAAATGCGGAAGCTTAATGAAAATAATCACCACAAAGCAAGCACCATCACACAAGGATTTATAGTGGTTCGGCCTCAATGCCTACATCCACTACCGGCTTGTGATCCAACACCCCACCGGATTTCCACTATTTATGCTTTTCAATAGGCTAAGCAATAACCTTTACAATATGCTTTCCAAGGCTAAGCAATAACCTTTACATTGATGTTTTTCAAGGCTTAACATCAACCTATACCTTATGCTTTTATAGGCTAAGCAATAACCTCTTCAACCACAAGGTTGGTTATCTCACTAAGATAGTGTCTATAAACACTTGATGGAGATTCAATTAAGCTCATTACAATGCCTCTTAATTAGGCGGATATGGAAGTGAAAAACTAATACACACTCACACTATGAATGCAAAGATGAAAGCACATGAAGTGTGTGTGTGTGTGGTCCTCAATCATTTTGAAAATGAAAGCTCATACATGTATGCCTAAGGCTTTTGAAAGTTTTAGCTCATAAAAACATTTATGATTGAGGAAATGCTAATCACATGTTAAAAGTAACAACTTGTTAATGAGATCAAAGATTTACAAGTTGTATGAAATTAATTAGCTCTAAACATGTGAAGCATAGGGATGTCAATCAAATCAACAATGAAGCTCAAAACATAAAAATAGATTTGATTGAAAAGAGGGGACAAATCATATGTAATTATAAATACAACTTGAAAGTGATATACCTATCAAAGTAAGGCAAGTTGTGAAACATTAAAACAATAATACACATATGATTTGTAAAGATGTTGAATCCAAAACATAAGATACATTTGAAAGAGATTTTCTTATGATGGAAAAACAACACCCAAAGATTCAACCAAGTATATGAATCATATTACATATTTCATTAACATGATCTACTTAGATTTACCAAAGATAAAGTACTACTTGGATTGAATCAAATGGTGTTGTATCCAAAACAATAGATCTATTCAAAGTATAAAACATGCTAAGGATACAACACATCATAGTTTATCATGTTACTAAAGATTTACCAATGATAAAACAAAACATGAAAACATATGATTTGTAAAGAAGTTGAGTCCAAAACATAAGATAGTTTTGAAAGTGATTTTCTTATGATGGAAAACAACAATCAAAGATTCAAACAAGTATAGGAATCATGTTACATATAATTTCAAAGGTTCTTTCATTAACATGATCTACTTAGATTTACCAAAGATTAAGTACTACTTGGATTGAATCATATGGTGTTGTATCCAAAACAATAAATCAACTCAAAACATAAAACATGTTAAGGACACAACACAAACATAGTTTAACATGCTAGAAATGATTTACCAAAAATAAAACAAAGCATGAAAACATATGATTAAGGAAAGTAAAGCCTACTTGGTGATTTAACTTCATTAATCCAAGCTTTAGCTTTCCTAATGATCCCCTTCATCCCTTGGTTCTTTTCCCTTGAATATGCCTCAAAACCTCTCAAAGAGGGCCTTAAAATTCCCAACTTTTGGCAAATGAAAGAACTCATATT
Organism: Cinnamomum chago; assembly: GCA_038049695.1. Lineage (NCBI taxonomy): Eukaryota > Viridiplantae > Streptophyta > Magnoliopsida > Laurales > Lauraceae > Cinnamomum > Cinnamomum chago. The sequence goes on from CP142459.1 coordinate 17,333,004, forward strand.
TATAGCAAAAAGTGCCCAACGGCTAGTCCTCGGTCGACCTGCAAACAGGTCTCGGTCGACCGGGAACACACAACGGTCAGAAAAATGACCGTTGGGGCGCCAGGGCAATTTTCTGCCTGCAGTGTTCCCGGTCGACCGGGACCTCTGCGCCGGTCGACCGGCGACACTGCCGGGACCCCAAAATTTCCAACTTTTGCATGTTTGAAAGATTTTCTTTGTGGAACATTTTGGGCCATTAAACCAAGCTTGAATACATGTTTTAAATCATTCTAAGAGGTTTAAAAACATGAAACATAAAAAGCCTAAAAAGATTCAAAACTTTAAAAACAAAGGCTAGCTTGATTTCTAAAACTTTTTCCAAAAGCAAATGCATCCAAAATTGAAAACAAAACATGCATAAATCAATGCTTTTTCAAGTCTAAAAACCATGCATGTATAAAACAAGATTTCAAGTTTATTTAAAACAATGCAAGTGTGTGTAAATCAAATGATGCTAGAATGATAATGCATCCATCAAATTGCAATCTACAAAAACCCTAACAGATAATACTTTGGCAAAGTGAAGGATATACAAGGCGCGAATGTTTATATGCTGATGTAGTAATGATAGTTTTCTCTACTTACATTCTTAGTCCACACTAATAGAAAATGTGCATTCCTTTTCTAAATAAAAAAACAACATATTAACTGTGAAAGAGAATCAGGTTATCATAAAGTGTTATGTTGGACATACATCATCTTTCTCCTCACGCAGTTGGCGTATCCGTTCTTCCTCTAACCATTTGGCCTGCTCTGCGAGCTTCTTTTTGTAAGCACTTGTAACAAACTTTTCCTTGTCTGCAAAGAGGTGGTCATCTTTGCTTCTCTCCTTGGCAAGTTTCCTCTCATATATTATTTCATGCTCCCGTTCTCGTACCTTAGCCTTATTCATCAAACCCTCAATGTATTTCGACTGAAACAGAAAACAAAAAGGACCCACTAAATACAAACCCATGATCAAATATTCTTGCATCATTCAAGATCTACAATTCACCAGAAAAATTACATAGCGAATGGGAAGGGACTGTTTTCTTTTCTGAAATCGAAGAATTCAAGCAAACAAACACTTCATTAAGAGGGGGAAACCAATACCTTTCTCTCCATTCGATCCTGCTCTCGAGGGCGTAAAGTCCCCTCTTTCATTTCGTCGTAGACGCCATCGTAATCAAATACGGAAGGATCCTCCGTTAATGCCTTCTTGTGCTGCTCTTCTATCTATGTAGAAAGAAGGGGGGAAATTAATGAACAAGAAATCAAGATATATATATACACAGAGAGAGAGAGAGAGGAAGGAAGAGAGATTTGGGTACGTATGTTACATCTTCAAGGGACTTGTTCTTCATTGAGTGACGAGTGGTCTCATACTCGATTCGGCCGTCGTCGTCGTCGTCTTGGAAGAAGGCGGAGGGAGGAGGAGCGAGGGGTGGACGAGAGGGCTTCTTCTTCTCCTGTGAAGGATCGGCCCTTAGCTGCAATCCATACTTCTTCATCTCTCTCTCTCTCTCTCTTACTCAGTTGTAGATTTTGGAATTTGGAGTTTCGAAGAAAATGATGGAAACCCTAGGTAGCTTCGGTTCTGGTGGCTCCTCTCCAACTAAGGGTGTAAAAAAAAAAATTACAAAAACTAACTAGATCTTCCATTATTGTGTTCAGGCTTGACTCGACCAACTTGGGCATAAAGTGCTTGGCCTAGTGCATGAGTACCCCTATCGCTCGAGTTAAAAGTTATTAAAAAGACAAATCCAAGAAATCTTTAAGTGCATTGTGTGTGTGTGTGTCTCTCCCTCTCCATATATGTATATGTCGAGACCCCGGACCAGGCCCGACCGGGCCAAGTCCGAGATCGGGACTAATGATGTACCACATCAGTTTAATGATGTAAGACCCCGACCCGAGTGAACCCGATTAGTGCTAATTAAGTTGCGTGTTAGTGCTAAGCTTGATTAGTGTTTTTGGCTAAGTTGGGTTTGGAATAGCTTTTGATATAGTTTTGGGGATTTTGATTTGCCTTGTGTTAGTAGGGCCCTTTGGGGGTTCCTTTTCATGACATTGCATATGTTTGAAGATTTATCGGAGGCTTTTACATTCATGATTTTAATCCCGTTTTACTCGTTTTGATGATCCCTACAACTTTCATGTTGATCCCGTCCCCATTTGAGATCCCGAAACCCGATTTCATAGCCTTGAGGGTAAAACAGTCATTTCACACCAAATCTGTACCCAAAATTTGATATTCCCGAAACCCGCGAAATATATACTTTTTGAAAACTAGATATTTCGACGATCATTTCTTCCTTCTTCGTCAAATCCATCCGATGTCCCGAAATAGATGATTTCAGCCAAACTAGTCCCTTAAGTTGTGGGACCCAAACCTCACTTGTTAACAAAAGAGAACCCACCTCCTTCATTCATTTCACTCTCCATTGCTCCAGCACAAACCAGCTGAACCTAGGGTTCCTTGTGTTTCTCTTCTTCTTCTTGCTTCTCCATCTCCAAGCCACACTAATAGTTCATCAATCAAGCAATGAAGATCACCAACCTTTTTCTCATCTAGCAAGCTTCACTTTGATACCTTTTGTAGAAGAATCCATCAACTTTGAGACTCCCTTTGAGATAGCCCTCTTCATTTGAAGGTCATCCAAGTAAGTGTTCTTCTTCATCTTCTAGATTTGTGTTCCTATAGCCTTAGAGAAGCTCCACCTTTATTATTGAAAGGTTTCCTTGTCATTTCATTGTTTGACCCATTTTAGGGTTTGTTTTGGGGGTTTTTTTTATTGTAGCTTGGCTTTGAGCTATAGAAGTGAATAAAGGCTTGATTTCAGCTAGCTTGGACTTGAGGCAAGTGAATGATGAAGTGTTTTTTTAAGTTTCAAATGGTTTGGTGAAGCATTTATGGATTTCATGCTTTCATTGATTTCCTTTTTATGGTTGAAATAAATGATCTTTATGCATCTTGATAGCCTCATTTAATGTCTTGGAAACATGTGTTTAAGTCATCTTGTTTATAGTGATTTGTAGTTGTTGATGTGTTGGAAGGAAAGGAAAAAGGGAAGAAAAATCAAGTGTCCCGGACCTGCTACACGCCCAGGTCCGATCGATCGAACGTGCAGGCCGATCGATCGGACTGTCTTTAACTGTAAGGCTTTTTGAGCCGATTGATCGGACTGTAAGGCCTGGACTCAGTTTGAGTCCAATGGGTTTTGATATTATTTTTTTGTGGACCTTGGCTACCCTCCTTGGACTCATTTGACCATATGTGAGGACGTCTTGAGCCGATGCTCTTCACGGTTGGTTCGGAGGCATCAAAGTTCAATCTATTTCAATCTTGAACGGGATGGAACGACACGATATCTTCTTCATACCTAAATGCAAAGTCTATTTCCTTGGGTATCGCGAATTCTATTCCTTTCGGTGACTGAGTAGGTTGCTCGATGGTTCTGGGTTAACCACATACTTAGGATGGACCGTTTATAGTCTTGATTTTTCTATGGTAACACCTATTCTAACCATAAGCTCATGTTAAGTTTTAAAAATCATAAAAGTGGATAAGGAGACCGGAATGTCTTCAAACTCAAGGAGTACCAAGTCATTTCAATAATCGACATATGGGACCCCTATTCACTTAAATAGATCTTGAAATCAATATTTTCCCGGAATTGTAATAGTTCATTTTATTTCTTCATTTCCAAGAATTACTTTACATGATCTGTTTTCCCGAAAGCTTGATGGTTACACTAGTAACATTGACTTGTCCCGAAGAGTATTGCCCGATATGAAGTGAAAGTTATACATTTGAATATTCTTGCTCGTCCATTGATTTACTTGTACTTGATTTACTTGCATATGTATCGATATGTTATTTAACCTATGTGTCGGCATCACTAAGCTTGGATACCTTGTCGGTTTGATCCACCGACTTGGAAATCCCTCTCCCGTCCCGCCAACTGCAGTTTGGATCCCGATACCCGGTCATTACCGTGGTCCCGTCCCGATACCCGGTTCGCTACCGTGGTCCCGTCCCGTATATTTATATTGTATATATGATTTGCGTTGAATCTCCTCACCTTGTGTGACTGAGATCAACGTCCCGTGGTACTGTTGTCACTTTAGTGACAGAGGACTTAGCTTTATGTGATTGCCATCTTGTGAGTTCCCGATCCCTTGGTTACCTCATATGTTTTATCTTGTTTACATGTTTTCTAGCAAATGATTTATCTATTTTGTGAGAGTTCTCACTTAAACAGATTTCCTTGCTTTTCGAGATATTTCATCTATTATATGTTGTTGTATCTTTTCACTCTCTTGCTAGACCGTCGTGTCTGATCCTTTGCTTTGGTACTCAGGTCCCGTTGCCGGTTTCCTTGAGGAGGAGCCGGAGGAGGCGGTAGGTGAGCCGCAACCTCTAGTTGAGTGGCGTGCTGACGATGTCATGTAGACATCGGGTTGCTACAAGAGGCGTAACATTTTGGGGAGAACTTATTAACCATTCTTTTGGGTTATTATTTTGTCATATTGGCCTTTGTTGGCCTCTAATTTTGGGGAATGTAACTAAATGATATTTTGTCTAACTTTAACAACTTTTGGGAAACATGCTATAGATCATTTTTCATTCTGATACAGTTTTGATATTTGATGTTAATGCTTGCATGATTAGAGATAGTCTACTATTTGATTTGCTACACGCTTCCGAACTCTAAAGAAATATTCATGCAAGGTTGTGATATCCTCACCGTGGACACCTGTGGGAAATTAAATAAATTGTATCTTCTTGATGTAGATAATCCTCATTAATCATTATACACAATTAGTCCCGATCCCGGATTCCCGGTCTGGTTTCGCGACAAATGCCATACATCTATTTAATTTCTCACAGGTGTCCGCGGTGAGGAAATTACAACCATTAGAGAATATTTCTTTTAAGTGCGAAAGCGTGTAGCAAATCAAATAGTCAAACTATCCCTAGTCATGGAACAACATCATAAGTATGAAATACTGTATCAGAATGAGCAATGATCATTAGCATATTTCCCAAAAGTGAGTTAAAGTTTAAACAAAGATCATTTAGTTACATTCCCCAAAAATAGAGGCTAACAAAGGCCAATATAAAAAAAACAATAATCCAAAAGAATGGTGAAAAAGTTTTTCCCAAAATGTCATGTGTAAGGTCCGCGACCTTACTGGGTCAATTGGGCCCAATAGTAGGCCCGTTGACCCATTTATTTTATTATTATTATTATTATTTATATTTTAGATATTTAAGTGGGTTTAGGCTTTGAGTGAGTTTCTTTTAGTGTTAGAATAGTGTCTGCGAAGTTTCGTTCGATTTCGAGTTCGTTTGATCCTAGAAGGGGGGTAGTTTGCAAATTAGGAAAAATTGAGTGTTTTTCCGAAAAAATTCCTATCACCGTGATTTTGGGTTCGTTGGAAAGGTCTCGTCGCGGTGATCATTTTTGTCTCTTGGCTCGTCGCGATCCGACGATCAAAAACCCTTCAAAAAGTCTATTCTTTTACCGGACCCACTTGAGGGCAAATTTGTCTTTTCCTCCCTCTCTTCTTCTTAATCAGGGATTAGCCCTAATCTCATTCTCACTTTTGCAACGAACGAGAGTTACAGCAGCCCATCTTCTTCCCCTTCTCTTCTCAAGCCCAGATCTCCCTCCGGGAGAGATTACCTCCGCGATCCGGACCGCACATCTTCTTCCTATCGCTCTCCTCTCTCCATTGATACTAGTTGGTAAGCCTTTCCCATCATCAACTTTTCTATTTGTTTTCTCTTTTGTTTAGAATAGTTTGGATCATGATCTTTTTCCTTTCTTTCTTCTTCTCGGTGTTCTAGATTACTTTTGAGCGGGGTAGATTGTGGTTTTCGTGGTAGAAAGCTTCTCCTCAAGCTTTTCCAATTTCTAATCATCTTCTTGGTTGAGGCAAGTAGATATGCATTTTATATTTAATCATGTGTGTATTATTTTCTTTTGATTGCAATGATATCCTTGTTAGATTACCCAAATTCCAAGCTTATTGTTGGTATTGCATTGGGATTGACATGTTAGGTTAGATTTGTGGGTTGAATTGGATTAATTGTTAAAGTGGTACCCCTTTTGATGTTTTTAATTTGATAGAATGGATGAGAATAATGATTGAAATGATTGGGGAGCATGGAGACTTGTTTTCTACAGGAAAAAGGAAGAAAAAACCCATTTTCGGGCTCAGGTTGCAGTGCCGATCGATCGGGCCTGCAAGCCGATCGATCGGACTGCAATTTGGTCTCAGTTAACTGAGGCGAAAATCAGTCCGATCGATCGGAGGGCATTTTCGTAATTTTGGACAACTTCGGAAAATGACTTAAAACGCTTATAACTTTTAATCCGTACGTCGGATTTCTACATATTATATACCATTGGAAAGCCCTTGAGATGTAGAACCAATGGTTCTAGTTTCATCACGATCGGAGGTCGGGAAGTGATGTAAAAACTCAGATTATTGACCCAACCTATATTTTATTAGAAATGAGACCAATAACTTAGGTTTGGGCCTTAGATGTTGGAAACCAAGAACCTACTATCAGTTGACCATTAATGGGGATTAAATCATAGCACGTGTCTTGGTGTGCTTCGATTATGTGTCTAGGTATTCATGTATTAAACATGGGATAACCGAATGCGTATGAAATTGAATTAATGGATGCTTAATATGATTGTACACCAAGGGATTTCCTTAGAAGCATCGTTGATCCAATTCCACACGTACTCCGTAGAACATGTAGGATACATGGATGACACCACTTGCTTAGGTTCGGATCGTAATTCCTCCTTGACTTATTTAATCGTATCCGTTGTTATAAATCCTTGTACACTCACTCTCGGCATAATACACCTAATTAATTATGAAATATAATCCCTTCTAGAATTAGGACTTGGACCGGACTTAGAGTGTACCTTAGTACCCCGTGTTATGTAATTGATGAACATGACTGGCTAGACTGAAGGGATTACCATGCGATTAGTTTTGTCTTGTATTGATTTGAATGAGATAATCCATACGAACATGTCTTGTAAATTGAGCTAGCCAGACTTGCTTGTCTTGGTCTATTCTCGTGTCAACACCACATTATTATTATTATTATTATTATTTGCATATCATGGCCAGCTGCAGTTTGGGGGTTTATTGATGGGCCGGTTACTCGAACATCGGGGTGGGCAGTCGGTTTTGGATGGCGTCCATGGCGTTGAATAGTTGAGAGCGGGCTGGGACCGTGCTACTATTCCCAGGACCGGGAGCTGGGATCCCCTTGGAGCCGGACTTTGGTATCAGTAGTCCGGATAGGATTGTTACTGGTACCCCGTGAGGTGGCTTGGACATCCACGGAGTCTCCCTCTTGTGCATTGCATTACATTGGCAGTGGTGATTGTTAATATTGCTAGGATTTCTATTTATGATCCTGATGGTTATTTACTCATGCTACATGCCTAGTATTGTTCCTTGTATTCCTACGATCTTATACTTGTCATTACTCTTATATTTGATGTATGACATGATTATTTATATCTTGCTTATCTATTGCTCAACATATCGTTGACTCTATTCTTTTGGTGTGCAGACTCCTCAGGTGAGTACTATTACGAGGAGCAAGCAGGTGAGGAGATCCCAGAGGATCTCCAACCGGCCGAGGAGGAACGAGAGTGGCGTGCCGATGACGTAGAGTAGCGTCATTGATCCTGGCACGAGAGAGAGATTCATTAGGACATCTTTAGATTCTTTCATTCTTATTTATCTCTCGTTGAATCTTTCATATCATTGACTTCTTAATTATTTTAAAAGGCCTTGAGTATTGGGATGGCCATTGTAAAAAATTAACTTCATTGTTTAAGTTTTATTTTATTCCTTATGCAACTTTAATATATATTGAGATTCATTATTCCTTGTTGATATCCAAACATGCCTAGAATTGTATGAGTTCCGCATATTCTTATTATACTTGAGGCTTGAAATATTATATCCTCACAGCGGACTTACGATCCTTGGGCTTAAAGGGCAAAATTTTAGTTAGCCCTAAATTTCACTCCCCGGATCCGATTTATTCTCTAATCGGGTTCGGGGGACGTGACATCACGTCTCTCGTAGCAATCCGATATCTACAAGACATCGTCAGCACGCCACTCAACTAGGGGCTACGGTTCACCTACCGCCTCCTCCGGCTCCTCCTCAAGGTAACCGGCAACGGGACCTGAGTACCAAAGAAAATGGATCAGACACGACGGTCTGGCAAGAGAGTGAAAAGGTACAACAATATATGATAAAGAAAATATCTTGGAAAGCATAGAAATCTGTTTAAGCAAGAACTTTCATAAAGAAGATAAATCATTTACTAGAAAACAAATAAACAAGATAAAACATGTACGGTATCCAAGGAATCGAAAACTAACAAGATGACAATCACATAAAGCTAAGTCCTCTATCACCAAAGTAACAAAAGTATAACGGGACGTTGGTCTCAGTCACACAAGGTGAGGAGATTCAACGAAAAACATATATACAATATAAATATATAGGACGGGACCACGGTAGCGAACCGGGTATCGGGACGGGGCCACGGTAATAAACCGGGCATCGGGATCCAAGCTGCAGCTGGTGGGACAGGAGGGGGATCTCCAAGTCGGTGGATCAAACCGACAAGGTTATCCAAGCTTAGTGATGCGGACTCATAGGTTAAATAACAAATCGAGACATGTGAAAAAATACATCAAGTTCAAGTAAATAAATGGACGGGGCAAGAATGCTCAAAGGCATAACTTTCATTTCATGTCGGGCAATACATTTCGGGACAAGTAACCGTTACTAGTGTAACTACCATGCTTTCGGGAAAACAAGTCGTGTAATGTAAATCTCGAAAATGAAGAAATACAATGAACTATTACAATTTCGGGTAAAGTATTGGTTTCAAGATTTATTTAAGGTGAATAGGGGTCCCGTATGTCGATTATAATAATGACTTGGTACTCCTTGAGTTTGAAGACATTCCGGGCTCCTTATACACTTTACGATTTTCAAGACTTTAAATGAGCTTATAGATAGAACTAGATGGTATGATTAAAAATCAAAACTATAAACAGTCCATCCTAAGTATGATGTTAATCCTGAAGCATCGTGCAACCTACTCAGTCATCGAAAGGGATAAGATTCGCGATACCCAAGGAAATAGACTTCGCGTATAGATATAAGGAGGATATTGCGTTGTCCCATACCTAGTCCCTGTGTGCCCGGTCGACCGAGCCCATGGCCGGTCGACCGGGAGTTGTAACTGAAATGTGCCAATCGTGTTTTGGGGAGCCTGACCCTGTGTCGCAGGTCGACCGAGCCCCTCGTGGGGTCGACCGCATACACTGCGGAACAAAACCCAGGTTCTGTTCTGCAGTGGGCTGGGTCCTTCTCTTTTCCCCTCCTTTCAACACTTATACAACCATCACAAGACTAGAAATAAAAAGACTGAAAACCCATGTTTCAAAGAAATTAAATTTTATTTCAATAATGCAAATGAATAAAAGCATGAGAAATTCATAAATGTTTCACCAAATCATTTAAAACTCAAAACACCTAATCATCCACTTGCCTTAGGTCCAAGCTAGCAATACCAAGCCTCTAATCACCTCTTAAGCTCAATTCCAAGCGACAAGCAAAAACCCCCAAAACAAACCCTAAAATGGGTCAAATAAAGAATGAAAATGATAGAACTTTCAATAATGAAAATGAAGTTTCTCAAGGGCTAGAAGAATACAAATCTAGAAGATGAAGAAGATTGCTTACTTGGATGACCTTCAAATGGCAAAAGCTAGCTCAAAGGAAGTCTCAAAGTTGAAAGACTTCTCCACAAATGGTATCAAAAGATAGCCTTCAAGATGAGGAAGAGAATGGTGATCTTCATTTTGATGTTGGTGCAAGATTAGTAGGAGATTGAGATGGAGAGAGCAAGAAGAAGAAGAAGGTTGCAAGAAAAACCCTAGACTCTCCTTTTGTGCTGGAAAATAAAGAATGAGATGAAAGGGAGAGTGGGTTTCCCTTTGTTAACAAATGGGGTTGGGTCCCACTACTAAAGAAGCTTGTTTGACTGAAATCATGTCTTTCGGGATCTCGGATGAATTCGACGAAGAAGGAAGAAATGATCGCCGAAATATCTAGTTTCCAAAAAGTATATATTTCGCGGGTTTCAGGGATATCAAGTTTTGAGTACAGGTTGTGTAAAAGGACTGTTTTGCCCCTCGAGGCTAGTAAATCGAGTTTCGGGGCCTCGAATGGAAACGGGATCAACATGAAAGTTGTAGGGATCACTAAGACAAATGAAACGGGATAAGAACACAATTCAAAACGATTCCGGAAAATCCCCTAAGCAAATGCAAAGTCAGAAGGGGAACCCCCAAAGGCCCCACTAGTTATCAGAGCACTCAAAGTTGCCCAAAACTAAAACAAAAGCTATTTCAAACCCAACTTAGCCGAAATCACTAATTAAGCTTAGAACTAACACACGACTTAGTTAACACTAATCGGGTTCACTCGGGTCGGGGTCTTACATCCTCCACCCCTTAGGGCATTTGGTCCTCCAAATGAAACGTAAGACTCACCTCTGGTAGAAGATGTGGGTACTTCTTCTGCACTTGATCTCGTAATTCCCACGTTGCCTCTTCCGGTCCATAATTCTCCCATAGTACCTTTACCCACTGAATAGACCGTGTCCTCAACTCTTGTTCCTTTGTATCGATGATCTGAACGGGCTTCTCAACATAGGTAGCATCCTCTCGAATCTCCATTGGCTCATGCTGGAGCACATGGGATGGATCGTGGACATACTTCTTCAACATAGACACATGGAAGATGTTGTGTACGCCGGATAGCTCGGGTGGTAAGGCTAATCTATAAGCCACGTCACCGATCTTACTCACAATGTCGTAGGGTCCAATGTATCTCCGTGATAGCTTGCCCTTCTGCCCAAATCTCAATGTTCCCCTTGTAGGTGACACTTTCAAGAAGACCTTGTCTCCTTCCTTGAACTGAAAATCTCTGCGGTGGGAGTTTGCATAGCTCTTCTCTCTACTCCGGGACACTTTCAGACGTTCTTGAATCAACTTGATTTTGTCGCTGGTCTTACTTACAATAGTTGGTCCATGGAAATTGCGAATGCCGACTTCTTCCCAACATACAGGTGCCCTACACCTTCTGCCATACAAAGCCTCAAAAGGCGTCATCCCAATGCTCGAATGGTAGCTGTTGTTGTAAGCAAACTCACACAACGGTAGAGCCTCATCCCATTGAGTCTTGAAGTCTAACACACAAGCACGGAGCATATCTTCAAGAGTCTGAATCGTTCTCTCTGACTGACCATCTGTTTGAGGGTGATAAGCCGTGCTGAACTGTAATCTCATACCCATAGACTCATGTAGTGTCTTCCAGAACCTTGAGACGAATCTGCTGTCTCTGTCGGATGTGATAGAAACTGGTTGCCCATGACGACTGACAATCTCGTTGGCAAACAACTCTGCCAAAGGTAGCATGTGCATCTTCTTCCCTGTCTTCATAGCGATGAAATGTGCTGACATGGTGAGATGGTCCACAATGACCCATATCGCATCGTTGCCTCTGCTAGTCCTCGGTAGTCCCGAAATAAAGTCCATGGTAATGTGCTCCCACTTCCATTCCGAGATCTCTAACGGTTGTAACAACCCTGGAGGCCTCTGATGTTCTGCCTTAATCAACTGATAGGTCATGCAACGGGAGACAAACGCTGCAATCTCTCTCTTGATATTGTTCCACCAAAATCTGCCCTTTAAATTTTGATACATCTTTGTGCTGCCTGGATGCATTGAATACTTCGTGCTGTGAGCCTCGGTCATGATGTCATTTCTCAAATCTTCGATGTTAGGCACACACAGACGGTCACGGTAGTACAGAACTCCATCAACAATACGGAAGTCAGGACGTTCTGCTATATGCTCTGAAATCTTGGCCAACTCTGGATCTTGCAACTGACTATCCTTGATCTTCTGAATGAAAGAAGGCTCTGACACTGTCATGTTAGCTAACAAAACACCCTTCCTTAGTGGTTGCATGTCTATACTCAACTCTTCAAATTACTCGAAAATACAAGTGCCACTTAGATTTGCCAAGCCTACTGATTTTCTGCTCAAGGCATCGGCAACTACATTAGCTTTCCCCGGGTGATACTTGATTGGAAAATCGTAATCCTTTATATATTCCATCCATCTTTTCTGCCTCATGTTCAATTCCTTCTGTGAAAACAAGTACTGTAAGCTGCGGTGGTCGGAGTGGACTTCGAACTGCTCTCCATATAGGTAATGTCTCCACATTTTCAACGCGAACACAACCACTGCTAACTCAAGATCATGGGTGGCATAGTTCTTCTCGTGATCTTTCAACTGTCGAGATCTATAACCAATCACTTTTCCTTCTTGCATCAATACACAATCAAGTCCCACATTCGAAGCATCGGTAAAAATGGTGAAACCGCCGCTTCCAGATGGCAAGGTAAGGACCGGTGCTGTAGTCAATCTCTTCTTTAGCTCTTGGAAACTCTCTTCACAATGATCTGTCCATACATATGGTGCATTCTTCCTTGTCAACTTCGTCAATGGTGATGCAATCGACGAAAATCCTTGCACAAACCTCCGATAATAGCCTGCCAATCCCAGAAAACTTCTAATTTATGTCACATTCTTCGGTCTTTCCCAATTCACTACTGCTTCAATCTTGGACGGATCCACTGACAATCCTTCTTTAGAGATGATGTGCCCCAAGAATGCTACTTGGTCTAGCCAAAATTCACACTTGTTGAGCTTCGCATACAGCTAGTTCTCTCTCAAAAGTTGCAGTGCTATTCTCAAGTGCTCTTCATGCCCTTCCTTGGTCTTGGAGTACACTAAGATGTCGTCAATGAATACTAGCACAAACGGATCCAAATACTCTGTAAATATCTTATTCATCAATGCCATGAACATTGCCGGTGCATTTGTCAACCCAAATGGCATCACTAGGAACTCATAGTGGTCATATCTTGTCCGAAAAGCTGTTTTCAACACTTCTGATTCTCTGACTCTCAGCTGATGGTAACCGGATCTCAAGTCAATCTTCGAAAAGTATGAAGCACCCTGCAATTAATCAAACAATTCATCTATCCTTGGCAATGGGTATTTGTTCTTAATGGTCACTTGATTCAATCTTCTGTAATCTATACACATTCTCATTGAACCATCCTTCTTCTTAACAAACAAGACTGGAGCTCCCCATGGTGAAATACTCGGTCTCACAAAGCCTTTTTCTAACAACTCTTGCAACTGAGTCTTCAACTCTCCCAATTCTGCCGGAGCCATTCTATATGGTGCAATAGATATCGGAGCGGTCCCTGGTAACAACTCAATAGTGAAATCGATCTCCCTGATGGGTGGCAAACTTGGAATCTCCTCCGGAAAAACATCCGGGAATTCCCAAACAATTGGGATCTCCTCCACCCCTTGGGACCGTTTATCCTCCGTGATAAACGCTAAATAGGCTTCACATCCACTTTTCAAAAGTCTATCAGCCTTCAACGCTGAGACAAACCATGCACGAGGATTCCTCCTCTCTCCCTGAAACAACACTCCTTCTGGTGTCTCAACTAACTTGAAAGTAAGGGTCTTATGGAAACAATCCATCGTGGCATGGTACCCTGCCAGCCAATCCATCCCTAGGATGACATCATAATCATACATCTCCAAAGAAATGAGATCTGCGGTTAAAACCACTTCTCCTATCTGGACTGTGCAACTAGGATAAAAGGTTCTACAAATAACTTGTTTACCTACTGGGGTTGCCACAGTCAAAATGAACTCAAGGTCTCTAGCATGCATATCAATCAACTCAGAAAATTTATGGGATACGAAAGAATGTGTAGAGCCAGGGTCAAATAAAATCTTAGCTTTAATCCCACAAACAAGGAGTGTACCTTCCACGACATTGCCTGCTGCCTCTGCATCAGCTTTATTAACCGCATAGATTTTTCCTTGATGCTGTGGCCTATTCTGAGCTTGTTGTGACCTGCCTTGTTGTGCATTCCTATTCTGCTGCAGTGTGCACGCTGATTTTGGTTGTCCCTGCTGATAACGGGCCTGCTACTGTCTATGCTGCTGTGCTTGTTGCTGGAGTGGCCTTGCCTGGTTTTGGACAACCATTGCATTCTGTGGTGGTGCTGGACATTGTGGTCCTTGTTGCTACTGCTGATTCTGCCTATTCGGTCTTGGACAATCCCTCATTTGGTGGTCCATCGAACCACACCTGAAGCATGCTCCTGTAATGGTACGACATTCAGCACTCACATGGTTCTTCCCACAGTGGATGCAAACCACTGGATTCTGAACATTTGGTCCTGTCCTTTGCTTCTTGTTCTGATGATTTCTCTGATGGTGGTAGTTTTGTTGATGAGCTGGACTCTTGCCTTGAACTCTAAGGATCTTGTTATGGAAGTTCTCAAACTTATAAGCCCTCTTGACCGCCTCATCAAAAGTAGCAGGTGGCACTACTGCAGTGGCATCCCTCTCAATGAAAGGGTTAAGTCCCTCAAAGAACTTGGCAATCTTCTTCTCAACTGTATCAACCAACTCCGGAGCATATCTGGACAATCTCTCGAACTTGGTGAGGTAATCTAGGACTGTCATACTCCCTTGCACAAGCTGCTGAAATTCTATTGCCTTCTATCTCTTGATGTGAGCGGGTACATACTTATCATGGAACTGCCTCTTGAAGTTTACCAAATCTCTGCATCCGGCATAATCCTATATTCCTCCCTAACTGTCTTCCACCACCTGTCCGATGTACCACTGAAGAGAGATGATGCTAGTTTTACTCTTTCTCCTTCGGTGCACTGGAAGATCTCAAATATGTTCTCCGTATGCTCTAGCCAATCATCTGCAGCTATTGGATCCTCTATTCCAAGAAACTCTTTCGGAGCCCTCTTCCGAAACCGCTCAAATAATGCATTTGGGTCATGTTGTCTCTGATTGATGACAATGGCGGGTTGGGGTTGAACCGGCTTGGGCCTCCTCTGTAATACTTCCAACAACCGCCTCTGCATCTCTGCTAATTCTTTTGCATGATCTTCCTCTCGCTTAAGCATTTGCTCTTGCAGTCTAGCCTGATTCTCATTAGCCTGACGCTGTTGGTCAAGCATTGCCTGCATCATTTGTTGGAATTGATTGGGCGTGTTGTTATCAACCCTATCCTCTTCAAGTGGCTCTGTATGATCACTATTGCTTGCAGAAGGGTTGCCATTTATCAATCTCTTACGAGGTGGCATGATGCTGCAAAATAAGTTTTAGCACATAATAATCAAATAAAGGGTCACACATTGCTCACACAATACTAGCTAACGAAAGATCTAACGAATCCTCGCCACGTCCTTAGGATTTCTAGTTTCTTTTAATTGCTTGAAACATGTCTCGCTCGGATACCAGTCTGTCGCGACCCCGGACCGGGCCCGACCGAGCCAAGTCCGGGATCGGGATTAATGATGTACCACATCAGTTTAATGCCATACATCTATTTAATTTCCCACAGGTGTCCGCGGTGAGGATATTACAACCATAAATGAATATTTCTTTTAAGTGCTGAAGCGTGTAGCAAATCAAATAGTCAAACTATCCCAAGTCATGGAACAACATCATAAGTATGAATTACTGTATCAGAATGAGCAATGATCATTAGCATATTTCCCAAAAGTGAGTTAAAGTTTAAACAAAGATCATTTAGTTACATTCCCCAAAAATAGAGGCCAACAAAAGCCCAATATAAACAAAACAATAATCCAAAAGAATGGTGAAACAGTTTTTCCCAAAATGTCACGTCTCTCATAGCAACCCGATATCTACATGACATCGTCAGCACGCCACTCAACTAGGGACTGCGGTTCACCTACCGCCTCCTCCGGCTCCTCCTCAAGGTAACCGGCAACGGGACCTGAGTACCAAAGAAAATGGATCAGACACGACGGTCTGGCAAGAGAGTGAAAAGGTACAACAATATATGATAAAGGAAATATCTTGGAAAGCATAGAAATCTGTTTAAGCAAGAACTTTCATAAAGAAGATAAATCATTTACTAGAAAACAAATAAACAAGATAAAAACATGTACGGTATCCAAGGAATCGGGAACTAACAAGATGACAATCACATAAAGCTAAGTCCTCTATCACAAAAGTGACAAAAGTATAACGGGACGTTGGTCTCAGTCACACAAGGTGAGGAGATTCAACGAAAAACATATATACAATATAAATATATGGGACGGGACCACGGTAGCGAACCGGGTATCGGGACGGGGCCACGGTAATAAACCGGGCATCAGGATCCAAGCTGCAGCTAGTGGGACAAGAGGGGGATCTCCAAGTCGGTGGATCAAACCGACAAGGTTATCCAAGCTTAGTGATGCGGACTCATAGGTTAAATAACAAATCGAGACATGTGCAAAAATACATCAAGTTCAAGTAAGTAAATGGACGGGGCAAGAATGCTCAAAGGCATAGCTTTCATTTCATGTCGGGCAATACATTTCGGGACAAGTAACCGTTACTAGTGTAACTACCATGCTTTCGGGAAAACAAGTCGTGTAATGTAAATCTCGGAAATAAAGAAATACAATGAACTATTACAATTTCGGGTAAAGTATTGGTTTCAAGATTTATTTAAGGTGAATAGGGGTCCCGTATGTCGATTATAAAAATGAATTGGTATTCCTTGAGTTTGAAGACATTCCGGGCTCCTTATACACTTTACGATTTTCAAGACTTTAAATGAGCTTATAGATAGAACTAGATGGTACGATTAAAAATCAAAACTATAAACAGTCCATCCTAAGTATGATGTTAATCCTGAAGCATCGTGCAACCTACTCAGTCATCGAAAGAGATAGGGTTCACGATACCCAAGGAAATAGACTTCACGTATAGATATAAGGAGGATATCGCATTGTCCCATACCGTTCAAGATTGAATTGGGTTGGATTCCGATGCAATCGAACTAACCGTGAAGAACGTCGGCTCATGACATCCTCACATATGGTCCAATGAGTCCAAAAAGGGTAGCCAAAGTCCCACCTAAGCCCATCCAAAAACAGGGTAAAAATTCCTTCCAGCAGGGATTTCGCAGTTGGCCCGGTCTACCCCTTACACAGCAGACCCGGTCGACCTGGTCAAGGCCCGGTCGACCTAGTCCCTGTGTGCCCGGTCGACCGAGCCCATGGCCGGTCGACCGGGAGTTGTAACTGAAATGTGCCAATAGTGTTTTGGGAGCCTGACCCTGTGTCGCAGGTCGACCGAGCCCCTCGTGTGGTCGACCGCGTACACTGCAGTATAGAACCCAGGTTCTGTTCTGCAGCGGGTTGGGTCCTTCTCTTTTCCCCTCCTTTCAACACTTATACAACCATCACAAGACTAGAAATAAAAAGACTGAAAACCCATGTTTCCAAGACATTAAATGAACTAGCAAGATGCATTATGAGCATTTATTTCAACAATGCAAATGAATAAAAGCATGAGAAATTCATAAATGTTTCACCAAATCATTTAAAACTCAAAACACCTAATCATCCACTTACCTTTGGTCCAAGCTAGCAATACCAAGCCTCTACTCACCTCTTAAGCTCAATTCCAAGCTACAAGCAAAAACCCCCAAAACAAACCCTAAAATGGGTCAAATAAAGAATGAAATTGATAGAACTTTCAATAATGAAAATGGAGCTTCTCAAGGGCTAGAAGAATACAAATCTAGAAGATGGAGAAGATTGCTTACTTGGATGACCTTCAAATGGCAAAAGCTAGCTCAAAGGAAGTCTCAAAGTTGAAAGATTTCTCCACAAATGGTATCAAAAGATAGCCTTCAAGATGAGGAAGAGAATGGTGATCTTCATTTTGATGTTGGTGCAAGATTAGTAGGAGATTGAGATGGAGAGAGCAAGAAGAAGAAGAAGGTTGCAAGAAAAACCCTAGACTCTCCTTTTGTGCTGGAAAATGAAGAATGAGATGAAAGGGAGAGTGGGTTTCCCTTTGTTAACAAATGGGGTTGGGTCCCACTACTAAAGAAGCTTGTTTGACTGAAATCATGTCTTTCGGGATCTCGGATGAATTCGACGAAGAAGGAAGAAATGATCGCCGAAATATCTAGTTTCCAAAAAGTATATATTTCGCGGGTTTCGGGGATATCAAGTTTTGGGTACAGGTTGTGTAAAAGGACTGTTTTGCCCCTCGAGGCTAGTAAATCGAGTTTCGGGGCTGCGAATGGAAACGGGATCAACATGAAAGTTGTAGGGATCACTAAGATAAATGAAACGGGATAAGAACACAATTTAAAACGATTCCGGAAAATCCCCTAAGCAAATGCAAAGTCAGAAGTGGAACCCCCAAAGGCCCCACTAGTTATCAGAGCACTCAAAGTTGCCCAAAACTAAAACAAAAGCTATTTCAAACCCAACTTAGCCAAAATCACTAATCAAGCTTAGAACTAACACACGACTTAATTAACACTAATTGGGTTCACTCGGGTCGGGTCTTACAGTATATATATATATATATAATTTATATATATAGGTGCCAGCTGTCCTAAGCTCAATCTTTAGATAAGGTAAGCTCAAGTGTATGGTGGGGCCTACCTGGGGACTCACCTAGGGATGGGGGTTGAGGGATTTCAAGGACTCCCTATTATCTTAAATAAAAGTAAGGCAGAAAATACGGAGAAGCTACCATGACCAGGAATGCAGGAAGGTAGTGATATTTTTAGTTTGTCACTCGATCATTTTGGCATGGACGTCACAAAATTCACATCAGAAAATGAAACAATTAGGCGGCGAAATCCCTGTATAGTATGTCTGGAAAGAAAGTAAATTCCCTTGTAAGCTGTGGCACATAAAAATATAATATTGATTTAAAACGAAAATGATATTCAAAATATTTTTCATGGAATCCATGATATTCAACAAATGTTACATGAAAAACAAAAGGGAACATTTGTAGCTATAGTAAACAGCTTTCTTTCATTCTTTATGGTATCACAACCAAATCATTTCAAAGAAGACCAAAATGAATAAAAAGTCATCAAATTATCATACAATTGAATAGATCCCATCACCTAGCTCCCCTAATAGAAGGTGCCTTACTACTCTTTTGTCTCCCCAGTTAGAAGCCGATGTGCTAGTTGCACTGCTGAGAGGAGGAAAAAAAAAAGAATAGGGATGCGTCTTGCCCTATGTTCTTTTGCTCTCTTGCGTGACAAATAACGCTCTTTTGCAGCAGCTAAAGCATCTTCAGTTCTCTTATGGCCAGCTTGCTTTGCTTGATCATCTGGTTGCTGTTTAGTTCTAGTAATTTCTTTTCGCAAAGATTCCACTGGGACTGTTTTTTTGTCTGAAGAGTCGAGCTTATTTTGGGATAGATTAGAACTCCCTGATTGACTGCTGCTTGCACCCCTGACAGAATTATGAGACTCTTCTGCTGGGAGCTTTTCCATTTCTAAAGTGTTTTCAACAGTTTCTCTTCTTTCCTCCTTAATGAGTTTTTTTTAATCAGCAGCTTTGCCACCAAAAGCAACGTTCGTGGTGATATTGAAGTAGAAATCGTTCAGATCACTCTTCTTAGTAACCTTTAGAAACAAGATAGCAGGATATCAGTAGAACTATTAAGAGAAAGGTCAACAAGACTACTATAGTTCCCAAAGAAAATAACAACAATGTATAACTGCCTAATTATAAAATAATTTTCATGCCAATAAGATTGAGACATTGAAGGAATTCCCCTCCTGGAACTATGTAATGTTGACCAGCATGCATACTCAAAATCTACAGTTCTGTACAGGTATAAGGCTAGAACTGCAGGAATTATGAAGCATGTTCATATGTTCCTGACCTGGTCTCCGCTGAGGATCAAAGGGCATGGGCAGAAATCTACAAGGATCTGATTTCGTTTTCATGACGTGTATTTTATGCAGAAAATTGACCATCCACTTCATGTAACCATGCCATGAGTCTTGTGCTTTTTATACCCCTCACCTCTCCATAGAAACTAGCTCAGAATTGGACGAACAAGCACTAAATAATTACATAAATCATCTTCGTCATTGAAAAATCAATCTGCTTCAAAGCAGGGCTTCCAAAGAACAAAAAACGAATTGGGTGGCTTGACCAAGGACAGTGTTACACTTAAGAGTTCAGCTATAGCTCATATCAGTTTTAACTTGTGACCTCTCTTTTGTTTCAGTGCTTAACTTGTTGTTATGTTGTTGCTTGTTTTGGTTGGTTTTCAGGTTGCAGGCATCATTAGCGGCTCAAAAGGGGCCACTTGTGGTCAATGGAGGCAACACTAAGGAGTAAGGAGTGTTTGACTTCAAATACAAATGTTCTATTTGGACTAGTTAAACCAGATTTTCTAAAACAATTAGGGTTGGTTCCAAACATCTTATTTGGGGTAGAGAATTGAAAGGCAAGTTCAGGAGTCGGTTAACGTTACAAGATCTCACTTTTTTTTTCTTCCTTTTTTTTTCTTCTTTTTTCCTTTTTGAAATGTTAACTTAAAACTTCTATTAAAAGAGCAATCTATAATAAATACGAAGAATTAGCATCCCCTATTTTTATGTCCTGTTTGTTTGTAGGGTAGAGTAAAATGAAATGAATAGTGTCAAATCAAGAAAAAAAAGATAGTGGAGGGAGTTGGTTGTAAAAGCACAAACTAACAAAACAAAAGTTACTTTTTTAATTGCACAAAATGACAAAAAAGATGCTCTAAAAAGGCACGGAATGACAAAGAATATGCTCTTAAAATGCACAAAATGACAAAAAGGGTGCTTTTGACTCCCAACTCCCTCCATTTTTTTCTTCTTGATTTGACTAACACTCAATTCTATTTTATTTTACTCCACCCTACAAACAAACAGGAAGTAAAGGCCACTCTCGAAAAAAAAAAAAAAAGGTTCTCTAGGAACAAATTTCCTCCGCACAAAATATGATTCGCAATCCTAACACATAGACCTCCACTATCAGGGTGGAAACGAATCCAAAGCCCACAAAATCAAATGAAAGAAATCTCCTCAGCAACTGCGTCTTCCTTACCCATCTTAAAGAGCTCCCGACAATCAACAAGCATCACACTAAAGCTTCATTGGAAGATCTGAAGACATCCAGTCTAAATCATGTATAAGGTACATTTGAGCAACGAGCGAATTCCACACTGGTTAGGAAATCACTCTTCCGTCCTTTGGTGTAAGACTTTCTCTATGTGGAAGAGAGAAATTAATTTATTTTTTTCAATATGGAGGGTATCAATTCCCTGTGGGAAGGATAGGAATAGAGGATTCTTCTCTCTTGCGGAAATAGAAATTCGTGGAGCACGGAATACTCCCTTTACACACACCCCCCCTATAAGGTCCCTATCCCTGCTCTAAACTCCCCTCACAACACTATCATCAAAACTTAATTTAACAATACCATCACCATACTCGTCATCAAAGCCTAGTCGTCAGCTACATAAATTTTGTTTCTAATTTAACAATACCATATCTAGGAGATATGAAACTGAAAATGGCTCAAGTTACTGATGGAGTACCACCACATCATTCTATGCAACAACCCGAAAAAACAAAGGTCAACTTTTTGCAAACTCTTTTATAGAGAGGAAAAAATACAAAATAGCATTGGCCCAAGCCTTCATAACAACACCCCTCCCTAAATCCAACTTGTTCTAGAACACTTTGTTTTTTCCTCCCACAATATCAATGCAAAAACTCCACAAGACAGTACTGAAATAGGAGTAACAAGCAAACTGCTAGTTTTCTATCCAGGATTTTACCATTTGTGTCATAACCCAATACACTCCGAGCCACTTCCTAGAGAGTAATAAAAAAACATCATCACATATGGATATTGTATAAGTAAACGATAAACATCCTCCCAATCCCAAGAGCATAATAGTTGTATAAGATAAACATCCTCCCATCACGTATGTACCATACGTACAAGCAAATGATAAACATTCTCCATCTCATAAGCATAATATGCTTAGGGATGAACTTTCTCCTCATCACATAAGCACAGTGTATGAGTAAAGGATATGCATCCTTCCTTCCCATCAACATAAAATGCAATAATTAGAAACAAATGCCTATGGCTCTTAAGATGAGTGACAATCGTAATCTTATATTGTCCCATTGTCCAACAAGAAACTTAACTCTTGGTGGGGCCTTAATCATCCAAAATTGATGCGGCCCAGGGAAGTGGACCAAACCCTCAGTAGGGATTTGGCAGCCAAGAACTCACGCACAAAAAGCTAATCAAAGCATTAGAAAATCGAAACTCAATTTCAATTCAATAATAAGCTGTGTCGGTCCCTAAAGAGGATTTACATATTTATAGAGAAGATCAAAGGACCTCTCCAATCCTATTAAGATTCTATTACTAAACATAGAATTCCAATATTAAAGAAACCTATTAATTCTAAAATACTAACGCACTTAGAAAACTGCTAACTAGGGTAACTTCCCACGACAAAATGCTGCTCGATCCTCCCATTAGGATTTTTGGGCCAAAAATCTCAGAAAGCCATCAGAAACAACCCTACAATACACCATTTGTACATAAAAAGACCTACTCAAGACATGCCTCTAGTATCTGGCCACCACAGACACGAACCATTTCCTCAATATAGAATAAGAAGACTTCAAAGAAGCATAAGCAGCTTAGTAAGAGATAGAATCTCCTCATCCGATGAATTCCAACATTATAAAGGTGTGCTCAATCAAACTCTAGCACCAGATATACTAGTATACTTATAAACCATCAACATTCTACAGGTACAAATGAAACATGGAGAGGGAAACTTTCATAAAGCAATTTAGCACTACAACACAAATCTTCCAAGAATTGGATGCAAGACCCTAAAAAAAAGTTTATTATTAGTTTTTCCTTGTCATTTTTTCCCATTTGTGGGTGTCCAACAAAAGTCTACAAGATATCCAACCGAAAATTGTAGGCTAACATAACGTCTATGACAAATATTAGACCCACATTCATAGAGAAGAAATGAAGTGGCAGATAGTTCGGCAAAATGAAGGATACATAAGGTGCCAATGTTTATATGCTGATGTAGTAATGATAGTTATCTCTACTTAGATTCTTAGTCCACACAGATAGAAAATGTGCATTCCTTTTCTAAATAAAAAAAACAACATATTAACTGTGAAAGAGAATCAGGTTATCATAAAGTGGTTATGTTGGACATACATCATCTTTCTCCTCACGCAACTGGCGTATCCGTTCATCTTCTAACCATTTGGCCCGCTTTGCGAGCTTCTTTTTGTAAGCATTTGTATCAAACTTTTCCTTGTCTACAAAGAGGTGGTCATCTTTGCTTCCCTCCTTGGCAAGTTTCCTCTCATATATTATTTCATGCTCCCGTTCTCGTACCTTAGCCTTATTCATTAAACCCTTAATGTATTTCAACTGAAACAGAAAACAAAAAGGACCCATTAAATACAAACCCATGATCAAATACTCTTGTATCATTCAAGATCTACGATTCACCAGCAAAATTACATAGTGAATGGGAAGGGACTGTTTTCTTTTCTGAAATCGAAGAATTCAAGAAAACAATCACTTCATTAAGAGAGGGGGAAACCAATACCTTTCTCTCCATTCGATCCTGCTCTCGAGGGCGTACAGTCTTCTTTTTCATTTCGTCGTAGATGCCATCGTAATCAATACGGAAGGATCCTCCGCTAATGCCTTCTTGTGTTGCTCTTCTATCTGTGTAGAAAGAAGAGGGAAATTAATAAACAAGAAATCAAGATATATATATATAGAGAGAGAGAGAGGAAGGAAGAAAGATTTGGGAATGTATGTTACATCTTTGAGGGACTTGTTCTTCATTGCGTGATGAGCGATCTTAGACTCGATTCCACCATCGTCGTCTTGGAAGAAGGCGGAGGGAGGAGGAACGAGGGGTGGACGAGAGGGCTTCTTTTTCTGCTGTGAAGGATCAGCCCTCAGCTGCAATCCATACTTCTTCATCTCTCTCTCTCTTACTCAGGTGTAGATTTTGGAATTTGGAGTTTCAAAGAAAACGATGGAAACCTAGGTAGCTTTGGTTCTGGTGGCTCCTCTCCAACTGAGGGTGTAAAAAATATATATATAAAAACTAACTAGAACTTCCACTATTGTGTTCAGGCTTGACTCGACCAACTTGGGCATAAAGTGCTTGGCCCAGTGCATGAGTACCCCTATCACTCGAGTTAAAAGTAAATAAAAAGACAAATCCAAGAAATCTTTAAGTGTGTTGTGTGTGTGTCTCTCTCTCTCCATATATATATTATTTATATATCTATATATTATTTATATATATAGGGGCCCGCTATCCTAAGCTCAAGCTTTGGATAAGGTAATCTCAAGTGTGTGGTGGGGCCCACCTAAGGACTCACATGGGGATGGGGGTTGGGGGATTTCAAGGACTCCCTAGGATCTTAAATAAAAGTAAGGCAGAAAATACAGAGAAGCTACCATGACCAGGAATGCAAGAAGGTTGTGATATTGTCAGTCCGTCACTCGATCATTTTGGCATGGACATCACAAAATTCACATCAAAAAATGAAAAAATAAGGCGGCGAAATCCCTATATAGTAGGTCTGGAAAGAAAGTAAATTCCCCTCTAAGCTATGGCACATAAAAATATAATAACGATTTAAAACAAAAAATGATCTTCAAAATATTTTTCATGGAATCCATGATATTCTACAAATGTTACTTGGAAAACAAAAGGGAACATTTGTAGCTATAGTAAACAGCTTTCTTTCATTCTTTATGGTAGCACTACCAAATCATTTCAAAAAAGACCAAAACCAATAAACAGTCATCAAAATATCGTACAATTGAATAGATCCCATGACCTAGCTCCCCTAATAGAAGGTGCCTTACCGCTCTTTTGGCTCCCAAGATAGAAGCCGATGTGCTAGTTGCACCGCTGAGAGGAGGACAAAAAAAAAAAAAAAAGAATAGGGATGTGTCTTGGCCTACCGCTCTTTTGCTCTCTTGGGTGACAAAGAACGCTCTTTTGCAGCAGCTAAAGCATCTTCAGTTCTCTTATGGCCAGCTTGCATTGCTTGATCATCCGGTTGCTGTTCAGTTCCAGCAATTTCTTTTCGCAAAGATTCCACTAGGACTGATTTTTTGTCTAAAGAGTTGAGATTATTTGGGGATAGCTTAGAACTCCCTGCTTGACTGCTGCTTGCACCCCTGACAGAATTATGAGACTCTTCTGCTGGGAGCTTTTCCATTTCTAGGGTGTTTTCAATAGTTTCTCTTCTTTCCTCCTTCATGGGTTTTTTTTAATCAGCAGCTTTGCCACCAAAAGCAACGTTCTTGGTGATATTGAAGTAGAAATCGCTCAGATCACTCTTCTTAGTAACCTTTAGAAACAAGATAGCAGGATATCAGTAGAACTGTTAAGAGAAAGGTCAACAAGACTACTATATTTCCCAAAGAAAACAACATAAATGTATAACTGCCTAATTATAAAATAATTTTCATGCCAATAAGATTGAGACATTGAAGGAATTCCCCTCCTGGAACTGTGTAATGTTGACTAGCATGCATACTCAAAATCTACAGTTCTGTACAGGTATAAGCATTGAACTATAAGAATTATGAAGCCTGTTCATATGTTCCTGACCTGGTCTCTACCAAGGGTCAAAGGGCAAGGGAAGTGTCACGCCCCCGGACCGAGGTCCTAATAATCAAGTCCTTAATCTGAGAGACGCGGCGCGACGGATCTGAAAATTTCGCCCGCCCGCACTAATTATTTTCCCACAGGATTCCGCGGTGAGGATCCCAGACGATCCATCACAACTAATCAATCAATACACAACATATGGTAATGTGCGGAAGCATGTAGCAAACTAAAAACCAAATGAAACTTAAGAATCGGACAAGCTTTATATCAAAAGAGAAATATATACAAGAGCATGACCCAAAGTTAATCAAAGTTGTGAGGATCACAAAAGTATATATTCAAATTACATAACCCAACAAGGCCAACAGTGGCCATAAAACAAAGTTCCCCAGAATCAAATATCACTCCCCAAAAGATGTTATCAAACTCTAGATCCAACATGATGTCTACATGACATCATTTGGTTGCAACTCGGGCTGCATTGGCGGCTCTACCGCCTCAATCGCGTGCTTCGCCTCGAAATCTGTGGGTCCGGCATCTGACACCAAACAGAAAAGTATCAGACACGACGGTCTGGCAGGTGAATGAAACAGATGCGATGTACAAGTCATATAAATACCATAATTAAAATCATAAAGTGCAATTGAATGAAACGTATGAAAAGAATAAATCAAATAATCATTTCTGTACAAAGAAAGGAATCTCATATTTCAAATATTTCAAACTGATTGAGAAATAATCCAAACATCGGCAGACCACATTTAGCTATATTCTCCTATTACCGAAGTAACAAGAGCACACAAAATCGTAGCCAAACAAGTGGGACAGGAACAAACAAAGTCGTTGCCATATAAAATGGGACGGAATACAGAACCGTTGCCATTACCCGTGGGACTGGAAAACAAAACCGTTGCCATGGCCGGAGCAAACAGAGTCCAAACTGCAGTTGGCAAACATATTGAAGATCCTAAGCCGAATGATTAGTCTGACAAAGTGACCTAAGCTTACTGGTGCTGATAAAAATCCGAAACGATATAATCAAACTATCAAAGTACATTTCAATCGATAAAAGGACTACCCTTAGCAAAGTACAAATGAACAAATATGGACAAATCAAACGAGTAGTCTTATCGATTATTTCAAACATGGCGAACCACTCAAATTCATTTCAAATCGAATTATAAGAACCATGAAGATTCTTTTACCCTATAATGAGGTACTTGGTGGTGTTTGAATGGCTTATCCCGGGCTGTCTTGATGTGCACTCAAAGCCCAAATGTCATGATATAAATGTAGTTTGATGCCTCTGAAGTTGTTTGGCATTTGAGGTCTTTGAATTCAGCGGAGACTCCACAAAAAACTCAAGGCAATCCTAAATATCTACTAGGAAGTCGGCCACCTGGCGGTCACCAGGCGGTTAGCCACCTAGGCCAGGTCGGCTAGCCGCCTGGTCACCGACTGGTGACCGCCCCTTCAGAATGGATCTCCTACTTACTGATCTGGTGACCGACCCTAAGCAATCACTAGTAGGTCACCAGGTCGGCTAGTTGCCTGTTGACCGCCCAGTCAGCGGGCAGTACACTCTTGAGCTGTTTCTTCCCCATTCTTCCTCCAAATCAATTCTCCATTCCATACATCACTTCCCTGCAATGAAATGAGCTAAAAAAGCTCCTCCAATTACCAATCAACACCTTCATTTCATCCCATCAAATCCCAACCTCCTTCATTCACACCAATATTTCTAACAATCCATACATAAATTTCCAAATTTAAATGAAATCCATTCGAAACAAAATTCAATGAAACTAATCAAAACATGTGGGCATAAAAACATGTGTTTAGTAAACTAAACTTCAACATAAGGCAAGATTAAGCATAACTAATTCAAAGAGATAAGGAAATCAAGATAGAAATCCATAAAATACACATGTACATTCATATTCCATTCATTTACTTGCCTTTGATCCAAAATGGGTCTCAAACTACTCCAAACAACTCCTAGAAATTCTCCTAGAAATCTCCTCTCTCAGCACAACTCCAAGCTACAAAAACCCATGGAAAAAAACACCAAAAACCCACCAAATTCGAAATTAGAGGAGCTCTCAAAGAACCCCCTTTTGCATGCATGAAGAAAGGGCTCTAATGGTCCATTAAAACCAGAAATTCAAAGAAGCCATTGCTAACCTTTTTACAGCTCTAAACAAGAAGAAGAGCTTGGAGAAGAAGGAAAACTCAACTGGAATCTCACAAGAATGGTATCAATGGGTAGCTTGGAAGATGAGGGAGAGATTGGTGCAATTTGTTTTTCATTTTAGGCTCAATTCCATTGACATGCAAGAATGAAGAGAAGGTGAGAAGAAGAAAAGGGTTCTTTGTCTCAGCTATAGCTGTTGCAGGAAATGAAATGGAGGGAGAAGAAGACTCAAGTGGGTTTTTGACTTGGGTTTAAGTGAGTGTGGGCCCCATGGCCAAACCTTCCAAGGGCAGGAACTAACACTTGTGAGTCCCGGATGAGATTGAAGAAAGAGACAAGTTTGATTGTCGAAAAATCTAGTTTTCAAAAAGTATATTTTCCTCATGATTGTCAAATTTCAAAATTTATGCACAGGTTTGGATGTGAAAAGATTGTTTTGCCCTTTTTCTCAAAAAACGCGATTTCTGGGGTTCGAATGTAAGTGGAACAAACATGAAAGTTGTTGGGATCAAAATAACAAATTCGAAAAATATCGAAATCAATACTTTTCAAGATAAAAAATAAATTCCCACACTAACACGCGACACACGGGCCACCCTGGGCCGAGTCAAGCCAGACTCAACACGCTTAAAATTCACTAAAGCTATTCAAAATTATAATCTAGCTAAAAACCCAAGCTAATCATCCCCTAATCCCACTTAGAGACTAATCACAGTTAGAATAATAGTAAAATACACTAAACCTGGGTCGGGGCCTGACACCCTCCACCCCTTAAAGGCATTTGGTCCTCCAAATGATCACTAACCTCTGGTAGCAAGTGCGGGTACTTTTTCTGAACTTGATCACGCAATTCCCAAGTAGCTTCTTCTGGTTCGTGAATCTCCCAAAGCACTTTTACCTAGTGAATTGTCCGGTTCCTCAATTCTTGCTCTTTTGTATCAATGATTCTGATCGGTTTCTCAACATAAGTGGCATCTTCCTGAATCTCTAATGGCTCATGTCTCAGCACATGTGAGGGGTCTGAAACATATTTCTTCAACATCGATACATGAAGCACATTGTGCACACCCGAAAGTTCTGGCGGTAGGGCGAGTCTGTAAGCCACTTCACCAATACGACTTAGGATCTCATACGGTCCAATGAATCTTCTTAACAGTTTACCCTTCTGATCGAACCTCAAGGTTCCTCGAGTAGGTGACAATTTCAAAAACACCTTATCTCCTACTTGAAACTGTAGGTCCTTTCTTCTAACATCAACATAGCTTTTCTGTCGGCTTCTTGCAGTCTTCAAATGTTCATCAATCAGTTTCACTTTTTCATTGGTTTCACCAATCAATGTAGGTCCATGAAAGCCGCGTTCTCCAACCTCTTCCTAACACACTGGAGTTCTGAATATCCTTCCATATAGTGCTTTGAAATTTTTCATCCCTATGCTCGAGTGATAATTGTTGTTATATGCGAATTTGTAAAGAGGTAGACTTTCGTCCCACTGAGTTTTGAAGTCGGGCATGTCTGGATGGTCCTTTCTGACTGTCCATCAATCTGTGGGTGATACGCCGTGCTGAATTGAAGTTTTGTACCCATGGATTCATGCAGATTCTTGCAGAATCTCGAGACAAATCTACTATCTCTGTCTGATGTGATGGAGACTGGTTGACCATGTTGGCTGACGATCTTGTTAACATAAATCATCTTCGTCATTGAAAAATCAAGCACTAAATATTTAGATAAATCATCTTCGTCATTGAAAAATCAACCTGCTTCAAAGCAGAGCTTCCAAAGAACAAAAAACGAATTGGGTGGCTTTACCAAGGACAGTGTTACACTTAAGAGTTCAGCTATAGCTCATATCAGTTTTAGTTTGTGACCTCTCTTTTGTTTCTATGCTTAACTTGTTGTTATGTTGTTGCTTGTTTTGGTTGGTTTTCAGCTTGCAGGCATCATTAGCAGCTCAAAAGGGGCCACTTGTGGTCAATGGAGGCAACACTAAGTAGTAAGGAGTGTTTGACTTCATATACAAATGTTCTATTTGGACTAGTTAAACCAGATTTTCTAAAACAGTTAGGGTTGGTTCCAAACATCTTATTTGGGGTAGAGAATTGAAAGGCAAGTTCAGGAGCCGGTTAACGTTACAAGATCTCACTTTTTTTCTTCATTTCTTTTCTTCTTTTTTCCATTTTGAAAGCGGAATCTACAATAAATACGAAGAATTAGTAGCCCCTATTTTTATGTCTTGTTTGTTTGTAGGGTAGAGTAAAATGAAATGAATAGAGTGTCAAATCAAGAAAAAAAGATAGTGGAGGGAGTTGGTTGTAAAAGCACAAACTGACAAAAAAAAAAGTTACTTTTTTAATTTCACAAAATGAAAAAAAAGATGCTCTAAAAAGGCACAGAATGACAAAGAATATGTTCTTAAAATGCACAAAATGACAAAAAGTGTGATTTTCACTCTGAAATCCCTCCACTTTTTTTCTTCTTGATTTGACTAACACTCAAGTCTAATTTATTTCACTCCACCCTACAAACAAATAGGAAGTAAAGGCCACTCTCCAAAAACAAAAAATGTAAAGCTCATTCTCTCTTTACCCATTCTCTATGAAAAAACTTCCTCCACACAAAATATGCTTCGCAATCCCAACACATAGACCTCCTCTATTAGGGTCGAAACGAATCCAAAGCCCACAAAATCAAATGAAAGAAATCTCCTTCAGCAGAAGCCTCTTCCACACCCATCTTAAAGAGCTCCCTACAATCAACAAGCATCACAATAAAGCTTCATTGGAAGATTTGAAGACATCCAGTCTAAATCATGTATAAGGTACATTTGAGCAACGAGCAAATTCCACAATTGTTAGTGTCAAACCCCGACCCAGGTTTAACATGTTTAATTATTATTTTAGTCATGATTAGTCTCTAAGTGAGATTAGAGGACGATTAGCTTGATTTTTAGCTTAGATTTTAGTTTGGTTAGATTTTTCCATAGCTTTGGAGAATTTTGAGAATCATTGAGTTTGGTTTGACCTGGCCCGGGGTGGCCCTTGTGATTTGTGTTTGTGTGGGAATTTGTTTTTTATCTTGAAAAATATTGATTTCGATATTTTCAATTTTTTTATTTTGATCCCAATAACTTTTATGTTTACTCCGTTTCCATTCGAAATTTAGAAATCGCGTTTTTCGAGAAAAAGGGCAAAACAGTCTTTTCACACCCAAATCTGTGCATAAATCCGAAATTTGAAAATCATGAGGAAAATATACTTTTTGAAAACTAGATTTTTCGACGATCATTTTTCTCTTCTTTGTTGACTTCATTCGGGACCCTAAATAGGAGTTTTGAACCCTTGAAGTTTTAGGGCCATTAGGACCCACAACTCACCTTATTTCATAACCCAGCCCACGTTGAGTCATCTTCCTCTTCTCTTCATTTCATTTTCCTACAACAACCAGGGAGAAGCCTCTTTCTTCCTCTTATCTTTTCTCCTCTTGCATGTATAGCAAATTCACCCACATTGAAGAACAAATCACACGAATCTCTTCCTCATCTTCCAAGCTACCCATTGGTGCAATCTTTGTGAGATTCCAGCTGGGATTTTCCCCTTCTCCAAGCTCTTCTTCTTCTTTAGAGCTTCTTAAGGTTAGCAATGACTTCTTCTTTGAATTTCTGGTTTTAATGGAACCTTTAGAGCATTTTTATCATGCATGCACGGGTTTTCATGGAGAACTCCCTTGTTTTCCAAAGTTGTGGATTTTGAATGGTTTTTCATGGGGCATTTTGGTGTAGGTTTGCAGCTGAATGTGTAGGAGTGGTTTGGAGTGAACTTAGGTCCCATTTGGATCAAAGGCAAGTGAATAAATGATGTGTGAATGTGCATGTGTTATATTATGGATTTCTCCTCTTGATTTCTTGTTTTGAAGCTAACTATGTATAATCTTGTTTGTTTGAAGTTTAATTTACTAAACATGTGCTTTATTACTCATATGTTTTGATTTATTTCATTAAATTCAGTTTGGTTTCATTTAAATTGAAATTATGTATGGATTTTTGGAAAATTGAATGTGAATGAAGGAGATTTGGAGTATGTGAATTTGATGGAGTGAAATGGGAGTGTTGATTAGTAATTAGAGGAGCTTTTCAGCTCATTTCATTGCAGGGAAGTGATGTATGGAATGGAGAATCATTTTGGAAGAAGAAGAGGAAGAACAGCTCAAAATGATGCACTGCCCGCTGACTAGGCGGTCAGCAGGCCGCCTGGACCCACTGGTGACCGTTCAGAGTCGGTCACCAGATCAGTAAGTAGGATTTCATTTCTGAAGAGGCGGTCACCAGTTGGTGACCAGGCGGCTAACCGCCGGGTGACCAACTTCCCAACAGAATTTTTAGGATTTGCCTTGAGTTTTGTGGAGTCTCGTGGTGAATTCAAAGACGACGTCAAATGCTGATTAACTTCAGATGCATCAAACTACATTTATATCACGACATTTGGGCTTTGAGTGCACATCAAGACAGCCCGGGATAAGCCATTCAAACACCACCAAGTACCTCATTATAGGGTAAAAGAATTTTTCAGATTCTCTTATAATTCGATTTGAAATGAATTTGAGTGGTTTGCCACATTTGGAAACATCGGTAGGGCTACTCATCTTATTCATTCAAATTTGTCAGTATGTATTTGTCCGGAGTAGTTCCTTTTATCGATTTTGGAAACGTATTACTATGATTTGATTTGTATCGATTCAGGTTTTGGTTTTGAACGACACCACTAAGCTTAGGTTACCATGTTGGGCTGATCACCCAGCTTGGGATCTTTAAATTATATACCAACTGCAGTTTGGATTTTATTTGCTCCAGCCATGGCAACGGTTTTGTTTTTCGGTTCCACGGGTAGTGGCAACGGTTCTGTATTCCGTCCCATTTTATATGGCAACAGCTTTGTTTGTTCCGGTCCCACTTGTTGTGGCTACAGTTTCTGTGTGCTCTTGTTACTTCGGTAATAGGAGAATATAGTTAAATGTGGTTTGCCAATATTTTGATTATTTGTCAGTCAGTTTGAATATTTTAAACATGAAATCCTTTTTATTTGTACAGAAATGGTTTATTGATTTATTCTTTCCATATGTTTTGTTTTCAATTGCACTTTATGATTTTAATTATGATATTTATAAGAATTGTACATCGTATCTGTTTTATTCACCTGCCAGACCGTCATGTCTGATACTTTTCCGTTTGATGTCAGATGTCGGACTCGCAGACTTCGAGGCGGAGCACGCGTTTGAGGCGGTAGAGCCGCCGGTGGAGCCCGAGTGGTAGCCAAATGATGTCATGTAGACATCATGTTGGGTTTTGAGAGTTCGATAACATCTTTTGGGGAGTGATATTTGTATTTGGGAACTTTGTTTATGGCCTCTGTTGGCCTTGTTGGGTTGTATCACTTAAATATACTTTTGTGATCCTCATAACATTAACTAACTTTGGGTTATGCTCTTGTAAATATTTCTCTTGTGATATAAAGTTTGCGTAATTATCTTATGTTTCGTTTGGTTTTTATTTTGCTACATGCTTCCACATATTATTATCTGTTGTGAAATCGAATCATTGGTTGTGATGGATCGTCTGGGATCCTCACTGCGGAATCCTGTCGGAAAATAATTAGCGCGTGCTGGCGGAATTTTCAGATCCGTCGCGCCGCGTCCCTCGGATTAAGGACTTGATTATTAGGGCCTCAGTCCGGGGGCGTGACAGTTAGGAAATCACTCTTCCATCCTTTGCTGTAAGACTTTCTCTGTGTGGAAGAGAAAAATTAATTTATTTTTCTCAATATGGAGGGTAGCAATTCCCTGTGGGAAGGATAGGAATAGAGGATTCTTCTCTCTTGCGGAAATAGAAATTCGTGGAGCACGGAATCCTCCCTTTAACCCCCCCCCCCCCCCCCCCCACACACACACACACTATAAGGTCCGTATCCCTGCTCTAAACTCCCCTCACAACACTATCATCAAAACTTAATTTAACAATACCATCACCATGCTCATCATCAAAGCCTAGTCGCCAGCTACAAGAATTCTGTTTCTAATTTAACAATACCATATCTAGGAGAAATGAAACTGAAAATGGCTCAAGTTACTGATGGAGTACCACCACATCATTCTATCCAACAACCCGAAAAAACAGAGGTCGACTTTTTGCAAACTCTTTTATAAAGAGGAAAAAATACAAAATAGCATTGGCCCAAGCCTTCATAACAACACCCCTCACTAAATCCAACTTGTTCTAGAACACTTTCTTTTTTCCTCCCACAATATCAATGGAAAAACTCCACAAGACAGTACTGCAATAGGAGTAACAAGCAAACTGCTAGTTTTCTATCCATGATTTTACCATTTGTGTCATAACCCAATACACTCCGAGCCACTTCCTGGAGAGTAATCGAAAAACATCATCACATATGCATATTGTATAAGTAAATGATAAACAACCTCCCAATCCCAAGAGCATAATAGCTGTACAAGATAAACATCCTCCCAACACGTATGTACCATACTTACAAGCAAATGATAAACATTCTCCATCTCATAAGCATAATATGCTTAGGGATGAACTTTCTCCTCATCTCATAAGCACAGTGTATGAGCAAAGGATATGCATCCTTCCTTCCCATCAACATAAAATGCAATAATTAGAAACAAATGCCTATGGCTCTAAGATGAGTGACAATCGTAATCTTATCTTGTCCCATTGTCCGACAAGAAACTTAACTCTTGGTGGGGCCTTAATCATCCAAAATTGAAGCGGCCTAGGGAAGTGGACCAAACCCTCAGTAGGGATTTGGCAGCCAAGAACTCACGCACAAAACGCTAATCAAAGCAATAGCAAACCAGAACTCAATTTCAATTCAATAATATGATCAAATAATCTTGCATCATCAAGATCTACGATTCACCAGAAAAATTACATAGCTAATGGGAAGGGACTGTTTTCTTTTCTTAAATCGAAGAATTCAAGCAAACAATCACTTCATTAAGAGAGGGGAAACCAATACCTTTCTCTCTTGTCGATCCTGCTCTCGAGGGCGTATAGTCTCCTCTTTCATTTCATCGTAGACGCCATCGTAATCAAATACGGAAGGATCCTCTGCTAATGCCTTCTTGTGCTTCTCTTCTATCTATGTAGAAAGAAGGGTGGAAATTAATGAACAAGAAATTGAGATACACAGAGAGAGAGAGAGAGGGGAAGGAAGAGAGATTTGGGTAGGTATGTTACATCTCTGAGGGACTTGTTCTTCGTTGCGTGACGAGCGATCTCAGACTCGATTCCGCCGCCGCCGCCATCGTTGTCTTGGAAGAATGCGGAGGGTGGAGGAGCGAGGGGTGGATGAGAGGGCTTCTCCTTCTGCTTGTGAAGGATGAGCCCTCAGCTGCAATCCATACTTCTTCATCTCTCTCTTACTCAGGTGAAGATTTGGGAATTTGGAGTTTCAAAGAAAATAATGGAAACCCTAGGTAGCTTTGGTTCCGGTTGCTCTTCTCTCCCGCTATGGGTGTGAAAAAAATATATACAAAAACTAACTATGCATGCCTATTTCTCTTGGTGGCTTGTAAATCAAATATATTCACAGTTTATCGAAGGTAACTTTAAGGATATATATATATGGAAGATTATTTCTAAAGCTCCTACTTGTTGGGATATGTGGATAAGAGTTAGGTTTCTTAAACATAAAGATTTTTGGGGCATTCTGATTCCTAGTAAGGCATCATAGGAGTTGAAAGGCATTTTAAAAATGAGAGATAAAGTGCTGCCTCTTATCCATAATCTTATTGGCAATGGGGAATCTACATCATTTTGGCATGATCCGTGGTTGCATGATGGTAGGTTATTTGCCTTGAATGGAGAACGGGGCATCTATGATCTTGGGTTGGGTTCTCAAATTATGGTCAATTAGTCATTTTTTGGCTAATGGTATTTGGAATCTCCTTCCAACTACTTCGGTTGATCTTCTCTTAGCATGACATAAAATTCATTTTGAAGCTTTGCTCGTACGAGAGTTTTCAAGTGTAGTAGTTTAGACTGTTGAACATAATGGGGAATTTTTCCTTAAAATCAGCATATAATGTTGTTCACCTACATCACTTATATGAGCTGCCAAATTGGGTTTAGTGGATTTGGTTCAACGGGTGCATAAAAAGGTTTTCTTTATATGCATGGATGTTTTTAAAGGCAATTTAAAAATCAAGGAATTTCTTTTCAGCATGTGGATTGTGATTTTGGATTCATGTTATACAAGAGTACATGGGAATCAGCTAAACATCTATTTGCAAGGCGTCCTTATTCAAAAGCTGTCTGGGATAGTCTCCTCCAGAAAATGTTCTGACCAGTGGTACCTTGTGATTTTTCCTCTTAAATGATCATTTCTATCGTTAATCAGCTAGATCCTAATTGTAGGGATTTTCAGACCTTGAGGAGGTTGATATTTTCGGTTTATTTATGGCATATATGGAGAGAATGGAATGTAAGAATATTTCAAAACAAAAGTTCCACCTCAAGATATCCTGCATACAATTTTAAACAAATTCCAAAGTATGATAACTTTTTTGGGGTTATCTTTTCCTGAAAGGGAAAGTAGTTGTTTACATTTGCTTCAAAGGCATCAAATCAGAAGATTTGTAAGAAAGCTAATGTGCCAGATAATTGATGTCTTTCTATGTCACCTATGTACCTTGTTTTGACTTGGATATTTTGGAGGGATAAAAAAACACCTCAAGTGGGCCTTATACAATCTGATGGGGACTTTTATTCAGATATTATTCAATTATTGTGTTTGATTCATCAAGATGTGTTTAGTATCTCCATTGAAGGGAATAGTGGGCTATTGAAAGTTTTGAAAGATCGTACCCAATCCTTTTGGATGGAGCGGTTTAAGGCTATGAAGGTGGGACGTCTTCTTCAAAGATTTCTTGAGTTCTATGAGATCTCTTATCTTTTGCTCTGGCTTTCTAGGGGGTTGAAGAGTTCATACCAAGTCATGCAGCAAATTACTAGGGTGGAGTTAGCTCCTCTTTTTGCTATATAATCTACTTCAATATGGATGTGGGTTTAGCCTTTATTATATTTTTTTGATAGATTTATTTGCTTGTACCCTCGTTGTGGATTGTAGATTCTTTTTATGTTTATTTTCTGATGGGCTAGCCCCATAGATTTTCCTTCAATTGGAAGGGACTCTCATTGTACATTATGAGTTTTGAGTGATTTTGAAAGCTATCTTACCTTGCAAAAAGACTTAATTTACTAATATTAGCTTTCTTATCTTTATCATACTTTCAAAATCAATGAATATTCGATAAACTAATATCAATTCAATCAAAGCATGGCATAAGGAGGCGACATTCCATCGATACTCGCAACCGAATGAGCGAAGAGGCGACATTTCATCGATACTCGCAACCAAATGAGCAAAGAAGCAACATTCCATCGATACTTGCAATACCATTCAGCAGGGAGGCGACTCTTAGTCGATACTTGCATTTTTGAAAAAAAAAAAAAAAAACCCTGGCTTTTATGCCAAAAACCCGACTTTCACGCCTAAAAAATAACAAAACCTGGCTTTTACGCCAAAAATCTAAAAAATTTGGCTTTCACGCCAACAAACCAAAACTTGGTTTTCAAAAAAAGCCTGGCTTTCATGCCAACAAACAAATTTCGGCTTCCATGCCAAAAACAAATTTTGGCTCCTATGCCACAAACAAATTTTCGGCTCCTATGCCACAAACAAATTTCGGCTTCCATGCCAAAAACAAATTTCGGCTCCCATGCCAAAAACAAATTTCGGCTTCCATGCTACAAACAGAACTGGCTTCTATGCCACAAAATTTTGGCTTTCTCGCCGTAAACCTAAATTTGGCTTTCATGCCATCACAAAATTTGGCTTTTATGCCATTCCAAATTTTGGCTCTCATGCCATAGACCCAAAATTTTGGCTTTTTACGCCACAAAACTCAGCTTTCATGCTATCTCAAAATTCAGCTTTCAAGCCATAAAAAAAGGGGGGGCGCTTTTTACCACAGAATCTGGCTTTCATGTCAAAACAATCCTTTGACAAGAGATTTTCACAAAATGACGATGTTTTGATCAAGTTTTCAAACAAACATTCTCATCCAACTGTTGCTTATTTTCATCAAAAAGAATTTAAGTAAAAGGTATATAGAGTACCAAAAATGTTTTTACATGGAGGTACTAAAGAAAAAAAGAAAAGAGTTTAAAATCAAGAACTCAGTCTAACATGGTCTTCAACCAAAGAGCAAACTCTTGGCCTTAGCCTCCAAAGCTTTCAGGTCATGCTTCTTCAAAATCTTTCCATAAAATGCGGCAGAATACCGCGATCCATCTTCAGCACAGGGAAGTTCTTCCCAGAGAATTTGCCATTGCTCATATTCCTGAGTCTTCCTCCAGAGATTGCTGTCAGCTTCTTCAACCTGGTGAATCAGAGTCCCTTCTCTAGCACGAGCTTCCATAATGGAGGTCCATTTGGCAGCAGCTTGTTCCTCCAATAGGTCGAGACGCGGCCTCAACGACCTCCCTATCAAGATTGTGCAAGTCTTGTGTTAGCTCGATGATAGCCAACTCGGTAACATTCCTCTCCCGAACGAACTGCTTCCGAATCCGCGAGATCTCAACTAGTTCAGATTTGACCTTGCCGGAAGGTTTCAAAAATATCTCATTGAAGAAGTCACCATTTGGGAAATTCTTAGTCTCAATCCACTTGTTGCCCAAAGCGATGACTTCATTAACAAAAGCCTTTGCACTTGCAATGTCCATACCAACATCTTCGCTATCAGCAAGATTGTCCTGCACATGCTTGATCATGCCGAAGCCAGCTTCCAAGTGGCCAAAAGAAAAAAATTCTACCCATGAACTCAAGACGCTCTTCAACACTTTCTTCGCATACTGAAGAGATGGCCCGGATGAAGGCTTGCCCCTCTCCATCGGTCGACTGCCCGTGTCATGCCCTATTGGAGGAGTAGTCATCAAACTCTTTCTAATTGAAGACACTGGCAAAGGAATCTCCTCAGAAGGTTTCACCCCTGCCGTATTGAAACTGGAAGAAGAAGACCCTACTTCTAGATCAGCTCCAGGCATCCCCTGCTATGGCCCTAACGAAGACGGAGGAACTTCTCCTGTTACCTCACAACCTGCTAACAAAACACAAAAAAGGTATGAATATGATCCTATTGAAAAATCATTATCATCAGGGTTATTACTACAAATACCTTCTTCGACGACCAGGCGGAATACTTTCTGCCTCCATGATCTCATTCGAAGCATTGTCAAAGGTCGCATCCAGGGATGGCTCTCAAAGTCATCAGAATCCTCTGGCAAGTCAGCTGGCAAGAAAACAAATGTCAGCAGATGGTGGCAAAGAAGAACAAAAAGGGTAAAAGCAAAGGAAAATCATACCAGATGAAGGTTCTGGAACCACTTCAAAGTCTCTTGGCTCTTCCTCAGATGCCACAATTGGATCCTTCATCACCTCATTGGCTGGAACCTCGGGCATCGCCAAGTCATCATCTTCTGCTAAAAGAAAGAGAGCAGCGGATCAAAACAATTTTTTTTCTTCTCTATGAAAGAAAAGGAAAAAGGGAAAAACAACCCGTCATCAGCAGTCTCTTCTTTTTCACGAGACGCATCAGCGTCCCCTGACACCTCTTCAGCAATGGTGAGAGGGAGTTCCAGATCAGGAGAGTCTTCTGAAAGTCCTGGGATCCTAACCCTAAAGGGGGGGTGAATAGGGTGTGCTACAAATATGACCAATTTAGACCAATTTTAACTTCTTAACCTAAACTAGTCACATGTGATGATTAACCAAACAATATGCGGAAACTAATAAAAACAATCACCACAAAAGCAAGCACCACAACACAAAGGTTTATAGTGGTTCGGCCTCAATGCCTACATCCACTACCGGCTTGTGATCCAATCACCCCACCGAATTTCCACTATTTATGCTTTTCAATAGGCTAAGCAATAACCCTTACAATGTTGTTTTTCTAGGCTAAACAACAACCTTTCAATGTGCTTTTATAGGCTAAGCAATAACCTTTACAAGATGCTTTTCTTAGGCTAAGCAATAACCTTTACACAATGCTTTTCTTAGGCTAAGCAATAACCTTTACAAATAAAGATTTCTCTAAGAAGGTGTCTTCACAAAAGATCACTCTAAGAGATACAATTTAAGCACAATTGAATTGCCTCTAAATAGGCTAATAGGAAAGTGTAAATCAAATTACAAACATACACTAAAGAAACTAAAGTGTGTGCACAAGTGTATGAATGCTTTACTTCAATCAATTTCTACAATGAAGCTCCTAAATGAATGCTTGATGCATTTTAAAATCAAAGCTTAGAAAATGATGATTGAAGATAAAAGCTAATCACATAAAAGATTCAAACAACTTTGAAGAAATGAACTAAACAAGTTGTATGAATAATAAAGACTAAGAATGCATGTGGTTTAGACAAGAGAGTTTGCAAATCATTCTAATGTTCCAAAGATGATAATGAGTTTGCTAAACATCTCTAGAAATCATGCATAAGTGAAAATACAAAGATTTAAGCATGCATGGATTTCATTTTAATGGAAATCAAAATACTACTAAGATGTACCTTTTAAAAAACTCAAGCATTTGATTTCCAAAACACCCTCTAGCCTTTACAACTTCATCCCCTTTCTTTTGCTCCAAAATGGTCTCAAAAGTTCATTCATTAAGCCCCTTGAAAGGTTGGAAAAGAATGGGTTCAAAGTGAAAAACAGTCCAACGGCTAGTC
Source organism: Cinnamomum chago (assembly GCA_038049695.1). Taxonomy (NCBI): domain Eukaryota; kingdom Viridiplantae; phylum Streptophyta; class Magnoliopsida; order Laurales; family Lauraceae; genus Cinnamomum; species Cinnamomum chago. The sequence goes on from CP142459.1 coordinate 17,373,778, forward strand.
CCCGGTCGACCTGGAAACAGGTCTCGGTCGACCGGGTTCACACAACGGTCAGAAAAATGACCGTTGGTGCTCCAGGAACCCAGTCGGCCTGCAGTGTGGCCGGTCGACCGGGTCCCCTGGGCCGGTCGACCGGCCACACTGCTGGTCGACCCCCTAGGACCAAAATTCCCATAAATGCATATTTTCAAAGTATTTCTTTGTGGGGATTTTTGGGCTACTAAACCAAGCTTGAATAACATGTTTTAAATCAAACTAAGATGTTTAAAAATATGAAACACAAAAAGCCTAAAATGATTCGAAACTTTAAATCCAATGGCTTGCTTGATTTCTAAAAACTCTTTTCACATTTAAATGCATACAAAAATAATTCTGAAAATGATGAATGTATGCAAGGCACAAACCTAAATCCTCAATTTGATTTCTCAAAAGTAATGCACAAAGAATTAGGTTTTCAAAAGAATTTGGATTCTAAAACAAATGCATCCAAGTTTAAAAACAAAACATGCATAAATCAAGATTTCTATAAGTATAAAAGCCAATGCATGTGAAAATCAAGATTTCAAGATTTTCTAATTCAATGCAAGTGTGTGAATCAAATGATGCTCAAATGTTAATGCATCCATCAAATTGCAAATACAAAATCCCTAACATCTTTATGCCATCCCTTATTACGGCGCCGCTCTCTCTTCCTCTTGCTTCTATGGGTAGGTTTGCTTGAAGTACCCGCCCCATGTCAAAGTCAGGACTTTCACTTGACTCCTCACTGGATGATCTGCTTTTCCAAGTGGACTCCATGGAAGCCTTCGTTCATTTCGCTTCCATCCAAGCGTCGATCTCGGCCTCCTCCTCCTCTAGCTGTTTCAAGACCTCATTAGGTATCTCTTGTACAGCTCCTGATCTAATGATGTCCTATTCACCGAGAAAGCCTATCTTATGCTTCTCTCCAGAAAGGAAAGCCAGAACTTCCTCTCATCGGACTCCATCTGATCTGCCAAGACCCTTCCCAGGAGATTGCTTGACATCGAGCTCCTTCTTAGAAAGCCCCCGGTAGACCGAAAAGCTCTCCACAAACCATTTCGTAAAGCCAGCAGTCCAGAAAGTGGGTAACTCAAGATAGGAAATCATGGCGGTAGTGTCCTCTGCACTGTAAAAGGCCCATGCATTCCTCCCGTCCCGCAAACCTCCAAAACTTTTCACCATGCTCGAAGGCGCTCCAACAACGCCTTAAGAGAAGCCCAATTGCAGCGCAAAACGCGAGGGGACATACGGCTGGATGTCAACGAAAAGATGTCTACGATACATCATCGTACCAACACGTATGTTGAAAAGCCACCTCTTTTCTGCGTTAGTCAGAGAAAAGTGTCTTCCCAACCCTGCCCTGGTGGAATCACGAGAGACCCCAAAATCAAAAGCCTTCTTCCGCAAATCCAGAGAAAGCTTCATTGAAGACTGCCCAATTTCGATGTCCCTGAACCGTCAGATCCTCAAACGGGCAGACAAAAGAGATTAAAAAATGGCTGTCCCTCTAGCCAATCAAATCATAAAAGGGTCATCATCCTGTGCAACTCCCAATCGATGGAAGTCGGGATAGTGGTACACATACCATGATTAAAAAATATGGGCTGAGAATACCATGTTCATAGGGAGCCCAAGTTGAACCAGAAAAGCAGTAGCCTGCAGTTCGGTACACAAATAGGAGTAAAGAGCAGGCACCAAAGCCAGCCGCTCTCCGAATGCCATCTGACAAGTCGGAAAAATACAATGTCGCCTGATGTGCATTCCATCTCCTCTAGCAAAAATAGCCTCACTCAGCCAATAAGTAAGGTACACAGCGAGATCTCTCCGCAGTGCAATGTCAGAATAAACGGCGTCTGTGTTTGCGAAGAATTTTTTCAAATTTTCTCGCATGGCGGAGATCTTCTTTAAACCCGAGTTTTTAGCCCCAGCATCCTGGGCCATACTATCCGAAGACTTCCCTCTGTCAAAAAAGTTGGGGGACAAAGAGCTACAACTCTTCCAACTGTTGCACCTAACTTTCGAGCCCTCCTTCTCCTTCAAAAAATCGTAGAAGGAGACAAGATAGAAGTACAAAAGCCTGAACTCCTCAGACTACTCCTCAAGGACGCTGTCAATAGGCATGAACTCCTCATAGAGTTTGCCGAGGACAGGCAGCCCGGTGATGGCACTCAATTCCTTCAAAGAAAAACCAATCTCACCATTCGTAACAATGAATGTGTTGGTTTATGGAAGGAATGACTCCAACATGGCCATGAAGGCTTCATCGAAGAAAACCACGGTTTGCTGAAAAGCGCGAACCGCGTCAAAGATCTCGGCCTCCTTCATAATGGCCCCACCAACCTGCAAGGTGTGATCAGTTCATGATTCCCAACTTGAGTCAGCAATGAAACGACCACGAAGTCGAAAAGGCTTCACCCAATTGCTGTCGTCACCCCGGAAAATGCCAAGGCCCACCGGTCTCAAATCGACCGACAGATGATCAGAACCTTGGTAGCTGCTAGCCGGCATCAACATGTCCATACGGACAGGCAACTTCTCTGCATATTCGGAAGGGCTGCCAACAAAAACCCTAATCTTGATCACATTAGTCCTCTTCACCTAGCTTGGAGGATCTTCCCTCTTAGGGCATGTGGGATAAAGGCTCACGATCGAGATGGTACGATCGAAGGTCGGCCGGGTAGAAATAGTTCTCTCATCACCATCTACCATGAAAGAGAACTGAAAACATCTTCTTTGGTATGTCAAATCGTCGGGGACTGCATCACCAAAGAGAAAGGTAGGCTTGGGCACAATGCTCTGATCATTCAGATTGCTTACCATAATCTTGTAAAATTCATCATCCTTGAGAGCGATCAATCGCTGCCTCATCTCATCCTAGTTGAGGGAGTCACACTCTTCCAAGTTTCTCTCCACATACTGGACCTTCTCTCAGGCCTGCTGAAAGGCCGCATTAGAAGATCTAGCAGATCGGCGAGGTGCACTGGTAACAGACCCCTTACTCTTGTCAGTTCTAGAGGAACCACCTGCACAGGATTAAAAAAAATGATCAATTATCAAAATGACAAAATTTCACTAAAAGATCTGGCAGAATTTTGGCATGATTCCGGGAATATTCCGAAGAAAAAGGAAACACCCCGAAAGAGATAGGAAGCTTGAAGATGAGCTCAATATCACTGCGAGCTCATAATCAATGGAGGATTCTCAAAGAAGACTCGAACTCAAACAATGTTGTGAGATCAAGCCAATCTTCTCAAATATTCACAAGAATGGAAAAGGGTTCAACATTGCTGTGAGCTCCAAACTCCAAAATTTGCAAAGCTCCTCAAAGACCCCGCAAGACTAAGCAAGGGCTCAACATTGCTGCGAGCTCCAAATCCCAAAACTTGCAAGACTTTCAGGTATGCATTATCATGTTTCCAATCCAACTTACCAAAAATCATGCATAGAAGGAAAGTTGTCATGCATTAGATGCTAGGAAACCCTTGACCAAAGTTTGACCAATTCTAACTCAACTTGGTCAAAACCAATCAAACTTTGTCCAAGTCAAAATTCATGTTGACTTCACTTAGAAATCCTAGCCTTTTGTTTGGTGCATAAAAAAAATGCATGAACATCTTGATTTGCATAAACCTCATTATCATGGTAAAAAAAAAAACGAGATGGCCCCACAGGCCACGTGGCCGTTCGATCACAAAAAAAAAAAAAAAAAACAAAAATACGTGCAAGAAAAATGTGAAAAAAAAAGAGAGAAAGAAATAAGAGAGCATGGACGAGAGAGAGAGAAGAAAGAAAGAAAAATAAAAGAAGAATTTCTCATTATCCTACTTCTATATGAAGTTTTCTTGATGGAAAAGGAACTTACTTGAAGCCATGGATGGAGAAGAAAGAGAACTTGAAGATCTTTGAAGAAGAAGAGAGGTTCTTGACCATGGAGCACTCTTGAAGACTTTTGCAAAAAAAAAAAAAAAAGCAATAAGAGCAATAGATCCAACCTCCCCTTGATTTTATAAAAGAGAGCAAACCAAAAGAGGAAACAAGGAGAAAAGCTAGGAGGTAAGTACTAAAAATTAGCAACTTTCCCAAAAGAAAGGAGATTTGAGATATTCTCTCCTAAAGAGAAAGATTCCTTGAGAAATTCTGTCGCAACCCCGGACCAAGTCGGTGGGCCTAATCCGGGATTGGGACTCTCATTTAAAATTAAACGAATGAATAGATATGATGTGTCAACAAGTGCACACATTTATTTAATTTCCCACAGGTGTCCGCGGTGAGGTTATCACAACATTATAAACATTTCTTTTAAATGCGGAAGCATGTAACAAATCAAATGTACAATTCATTTCTAGTCATAAGACTTAAAACACATGTATAAACAAAGTATCAGGGTGAGCAATGATCATTAGCATTTTCCCAAAAGTAATGTTAAGTATTTAAACAAAAGATCATTTAATTACATTCCCAAAAATAGAGGCCAACAAAGGCCAATATAAACGAAACAGTTTTCCAAAAGAATGAGTTATCCACAACTCCAAAATGAATCAAATCTCGAAGCAACCGAATGTCTACATAACATCATCGGCATGCCACTCGACTAATCGCTGCGGTTCGCCGACCGCCTCCTGAGGCTCCGCCTCGAGATAAACGATGTCTGGACCTGAGTACCAAAGAAATAGATCAGACACAACGGTCCGGCAGGTGGGTGAAAAGATATAACAATAAAACAATAATCGGATTTACCTTGGAAAATATTAAAACATGTTTAAATAATAACTTCGATAAAAGAAATGAATCATTTATCCAAAAACATATATGCAAAGTAAAACATGTAAAGGTATCCAAGGAATCAGGAAACAAACAAGATGGCAACCACACGAAGCTAAGTCCTCTATCACCGAAGTGACAAGAGCATATCGGGACGTTGATCTCAGTCACATGAGGTGAGGAGAAAAAATGATTATATAAATATACGTATAATATACGGGACATGACCACGGTAGCGAGCCGGGCATCGGGAACCACGGTGGCGAGCCAAGTATCGGGAACCACGGTAGCAATCCAGGGTATTGGGACAAGTGGGGGATCTCCAAATCAGTGGATCAGACTGACAAGGTTATCCAAGCTTAGTGGTGCCAACTCATAGGCCAAATAATAGAAATCAAGACATGTATGAGTAAATAAACGGGCGGGACGGGGGTGCTCAAAGGCACAACTGTTATTTCAGGTAGGGCAATGCACTTCGGGACTAGCAACTATTACAAGTGCAATTTCAATGCTTTCAGGAATACCGAGTCATGTAGTGTAAATCTCGGGAGCAAGGAAATACAATTGAACTACTGACGTTTCGGGCAAAATATCGGGTTCAAGATTTGTTTAAGGTGAATAGGGGTCCCGTATGTCGATTTAATAACAACTTAGTACTCCTTGAGTTTGGGAGACATACCAAGCTCCTTATACACCTTAGAAATCTCAAAATCTCAAATGAATCTTCGTATTGTGGGTTCTTTTTCAAACGGTTTCATACCTTGTCTATTAGGTCTCTCCGACACAAAGGGGGTTCTTAATGACCTCCCAAAACATTTAAACATCTCCTTATTACACCAAACATAGCCCCAGATGAACAGTGTCCATCGCTCGAGCGGACTTTAAGTTCGCTCAAGCAGTGGACTCTCTGGAATGACTCTAGGAGGGTTCGCTCGAGCGGACAAGGGTTCGCTCGAGCGGACCTGCCAAGTTTAGGTTGGCTCGAGTGAATTTCTGGTTCGCTCGAACTAACAACTCTCTGGATGGGTTCTGGGATTGTTCGCTCGAGCGAAGTGAGGTCCGCTCGAGTGAACTGTCCCCTGGATAATACGAACCCTTTTTCTGGCAGTTCGCTCGAGCGAACTATCTAGAAACTGATTCCGAGACAGTTCTGCTCTTCTCCTTTTCCTCTTCTTACAACATCCTTTGTACCTCATTTTTACATCAAAATGAGGGGCTCAAAACTCCCATCAACAATCATCCAAAACACCATAGAAACCTCCATAAACATTCATCAAATCTCCATAAACAATCAACCCAATCTCCTTATTCTTCATCTCATTCAACCTTAAAAGAAAGAGAAAAGAAACCACCATTCACAAGGATTCATTTGTACTACAATCAAGAATTAAATGAGGGCTATAAACCAACTTTTCCAAGACATTAAATGAACATTTATTTCAAACCAATGCAAGTCAATAAAAGCATTAAAAAAAATAGTGAAGTCATTTACATTTCTCATAAAAACCATTCAAAGCTCAAAATATCAAATCATCCACTTGCCTTAGGTCTCTAATCAAGAAAATCAAGCTCTAACACTCTTCCAAATCCAAGCTCCAAGGCTACAAGCAAAAACCCCCAAAGCAAAACCCTAAAAGAGTCAAAACAAGGAACAAGAAGGAAAAGCTTCAATAATGAGAATGGGGTTTCCCAAAGGCTAGAGAACATATATCTAGAAGATTGGAGAGGTGACTTACTTGTAGAGTCTTCAAAAACACTAAGCTAGCTCAAAGAGGGTCTTGGGACGAAAAGTTTTCTCCACCAATGGTATCAAAAGAGAGTTCTAGAAGAGATGAAGAAAATGGTGAAGTCCATTGATTAGTTTGGCAAGAGCTTGGTAGGAGATTGAGATGGAGAGAGCAAGAAGAAGAGAAGAAAAGCAAGAGAAACCCTAGGTTAGTGTATTTGTGCTGGAAATGGAGGAGGAGAAGAAGAAGAGTCTTCTTTTATACAAGTCAAGAGTGGGCTCCACCACTTGAGATCTTTGAGAGCGGAAATCATGGTTTTCGGGACTTCGAACGAATTCGATGAAGAAGGGAAAAACAATCGACGAAATATCTAGTTCCCAAAAAGTATATGTTTTGCGGGTTTCAGAGACATTGAAAATTGTATCCAGATTTTGGTGTAAAAGACTGTTTTGCCCTCAATGCTAGGAAAGTTGGGTTTCGGGTTCTCGAACGGAAATGGGATCAACATGAAAGTTGAAGAGATTAACGAGATAAGAAAAACAGGATTGAAATACAAATAACCGGAATCTCGAATAATCCCCCAAGTAAACGCATAGTCATAAAAGGAACCCCCAAAGGGCCCCATTAGACACAAATGCACTCAAAATTTCCTAAAGCTATATAAAAGATCTATTCTACTCCCAACTTAGCCAAAATTCACTAATCACGCTTAGAACTAATACACGACTGAATTAATACTAATCGATGTCTCTCAGGTCGAGGTCTTACAAATTCTCTCCAAAAGAAAGGAAACATGAGAGATTCTCTCCAATTAGGGATATTTTAAGATATTCTCTATCCAACGGATATATTTTTAGATATTCTCTACAAAATGACACCACATGAGATTTAAACCATCCTTAAAGCTTAAGGTCCCATGGGTTAGCCCACATGAGCCAGGTTTGACCACCTAGGCACTAAAAGAGGCTTCTAGTAAAAAAAATCCCACTTACCAAGAGCATACAAAATGGTTCCATGCCTCTTTTGAGTTAATTGGACCACAAAAAAAAAACCAAAGAAATCCAAGCCTCGTGAGCTTCCAAAACTCAAAACCATCCAACCTCATATACCAAATTGAGCCAAAATCTTGAAATTGACCTCCAAACCACTCCACTGGACCCAAAATAGTCCAAAAGAGTGACCAAAAACCAAATCCTAGTCCCCTAACTAGCCACATACATCTTGTTAGGTCACAAGGCCAAAACCAAAAACTAAATCCTGACCCCCTAACTTGCCACATACAGCTTGTTAGGTCATAAGGTTAAAAACCAAAAAACCCTTCTTGACCGCCTAATGTGCCACATAAAGCCCTTAGGTTCATCGGTTCAAAAAGAAAAACCCAAATCCAAATCTCTCATGTCATTTTCAAAACTTTGCCTTGAGATGGTACGTAATCCCTTTCACTACCAAAAAATCCCCTGGGAAACTCAAAAGGCTACCCTACCAAAAAGAAAACTGCTCAAAAACTCTTGGTCAAGCCAAAAGCTCTCCTTCAAACTTTTCTTCGAGGCACATCGACTTCAAAAGTTATGTAACTCGTCGCTGTACCTTGAGGGGGCATTTGTTGACACCAAAAATGTCACTTTGCCTCTTCAACATCGAAAGCTACATAAAGCCGCATCCTACCACAAACAGGCAATGTCACTTCAAGCATCAAATCTTGTCAGAACCAAACAAAAACTGCAAGATTCTTCAAAACAGCCAAAAGAGGAGTACACCTGAAGTTTCGGTCCATTTCAATATCATTTTGCCTAACTTCACTCCTCCAGCAGCTGAGCAAGAGCTCCCGGTGACAGTGAAGCCACAGACCTTGACACACAAAACAAAGCACATATCTAGCCTCAAAATGCTACTACGAGGCTCCACATCAAGTTTCAGGCTATTCCAACATCATTTGGCCCAAAAGGGAAACAGCCGCAGCAAAGTCAGCTCTCCCGACGGCGACAGTGTCAAAGACATCAAAACTTCAATCAGAGCCTACGGATGGTCCCAAAATACCTCCAAAAGGCTCCGTGTCAAATTTCAAGTCAAACCGACAACGTTTGGCCCTTTATCAACCCTCGAGCAGTAAAATCAAGCCTCTCAGCGACGAGATCCACTGAGACCATCACTCATCAAATAGAGCACATGGGTGGCTTCAACATGCTTGCAAAGGGCTACACATCAAATTTCAGGTCATTCCGACATTGTTTGACCTAATTTTGATTTCTAATGGAAAATCGGCAACAAAGTCTTCGGCCTTTCTAGAAAATAAGAAACTTTGTGCTCCAATTTGCACAGCTTCTCATCGAGTTTTCTTCAGAAGAATCAAGCCAATAAATGAGGAAATTGTCAAGAAAAATACAGGAGAAAAAAAGAATCAGAAATGATCGAGAAACGGCCGAAAAACGGCGATCAAAAAGGGGAAAAAACCCCCATGGTTGCCAGCAACCTTGGCCCATGGTGGCCGGCGGTGACTCTGGCCCATGGTCTTCGGCAACCATGGGTGCATGGTTGTCGACGACCCTAGAAATCCGGGTAGTCGGATTCCCGCCGAAAGGGCCATTTTCCACCCCTTTTCGCGTTTCGAGAATTCCAGCCCCTATGGTTTTCTGAAAATCTGATTTTTGGTGCTCGAAATCAGTTGATCTTCACCAGCATCTCAGATCTACCATCGAGAGCATGTGATCATCATTGCACGCTTCAAAATTGCCAATTGGCCAACCAATAAAATACACTTTCTGTCCGACCGATCAAGACATCGACAGGACAGATGTTACCAGCCCACTAATATTAATCAGTGTCTGAAGTCGGATCACCATCTGATATCAAACAACATGCGGATCCCTCGGCAACCATCGCAAGAAGAATTCCAAAAGACACGGTACGACCCCGACTCTTCGAGGTCCCTGGCAACCACTTAATGCAGTTAAATGACCTGTTTCATGACAAGTTAATAACTCATTATTTTGGACGGCCCAATCATAATCAAGGAACAAGGAGTTAAAAGTGAAAGTCCGGGGATCCTAACCCTAGAGGGGGGGTGAATAGGGTGTGCTACAGCTATGACCAATTTAGACCAAATTTAATTTCTTAACATAAACTAGTCACATGTGATTATTAATCAAACAATATGCGGAAGCTAAAAAAAGAATCACCACAAAGCAATCACCATCACACAAGGATTTATAGTGGTTCGGCCTCAATGCCTACATCCACTACCGGCTTGTGATCCAACACCCCACCGGATTTCCACTATTTATGCTTTTCAATAGGCTAAGCAATAACCTTTACAATATGCTTTTCAAGGCTTAGCAATAACCTTTACAATGATGTTTTTCAAGGCTCAATATCAACCTATACACTATGCTTTTATAGGCTAAGCAATAACCTCTTCAACCACAAGGTTGGTTATCTCACTAAGTTAGTGTCTATAATACACTTGATGGAGATTCAATTAAGCTCATTACATTGCCTCTTAATTAGGCGGATATGGAAGTGTAAAACTAACTCACACAAACACTTAATGAATGCAAAGATGTATGCTCATGGTGTGTGTGTGTGATGTCCTCAATCATTTTGAAGATGAAAGCTCATAAATGTATGCCTAAGGCTTTTGAAAGTTTTAGCTCAAAAACATTTATGATTGAGGATAGAATGCAAGTCACATGTTAAAAGTAACAACTTGTTAATGATGTCAAAGATACACAAGTTGTATGAAATGAATTAGCTCTAAACATGTGATGCATAGGGATGTCAATCAAATCAACAATGTAGCTCATAAATCATAAAAATAGATTTGATTGAAATTAGGGGACAAATCATATGTAATTATAAATACAACTTGAATATGATATACCAATCAATGCAAAGCAAGTTGTGAAACTTTAAAACAATAATACATATGATTTGTAAAGTATGTTGAATCCAAAACATAAGATACATTTAAAAGAGATTTTCTTATGATGGAAAAACAACATCCAAAGATTCAACCAAGTATATGAATCATGTTACATATGATTTCAAAGATTTTTCCATTAACATGATCTACTTAGATTTACCAAATAAAGTACTACTTGGATTGAATCAAATGGTGATGCATCCAAAACAATAGATCTATTCAAAATATAGAACATGCTAAGGATACAACACATCATAGTTTAACATGCTACTAAAGATTTATCAAAGATAAAACAAAACATGAAAACATATGATTTGTAAAGAAGTTGAATCCAAAACATAAGATAGTTTTGAAAGTGATTTTCTTATGATGGAAAACAACATCCAAAGATTCAACCAAGTATATGGATCATGTTACATCTAATTTCAAAGATGTTTCCCTTAACATGATCTACTTAGATTTACCAAAGATGAAGTACTACTTGGATTGAATCAATGGTGATGTATCCAAAACAATAAATCAATTCAAAACATAAAACATGTTAAGGACACAGCACAAACATAGTTTATCATGCTACAAATGATTTACCAAAAATAAAACAAAGCATGAAAAACATATGATTAAGGAAAGTAGAGCCTACTTGGTGATTTAACTTCATTAATCCAAGCTTTAGCTTTCCTAATGATCCCCTTCATCCCTTAGTTCATTTCCCTTCTATTTGCCTCAAAACCCCTCAAGGAGGGCCTTAAAATTCTCAACTTTTGGCAAAGGAAAGAACTCATATTTATAGCAAAAAGTGTCCAACGGCTAGTTCTCGGTCCACCTGCAAACAGGTCTCGGTCGACCGGGATCACACAACGGTCAGAAAAATGATCGTTGGGGCATCAGGGCCACTTTCTGCCTGCAGTGTTCCCGGTCGACCGGGACCCCTGGGCCGGTCGACCGGCCACACTACAGAGACCAAAATTCCCACTTTTGCATGTTTCAAAGATTTTCTTTATGGAACATTTTGGGCCAATAAATCAAGCTAGAATACATGTTTTAAATCATTCTAAGGGGTTTAAAAACATGAAACATAAAAAGCCTAAAATGATTCAAAACTTTAAAACCAAAGGCTAGCTTGATTTGTAAAACTCTTTTAAAAAACAAATGCATCCAAGTTTTAAAAGAAAATCATGCATAAATAGATACATTTACAAAACTTAAAAGCAATGCATTAATAAAACAAGATTTCAAGTTTATCTAAAACAATGCAAGTGTGTAAATCAAATGATGCTTGAATGATTATGCATCCATCAAATTGCAATCTACAAAATTCCTAACAATCTCCCCCTTTGCAATTTGATGGCAACACACTCACCACTGAATATACACACTAAGTCTTCAGCTCCCCCTCAGCTGGACAAGTCTTGAAATCTTCTTGGATGCTCCTCCTCTTAGCTTGGGCTCTTGGACTATTTCTTCCATCTTCTTGATGCTTGGTGCTTGATCATTCTTCAATCTTTCTTTCTTTCTTTATGGCCAAGCATCTTCTTTAGCTCCAACCTTTCTTTCTTCTATTTGCTCTCCCCCTTTGATCATGCCTCTCTCTCCCTTTGGCAAGATATGCATTCTCTCCCCTTGTAGAAGATCATACACAACTCTCCCCTTAGGAAGCTTGGACATTCTCTTCACCCTTCTTGAGAACTTGAATGCTCTCTCCCCTTTTGAAGAATAGGAGATTTTTGAGTACTTGGATGCTCTCTCTCCCTTTGCCATTAAATTGCAAAGGTACCTACACACATGAAATAAGGAAAATACCTTTTAGTAGCACCTGTTAACAAAAGAAATCGAAAATGAAATACATAACAGGCTATCATGTATGGAAGTTATCTCTAAGGGTTCAAAGGCAATCCAAGGGTCAATTTGATCAAAACTAATACTTCCTATGAAGGTTTACACTCCCCCTCAATCCATTCTCTCCTTTTGTCAACATATTGACAAAGATTTAACTATTAGATGCAAGAAGAAGATGGTTTAACCAAATGAGGGTCAACTTCAAGGAAAGGATTAGATTCATCTAACTATAAGGCTCAATATGATCAAATTACCAAAAGAGAGCAAGGTCAATGAGAAAAGCAATCATGGATACCAATTGGAAAAACAAAGGATACCAATTGAGATTTAAAGATAAGTCTATTAAACACAATCACTCTAAAATGGATTTAAAAATATAACTATTAGAAAAAAATCCAAATTAGAGCTATCCATGATGAAATGGGGTTTATTAATCATAGCATCAAATAATGCTTTTTAGGGAATATTTTCGAAAATTGAGGTAATATGTCAGGTCTCGAGTCCAGGGGTCCGAACCAATGTGGAATCGGATCCGGACCCATTTACTTATCGGGGCCTAAATAAGGACCCAGACCCGGTTTTTAATGAGTCGGAACCTTCGGGTAATCGGAGAATCGGGTACCCATTTACGTGCCTAGTTTTAGAGTTTTAGAGAGAGAAGTGGAAACGAAGGGCAACTCGTTTTTAAAGACTTTCTAGGTAAGATCGAATAAATGAAAAGATGTACATTTATAATGCAAATACAAACTAACATTCTCTTAAGGATAAGAATAATCCGCTAATCACCAATATCCTAACAATCCTATTAATCCTAATCCTAACGGTTTCTTCAACATCCCCCTTAATCATGTGATCCTAGACAAGATCTGTGATTGCTCGTTGACATTAAAAATAAAATAAATAACCCTTTTGATCTAAAAAAATTAAATATCTTGCAAAATCAATCATCATGTTTTCTTGGTGATCACCATCTGTCCGGAAATCCATCACCGTCGCAACCCACTCCTTTTTTAGTATATCAGTGCCAGTGGCCCATTGGATTAGATCTGTCGCGATTTCTTCCAGAAGCTTCGATCATGCAATTTTGATGAAGACGCTAAGATCGATCGTGCAATTTTGATAAAGTTGGTGAGATCGTAGTACTTAGATGAATGGGTAGGTAGCAGAAGATGATCATTTCTTTATTGAAATAGAAGAATTGACGGTCATAATTGCATCATTATCGAGCCCAAGCTCTGATACTTTCGACTATGTTCCCATAATTTCACCGTAACTTTCATTAGATGAAAAGATATACATTTATAATGCAAAAACAAACTAACCTTAAGATAAGGATAAGATAATCCACTAATCACAGTTTCTTCAACAGTTTTACCAAAAACCATTATTATTTTTTCCTTCTTGCAAGATAAAAACTTGACAGCATTGGGCTAATGGGTCTACTTAGGTCTGACAAGCCTTGCTATAATCAAGCCAATGCCGAGTCTGATAAAGGCCATTGGCGCCACTCTTAAATCATCATGAGAGGGTATAAAAAGGGTTAAGGAGAGATTCGCCTCCTGAAAGTTGTACTGTTAAATTTTATCAAAAAGTGAGGCAACCTTTTATTCTCATGAAAATATCCTTAAATGTTTGGTTTGCCCATACAGTTATTTTTATATATTTTAAGTTCAACAAATTTCAATACAAGGACAAAGTTTCAAGGATCCGGATCCCCTGTTTTGTACAGGGGATCCCTGTTTGGGCCTATCATTGTGTGCCACATCGACGAGAGAATGAGTGTACAGCACAAGAGAATGAGTGTGCCTATTCTCTTGTCTATGTGGCACAAGGGGATTGACCCCCTGTTTGGGCAAAACAGGGGATCCTGTTCCAAGTTTCAAAAAAAAGTATTTGATCCAAAATTATAAAAATATTGATAATAGAAATATTGGAGTTTGTCTTCCTAATACAAGTGATTAAACTCACATTGTAAATGAGTAACTGAGAAATTATTATAGTAGCAGAATTATTTAAGAAATTTCTAAATTAAAAATAAATAAACTTTTGAACGAAAATAAAATTATTCTATCTTTTTACCTTATTTTTCAGTTGTCTCCAATATCTTAATTATATTTCAGTTGTACGAAATAAAATGATAAAAAGATTAATAATATAAAAATAGAATATTCTGTTTCATCAACTAATTAGTTGATGAAAAATAATCCAACTTATCCAGATATTTTACAATGTCTAATATAACTCCGATAAATACAAAAGTTTGAAACGTACTTAATTTTTTTATTTCCTTAAAACTCATATAAGCTCTGAAATAAAGTTACAAAACAAAATCTCAAAAGCCAAAGATATCAAGAGAGTATATGGAAACGGAGAAGCTAAAAATATCAATAGATGTAATGAAAAGAAAGTGGGAGGAAACCAACAGATGTTGTTATGCTATTTATCATGTATAATTTATTCTAGGTGCATAACATATGTATGATAAATCGTGTGTAATTAACTTGTATACCAATGTGCCATTGTTGATAGCTATAATACAGGTCAAATGCCACTTAAACTTTATTCTGACTGCGCATTAGACCTACATTAACCCATCGATTTTTTTTTGTCAATATGATCTTTAATATTACAAAAATGAGAATTTTCAAATCAATATCTTTCGAGGTGCATTTGTGCAACAAGAGAATTCCACGTAAAGAGGAAAATTGTCCTAATTCTCCATGTAGTCAACTGTTCTGATGTTTGGTGTGATACATTTTCTTTTTCATAAAAATAAAAAAATGAATTGATTTTTCTCTCAAGAGGATCTTAATTTCCTATGGGATGGGTAGGATGTAGAATTCTTCTCTCCCATGGAAACAGAAATCTTCAAAGTACAGAATATGCTCATTGCAAAACCATTGCACAAACAAGTCCTTAAACTATAGAGAGCTTCTAAATGCTCCTCACATTTTTCTTTGCACACCCACCATTTAATATATATATATATATATATTATGAATATACCCTTGTAGTAAATCCCCAAACTGCCCCTTCTCCCCCTCCCCTTCTCCACCTCCTTATCCATCCCATCTCCATCGCCTAGCAGCACCACCATCGTACCTTTCACAGCCATGCCCTCTGCCACCTCCCCTTCTCCACCTCCTTTTCTATCCCCATTGCCTCTCTCTCTCTCTCTCTCTCTCTCTCTCTCTCTCTCCCCCCCCGCCCCCCCTTTGGCAGTGCTGCCGAAGGGGCAGTGGTGGCTGGGTGGGGTTTGAGGTGAGGTTACTTTAGATATTATGGGGGTGTGTAAAGAAAATTTTGAAACCTTCAAATTCAAATGGTGGGTGTAAAGAGAAAGAGGGTGTGCAAATAAAATTGGAATTGCATTTAGAAGCTCTTTAAACTCTATTTTGATGCTTCCTATTTAGAACACTAAGCCCACATTTCACAAGTCCAAGCCATCCATTCTAATTTATGTACTCAGTAGTCTCCGTGAATTGTCACTCACTCGTGAATTATAACTTTTCTACTAAAGTTATAATAAGCTACTAGCAACAAACGCCCGTGCTAATTAGCCCGGGCCAAAACAAAGATATAGTAAATTATTATAATAATTAAAACTATAAAAGAAGAATCCACTATTATTATTTTTCAGAATTTTTGGAAGAAAATAAAGTGGAAAAAGATCTTAAGATTTCATGGTGAAAGAAAGAAATTATGGTGAAAAATAATAATGAGAAACTTGTAATATCACACCTATAAAATCTTTTTAAATTGAAAAAATGCATGGGTTGAAAGTCCCCACTAAAAAAGATAAAATTCTTGATGGAAGAAAAAAGAAAAAATGATACCATTCAAAGAAGGAAAAAAATGAGAAAAGAAAAAAAAAATGCGTCCATTTTCCTACAAACACATCAGTACCCGACTGGGGCTCAATCTGTTAGGTATATTGTGTGGAGTTTGAGTATGGCTGAGATGAGTCCCTTGAAAAGAAAAATAAAAATAATAAAGTAAAATAAATAATTAAATAAAGGAAATCGATCCTTTAATTAGTTTTCACTTTCCTGTAAAGAAATAAGGTACAAATCAAACCAAAGATGCCATCATTCTTTGGAGCATCTCAGTGTAAATGAATCGATCCAGAAATTAAGAAAAAGAACAATGAATGTATTACCATTCTCGTGTACATCTGAACCATGGATCTTGAACACAAGGTAACTTACATACCAGTAAACAAACTTCCATAAAAAAACCTAATCAATTCCATCATAAGATTTTGTCAAAGCAAACTTGTAGGCCCCTTTCCCACTCACCAGAACGACACCAATGCCCCAAAACACTACCCACTCGTTTTGAGCCTACTTACCATTGAAACACACATGCTTGAACCTGCAAATCAAACCGGAGGGCGGAATGGAAAGGCATGATTAGTTTTTATAAAAGTAATTTAGTGGATTCAAATGATTTTGTTTGAGTTTTTGAATAATTTTCTAATTTAGAAGTCTATGGATGAGTCCAAAAGTGATGTGGCAAATTTAGACATGTATGGGAAGCTAAATAGGCAATGAATATATAGGTCACTCAATAGGGTCTAAACCATGTTGGGACCCACATTTTGATGGGCTGGATCGACTGATATTTGTATCTAATTAACCATGACCTTGGTCCATTGCGTTGCTAAGTAATGGCCCACTAAACAAATGGCTTTGTCTAGATTCCAGTGAACCACAAATCGAGCTGATGTGGTTGGTCCCATGGTTGATTGGAGATCCTCACCGTACTTGCATTTTGCATTGGTGTGTCTTTCTTAGCCACTATGCGTGGGCCACAAAAGACAGAATATTTGGGGAGGATATTTTATTGCAATCAAAAGAGATTTTAGGGGATACTGATTGAGAGACATTAGGAGATAGAAGATATGGGTAGCAATACTTTGGGAGAAAAAATAGTGGAATGTGATGACATGGTTCCTTAAATCAATGTAAGTTTTTCGTGTATATTTATTTAAAAGGAGAGCTTCTTCGATGCTGACGTGGCACCCTTCACAGCCCACCTCCCCGTTTGCTTCAATATATATAATTGTTTCTTTGTTTACCAATGGATGTAGAGAGATTTTTGGTCGTGCATATAAAAAATGTTTATAGGCATGGCCCACTCGAAAAGGCCTCCGATGATAAATTTGAATGGGTCATACACTATGTTACACCTCATTTCGAGTTAATTAAGATTAACTCTAATTAATCAAGATTAATGCATATTAATCATGATTAATCAACTTAAATGTGATTAATGCCTAGAAAGGATCAAATTAGTCACACTTGAATTAATTAAGCATAATGAACAAGTTTGAAAGAGATTGGTTTAAAGGGGTTGAATTTAGACCCAAATTAGTGGAATTAAGGACTTGGTTGTAAATATGGATTTATGCATATTTCGTCGGATACGATGGAGATTTATACCAACATTTGTATCTTAATGAGTACAACGATTTTTATAACATACACGTTTTCATTTGACTTCAAATGAATTAAATAAGTCTTGATTTGACTTAAATTTAAAGTGTGTAAAATATATGGGGGCTGAATGTAAAAGTTCTATTTAAAAAGAGTTGAGAAGAGCTTAGAATCCATTTTCAAACGGTGGATTATTCTGAAGCAACTGAGATAGCTTAGGTTTTTCCTCATAGCTTTCTTCTTCATCGGATGTTCTGAATAGGAGCTTCACGAGTGAGATTTGAAGAAAGAAAGATCAATTTCTATAACTTTTTTTTTTTTATCATCTTCTTCAATCTTGTTAGAGCTAGAGTGGAGGAAAATTTTAGAACTTCTTTTCTTTGATTACAAGTAGTTGAGACTCTTTGTTAGATTTACAAGTGTTCATATGTGATTAGAGCTATATCATATATAGCTCATAAAGGATTCGTTTTGGGGATTTTCTTGATGTTAGGTTATCAAAGAGGGTTTTGGTTAGAGGTTTTTGATCTCAAGGCAAGCTAGTAAAAGGGGTTTTGAATCAAACTTGACAATAAGGCAAGTATAATCAGTTTATTAATGATTGAATATTAATAGATGTAGTTTCCATTTGATTTATGAAAGTTAGATTCATAAACCATGTTGTATATTGATGTGGAGTTGATTTAAATGAATGGAATGATTGTATGGTGATTAAATGATGGATTAGAAGTGATATTTTTCAGGAGAAATGGAATTTGAGTAGGGAACAGGAGGTTCCATGAATTATTTGCAAGTTGTGAATGAATTTGCAATGAAAGAGAGAATGGTTCAGAATTCTGAAATGGAAGTCTGAAGCGTTCACTCGAGCGAACATGGAGTCCGATCGAGCGAACCGTCTTCTGTGTGCATCCGCTTGAGCGAATGTATATCCGCTCGAGCGAACCCGATACTGCCTGATTACTGTCTGTCATCGCTTGAGAGAACGATATTGGTCGCTTGAACGATCAACTTTCTGTGAGGTATCCGCTCAAGCGAACCTGAAGCAAATGTTTCAGGTTGTTTTCTCGATTGAGGTTCGATTTCCTTCTCGTTATTAAGAAGAATTAGTGATTATAGCCGATAACTAAATTATATTTAGTTAATCAATGATGGAATTTGTTTGACCAAATGGTCAATCAAATATGATTTAAAGGATACTTTGGTTTTTCCAAGAATTATATTTCTAGGTTTGAGACTAAAGTGAATTATGGATAAACCCAAGCTGATAGAACTTTGGGTTCAATTCCCGTATTGTAAGAGATGAGCCTATTGATTAAATCAAGGCTGTCAACATTGTCTTACCTCCATGGTTGTTAGTCAAGGGGACCTTAATGTTCAAAATGCACATAAATTGTGATGTCCATCGGGAATAACACGTACATTAAATAACTGAAGATTATACCTAATAGGTTGGTATTACTTGATTGAAATTGTTTATTAAATTATATCCATTAATTTGTCATTGAACAGAATTAAATGTTAACTATGTTGTTCTTGAGTCTGGCACTACATAGTGATTTCAGTAAGCTCATTAGAGTTGTTACTGCTGCAGCAGATTATTTGGGAGTGTTCCATAACTCCGTGGTGTTGTCAGTTGTCCATGGGCTGGGCACTGATAAATCCCACAATATATGAATCCTTCCGTATGGAAGATGGAAATCTTTCCTTTTTAGGAAGATGAGAATTGAAATGAAATGCTATTGTAGTTTTTGCCAAATAATAAAGACTCTTATTGATTTGAAGTAAATGGTAATAGTATTGGTCTAACATTGGATTAGACAAATTAAATTGTGAATTAGCATATTAAATCATGTACCTGTTTATACATTGCTAAATTGCCAAATTCATAATGTTATTGATGGCATTACAGGCACAACTACTCATGCCGATCCTTCTGAGGCCACAGCGCCAGCGGAGACGACCGATCCGATTCCTCCGGGAGGACTAATTGAGTGGAAATGAGACGATAACATTTAATATGAATTTTTGGATAACAAAGTCAGTAAATGGAAATTATTGGAACGTTTCACACTTTTGATCCTTGCATTGTATTTAAATATGCAAGTGATTGGTTTCATACATGGTGTAAATAAGTTTTGTTTATACATAAGCAATGTATATTTGTTTATATTCCGCATAATATGTAATTGTTATCCCTTGTGAATTTTATGTAATTGAAGTTCACGGGAGTAAGTATGCGACGCGACTTGGGGTTTCTTGGATTAATCCTAATCTTGGGCTCGGGCCGTGTCACACTACCATCCCCCATGAATGTCACCCATTCCATGTTTTAACAATGATCTTAATAGTATTTACCATTGGATTGAAATTTAAAAAAATGATGTATTATAAAATAAGGGGTTAGGATCATCTAATTGACACGAGATTCTGCACACAAGTGGGTTGCATTAGATATTTTGATCCCCACCTTCCCATTAATTGACGTGGTCCCAGGTGGACCCCCACAATGTTGTGCATGAATTGCTCTAATGAGCATGTGCTCACCTTTTTTAGGTGTGTAAGACTCCCTTATGATCAATCCAATCCCCCTTCACGCTTACTACCCACAATGATGTGTGTCAAATTTGGGCTGGTGTCAATTCATGGGGTAGTGAGCATGAAGGCGGTTGGATCGATCACAAGGGAAATTCACAAAATGTCTCTTATGAAAGATGTCCTTATGAGAGGTACACACACATCTTTTGTTGCAGTTTGATCAAAATGAACTAGGATCGAATCCGATTCAATCGAACTAATCTCCCAGTTTAATGAACGCTCGGTTTCTTAAACCATGACTATTTCCTCACACCATAAATATAGAAAGGATAGAAGACAAACAACCCAATAGAAACTGTTAAGCTTTGTTTGGTATCTCTACTCTTTTTTCGATAGACCCATCAAAATAGAGCATTAAAACAAGAACTATAAAAAAAAAGAGGTTAGAATAAAATAAAATAAAAAGTGTTTGGTAATACAAAGATCTATGTTAAATAGAATTTTTTATATCAATGGTTGAAAGTTCTTCATAAATTTCTCGATATCCACAAGGTATCAAGCCTTAAAAATTAACCCTATGGCTGTGTTCAACCTTCCAAAGAGATTTAGTGGTTTAGATCTTGTGTTGGGGCCCACATAATCCAAAAAATTACATCCAATGGATCAAGTTTTTGGAACATGCCTCGAGATTGGTGTTGATCCAACAGCTGAAATTTGGTGTAATGGTCGTGTTTGATCTTTTTAACATTTCCAACGATTTGGATCTTGATTTTGAAAGTCCGCGATCCAAACCATAACACAATGATTTATAGTGGTTCAGCTTCAATGCCTACATCCACTATAGCTTGTGTTCCTACAGTTTCCTACCGAATTTTCACTGTCTATACTTTTCAACAGGCTATGCTTTTCAAGGTAAAGTAATAACCTCTTGAGATTTATGATTCGACCCCTAACCTTTACACTTATGGTTTTCTAAGGCTAAGCACTAACACATGCAACCAAAAGATTGGTTATCTCTCTAAATAGTGTCTAGAGTACACTTGATGAAGATACAATTTTGTCTTAATATAATGCCTCTAAATAGGCGGATATAAAAGTGAAAATCTAACTCACAAATACACTATATGAATGCAAAGATGAATGCTCAATGTGTATGCATAATGTCCTCAATCAATTTTGAAAATGAAAGCTCATATATGTTTGCCAAAGGCTTTTAAAAGTCTTAGCTCATAAAAATATTTTTAATTAAGGCAAGGTTGCTAATCACATGTTAAAAACAACTTGTAAAAGATATACCCACCTAGTTCAAGCAAGTTGTGAGATTTTAAGAACAAAACATGTAATGCATGAGGTCTTCAATCAAATTTAAAAATGAAGCTCAATACATGTATGCTTAAAGCATTTGAAAGTGTAAATCACAAAAAGATATTTGATTGAAGTGAAAAGGCAAATTACATGTAATTAAAAAACCAACTTGCAAATAATATGCCTATCAATGCAAACTAAGTTGTGTGAAACTTTAAAACCAAATACATGTGATTTTTGAGTGTTGTTGAATCCAAAACATAAGATAGATTGAAAGTGATTTTCGTATGATGGAAATCAACAACCAAAGATTCAATCAAGTAAATGAATCATGTTACATGTGATTTCAAAGGTAATTCCAAAACATGATTCACTTAGATATACCAATTTGAGTCCAACTTTGTGTGAATCAAGGTTATGCATCCAAAACAATAAATCAATTCATATTTATATTAATGTTAAGGATACAAGAATTCATAGTTAACATGATAAAAGCTTTAGCTTCCCTTTTTTTTACCATCTAGCCTTCCTTAACTTATTCTCCTTTGTTTTGCATCAAAACACCTCTAGGAGACCCTCTTGGTTCCTCAATTTTGGCCTTGGAATGAGCTGTTTATATAAAGAAAGTTGTCCAACGGCTATCTGGTCGATTAACCGACTTCAAGTTCGGTTAACCGAACTCCCAACGATAAAAAAAAGGGGTAGTTTTGACCATTCTGTAACTTGAACCGAAGTGGGTTCGGTCAATGTTCAATTAATCTACATCTAGAGTTTGGTTAAAATGAAATTATTGCAGAAAAAACACTGTAGCAAAGTACTATAACATAAAAAAAATTGCCTTCTAAAAAGATTAAGTAAAGTGCTACTCCAAAGTATTTTGCTAGTGGGAGATCTGGGCCATAGAAGTCATGCTTAGATTCATGTATAAATCAATCTAAAAGGGTTTTCCAAAACATGAACCTATCAATGCCTAAGATGCTTTACAAATCTACATCCAAAGGCTTTCATGATTCGAAAATCTCATTTTCAAAACTTAATGAATCCAAGTTTGAAATCCAAAACATGCATGTAACATAAGTTCAAAAAGTTTTAAAACAATGCACGTGAAAATAAAGGTTTCAAGTTTTTCAAAATCAATACTCATATGAAAACTCGAATGATGCTAAAATGATAATCCATCCATCAAATTGCAACACACAAAATCTCTAACAGATTTACACTCCCAGAAATAATTTAAAAAGAAAAACATTACTGCCCTTGGACAAATCCAATATTGAGCAAAATAAAACATCAATGGTTGATATTGTTTTGCAAATATCTCGAGATCCACATGGTTTCAAGCCTTGAGAATTGACAACATAGTTGTTTCCAGCCTTTCAAAAAGATCTAACAGTGTGGATTTTGCGTTTGGGGCCCACAAATTCTAGAAAATCGCGTCCAATGGCTCGTGTTCTTTTGCACATCTCGAGATTAGTGATGATCCAACGGCAGAAATTTGGTGTCATGGCCGTATTTAATCTTGTGGACATTTTCAATGATTTATGTAACACCCTAATTCCAAATACCGAGTTTATCGCCAAGGTATCCAAATTTAGCGCATTACTTCCAGAATAAATTGGGAACTTCTAGGATCATAGGTCCCCAATAATGTCCAATTTAAAAAATTTTAACAACATTGATGACAACAGTTAATTTCGAAAGCACATGAAAAATAGCAGAAGCAAATATCATATAAACGGAAGCAGATAAAGAGGTATCAGTCTCATAAAACAACTGTAAAAGCAGAGCATAAGTCCATCTAGTCTCAAAGTGAAAATATAATGTGTACATAACTAGATAAATGTTCCCCTAGTCTCACCACAAATCTCTGTCTCTAGTGCCTCCTCAATAGGGGTGAGCGTCTGTCTAACGAACCGAAGTTTCGAACCGAACCGAACTGAAATATTTTATTTGGTTCAGTTATGCGGTTAAATTGGTTAGATTCGGTTAAGATTTACAGCAAATTTGGATAATATAGTTCAGTTCGGCTTTAGATTTTTTTCACCAAATTAACTGAATTAACCGGATTTATTAATATACATATAAAAGTTTGTATTTTAGATATATAAAATATATAAACTCTTAAGACTGATAAACTGTTGAATACTTGACTTTAATATCTTTTTTATTTTGGATATTTAGAATTTGCTAGTTGTCTTTACTTTGGGTTTTTTTTATTATAGAGATGTTCCCAACAAATTTGGGCCCTATAACAAAGTCCAACATATGGCCTTTCGACCGAATTGACCGAAATTTAACCGAAATATTTTCGGTTTAGTCGAATTCGGTTACAACTCATAATTCGGTCGGTTCGGTTAAGAATTTCTTCGACCGAAATATTTCGGTTCGGCCAAAATTTCAACCAAACCGACTGAACCGACCGAATACTCACCCCTACTCCTCAAGGTCAACCGTGGGTCCGAGACCCACCCATACTTGTCTACCGCTAGCACCTCGAGGAGCACCTCACCCTCGGGGATGGGGTCAGTAATGATACCTAAGTACCAAGTATGATGGGTCAAGTCCAAAGGACCTGGAGCACAATATATATATATATATTACATAGTATGGATGCATCAAAAGGGAATAAGGACAATAATATAATTAATTGAGTAATAAAAGTACAATACTAAGCAATCGTGCACAATGTAAACCAATAATTAGGATCAACGTAAAGTAAACATTCTAAATAACCATCTAAGCGATAAGGCACATTCACTTAGGCTAGCAACGCGAGATACTATATGTCGCGACCCTCTCGTACTACCTTCGAGTTGCGGCGGAGAAATGCACGGGATTATAGCCCGGCCATTACCTAATTTACTGGAGTCTATCAGCTGTCTAATAGTATCGTGCAGTGTCGCGTGATATCCAGTGGTGTACGCCAACCTCTATTACACATCATTATAACCGTTATATAATTAGCTCGTACTAAAGGTGATCAGTGTCAAGGCTAAGCTCATATCAACCGAGTGAATGTTTTATGCCGACTCATAAGGAACCATACAATAGGTAATTGCCTGGCTAGGCTATCCTTGCATGAGCAAGGTCGTCACATGTCCAAACAAGGTCCAATATCATAATCCAATCCACAATCCATATCCATCATCCATTTCCATATCCATGAGCCATCATCATGATCATCATTCATTTCCATAGCATTTTCATTTCCTTGTATAGATCAATCATATTGATCCATTTCATGTCCCATCCATAAATGGGTCCCTAGAATAAGTAATACATTCATCTACTCCAAGGTCATCTTATCCATCCCTTACTTAGTCCATAGAATAGCTCACCTAGCCACAAACACGAGTAAAGTGTTCTCCAACCATATACCGAATCACCTCCGGGAAATCCTAGATAAAGGCCGTCCATTTTCCATTTATTAATTAGGTGTAACATTGATAAAGATAAGAGTGAACAATAAATATAAAAGTACATCTAACCATATAACATCCATATTAATCAAGGGAAGGAGATAACAAGGTCCACCTAGATTAATGTCACACTTTCAGGTCCAAGGTCACACTTCACCCAATTCTATCATTAAAGGAATCTCAGATGCCAAAAGGAGCATATTTGGTGCTCTGAAGTTACGAGCATCTAAAACCACTTTTAAGGACCGAATTGGATTTCATTTATAGCCCTAGACCCTACTTTGGGTGGCCACATTGGTCAAAGTTAAGCTCAACCCTTGACTCATGCTTGGCACATCAATAGAAGTCCACATGGAAGGTCAATGGGCACCACATAAGATCAAAACATAAAGAGTACAGAAGCTGGAATACACTGACTACAGTGTAGGCGGTCGACATCATATAGGGGATGGTCGACTAAATGCACTAAGGGGATCTGGGATCTGTCTTTCAGGTTGTCTCAGGTACAGTGTATCCGGTCGACATCTTGGGCGCCATGGTCAATCACATACACAGATATCAGAAGGACAAAAACCTGGCAGGCATGTCTCAGATTTGAGATTTATGCCGATCGACCGATCGACACCCTACATGGGCAGTTGACCGACTACATAGGAGTAGCTGGGACCTAGTTTGTTAGTTGTTTGACTCTGGGCAGTGTACCCCGTCGACATCTGGCCAAGACATAGTGAAGACTAGTTCTTAGTTGATTCAAGAGTTCGTAATGTCTCCGGTCAACATCCTACATAGGTGGTCGACCGGGTACACATGAATTTCAATCAATACAAAACCATGCATAAACATGAAAACTCCTAATCCAATCATCACAATCTCAATAGTTATGGGCCATTGATCTTCCAAATGGGAGATCCCATTCATCAATGGTCCAAATCCACAACAAAAGGCATAAAAGGAGAGAGAGATCTAAGCAATAAAAAATCCCTATGAATAGAAATTACAGAATTCAATGAAGAGTACATGCATTCTATGCTAAATGAATACATTTTACTTGCCTCTTGGTCCAAATCATGGTCTTTTGGCTTGATCTTCAAGATCCAAGTTCCAATTCTCTAATCCAAGCTTCTAAGTTCTCCAATACCCAAAATAGTCCCAAAAAAACTCAGATCTATCAAGATCTACAGCTCCTACACCCAAATCCCAAGGAGAACAGAGATAAGGGAAATGAATTCTAAGAGAAGGAGGAGATTTACAAAGAAATTAAGCTAAGGAGAGAAATTACCTTGGTGTGAAGAAGAGAAGGAGATCTAGAGAAGGAGCTGGTTCTCCTTGCTTGGAAATGGTCGTAGCTTGGAGTGGTCCTTGCTCTCTTGATAAACCCTAGATCTAGGAATCTTTTGATGGAGGGAAGGGAATCTTTGGAGGGAAATGGAAGAGAAAGGGATGGAAGAAGAGAGAAATGGGAGGGAAAAATGGAGGGAGAGAGAGATGAGATTGGCATGGGACGGGATGGATTTATATATATAGACTTTGGTTGGTGTAATGACCAAAGAGTCCTTCTTAGTTAATTATTGTTTAGGATAAGTACTTGCTCATTTAGGGTATTTTAGGTTTTAAATGCAAATTCTCCATGAGACAACCCTCCTATTAGTTCTAATCACTTCTAGAGGCCTCTAACCAACTTGTTAGGGTTTTTATAGATTGCAAGTTGATGGATGCATTTTCTTATTAGCATCATTTGATTTACACACTTGCATTTGTTTTAGATAAACTTGAAATCTTGTTTTATTCATGCATTGCTTTTAAGATTTGTAAAAGTATTGATTTATGCATGATTTATATTTTCATCTTGGATGCATTTGTTTTAGAAAAGAGTTTTCAAGAAATCAAGCAAGCCTTTGTTTTAAAAGTTTTCAAATCTTTTTAGGCTTTTTATGTTCATGTTTTAAAAACCATTAGAATCTTTAAAACATGTTTTTAAAGCTTGATTTAGTAGGCAAAAAGGTCCCCCAAAGAAAAACCTTCAAATATGCAAAAGTTGCATTTTTTGCAAAAAGGGGGTGTCCCGGCAGTGTCGCCGGTCGACCGAGATACAGGTCTCGGTCGACCGAGACAACTGCAGGCAGAATTTTGCCTGTAGCCCCAACGGTCAGAAATCTGACCGTTGTGTGTTCCCGGTCGACCGAGACCTGTTTGCCGGTCGACCGAGAACTAGCCGTTGGCAACTTTTTGCTATAAATATGAGTTCTTTCCTTTGCCAAAAGTTAGGAATTTTTAACCCCTCCTTGAGAGGATTTGAGGCATATCAAAAGGGAAAAGAACCAAGGGATGAAGGGGATGATTAGGAAAGCTAAAGCTTGGATTAATGAAGTTAAACCACCAAGTAGGCTCTTCCTTCCTTAATCATATGTTTTCATGCTTTTGTTTTATTTTTGGTAAATCATTTCTAGCATGTTAAACTATGTTTGTGTTGTGTCCTTAACATGTGTTATGTTTTGAGTTGATTTATTGTTTTGGATACAACACCATATGATTCAATCCAAGTAGTACTTAACTTTGGTAAATCTAAGTAGATCATGTTAATAGAAAAATCTTTGAAATCATATGTAACATGATCCATATACTTGGTTGAATCTTTGGTTGTTGTTTTCCATCATAAGAACATCTCTTTCAAAACTAACTTATGTTTTGGATTCAACTTCTTTACAAATCATATGTTTTCATATTTTGTTTTATCATTGGTAAATCTTAGTAACATGTTAACCTATGATGTGTTGTATCCTTAGCATGTGTTATATTTTGAATAGATCTATTGTTTTGGATACATCACCATTGATTCATCAAAGTAGTACTTTATCTTTGGTAAATCTAAGTAGATCATGTTAATGAAATATGTAACATGATTCATATACTTTGTTGAATCATTGGTTGTTGTTTTCCATCATAAGAAAATCTCTTTCAAATGTATCTTATGTTTTGGATTCAACATCATTACAAATCATATGTGTATTATTGTTTTAAAGTTTCACAACTTGCATCACTTTGATAGGTAAATCATTTCAAGTTGTATTTATAATTACATATGATTTGTCCCCTCTTTTCAATCAAATCTATTTTTATGTTTTGATCTTCATTGTTGATTTGATTGACATCCCTATGCATCACATGTTTAGAGCTAATCCATTTCATACAACTTGTGTAACTTTGATATCATTAACAAGTTGTTACTTTTAACATGTGATTGCATTACTTCCTCAATCATAAATGTTTTTGAGCTAAAACTTTCAAAAGCCTTAGGCATACATTTATGAGCTTTCATTTTCAAAATGATTGAGGACCACACACACACACTTCATATACTTTCATCTTTGCATTCATAGTGTGAGTGTGTATTAGATTTTCACTTCCATATCCGCCTATTTAAGAGGCATTGTAATGAGCTTAAATGAATCTCCATCAAGTGTATGCTAGACACTAATTTAGTGAGATAACCAACCTTGTGGTTGAAGAGGTTATTGCTTAGCCTATAAAAGCATAATGTATAGGTTGATGTTAAGCCTTGAAAAGCATCAATGTAAGGTTATTGCTTAGCCTTGGAAAGCATATTGTAAAGGTTATTGCTTAGCCTATTGAAAAGCATAAATAGTGGAAATCCGGTGGGGTGTTGGATCACAAGCCGGTAGTGGATGTAGGCATTGAGGCCGAACCACTATAAATCCTTGTGTGATGGTGCTTGCTTTGTGGTGATTATTTTGTTAGCTTCCGCATCTTGTATGATAAATCATCACATGTGACTAGTTTGTTTTAAAGAAGTTAAATTTGCTAAAATTGGTCATAATTGGAGCTCACCCTATTCACCCCCCCTCTAGGGTTCGGATCCCCATGGACTTACAAGTGGTATCAGAGCGGGTTACTCCATTTTAGGGCTTAACAACCCGGAGTTGATCCTTGCTAGATTTGAACCCTAGTGTTGTGATTTATTGCATATCTTTTTAAAGATTTCCTCTATGATTGAAATTGAAATTTCCCTAGCCTCATTGCACCACTCTAAGACTTTTCCAAGTTATATCTTCTAGAGTTGGTGAGTCCTCAAAGTGATCTCTCAAGGACACCTTTTCAAGACCTTAGGTGTATTTTCAAAGGTAGACTATTTGAGTAACCTTAAGGCCTTGATACCCCTAGACCAACCTATGCTTTTTAGTTATATCTTTTTGTTGGTCATGATACATTTGCATTTTGTTTCTTTATAGTCACATCTCTTAAAATGCAATGTTTCTTTGTGATCATTTGATTTTGTCTTCATGAACTTTTATAGTTATATCTCATGGTTTTCAAAATCCTTTGATTGCAACCTTTTCATGATAGATTTGCATTTTGATCATATAGTTATATCTCTTGTAGTGCATATCTATTCATGATCAATTGATTGTGATTACAAATGCTTTCATAGCTAAATTTTTCATGATCAATTGATGTTGGAAAATCATCTGATGTTTGTCATAGTTAGATCCTTTTTGGAAATCAAATGATTTGAAGCAATTTTAGTTTTCCATTGATTTACAAGTTATATCTTTTGATATGGAAAATTTGTGAGTGTCTATTGTTTTACAAATTGAAAATTTTACAATAGTACACTTTTTGTTTTTCAAAATCACTTGCTCATAATTCTAAATGATTCTTTCATAAATTGTAGTGATTTGAAAAACTTTGGAAAATGTTCTAAGCTTCATTGGTTGTATTTTTAGAAGCATTTTCCTTGAATTTATTTCCTTGTGCTTAAATATGATTTTATCATTTTGAAAGGAAATAATGTTTACAAACAATTTGCATCTTTGCTCATTGAGTTACATTCTTTATGCAAATTGATTTTGATGTCTTACATTGCATGGTTGGATATGATTTCATTGATTTGCATGTTTGTGCCTATTTTGGTATATAGTTTCATTAATGCAAATTAATGAGTGTTTATGTGCTTTATAGTAAAATCTTGTATTTGAGCTTTTTAAGTGCATTTGTGATTTAATGTACTAAGTTCATTTGGTATAGACCTCATATCCTTTTTCATTGCATTGTAAGCTTAGTACATTTGCTAAGAGTGGAGATGTTACATGATAGATTGATTCTTTTAACTTCATACATTCTTGTGCTTAAATAGTTATATTCTTTTTAATGATTGGTATGAGTTAGATCTTGAGTGTTGATTAATCCTCTCTATGCAAATGTCAAATTGTTCTATGTATGGTTGTGTTATTTATTATATTTGTAGAAACCATACTAGAACTCAAATCCATCATCTATGCTTTATAGTCTTTTCTTTTTGGATGGTTATGATGTTGATTCATGTATATTCTCTAAGTGATATCATCCTTAGACATGTTTCAACTTCATAGTAGTGATCTTGATCATATGAAACTCTTTGAAATCCATTCCTCATATTTCTATGTGTTTGATGGATAACTTAGATGTTGAATTCATATGATTTAGTCACTTTTTAAATTGCATGCATTTCAAAGTCATATCCTTGTGCATTGCAATTTATCTTGTTCATCACTATGCTCAATAGTTATATCTTTAAAAGTGATGAATATGCATTTATGATACTTGATGGGATTTTGTCACATTCTTGCTCTTTATCATGTTATCAAATTCAATTGGATTCAATTGGTATAATGTTTGATTGATTTGATTTCTTGTGAATGTGATAGACCTTGTGTGCATTGGATTAAACTTGATAAGTAATATATTTGTTCCATGTCACACACCATTAGCATCATAATGTTCATGATTGCCTCCTCCCTTGCTCATATAGGTAAATCTCATGACCACCATGTTTATGTGTTCATAATATTGGTTGGTTAATTGTTGAGGTTGGCTTCATGCTTGAATTTCATTTCACTCATCTTGCACTTTAATAAGTCATATTTAATGATTGAATGAAATGATTTTCAAAACTTACATAGCATATGTTTTTCATAAGTTATATTGATTGATGCTATGTTTAGTGAACCCCATATCATGGATAACTCTAATTTGGATTTTTTCCTAATAGTTATATTGTTAAATCCATTTTAGAGTGATTGATTTAATAGTCATATCCTTAAATCTCAATTGGTATTCTTGTTTTTCCAATTGGTATCCATGATTGCTTTTCTCATTAGACCTAGCTCTCTTTTGGTAATTTGATCATATTGTGCTTTATAGTTAAATGAATCTAATCCTTTCTTTGAAGTTGACCCTCACTTGATTAAACCATCTTCTTCTTGCATCTAATAGTTAAATCTTGTCAAAAGTTTGACAAAAGAAGAGAATGGATTGAGGGGGAGTGTAAACCTTCATAGGAAGTATTAGTTTTGATCAAATTCACCCTTGGATTGTCTTTGAGCCCTTAGAGACTACTACCTCTCATGATAGCCTGTTATGTATTTCATTTTCGATTTCATTTGTTAACAGGTGCTTCTAAAGGTATTTTCCTTGTTTCATGTGTGTAGGTACCTTTGCAATTTAATGGCAAAGGGGGAGAAATTATGCAAGTTCTCAAAAGGGTGAAGAGAATGTCCAAGCTTCCTAAGGGGAGGTTTTTGTATGATCTTCTACAAGGGGAGAGAATACATACCTTGCCAAAGGGAGAAAGAGGCATGGTCAAAGGGGGAGAGCAAATAGAAGAAACAAAGCTTGGAAGCTAAAGAAGATGCTTGGATAAAGAAAGAAAGAAGAAAGAAAGCTTAAAGAATATTTAAGCACCAAGCATCATGCAGAATGAAGCCCAAGAGCCCAAGCAAAGAGAAGAAGCATCCAAGAAGATTTCAAGCCTTGTCCAGCTGAGGGGGAGCTGAAGACTAAGTGTGTAATCTCAGTGGTGAGTGAGTTTGCCATCAAATTGCAAAGGGGGAGATTGTTAGGGTTTTTATAGATTGCAAGTTGATGGATGCATTTTCTTATTAGCATCATTTGATTTACACACTTGCATTTGTTTTAGATAAACTTGAAATCTTGTTTTATTCATGCATTGCTTTTAAGATTTGTAAAAGTATTGATTTATGCATGATTTATATTTTCATCTTGGATGCATTTGTTTTAGAAAAGAGTTTTCAAGAAATCAAGCAAGCCTTTGTTTTAAAAGTTTTCAAATCTTTTTAGGCTTTTTATGTTCATGTTTTAAAAACCATTAGAATCTTTAAAACATGTTTTTAAAGCTTGATTTAGTAGGCAAAAAGGTCCCCCAAAGAAAAACCTTCAAATATGCAAAAGTTGCATTTTTTGCAAAAAGGGGGTGTCCCGGCAGTGTCGCCGGTCGACCGAGATACAGGTCTCGGTCGACCGAGACAACTGCAGGCAGAATTTTGCCTGTAGCCCCAACGGTCAGAAATCTGACCGTTGTGTGTTCCCGGTCGACCGAGACCTGTTTGCCGGTCGACCGAGAACTAGCCGTTGGCAACTTTTTGCTATAAATATGAGTTCTTTCCTTTGCCAAAAGTTAGGAATTTTTAACCCCTCCTTGAGAGGATTTGAGGCATATCAAAAGGGAAAAGAACCAAGGGATGAAGGGGATGATTAGGAAAGCTAAAGCTTGGATTAATGAAGTTAAACCACCAAGTAGGCTCTTCCTTCCTTAATCATATGTTTTCATGCTTTTGTTTTATTTTTGGTAAATCATTTCTAGCATGTTAAACTATGTTTGTGTTGTGTCCTTAACATGTGTTATGTTTTGAGTTGATTTATTGTTTTGGATACAACACCATATGATTCAATCCAAGTAGTACTTAACTTTGGTAAATCTAAGTAGATCATGTTAATAGAAAAATCTTTGAAATCATATGTAACATGATCCATATACTTGGTTGAATCTTTGGTTGTTGTTTTCCATCATAAGAACATCTCTTTCAAAACTAACTTATGTTTTGGATTCAACTTCTTTACAAATCATATGTTTTCATATTTTGTTTTATCATTGGTAAATCTTAGTAACATGTTAACCTATGATGTGTTGTATCCTTAGCATGTGTTATATTTTGAATAGATCTATTGTTTTGGATACATCACCATTGATTCATCAAAGTAGTACTTTATCTTTGGTAAATCTAAGTAGATCATGTTAATGAAATATGTAACATGATTCATATACTTTGTTGAATCATTGGTTGTTGTTTTCCATCATAAGAAAATCTCTTTCAAATGTATCTTATGTTTTGGATTCAACATCATTACAAATCATATGTGTATTATTGTTTTAAAGTTTCACAACTTGCATCACTTTGATAGGTAAATCATTTCAAGTTGTATTTATAATTACATATGATTTGTCCCCTCTTTTCAATCAAATCTATTTTTATGTTTTGATCTTCATTGTTGATTTGATTGACATCCCTATGCATCACATGTTTAGAGCTAATCCATTTCATACAACTTGTGTAACTTTGATATCATTAACAAGTTGTTACTTTTAACATGTGATTGCATTACTTCCTCAATCATAAATGTTTTTGAGCTAAAACTTTCAAAAGCCTTAGGCATACATTTATGAGCTTTCATTTTCAAAATGATTGAGGACCACACACACACACTTCATATACTTTCATCTTTGCATTCATAGTGTGAGTGTGTATTAGATTTTCACTTCCATATCCGCCTATTTAAGAGGCATTGTAATGAGCTTAAATGAATCTCCATCAAGTGTATGCTAGACACTAATTTAGTGAGATAACCAACCTTGTGGTTGAAGAGGTTATTGCTTAGCCTATAAAAGCATAATGTATAGGTTGATGTTAAGCCTTGAAAAGCATCAATGTAAGGTTATTGCTTAGCCTTGGAAAGCATATTGTAAAGGTTATTGCTTAGCCTATTGAAAAGCATAAATAGTGGAAATCCGGTGGGGTGTTGGATCACAAGCCGGTAGTGGATGTAGGCATTGAGGCCGAACCACTATAAATCCTTGTGTGATGGTGCTTGCTTTGTGGTGATTATTTTGTTAGCTTCCGCATCTTGTATGATAAATCATCACATGTGACTAGTTTGTTTTAAAGAAGTTAAATTTGCTAAAATTGGTCATAATTGGAGCTCACCCTATTCACCCCCCCCCCTCTAGGGTTCGGATCCCCATGGACTTACACAACTAACCAACTATAAATGTCCGTCTAACACCCCCGTTTAGATGTTTACAAAATAAAATATTTTCAGATTTAAATATTACGAGAATAAAATAGTATAGAATAGAATAATGCAATAATATAATATTTTTACTATTTGACAATTTTTTAAGAATATTATAGATTTTAAATTAAGTTGTTTGGAATGTGCTATGATTAAAGTAAATTACTTTATTAGAATAATTTTTTATTAAATATTTTAATTTATATGTGATTTACCACATCTAGATAAAAAAAAAGTAGCGTGGTAAAGTAAAGTTCTAGTGTCATTTTTTATCAAAAGTTACTTTTCTTTTATTACATAAAACCACAGTAAAGTATACAAAAAAAAAAAAAACTACTTTATAACTCTCTCTCCCACTTTGCTTTATCACATACTTCATCTCATCTTACTTTATCTCACCTTTTACCATGATATGACATCAATCTTTATTTTACTTTACCACACCCATAAACAACTCACTTTTTATTTATCATTTAAAACTACGATAAAATGTGATCAAGTAAAGTAAAAAAAACAAACTACTTTACCATTCCTTCCCACTTTACTTCACCATACACTTTATCCCACCTTTACTTTACCCCACCTTTACTGTGCTGTGATATTTACTTTTACTTTACTTTACCATATATATAAACAAACACATCATGATAGATTCAGTGAACTAAAGTCTTTATTTAACTCTACCACTTCGTAATCATCATTTTAAAAGATTCTTATCTTCTAGGAAAATACTAATCTACCCTTACTAACCCTTACTAATTAGCATAGATAGATATAATTAGACATAATTAGCATATAATTAGGCTAATAAAGGGGTAAGGTCTCACAGTTTAAATCTTGGTTTACACTCTCAGGTTTTGAGAAAAAATCAAAAGAACGGGTTGGGGCGTGATTCGGCAAAAACATTGTTCACCCGCTTCTTTTTTTTCCTCTCTACTTTCTACGTGCTATCAATGGTGAACTGTGAGAAATAGAGCCATTGCATCTACTTCTCTTAAAAATAAAAAATAAAAAATAAAAAATAAAAAATAAAAAATAAAAAGAGGCTGCCAAAAGCCTTTATTCATAAAATCTTTACCTAATTTAGAGATTTTGAGAAATAGATGTAAAGATTAGTGATGTCAAACAGAGGCTTAGCCTAATTACCATTATCACCTAAATGTAGGCTAGGCCAAGCTGGCCAATTATCGTTCAAGCCTTAGGGCCCGTTCGCTTACTTAGTATTGTTCTTTTGAAATGAAAAAAGGTGCTTTATTTATTAAAAAGAAAATTAGCTAGTTGGATGAGTTGGGACCAGGACTTTCTTAGGAGTTAATTTACTCATGCGAAGGGTTGGTGATAGTCGAGGTTATTTGATTGAGCCTTCATGAATCTTCACCTTTGATTCTTTTGATAGAAAGGTAGTGCTAAAAATCCCTGTGAATTTAAATAAACCCCAACCAATCAAATGGAACCAAGGCAAAGATCCAACCCCAAAGCCAAAGGTTGGACAAGGACCTGCCCACTTGCAAATCGTATTGTTTCATATTGTGATGATGTTCTGAAACATACATAGGGATGTAAATGGGTACCCGAATCTCCGATTACCCGGAGGTTCCGACCCGTTAAAAACCGGGTATGGGTCCTTCTTTAGGCCCCGATAAGTAAATGAGTCCGGGTCCGGTTCCACCTTGGTTCGGACCCGTAGACCCAAGACCCGATATATTACATCAATTTTCGAAAATCTCTCCTAAAAATCATTTCTTTTTTAGTATTATTCTCTACCTAAACCCGGACCCGAATCCAGACCTGCACCATATATGGTTCTGGTTCAGGTTCCGAAGCCAAGAAACCAGTTCCGAAACAGTTCCAAGTCCGGATCTAGTTCCACCTTCTCCTTAACGGTTCCGGTTCCGGGTCCACCATGGACCCGTACCGGAACCGACCCGTTTACCACCCTAGACATACATAGTAACCTCAGGGCCCTCCTATGTGGACCATGGCCCCAAATGCAATCAAAAGCAAGCCCGCTACTAGGAGAGTGCGGAGTAAGCCCAGGCCGGGTGGACCCATGCCAAGCCCTAAAATATTACAATTTATGATAAAGACCCGCGGCACTTCAAGTGGAGGTGGCATGTTATTATGAAACAAACCCTAATTATTTTATTAATGACGTTCAGATGCAAAACTATCAATGGTGACCCAAACCTTAAATTACCATCTCGTTCTGGTCAGATGAGATGGTAAGTTCTTGTCATCAAATGAGTCAGGTCTGGCAACCTCCGGAGGTTGGATAGCCAATATTGCTTGAATTCTAATCCAACCCATTTACTAATTGGGTAATGTCAACCAACCCAAACGCAACCCCGAAGTAGGACGCGTCCATCCAAGCCTTTAATTACTGGTTCAGTTTCCAATTGGGTGAATGGTCAATTCTGGAATTGTCATCCCTACGAAACATGCTATTGCATAATTTATAAAAACACTAAAGATTTACTATGGTTTTCATGAGCTTACTACTAATTAACATATGGCATTTCCCCCCACCTCTTTGCACGGAGGACCGCATTAGGATGCAAAAAAATCGAGTTATCTCTTTTAAGACAATAAAATGGATGGTAAACAAAAATTTCGATTTTGACCATGATTTAATGATCTTTGATCAAAGTTCAAACAGCTATATGCAGACATTTGCTAGACCTAATGAGTCCCGGCGCTACAATTTTAGTCCAATGGGCTCCACATTGCATTCTCACCCAATTTTGCTATTTTGGGCGATAGTTTCATCACCAAGGAAATACTTGTAGCTTCCTTGGGCACATTTGTTTAACATGTATGTAAATCCATTTCATAGGCTTCACTTTTCCCTCTACAAGAGAGAGCTACTCTTCCCGTCTCACATCGAAAATGGTTATCTGCAAAAGCATGCAAAAATAGTTCCTCTAGGTCATGTTTGGTAAAAAGTGAGGCATCCACAAATTTATGGGTTCCTCAATATCCCTGGAATAGGATAGGACTTTCCACAAATGATTTGTATAGCTAACTAGCTAAGGATTCCTTAGGTAAAGATTGGTAACAAGTGAGAAGTTTCTAGACTTGAAGATTTTATACCCATACCCTTTCAGCTGAGCATTTCACGTCCTAAAATGAAGATCAAATATGGTCCAAATCTTCGAAGATTTACAATTGCTAAACATAGGCTCTCACGATCTTATGAAAAGCAAAAATCCCTAACAAGACTTAAAGGATGTATGGTAGAATTCTACAAGATTACATATAACTTTTCTGCAACACTGTGAAAAAGCGATTGCCACCTCCTTCCATTGGAAATGATTTTCCAATATCGGAGTTAAAGGTAAGTACTTTTTCTCTTTCCTCATAAAAAAGAATTGCACTAAATAACAAAAAAGAAAACAAGTAAGCAAAGAAAATTGGTATTACTCCGTGCCACCAAAGAATCCTTATGTGAAAATGAGTAAGCAAAGAAAATTGGTATTACTACGTGCCACCGAGGAATCTCATGTTGCAGTCAACTTTACCTTACGAAAAAATACCGCACCATATCGTGAAAAAGGGATTTATCATTTTTAAACTTTTTTTTTATGCAGAAATGGCATCAGCAGGTACGTTTACATGTGTGGAAGAGTAATAGTGTGCCTCAATAAGCTAACATACTGTCAAAATCAAAATGGAGACACAAATGAATGCTTGCCACAAAGTTGCAGGAGACCCCATATTGCTAAGTCCACCGTCAGTGAGGAAAAGTTTAATCTACATCCAGAGGTTTAGATGATGGTTTTCAAAACCTCAGGATGCAGATTATCTGTTCCTCACTCAGTCTCTTCTTCTGGGATGTGCAAAGAAAACTAAAGACCAAACCCGCAGCCTCCTCTCTCTCTCTCTCTCTCTCTCTCTCTGTCTCTGAAAGCTAAAGCACAGATGAAATGGAGGGATAATTTATAGTCGGTAGGTTAGGGTGTTGGGCGCCCACCCAATTGTGTCGTGGCCTGTGGGCATCTTCATCTCCTTATGAAGATATTTTGTGAATTTGATGTGCCTTGTCGTTTTCAGGAACTTCTCATCATCTCAAGATAATGTTTCAAATTTTGAGTTTTTCTCATTAGAATATACTTATTGCAAAACCTCATGAAACTAGGCTAGGCAATTAAACATTAAAAATTAGAAAAAATAATTTGGGGTTTTATTAAATAGTGCATATCATATGTCTATATATTAAAAAAGAATAGAGAGTGATGGAGACACACTTGGAGCAATGGTAAGGCTTACCATCCATGATAATAAGGTTCAACCATAATACTCTAATAACCATTGTTTTAAGCTTGAGATCATCAGTATGGTGATGTGGTTGAGGCCCTGAATGATACCCATTTTCTACTTTATTATGTATTGAGACTCCATTGTCACCGCCTTTATATTATATTTTGTTACTTTATTTATATCTCAAAACCGCCTTTATATTATATTTTTTTATTTTATTTATATCTCAAAACACCCCAAAAGCAATTTGATTAAAAAAAAAAATGGGGAGCAACCCCATTTTTTAAAGTTACTTTCTAAAAATCTTTGTTTTATTAATAAAAAAAAGGCTGAAACAAAGTAATTTATTACATCATGCTTATGAGTTGTGACCCTAACCCAGCAACTCTAGCCGTGCAGAACCTTATCTCATGGGTGACGTCGCCCATTAGAATTATGGGGGTTAGCCCACTGGTGCCCACTTGGGGCTGGCACCAATACATACTAAAAATGGTTTTGTTTAGATTGGGGTTGTGGAAGGATCTTTAATAATGCC
Organism: Cinnamomum chago; assembly: GCA_038049695.1. Taxonomy (NCBI): domain Eukaryota; kingdom Viridiplantae; phylum Streptophyta; class Magnoliopsida; order Laurales; family Lauraceae; genus Cinnamomum; species Cinnamomum chago. The sequence continues at coordinate 17,412,672 of CP142459.1, forward strand.
GAAGATCTATGATGATTTTCCTTTTCCAAGAAGAAAAAAAACTTGCAAAATATGTTTTTAATAAAATCACTCAATAATGTCACATACCCTCCATGGACACTGTCACAGTTTCACCTAACTACACCACTCATCAATATCACAATCAAGGGTTAGGTCCCACTTTTAATTTAGGGTTAGGCGCAGATTTTAGACTTCTTGGGTCAATTTGGATGAGGAAAAGTGACAAGTGGGTCCCTGAAGTGAATATACAAGGAGAAATCCAAATGTGGAAAACCTCTATGTGGTGATTAGGGTTGCAAACGGAACGGTTCCTGGTTTGAACCATATTGGACCCGGATCCGTTTCTAATTAACGGTTATGGTTTTGACTCGAAACCTGTTTTGTGGTTCTAAAACCGTTCCCATAGAAATGCCTGGATCTGGTTGTGGAACCGAATCCACCTAGAGAACTGGATCTAAAAATTGGTTCTAACTTCTCCTCAATTTTTTTCATTTTTTTTCTTAAAATAAGTATATCATGCAACTTATAACTATGCATCAAGTCTACTCCAGCATTATATATAAAAATATCCAACAAAAAGTTTATTTCGAGGTACAAGTTGTAATATCAAAGACACATATGCTGGGTCCCGGGTCCACGCGTCGAAACCTATATGGACCCAGAACCGGACTCGTTTATCAATTGAAATCTAAATTAGGTTCCTGACCTGGACCCATTTATGAATCGGAATATAAAATAGAATCAAGGCCTGGTTTTTTTCGGGTCGGAACTTTCAGGTAATCGGATACCCGTTTGCAACCCTAGTAGAGATCTACTATTTTTTTTAGGGCTGCACATGGGCAGTTCGAATCGGTTTAATACTAAAACCAACAACCAAATCGAATCTGTCGGTTTTTCAATTAACTGATCTGATCGAACCGATAGTGAGGGCTTAAACCGAACCGAACCGAACCGAATCGTTCGGTCGGTCAAACCGTTATTTTTTATTTTATTATTATTTTTTAAATCAGACATTGAAATTTTCAAAATGATGATACCCTGTCCTTCACATCTATTCCAATGTTTAGTGCAAACATAAAAATTCAACATTCTAGACTGGATTAAACACATATTAAAAATAATTATACTCCAAAATGAGAGTTTGGACTAAACGCAAGCGCAAAAAAAAAAAAACAAAAAAAAAAAAAAAAAAAAAACAGCTTGCAAAGAAACGTTCATTCCACATGATACAATTTGGAATTACAATAGAATAATAGTTCATGTTAAACAAAGTCACACACAAACGGTATTTATATCAGAACCCACTGTATTTTTCAAAAATGAAGGTTTCTTAACACATTGGTTAGATGAGACCAAAACCAACCATCAAAAGGCTAGGCTCTACTGACTTTTCTAGCATTCTCAAGAGTGCAACCTTCTAATAAAATCTTCATTGAAACGAGGTAGGAATTATGATGAAAGGAAAACATCATGTACAGTAATCCCTCCATCTACAATAAAGTATTAAAAATCAGTTAAAAGATTAGCGGAGATGCACTGAGACAGTGTTGACAATTGAGTTCATGTGAGAATGGAGTTGTGGAATGTAATTTTGGAAGTAGTCAAAAACAAAACCCTAAGGCTAAAATAGTAAAAAAGCAACACTTAAGTTACTACATACAATCAGCTCGGTTTAAGCGGTTAACCGTGGACTCAAACCGATAATCAACCGATGTAAACAGTTTTTTTGATTTTCAAACCGTTAACCGAACCGATCTACTATAAACCGATCCAAACCGCCCGGTTCGGTCAATTCTGTTCAGTTTTGCATTGATACCGAATTTGCGGTGATACCGAATTTTTTGTGCAGCCCTAATTTTTTTCTAATAGTGATTCTTCAGTATTGGAATTTAAATGGAAAAGCTTGAAGTAGGAGGAAGGTCATTTTTGCGGCTGGTTGAAAATCATTTCATAATATAGGAATTGATTTCGCTACAAAATAGTGTGTTTTCTAAACCCCTCGAAGGAAAATATTTTCTCCTGCCTTTGGCGAAAAGTAGTAAAGAAGAAAATTACTTTCTCCACTAAAAGAAATCAAAACAGGAGAAAAGAAGTGATAATATCTTTTCATCCCTCCATTTTCTCTTCTCATAGTTTCCTGCCTTTGTGGTAAAAGTAAGAATCGCGGTCATCTTTTCAAATTATGGGATCGTATTGTGCGTGAAGTGGATAAAAGATATTCCATTAGCACTAATGAGAAGGATTATAATCACCAATTATAAGTCATTTAATGGCCAATTAGTCAATGATCCATAATAATGTGTAGAATCATTCAATTAGGGATTTCCAATTTTTTCTCTTTTGGCGGCTATATGAATTGGTCCATCTATTCTATGGTTTTACGGATGATCGCCATAGATTCATGCATACACAATGGATTTGGATGGTTTTACGCTATCAACTCATCCTCCATTTCCCATGCCAGTATCACAGTATTCTAGGAAATACCAACGATATTATAATGAGAAAATAGACAATTCCAAAAATATTATTCATGATATTTAAAATATATATATATATATATAATGAGGGTTTTCGTGTGGTATATAACCCGACAAGACTACTACTCCCTACGCATGCACAACACCCACACAAAGGTGCATCGAATCAATTTAGGGACAAGACTATTCCCCCGAACACGCACAAAACCCACACACGTGCACCGAATCAATCTAGGGATAAGACTATTCCTCCTTGCATACGCACAAAACCCACACACACATGCAACAGATTGATCTAGGTACAAGATTCCCCCAGGTGCACCAGATTAATTTAGGGTGAAGTCAACGACCGAACGCAGGGAGTAGGAGACCTACGCCTTATGCCACTCACCCAACACCCAGGTCAGTAATATTTTAAGATTGTCATTTACCTTTGGTGATATTTTCTTCACTCTGTTTGGTAAAGTAATTCTAAAAATACCTAATTTGAATAATAAAAACAACATTTCTCCATTTGTCAAATTCCAGTTGCACGCAAAAACAAGGCCAAAATGACGTGTTGGTCGATTAAAATTAACAAGTTTCAATCAAATCTTCTTTTCTTGGAGGATCCCTAGAAACTTTCTTGAGATAGTAAGAGATTTGTGACGATCGCCACTCAGTCTTCTCTGCAGAATATTTTTGCTTTGATCATGGTCGACGCATTCTATGCTTTTCTTTCTTCATTGAGAGGTGGGTGGCCAGGAGTTACAAGGTGTAAGCATTTTCCTTCTCCACCGTCCATGAGTAGTGGTAAAAGGCAACAGACTACTAAAATACCTGGAGATAACAAACGTTACGTTGATATTCTCTGATGCTTGTCAACTTGGAATCTACCTGAGAAACATGCCATCTGTATGGAATGGAATTCGAGAAAAAGTGCCTGTAAAAACTATGCTGTGGGGCCCAGCTCGATGCTAGCCACGCAAAAGAGAAAAAGGATGGCTGGGAATAGGGGGCCACACTATCACAGTCTGGTGATCATAACCATTCAATTAAGACCCAAAACTTTAACAATCATACATTCAAATGCATTCATGGTTATGCATCAAGAGTAGAAAGCAATGTCCCATCAGTAAACCAACTCCTGGACCACCAATTGTGAATATAGGAAAGTTGCTAAAGATGAAAATGATCATCAATTAAATAGTAACTGTAAACACTACTAAGCTCTAAATACACTTTTTGATTCAAAGCTTCTACTATCTTTACATCAGAAAATTTGTTCTCATGGCGGCAATCACAAAATTTACCACCACGGTATTCCGGAAAACACCACAAAACTCATCTACCTGTCTGTGAAGAACTCAGCCGTAGGAATTGGTGGCAGCAGCTGGACACAACCACCTTCGGGGAGCCCGGAGGAGCTTCAGCTGTTGGCAGGGGCGTCAGATAGAAGCATCTTAATTGTCTCATAAGTCATAAAGACGATACCAACACTGGGGACGACTTTGTAGTATTCTGGCAGTATACCCCTGTACAGGCCACGCAAGCCTTCTGTTCCGACTATATGCTTAAATGTCCCAAACAAGCCACACTTGTAGACACGGGCTCGACCACCAGCTCCTTCCAGCTGCATCCGCCGCCTCACGAGGTCAAGAGGAAACGTAGCTGCAATATATGTGATGGGGTCAGCAGAAAGAAGATCAAATTGTGTCTGGAAATTAGAAATGCAGTTAATCAGACAGTAACTTGCAAAGTAATTTTTCTTTAATTGTAGTTAGTGGTGGCGGCATGCATTTAGAGAACAGCAGTTAAAAATGGAAAAACCTAAAGATTGCCTCAGGATACTAATTCAATTCTAGCTACCAGCACAAGGATTGGCTCATCATTGCAACTCATACCACAACCAATAAAGGACCAACAATCAAGACTTACACTTACCACAACCCTGCTTGCATATATTAAGTTTTTTAGGTATTATAGAGTTCGGAACCTCAGGAAATGAACCCAGTACAGTTTCAGGGTACCAGGTGCCCCTATTCCATCTAATATGAGTGGAAAAAAGTAACGAACGCTGGGATGATCAAATGCAAATTCATACAAGACCCAGAGACATTAATCTCTCAATCGTTCAAATGTAGAAATTTTTTTGGAAAAAGTGACTTCCATTGCGATCATAAATACAGAATTGAGAACCTTGTACTTTGCGAGGGGCCCACGTTAGATAAACAACTTTACTAGGAAACTTTCCTAGCGAAGATGTGAGAGAAGAGGAAGGTTCCATTGTTCAGGGATGGAAGCAACGAGTCAAGTATTTTGAGGGAGTTTTTTTTTCCCCCTAATTTATATATGAAAGGGATTTGTTTTACGTGAAAAAAAAATGGCCTCTTTGTTTCATGTAATTGAATTCCTAGGAATTCTAAGAATTGTATTTCTAGAAGTGGTTTAAAATTGAAGAAACAAAATAGAATATCCAGAAATGACCATAAAATAAACTCACATTTAATGGAAAATAAATCAAGGAAAGATGGGAAATGAATAACCAACAATACTTAACTCATTGCTTCCATCCCTGAACAATGGAACCTTCCTCTTCTCTCACATCTTTGCTAGGAAACTTTCCTAGTAAAGTTGTTTATCTAACGTATTCATTTAATGAGGGAGTGTGTATTTTTTTTCCTAATTTATATATGAAAGGTATTTGTTTTACGTTAAAAAAAATGGCCCCTTTGTTTCATGTAATTGAATTCCTAGGAATTCTAAGAATTGTATTTCTAGAAGTGGTTTAAAATTGAAGAAACAAAATTGAAATCCAGAAATAAACTCACATTTAATGGGAAAATAAATCAAGGGAAGATGGGAAATGAATACCCAGCAATCGCCCTAGTTATTCAAACTTTCAAATCCTATGAAAGTCAAAGTCGCATCTCACCCCTCACCTCATTAATAATCCTTTATATTTGACCATGAACTCCTATGAACTCAATTCTATACAATGGGCCCTTTGCATTTGGAAGGATTCAAAAGAATTGTTTGGAGAGTTAAAGAATTTTTCAGAGGGATGCACCGCAATTCTTCGTAGAAAAATGATTTTCAATCATTTCGAAATTTCTGTCTCAACAAGGGTTTTTCCTCAGATTTTATTTTTCCTTTTTTTGGCCAAAATGTCAGTTCCAAATCTATTCCCTTATTTCTAATTCCGTTAAAATGCGGAACCATCCAAACAACATGATGCCAAACAAGCCATAGGTTTCTGCTAAATTTCTCAATAGCTTATTTAATGGCCCACAAGTCAAGCTTCACTAGGTCATAAACATCTATTTGCACCATAAATGGCCAGCAATCATGATGTTATAGACTTCCTATCTCAGAGATTTGGATAGAATCCTATCCAGTATTCATGCTGAGGCTCAACATCAAATGGTATCCCTAAGATAAAACAACATGAAACTGTACATTTCCTCAGGCCCAAACCCAATAGACTTCACATCAAACTTTAGCATATCAACTCATAGTTCTCAACAGCAGCAGCTTCGAATCACATTTTAACAAAGAACACATGGCGCTGTCTGGCACAATGAAACCATATTCAATCATGAAAATACTGAGGGTATGTATAAATAGAACCACGGTGAAGGTGACAGCTACAAGGCCTTGCCTCACAAGGAAAACAGTGCAACTCAAGGGACATCATAAAGACCAGGGTCTTCCATTAACAAATGAGGTTCCTACTTCGACAGATACAGGATCCACCTTCAGAGTTGTAACTTGGGCAACTAAAATAAGTAAAAAAAAATAAAAATGGCCACAGGAATGAAACCAGTAAGAGTCCCTCTGAGTCACAGCAAGGAGAGGAGTCATCGCATCACACCAAGAGATAACTCTTCAACAACAAATATGTGTGAGATCAGAATCAATTCCAACATGACCAATGAATCAACCAAGTAGAAAGCTTAGAATGAAATCAGCACTTGTCAAGGCAGGATTTGACTTGAAAAGGCTTCGAATTTTGGAATGTGCCAGAAAGGGATGGACAGTTTTAATGATCAAAACTTTAGGCTGCAGTTTGACAGTTGAATAGTGACAAAACTGGGCTAATTAAAAACTACTATCAGACTGCAATTTAGGCAGGGGTCATTGGTTGAGTTGACCAAGCAAAGGTTCTAGTTTATGGGGCAGTTGGGGAAGTAGGATGGGTGGTAATCGAAGCTGAAGTAAGCCGGCAAAGCAGTCAAACTGGGACAAATTTAGTGCTGTATTAGATAAGCATCAACTAGAGGGGTACAGGGTTTGAGCTGTGGAATATTCTGGGATGATTAATGTGCTAAAAGTTGAGTAACAATTTGACTCAATATGGTGAGATTTTCCAGCTACAGAATATGCGGCAAGTAGGAAGGGTGGATCAGGAATCTTAGGTGGAGTTTTAATAGCTAAGTTTTTGACAAGATCCAAGGCTGGGATTCTGGTTGGAAATAGGCAAGATTTTGACCGGTATTGTTGTTTACGAGTGTTAAAAGTGAAGGTAGATGACACATCAGGGTAAAGGTGAGATAAAGTATGTTGTGAAGTAGAGAGGGGTAAAACGTGGCATTTTGTATTGACCTTACACTTTACCATGCTTTTATGAGGTAAAGAAAAAGAAGCCTGCGGTAAAGTGTGTGGTAAAGTGCGTCACATCTGGACTTGACCTTACCGCACTACTTTTCATCTATGATGCACAAATACGGCATGAATACGGCAAGGACACGCCATAGTCACAGCAAGGACACAGATTTTACACATAAAAAGTGAAGTATCGGATACGATACGACACGATACGTTGCCCATTTTGAAGTATCTGTGCATCATAGCTTTTCATGCAGAAATGGTAAAGGGAGAATATGTCACATCTAGGCTTACCTTTACGCATACTTTATGGGTGGCTAACCAAACATCACATCAGGAATTAACATTTGAGGGGGATTTCAGGCATGAGTTTGGCATAAAAAGATGATCAAACTTTTTTTTTTCTGGGCAGGTAAATGAAAAGAGAGATACTATCAACAGCAGAATTTAGGCACAAGTTGAAACCAAAAGCAGGGAAAAGTATCGGCAATATTGCCACTCTGGTAGGAACTGATAGGATCCGCCATCAGGGTACAGCTTGGATTTCCTCTACTGTAAATAGGCCTCATAGTCAGAAACAAGAGCAGATGGCCTAGATTTCATTAATCCTGTGATTGATCAGGCCCTTGATTATTTGGATTGATTTGATCAATCAAATAGCCTTTAGATCTATCTCAAACAAGGCCCAGTAAAAGAAAAGGAGCTCAAAACTAAAATTGGATAGTCAAGATGGGCTTAACAAGGATCTCAAATTGGAAAACAAATATGCTGAAATTTACGGAGACCCAAATCAATCCCTTAGAAGTCCATACAACAATTTAATCAAGCCCAATTAAGTTCTAACGAGGCCCATGAGGAACGTCTAGACTCTAGAGCTGACCCAAATTCACACCTCACTTTCTTTTTTAATGGTAAGTTCACACCTCACTGAACAAGAACATGGGGCCTACATTCCGTATAATGTGGAACACTCAATGACCTCCCAAGCAAGCAAGATGATGATTGGAAAGTTTCACAGGAATTTTTGAGTCAGAAGTTTTCTAAAATATAGGAAGCAAGTGAGAACAAATATCAAACTATATGGGGAACTCTTCAGAAAATTTCATATTTTCTTCTTTCTTTTGAGTTGATTAATTGAGTTGTGAAAGGACCTTTTATTTAGTAATCTTTCTTTATTAGTTTCATAATGACGTAGGCCCTGTCTCTACAGAGACAATAACAAGGACGCACCTCAGAGATAAAACTCAAATTTTATTAATTTTATTAATAATCTCTCTCTCTCTCTCTCTCTCTCTCTCTCTCTCTCTCTCTCTCTCTCTCTCTCTCTCTCAAATTTCATTTTCAACAATGAGATATAAATAAGAGAAAACTTGGTGGCTAAGAAACCTAATAATCTAAATAAAATTGAAAACCTAATCCTAATTGCAACTCTTTAAATAAAATTAAATAACTAATACCAAATAATTAGTGAAATAAAACTCCTAAATTAATTTGGGCCCAATACATGTGGCCTGAGGTCTATCTGCATCATTCTCCTCTGGTTGGAAAAAACTCAACCTCGAGTTCAATAAATGTCCAATAGGGCAAAGATCAATCAAACGAACTTCCGATCCGTTGGTTAGCTTTAGTACAAAACTTGAAATTTATATGCAATCGCTTCCTCCATTTTGAAATAGGCATGGCACAACGCTTCTTTTGATGGTCAGATTTTGTGTGGACATGTGATTGGACCTTCCAAAAGTTCAATTGTAAAATATGCACTATCAAATCGCAATCTCTGACCGCCTGTCGTTCATCTCCAAATATGAAGTTGATATATGGAATGACAATGGATAGATCTTCGTGTGAAAGCATGGGGACCAATTGTTAGATCCATGTCTTCAATGTCCACTTTCCGCTCTTCCTTTACATCTTCCATCTTTTCATCGATGTTGTCCTCTCATCGAATTTTACCTTGAACTTTTATATTTCTTGACCTTCACCTCAATATTATCCCCATGATTTCTAAATTAATAGGTCTGATTGTCATCATTGCAAGAGTTGCTTGAAGCAGTGGACAGCTGAGCAACGGGTCCAATCAATTTCGCAATACCTGTAGACACCACAATTTGAAAATTTGATTAACCTGATGTCATAGATCCGCTCTCCACGAATACACGAATACACTGGCGAAAACGGATTTGAAATCCAACTTCAGATGGCACCAATGTCACAAAATAAAATAAAATAAAAAACAATATGGGCCCTTGATTGGCAAATCTAATGCCTATGACAGATCTGCTAATATGTGCTGGCTACTGCTGATGTTCGCTGACGTCACTGATAATGTCACTAAATGGAATATGGATACCGCTGTTAGGTTCCTGGGCTGGGCTATTCAAATAGGTCAAGTCTGACCTGGACCTGAACTCAACAGTATGCTGAAATCAGGTGTCGCGCCTGTGGCTCTCCTGTAGAAGGGCGTTGGGTCCAGAGAGCATCTGCCTAGAGAGGGCGGGAGAAACTCTAAAGGACTGGGTATGCAGCGGTGCATAAGTCCCACATCAGAGACACGCTAGTCCTGATCTTGGGTATATATGTGTGTGAGCTAACCTTAACTCTACATAAGGCCTTGGCAAGATTGGGTTGAAATCCCATTAACCAAAGCAGACAATATCAAGTGGCAGTGGGTTCAGGTAGTTACACTAGGCCCAGTAGTTCTAAACAATTGATTGGTTCTTTTGACACGTCACTGTGCAGTGGGACTCATGCAACGGAACAGTAGAAAATCCTTTCCTTTCCCTTTATGTATTCAAAGAAATGAAACAGAAAACAAAGTTGGCTTCATTTCTTCTCTGGCGTGACACAAAGCAAGTGGTGATTGTTGTAGTGCAGCCTGGCGCTACGGTTGGGTGATGACACTCCATGACGAAGGATGATTAAGCCAGGTACACTTCTCGAAGCCTCTCCTCCGCTTCCTTCTTCTATTTCTTTTTTTTTTTGTTTTTTCCTCTAGGTGCCTGGACAGTTTTTTTTTTTTTTTTTTTTTTATGCCTCACTTGGGTATGGGGTTTGGGTTCTGTTGGGATTCGATGGAGAGGGGTTGGTTCGAATGAAGGTTTGGGTTCAGTCTGGGTTTAGGGTTTTTTTGCTGGATGGATTTTTTTATGGTTTGGTTTTTCTGCTGGATGGAATTTTTTTTTATGGTTTGGTTTTGGATGTTTTTACAAGGCCTAAGGCTTGGGCTTTAGGGACGTGGAATGTGCTAGGGTTCAGGTGCAGCGATTTGGTGGAATAGGAATGTGGGATTTTGTAGTAGTGGGTTTCAGAGTGACAGGAATGGGGTTTTGCATGTGGTGGGTTTGATTCGATGAAGGGGGATTTGACGGGGGGGATTGGTCAAGTTCCAATGGAGGTCGGCAGGGATGGAGATGGGGCTACCATTCAGATTGAGATGGGGATTGGAGACGGTGGTTGGATTCAACCGGGGTTGATTGGTTAGGGCCCGTTTCGTAATTTTACTAATATAGTCAAGTCAAGTTAAACATCCCATCAAAAGCACTTTTTATCAAAACTCCCTCCATCTTTTAAAAAAAAAAAATCAAAAAGCAACTACATTTACTCACTAAAAGACAAAAAAAATCCATTTCCCCATACAGAAAGTCAAAAATATTCCATCCCAAACAACTAAAAAAAAAATACCATCATAACTCACTTATATTTTATTCATTCTTTTCATTTCACTTCACTCTACTTTATTTTAAAAGTAAATTACCAAACAGGCCCTAGGGTATCAATTAAATGGCTTGATAATATATATTTTCTACCACATCCAAGACTTTAAATTGACATACTCTCTAGTCTTTTATGCATCTATGTGGGCCCAATAAGAATAACTTAATTTAGAAAAAAAAATTGAACTTAAAAAAAATCTATTTATATCATTTACCCATAAAAAAACTAGCTGTGATATGTTATACCATCAGCTACTCAGCGCTCAATCGCAATAAGCATCACTATATTTACATTGGATACTCGTTAAATAGCTCAATTTTTACATTTTTACTAGTTTGCTATTATTTTCAGATTTTTTTAAAAAAATTGACACTTTCTGGAACCAGCTCAGTTGTACCGATCCGGCGCGTACAACACCTACTCATCCTGGTCCCAAACGGCACAAAGACCGACACCGGAATTTAAAACCATGGTGCCAAAGCACGTGTCCACAAACACTTCAAACACATCTCCGCAAAGACAATAACAAGGACGCACCTCAGGGATAAAACCCAAAAATTTTTAAACTCTCTCTCTCTCTCTCTCTCTCTCTCTCTCTCTCTCTCTCTCTCTCTCTCTCTCTCTATATATATATATATATATATATATAATTTCATTCTCTACAATGAGATATAAATAATAAGAGAAAACTTGGTGGCTAAGAAACCTAATAATCTAACTTAGGAATAAAATAAGAATCCTAATTACAACTCTTTAAATAAAATTAAAAATCTAATACCAAATAATTAATGAAATAAAACTCCTAAATTAACTTGGGCCCTACACTTGTGACCTGAGGTCTATCTGCATCACATAGGACGAATAGCTAGGATTATCGGTAGATTAGGGCTTTGTTTTGTGTAAGAACATCATAAATGCATAAGCATGTGGGATTTTCAACCATAACTTAGATCGTTGATATTTTTGTCTCAATAAAATTGCACAGTTTGCATTTTCCTCTATTTCTCCTTTAATTTGAGTGCTTCTGATGCAGCGTAGACCTCATGGCCACATGTGTAGGGCCCACTTGGATTTAGGATATTTTATTAACTAATTATATGTCATTAGTTTCTGATTTTATTTAAAGAATTTTATTTAGGATTAGATTTTCAATTTATTTAGTTTCCTAGTTTAATTAGGTTTCTTAGGGCTTAAGTCTTCTTTTACTATTTATATAGCATTTTACAAGATTATTTTTAGACTTGATTAATGAAATTGGGTTTTCCCATTGAGGTGCGTCCTCGTTTATTGTCTCTTCGGAGATTGATTGTGTCTTCGGACACGTGCTTCGGCACCCATTGTGCTTTTAGCACTTCCACCGCAAGCCCTAACCCTAGGGTCTGCATCAATTGGCATCAGAGCGAAGATCCACATCGCTCCAGTCACCCTTCGGTCACCGATCGGAGTTTATCCATCCATTCACCAATCCATCCCGTAATCGCCATCCACCCCCGTTCCGTTCATCATCCCATGACCCAATTTCCAATCCACAAAAATCCCCAAACTCCCATAACCTCCCATCGTCATCCAAGAGTCACCGCCCATCGTCTACCTTCGTCCAGCACCCTTGTCCCCTCGTTCGCCAGCTCTCGGGCCCCCAACGAACCACCGAAACCCATCATCTCCATCGTCTTCTACTTCCACCAACCAAAGCCCATCTTCGATTTCTTCAGGACAACGCAGGTAGTTTTTGGGCTGACCTGTAGTTTGGGCCTGGCCTTTTGGCAATTTGGGCCTGATCTGAGCCGAAGCCGGATCCAATTCCATCCCTTTAGCAGCTAAAAAAAAATAGAGAGAGAGAGAGTGCAATCAGGAGGGCGTAATTTAAATCCAACCTATTAGCAAACGAAAGCCTTCCAGTGGAGTGCAAGGTCAACAGATTTGACAAGGTCAATGGTTCACACTTCTTTTCGCAATATCTACGTCATCCACCATCAAATTTTAGATCCGTTTTCGCCATTGTGATCGTGAAGAGCAGATCTATAGTTAAGGTTAGTCCATTTTCAAGTCAAGATGCAATTCCTTATCAATATATTTTACAATAATCTTCGAAGACTCAAATATGCGACTAAACATGGGAAAAGATATTATGCAAATAAAGACTGCTTTGAGTAGTATATTACTTTGACACAAGGAAAATTGTTTGTCGAGGAATATGCCATTGAATTTGAAAGGCTACATTATTTATGTGAATTGAGAGATACACTTGATTTCAATCACTTTCTTAAAGGTTTGAGACCAAGTATATTGAAGAATGTGGAGAAGGAATGGAATGATATGTATGAAGCATTTTGGGAAGCGGTCCGTGTTGAGCGCTTGATAAAGCATTATCGCCTCTGAAACGCTAAGATGCAATAAGAAAAGTCTCTGCCAACCACAGAAGTCCCAGTAGTGGAACCACTCATGGAGAATGCCTCACATGAATCTGAAGAAACGGAACCTGAGTCTCATCATTTACAGGTGGAACAAGAAGAAACAAACAATGAAGAAAACATTAAGGAGTCTAATCATCTAATGGATCCTATGGCAAGCCTGCCTCCAAAAAATCAAATTAAACTATCCGCTAAAAAGACCATCGCTAAAAAGACCATTAATCAGGAGATGGTCATAGAAATTTGCCTCATCAAAGTTCCTCATATTGACTTTGTCCTCAGAAATCAACTAATTCTACTTGGAGAATGTGTGCAAATGGCCAATATTCAAGAATTAAAGCATCACTTCATTCGATCTTGCATTAATGCAAAATCTAGTCACCAAAAGAAGCAATGTGTCAAGCCTCATTTGAGTTGGAAGAAAAGGTCATGTCAAGCCTCCAAGCCTTGTGAAGAAAACGAAGACCAACCGGCAAATCGAGGATTCATGCGATGGATTTTTTTTAACCTGGAGGACATCTATAAAACTCGAGGTCGAGTTTTCTCCAAGAAGGGGAGAATGATGCAGCGTAGACCTCATGGCACGTGTAGATCCCACTTAGATTTAGGATATTTTATTAACTAATTATATGTTATTCGTTTCTGATTTTATTTAAAGAACTTTATTTAGGATTAGATTTCCAATTTATTTAGTTTCCTAGTTTAATTAGGTTTCTTACAGCTCAAGTCTTCTTTTACTATTTATATGGCATTGTACAAGATTATTTTTAGAGTTGATTAATGAAATTAGGTTTTCCTATTGAGGTGCGTCCTAGTTTATTGTCTCTTTGGGGATTGATTGTTCTTCGGACACGTGCTTCGGCACCCATTGTGCTTTTAGCACTTCCACAGCAAGCCCTAACCCTAGGGTTTGCATCAGTTTCTCCCGATGATTAAAAGATCTATCAAGTGATGGATTAGCGATTTGGGGTAAGCAATCCTCTACTTCTACCCCTTGTTTTACTTATTTGTTTGTTGATCTGGTAGAGTTGGATGTGGGGATTCCAGATACATGGTCCGCTTTGTGAATCAGGACTACTTCAGTGCTTCTCAGAATCAATCCAACATGAGAAATGGAGTTGTGCAACAAAAGGAAAGAAGAAAACTCTTCACCAAAAGCAAAAAAATAAAAAAATTAGAAATCATCCCAATAAGATCCAAACTTACATAACAAAGACCTCGGATTGCTGCACACTTCTAGGATTTAAGTCCTAATCATCTAAAATTTGGCTATTCCTCTTTTACTCTTTTAAACAAATATATGTATATATACAGACACACACATTAAAATAAAGTGCCTACTAACACTTGCTTGAACTGCATCCATAATTTGCAAGCAGCAAAGGCATCATTGTGGTGGAAATATTTGAGTTTTTTTAAGTATCCTAATTGATGCAGTACTATTCACTTATTTAATAATTCACAGTGCTACCAAAGGAGGATTTCCAATTAAAAAAGGAATAAAGAAACACTGATCCCGTATTTAGATTACATAAGAGCAAACCAAATTTTGCAAAAGGTGGTAAAAATGAATAACAACTGCAGTTCCAAACAATTTTAACACTGAATTCTTCACTTCTGTAGTCTCCTTTTCAGTAAGTTAGTAATATAATCTGCATGTTAAAAAAAAATTCTAAAACACGCAAGAAACTGAGGAATCAAACTTCAAGATGAACATTTTGGTTATTCCCAAATCTACAACCCGTTGACTGATGGGACGTCAAGAGTCAAATCACTTACCTGTTGATGATGCAATGCCTGAAAGACTTCCACACGCTAGGCTAACAAGAGCAGGTGAATCATGAGGCCTGATGTTCAGCAAAACAAACATCAGAGTAAGCAAGGTATAGATTATCTCGGTTTATGAAAACTTTGATTAGTTTAAGTTCAGATTGAATAAGCAAGTTGCTACCTCCATAACTTCCAAGAACTTCTTAGGGTCTCATAAACAGCAAAGCTGATTGCTATACTGGGCCCAACTCCCTGCACAAAAGCCAATATTATCACTACAATGGTTATGAACTAAAAAACTCATCATGGATGAACAGAATCATGCAATGAAGGTAAACGTACCAACAATGTAGCCCCAAGACCTTTATACAGCCCTTTAATACCCTCATCTCTGCAAATGGTACAAAGTGTGTGCGAAATGCCTCGGTAATAGATCACATTTGTCTGCAAAGTTTTAGGTAAGTGAGTTAAGCAGTGTAACCAAACAAAATGCATCTCATTTGAATTTATCTAATCCAGGACTTAAAAATCAGCATCAGATAGCAACTGGCATCAAGGATAAAAAAAAAGTGGACTCAGGACCCAACTCGCCCATGGCTGAGTCCAAACCCACTCAGTTGACTCGGGTGAGTTGCATGAGGCCCAAAATTCAAAAAAAAAAAAAAAAAGAATAGGTAAAAAGTCCTAGGAGACCCTCCATCTATCTAGAATTAATGTATTGTTTTGTAACAATACATTTTGAGTTAATAAAGTCCTTTATCTTTCCTATTTTTCAACAACTTGGGTGTTTTCACTATAGTTTTCAAAATCGGAATCGTATCGCAAATCGTTCATACCCATGAATCGAATCGAATCGCGAATCGTATCGTGAATCGTAGGATTTTTTATTTTTCTAATAAAAATTAAAAGTAATTAAAAATTAAAAGAAAAGGGAAAAGGTAATTATTCATAACCATCCATTTTTCCATTTATAGTAGAATAAATATAATAAGAATTATATCAAGAACATCACGACATATATATATGAAATAAATGATGCGTAAATAGTTAAATAAGTTTAAAGTATCGATATATATTTTTTATTATCTTTAAATCAAAATATAAAAATAAAATAAAATCCAAATCATTAATCTTATACGGTAGGATATCTCTTAAAGTTAAGAAAGTGTTCATGAAGAAAAAAAACCAAAATAGATTAAAAACAGAAGAAGATATAAACAAGCACCATACGTACAGTCAAATGCATTAGTTAAATGCATGTTCTTTATTCATCTTTAAAACCTTATCAAAGCCGTAAAAAATTCTTATGAGGTTTCGTTAACTACTAAATAACCTTTTAAAAATACAAGCGATAAAAGAAAGAGAGAATAAAGAAAGAAAATGGGTAAAAGATTATTAATATTAGTTTATTGGCTATAGCCATTCTCGCTTAGTCGAATCGCTTGAATCGTAAGATTCAATGAAATGAGCATCGAATCGTATGATTCACACCTGAATCCTAAGATTCATTTGTAAATGAAATTCATTACATGGATACGAATCGTTTTCCTCAAGATTCGGGATACGAATCATAGGATTCTGATAAGTATGGTTTTCACTTTTCAAGACTTGCGAAATCACTTATCAAGTCTCGGAAATTATATTAACAATCAAGAAGCCAATCAATGTAAAACACAAGCTTATTAACAACACATTCACAGAACTAGGCAATCATGTAGAAGATAATGTGGCTCAGGCCCACTAGGCCTAGGCCCAGTCCCACTAGGCCCAGCCCATCAAGGGCTTGTACACAGCTGTATATAAAATCCCACATGTGGGATCATCTTTTGATATGTTTCTATTTTGTCTCTTATTTACTTCCTTGTATAGGTTAGGAGATTATTATTCATTATTCTGATTGTACTAATTAGGATGTTTAGGGCCCTTGATTAGGGGATAATGTAATTATAAATATTCAAACAAACCTCACATTGAGGTATCAAGTTCTCTCCAAACTCGTCTCTTTCTTCCTTCTCTCATTTCATATCATTACATGGTATAAGAGACCAAGGTTCTGAGAGTTGTTTTTAGCCTAAGAGACTTTCCAACCATCTTCGAAATACTTCTCTACTGATGTATCTTCATCTCGTGCCTTTTCTCTGCTGATACGTGCCTAGAGTTCATCTAATCAACGTGGCCCACCTCTGATCAATCTTCGGCTACCAGCAACCACTCTCATGATGATCGACTACCCTTCAGGAGTATTTTGAAGATTTTTCTAGATTTTTTAATCAACAGTTAAGGTACTCTTCTACCACTTCTTCATCTAACGAGTTTGGGTCCTTTTTCTGAAAAGGTTTTCATCACAACAGTACAGATTTGTGGATCTGTATCCAAATCTCATCAAACTTGGACTGGAGGTCATACAATTGATCTCTTCCAACATGATCAATCCTGATCTGTGATTGGACCGCTTTGTGGGGCCCACAGACAGCTTCTGCCCAGAAAAATTCTGGTCGTCTAGCACTCTTTTTGCCAAATTTGGGACTGAGTTGGGTTATTTTCTTCTGGATGCATATCTCAGCCATCCAAACTGCATCCTTCATGCTTGGTTAGTACTAGGGGTGTAAAAAAAAACCGAATAACCGTCTAACCGAACCGAACCGAACCGCGGTTAATAACCGTGGTTCACAGTTCGGTTACGGTTACGGTTATTGAACTCCAAAAACCGCACCCTACGGTTCGGTTACGGATTTCGGTATTAATTCACGGTTATTAACCGAACCGAACCGTAACATACGGTTCGGTTAACCGTACCGTTATACTAATATAAGAAAAACTAAAGGGCCTAAATGTAATTCTGAAGTTATGTGAAGCACTTAAGCCAAATAGACATCACTCACATCAGTATCAAACCCTACCATCCTCAAATGTGTGTGTGTTGTCACTGGCCTTTCAAGGATAAATCTACTGAATAGGGTCTTACACATCAATTTAAGCTTGATGCAGTCTTTACTTTCAGGCCTGACAAATATGAGGGAGGCTCATGCCTAGGTTTATGGTCAAAGTCTCAAACGCCACATTATGCCCATGGCCACGAAGTTTATTCCTATCGGTTCAAAATCCATGCCTGAGATTGACCCATTTGGATGGCTCTACTTGATTGAATGTAATAAATTAGGCCATCTTTGAACCCATCTCATCCCAATGTCACCCAAGTGAGCCTACTTTAAAGCACAAAAAAAGTGGTTAAGGAATAGCAATGAAGATTTTTTTCCAAGGTTATTAACCGTAACCGAACCGTTTCATACGGTTAACCACGGTTCGGTTTTCCACGGTTTTTGTGGATACGGTTACGGTTACGGTTTTGAAAAATAGAAAACCGCGGTTACGGTTCGGTTAATGGTTTTCCCAATATGAACGGTTAACCGAACAGTTACACCCCTAGTTAGTACAGTCATCTCAGATTACATCTTTTTATCAATTGTGATTGATAATTTCTCTACTGCTGGACTGTTTGAGTCCCTATTTTTCTACTATTGGACTGTTTGGTTCCCTCTTTGATGGTTACTGCTATTCGTGCACTGTTGGCTGCATTGTTAGTGCACTGTTGGGGCTGTTCTGGGTAAATCGCACTTTGGGGGCTGTTCGCTGCTGTTCATAGCAATCAAACTAATCTTGTTTTCTGCTTCTCGAATATTGGTTGGTTACTACTGCTGTCTCTTCACTTCTATCTGTTGCAATGGACAAGTATGATGTTATCCCCGTTAAGTTTAATGGGCAAAACTATATGGCCTGGTCTTTTCATCTGAAGAATTTTGTAGAAGGCCAAGGACTGTTTGGTTACCTTGATGGGTCGATAACTAAACCTGCTATAAATACTACTAACACAAAAGCATTACCCACCTGGTCTAAAGAAAATGCTAAGGTCATCACTTGGATTCTTAACTCCATTGACCCTTCTCTTGCCATTGCTCTTCAAGCATATACTACCGCATCTGATATGTGGGGTCATCACAAGAATGTTTATCATCAAACAAATAAAGCTCGCAAATTTCAACTAGACAGTGAAATTGCAAAATTCCGTCAAGGCGATAGATCTGTGCAGGCATACTTCAATGGATTTCTCACCTTATGGACTGAGAGGGATGCTATGATTATTCAGACTGTGTCTGCTAGGTTTCTATCTGAGGCTCTTAAATTACAAGAAGAAACCCACATCAGTCAGTTCCTTATGAATATCAGACCTAAATTCGAATCTATCCAGTCTGCTCTCATGAATAGAGAAGTCTCTGCGAACCTGGATACATGCTTCCAAGAAGTCCTTCGAGAAGAACTTCGCCTCAACTCTCAACGTGCCATTCTTGAAGAACCAAAGGCCTTCCTAGCTCCTCTCCCGGCTAATTCTGCTCTCCTGGCAGCCCCCAATCAGAAGCCTACTCAATGCTATGAGTGCAAAGGCTTCAGTCATATGGCCAAGAACTGTCGACAGAAATTGGTTTGCAGATATGGAAAACGCTTTGGTCATCTTATTGATGACTATCGCAGCTTGCAACGAATGAATGGGCCCCAGCAGAAGCAGAATCCTTCCACCGTGCCCAGACAAAATGCTCCAGCTGCGTTCCAAGTTCAAGCACCTCTTCCTGATACAAAAAGCACTTCTTCCGAGGTTGTATCCATGACTCCAGCCCAGATTTAAGAACTGATTCAGAACATGTAACCTCTGCCTATGCATCTATGGGTTTTAATGGTGGTTCCTTCTCCTCTAGCATTTCCTGCTTTTCATTCTTCAATCTCTCTGTCTTTCTCCATCATCCCCATCTACCTGGTTTTTAGATTCAGGAGCTTCAAACCACATTGACTTCTGTGGAAAGTAGCTTTACAGCCTCTCACCCTTACCTTGGCAAAGACAAAATCACCACTGCTAATGGAGACCAATTAATCATTTCTGGAATTGGTACCATTACTTTAAATGGTGTCTCTAGCCAATCCCTCCACCTTTCCAATGTTTACTTTGTTCCCAAATTATCAGCCAATTTACTTTCTGTCGGGCAACTTATTGATGATAGGTACCATATTAATTTTTCTTCCACTGGTTGTGTCATACAGGGGCGGCAAATTGGGAAGGTGATTGCGACGGGGAGTAAACATGGTCGACTGTTTCTGCTGGACATTGGACACCATTCCCTATTTTCTTCTCCTAATTTCAATAAAATGTGGACTATGTGGTATAATCGTCTTGGTCATGTGAACAATGCTTCTTTACTTTGTTTAAAATTGGTTGTTTAAGACCCACTATTGATAATAAAATGATGTCCTATTTAGTTAACTCAAAGTGTGAAACATGTTGTTTGAGTAAGTCATATTTTGCCATTTCCTATTCATCGTTCTCGTGCATTATCATCTTTTGATATCATTCACACTGATGTTTGGGGAATTGCACCCACATTAAGTAGGACAGGGTTTAAGTATTATGTGACCTTTATTGATGATCATTCTCGATTCACTTGGATATATTTCATGTGCTTCAAATCTGAAGTATTTTCCCTTTTCCAAAAGTTTTACAATATGGTCCACACACAATTTAAGACAGATATAAAAATTCTTAGGTCTGACTCCGGTGGAGAATACATGTCCCATGATTTTTCTGCCTTCCTTTCTGATAAAGGAATTCTTCACCAAAAATCCTGGCCCCATACTCCACAACAAAATGGTGTTGCGGAGAGGAAGAACTGGCATATTCTTGAAATTGTTCGTACTCTCCTACTTGCATCCTTAGTTCCTCCAAATTTTTGGTGTGATGCTGCACAAACTGCTGTGTATCTTCTCAATCATCACCCTAGCTCCGTTCTAGGAAATACTACTCCATATGAAGCTCTCTTTGGTCATACCCCTTCGTATTCTCACTTACGTGTTTTTGGTTGCTTGTGCTTTGTCCATCTTCCACCTACAGAGCGCACTAAGTTGTCACCACAGGTTGTCAAATGTATCTTCCTAGGTTACAGTGCTGAACACAAGGGATTTCTGTGTTATGACCACTCCGAGAAACGCATGCGCATATCTCGTAATGTGATCTTCTTGGAACACATTCCTTTCTTTTCTTTACGTTTGGATACTCATCCTGTGGCTGTGTCTTATCTGCCACAATTCCCTGCGACTACTTCTCCACCACCCATAACCAATGTCTATATCCGGCGTAACACGGTTCCTCCTGTGGGGCCTCCTCCTCCTCCTGATCATATCCCAATGCTGCCTACTGCACCCTCAGGTATTAATACTTCCTCTACTGATAATGTCATAACTCTGCGATGCTCTAGTCGTTCTTCTGTTGCTCCTGACAGATATTGTTTTCCTGCTCTTTTCACTACTTTGGATAGTACCCCTATACCCACCTCTTATTCACAAGCTTCGAAGATTCCATACTTGCAGGATGCTATGACTGAGGAGTTGCTTGCTCTTGAAGCAAACAACACATGGGACTTGGTACCGACTCCTGAACAAGCCCCTGTGATTGGCAGTAAATGGATCTACTCTGTTAAAGTTAACTTTGATGGGAGTCTTGATCGCTACAAAGCCAGATTGGTTACGCAGGGTTACAAGAAGGAGTATGGCATTGACTATGAGGAGACATTTGCACCAGTGGCCAAAATGACCACCGTTTGTACTCTTCTTTATGTCGCTGCAGCCCGCAACTGGCCTCTATGGCAAATGGATGTCAAAAATGCCTTTCTTCATGGCGATTTGAAAGAGACAGTCTACTTAAAACCTCCTCCAGGATATGCTTGTACTCCTCAGCATGTTTGCAAGTTGCGAAAATCTCTTTATGGTCTTAAGCAAGCTCCCAGGGCTTGGTTTGATAAATTCCGGGCAGCAATTCTTCAAGCTGGGTTTCATCAGAGTCATTCTGACAATTCACTATTTCTTAGATGGACACCGAAGGGTTACACATTCCTTTTAGTCTACATTGATAATATGATTATCAGTGGCAATGATATTTCCGGCATTACGGATCTCAAGCACCATCTCACTCGACACTTCAGAATGAAGGATCTTGGTCCTCTCACCTACTTTCTGGGGCTTGAGTTTTCATGTACCAAATCAAGCATTCGAGTCCATCAGCGTAAATATGTTGCTGATTTGATCACCTCAGCAAGACTTTTGATACGCCGATGGAATTAAACAGCAAACTCAGTACGAAGGATGGCCCTCCCTTGGATGATCCCTCTATTTTTCGGCGGATAGTTGGTAGTTTGCTCTACTTAACTATGACTCGACCTGATATTTCTCATGCAGTTCATACGATTAGCCAATTTGTGAGCAATCCTCACAAACCCCATCTTGTTGCTGCTTTGCGCATACTCCGCTATGTTAAAGGCACTCTTACTCATGGTCTTTTCTACCCTTCTGATACTTCTCTGCGATTATCAGCATATGCAGATGCCGAATTGGCTGGTTGCCCTGATTCTCGACGCTCTACCACTGGCTGGTGTATGTTTCTTGGCGGCTCTTTGATTTCATGGAAGTGCAAGAAGCAAACCACCGTGTCAAAATCTTATATTGAGGCCGAATATCGGGCAATATCGTCCGCCAGTGCTGAAATCATCTGGCTCCGCCGTCTTCTCTGCGAATTCGGTGTCCTTGTTGATAGTTCTACACCTCTTCATGGGGACAATACCAGTGCTACCAGAATTGTTAATAATCCAGTCTTTCACGAACAGACGAAGCACATTGAGATTGATTGTCACTTCATCAATTAGCATGTTGTCACTAAGAAGATAACCTTGCCTCATGTCTCTACTCATGAACAGTTGGCCGATATCTTCACCAAAGCACTTCCCAAACCATGCCATCATGATCTCATTAGCAAATTGTTGTTTTTTACATTACCACATCAATTTGAGGGGGTGTAGAAGATAATGTGGCTTAGGCCCACTAGGCCCAGCACATCAAGGGCTTGTACACAAAAATATGACATCCTTATGTCATCTTTTGATATGTTTCTATTTTGTCTCTTATTTACTTCCTTGTATAGGTTAGGAGATTGATTATTCATTATTCTGATTGTACTAATTAGGATGTTTAGGGCCCTTGATTAGGGGATAATGTAATTATAAATATTCAAACGAACCTCACATTGAGGTATCAAGTTCTCTCCAAACTCGTCTCTTTCTTCCTTCTCTCATTTCATATCATTACAAATCATACTACTCTATAATACTACTACTAATTACTATATGCCACGCCCAGAACTACATGAACCATGATAAATTCACTATTAAGGGACAAAAATATGGTCATCTGGGTAAGAGGTGGAGTTCCCAACCAACATGAAACATGAGTTGTATGGATGAATCTATCAACTTTCAGCAAGTACAAATGCCAAGAAAGAGAGAGGAATGAGATTCTGAAGCAGGCAAGAGCTATGATCCATGGGTCTGGCTACTGGCAAGCCCAATGGGCCCCAGCCCACAGGCCCAACAAGATCAGCCAATTTATTGTGGGAGAATTAATTAATTAGGAGTCTCATTTGAGAGTTTTGATTTACTTCAGAGTATTCAAATTAGAACTTTAGTTAAGCTTGGTTTGGTTTGCTTAGGAGTTTTAGTATACTGACTTAATTTCCTTTAATGTTTAGCAAAGCAAAGTCCCGCTAGGAAAGGGGATGTCCAGCCTTTCCTATAAATATGTAATCCCTCCATTGGAGAAGATAGTTTATCGTTATTCAATAAAGATTGTTATGGGTGTTCCTATGGTCGTGAGTTTTTCTTTTTGATGGAAGAGTGCTCGTGTGTTGAATTCTAAGAGGAATTCAGCCAGCCCCCATTGTGGAGTCAGTCCTCACATGAATTCGTCCAGGATTCGGCAAACTCTCTCGTGAAGTTTGTCTACACTCGTTCCACCATCCATCGCAGATTCGAGACTGCGTTAATTGCCATCAAAGCTGAATGACCCTCGGACCGGCTTGATTGGGTAACTTGTTTCCCCTCCCATTGGTTTTGTTGCTTTCCATATTCCATCTCCTTCATCCCCATCCTCTATAGACCCAAACCCCATTCAACGACCTATCCGTACAAAACCTCTCAGTAAAACCCTAGAACCCCTCTCTACAAACCCTAAAAAAATAAAATAAAAAAATCCTTGATAGTTCACAGCCGATCCCTTCATCCTTGTATAAACCCTAATCCATGCACCCAATCCTCAATCCCCTAACCCATCCTCACCATCCCCAACCAAACTGAACCTCTCAGATTCCCAATTGTCACCACCAGATCTAACCTTCAACCTAAACTGGAAAAATTCCCATATTCCTACCCATCTCCCAAACCGGAGAGAGAGAGAGAGAGAGAGAGAGAGAGATCCACCCCCATCTTCCATTCATCTCTTCGGCCAAAAGGGAAGGAGACGAACAGAGAGGGAGAGAGACGAAGAAAGGGAAGAGCAAAGGAGAGAGGACGAAACAAGCGAAACTTGCACCATCTTAGGCGAAGTGCATCCCTCTGTCCATCACCATCTTCATCATCTTCACTGGCGCCATCATCACCATCCTGTCATCATCTTCATAGCTCCTCTACCTTCGGCAAGCAAGTGAAGAAGAGAAACCAGAGGGAGTCATCACCATCCTCTCCCCCTCACTCACTGTCATCACCATCACCATTACCATCCCTCGATCAAGCAAGAAAGATAACTGCAAGAGAGACCTTCTTGCCTAGGTGAAACAAGGGGAGAATCAAAAGGATTTAACTTTCATCTTCATTCAAGACATGCAGAACAAGATCGGAAAAATATGGAGAGAAAGGAGCCAAGCCGAATCAAATCTGAACCCAGCCGACCAATAGAACTGCAGTGCATAGTTGCTATTGCAGCAGCTGTCCCCTTTTATCCTTCAATGGACAAGCCCGAAGCGTGATTTTTCTGTCCTGCAAATTTGGGCCAAGCATTTGACCCAACCTACTCAAGCCTGTGACATCCAAGCCCAAATCAAGCCCAATTGAATGATCTCAGGCTTCCTTCTTCAACTAGTGGTATTGAGATCATTCAGACTCACATCAACGATCTGATTTCTCCTACATACTCTTGAAAATAAGATCTACACAACAAGTTACTCGATTCTTGATCAAACATTATAGTTTTAAGATCCTCTTGCATCCAAATCAGTATGAGATATAAATATATATATATATATTGCAGACTCAAATGAAATTCGAAGAGCTTTGTACAAGCATAAATATGGAGATTGATATTTTGAGGATGCAGTCTACTTTGAGCAGTTCCTTAGATTCAAGCAAGGAAACTTGACTATTGACGAATATACAGGCCAATTTCAAGAACTGTATGACTTATATGCACCAGATGAGAGCCCAACAAATGATTTAGCTTGTAGGTTTAAGACCAGACATATGGGAGAAACTGAAAGTTTGCCAAAACGTTCAAGAAGCATACAAGAAAGCAATTCGTGTTAAGCACATGCTTAGATGGTCTAATATGAGACAATTTACATCTCAAAATGAAAAGTCCCAATAGAGAATAACTCATATTGTTGAAACACATTTTGCCAAAAGGGATAATCCCAAACTTGTCATTCGGCGACTTCTCACAACAAATAAGAAGGAAGAAGAAGAGTGGAGACATAATGCGACATTTCAAACACGGGTAAGTTGTGAAGACAAGTTAACTAATCGGGTTATTGATCATGGCAATGCAACAAACTAAGGTTATTCTAGCCCAAGAAGCTCCTGAAGCGCAACAGAGTAGCATGGGCTAATGATTTAATCATTCCAGTAACTCATCAATGTTACTCATATCTTTTAAGATTGGCAATAATGAGGATAATATTTGGTGTGAAATCAATATAAATGTCACTCATATTCTTCTTGGACAACCATGGCCTTTTGATCTGAACATGCACAATGACAAAGAAAAGAACACACATTATTTTATGTAGAAAGTACAATAAATCAAGTTCATTCCATTGCAGCCAACAACACCTTCTCCATCTACATCATCACCTCAAACCGAAGAACAAAAGAGCGAGCAAAAAGAAGACATCATGATTACACAAGAAGAGCTACAAACCATGACAAAAGACATCAAAGATGATATTGAGAAGCAAGATCAAGGAATACAACATGTCACGACAAAGCCAGATTAAATAGCAAGCAAAACTTCTAATATGGATCGTATTTCAGAAGAATTAGAACATAAGGGGACTAAATTTCTTTCTATGAAAAGTGTTGGTCAAAAGATATAAGAGGCAAAAGAAGAAGAAGCCAACATTTAAGGCATAGATCTAATGAGCAACAAGTCTAATCATTAAGTGGATCTAACAATAGTTCCAAAAGGGCAATGTGAATCATCAGCAGACAATTACAATGTTCATGAGGCATCAAAAGAAGAACCAATCATTGATCCCCTCCAAATTGACCTCATCTTCAGGGATCAGTGATGGATATTTGAAGATTGCAACCTGTTGGAACAAAGCCAACAATTAAAGCATTTAATGGTCGGATCATATATCCTGAATGAATTCAGACATCTAAAGAAGCAACGCCTTCAATCTACTTCTAAGTGGAGGCAAAGATTGAGTCAAGCTTCCAAGCAATGTCAAGAGAACAATTATTAACAATATAATCAGAAGTTTGTAGGATGGATTTTCGATCCTTTATAAAACTCGAGTTAGAGTTCTCTCCAAGACGGGAAGAACTGATGCAGGCCAGACCCATGCTCCATTGGTCAACCAAGCCCACTGGGCCCAGCCCACAGCCCAACAGGACCAGCAAATTTATGGTGGGAGAATTAATTAGGAGTCTTATTTGAGAGTTTTGATTTATTTAAGATTCTTTAAATTAGAAGTTCAGTTTAGGTTGGCTTGGTTTGGTTAGGAGTTTTAGTTTCCTTTAATGACTTAATTTCCTTTAATGCTTAGCAAAGTAGAGTCATACTACGAAAGGGGATGTCCAACCTTTCCTATAAAAATGTAATCCCTCCATTGGGAGAGAGAGTTTTATCATTATTCAATAAAGATTGTTATGGACTCTCCTATTGTTCGCGAGTTTTTCTCTTTGATGGAAGAGTGCTCGTGTGTGTTGAGTTCTAAGAGGAATTTGGCCAAACCCCATTGTGGAGTTGGTCCTCATTGAATCCGTCCAGGATTCGGCAAACTCCCTTGTGGAGCCTGTATACACTCTTTGCACCATCCACCGCAGATCCGAAGCTGTCAAATTGCGCGACTAATACCTAAGATTTCAAAGTCAAGACAAGAATGGAGAGGATTTGAGGCTTACAGATCAACTTAATTCTTGAAAAAAAATATCACCAAATTTGATATGTTGGAATTACCTGAGCTGCAAGCCGTGTCCTCACAAGATCCAGCGGGTATGTCATAGATGCAGCTGTTACTCCTGCCAAACCACCACCAACCAGACGCACAAAAACGTCTGCACTCACATTGTCTCTTTGCCTATCCAACGCAGGCATTGATTGTAGAACCTGCAACAAATAAACGGCATCACATATAAAAATAAGCACAATTATGGATTATTATAATAATTTAGTTGAACAAGCATGCATCAAGGAATTTTGTACTAACATTCTTGTAACGGTCATAAGCATAGAAGCTGATTGATGAATAAGGAAGGCGATGAGCAATCGTAACCAAGTTCCCTCTCCAAAATGCTCTAAATCCCTCTTCACAAACAATGCGTGAAGCTTCACGCCATATGCTAGCCTTGCTCAATGTTGCAACATCAGAGTGCATGCCTTGTACCTACCAAGTCGGGATGGTGGAGGTTAATTACCAAAGTAGGGTTCATTAAAGAAATCAGATTGCAACATAAAAACAAAATTTTAACACAAATAACATATGGATATGAAGATCACTGTTATATAGAGTGCATTGAAGCAAATATTAAATGGGGATATTTCAAGATTGCGAAGCCATTTACTTTTTCAATTCAAGCTTTATATTAATATTTTTTCCTTATATTGGTAACGTGACTTAAACCCACAACCTCAATGATGCAATCGTAGGGCTATGATCGCAAGTGCCGAGGCACAATTAGGGTTCCCACGGAAACAATCACACAAGAAAGAAACTCTCCAACGATAAAACCTACACAGGGAATTCTATTAATCTCCAAATCTAATATGAGATAATTGATCTCTACAATGCTCTATTTATAATAAAAGATACTTCCCTAAGAAACAACCCTAATCAAACTAGGAAACAAAATCCTATCCAAATTAGAAACTAATTCTAAATACAACTTATTAAATAAAAATTAGAAACTAATAACAATTAATAAAGAATTCTTAAACTTGCTTGGGTCCCACAATTGGACCATGAGTCTTGCCCCAACGGATAGATAGTGCTGCTGCATCATTCACCCCAAGTTGGAAAAAGAGTTCGACCTCGAACTCGGCTCTTCTTCTTGATGTTGCTTTTGTAGATAGTGTGCACTTGAAGCGCTTTCTTGGTGAGACAAGAACTTGACCCTTTCTTTGGTGGTGCCGGCTTCATAGGACAGAGTATTACTTGTTTTTCACCATGCATGAATGTTGTCACACATCCCATTAGTACCATTCTTGTCATACATCCATGGACGACCAAACAAGATATCACAACTATCCATGAGTACCACATTGCATCACACTGTCTCCGTATAATTTTCACCAATAGAAAAGGTAACTGAGCACGCATACCTCACTTGCACTTCATCACCTATCATTAACCATCTAGCAAAATAGGGTCGATGATGCTTTCGAACTTTCAGCTGCAATCAATTCACAAGAGCTTGAGATATAATATTCTCACAACTTCCTCCATCAATGACTACCGTGCATTCTTGACCATTGACTGTTCCTTTTAAGCAAAAAATATTATCTCGCAACCACTTTCTTCTCAATAGCTGATAGAGTGTCGATTATGACCATGAGAGATTCAAGACCCAATGTCCTCTACATCCTCTATTTCATTCTATTTAGTATCATCTGGAGTATCTGTCACAGCACTTTCATTCTCAATGAGGTGGATGCGTTTGGGACAATCCATTGCACAATGCCCTTGTTGTTTATAATTAAAGCATGTGATCCTATTTTGACCTTACGGCTTGGTGAAAACTTTCTCCAACGAACCACTCGATTTAGAACCTGCAATTGAGGAATTCTTTTGCATAACCCATTTAGATGCATTAAATTTTC
Source organism: Cinnamomum chago (assembly GCA_038049695.1). Taxonomy (NCBI): domain Eukaryota; kingdom Viridiplantae; phylum Streptophyta; class Magnoliopsida; order Laurales; family Lauraceae; genus Cinnamomum; species Cinnamomum chago. Next base: position 17,441,809 of record CP142459.1, read on the forward strand.
TAGCTTGATTATTTGCAATCCCCTTAGCCTTGATAGCATGCTGAACAATCTCATCAACATTATCAAAATGCTTGAATGTGAGGATATGTTATATATCAAGTGAAAGCCCATGAAAGTATCTGTCAACTAAGACATCATCTTCATTCAAGCCACAACAAGCTAGCATGATCATGAACTCCTCAAAATACTCAACAACTGTCTTAGATCCTTGTTTCAAATCTTGAAAACTTGAACGCAGATCTCTGGAGTAATTGACATTAAGGAATTTTTGCTTTAATAGATTTTTCATCTCGGTCCATGTGTCAACGGGGTCAATTTGTTGGCTTCTTCTCTTCTTTTGCAAGTCGGCCCACCATATCGCAGCATAATTGTGAAATCGAGTTGACTTTATGACCATCCGTCATTGGCTTGCGTGCAAAAATATTTTCAACACACACTAACCAATCCTAAATTCATCCAATTTCAATTTTCCATCATATTCAGGAATCACGAGTTTAATATCTAAATCACTATCAACATTGATGACATGTGGATTTCGTTGATTCCGATTATGTCCTCCATCATCTCGATGATTATCCTCACGCCGATTATTTTCCAAATTGGTTAATCGGGTTTCAATCCTTGCAAGAGTCTTTTGCATTTGAACCATCGTTGCAGTAATTTTATTAACATTTACCGATAATTCTGCAACAGTTCCCCTCAAATCATCATCGTTATTGGTGGAAGACTACTTCTATGTGCTTCTTGGGAGGCATTTTTTTTAATGCAAAATTAAAATTTTTGACTGACCTGATATATAGATATGCCTTCTACGATCACGCTGGCGAAAACATATTTGAAATCGGAAGGTGGATGAGCCTAATATTGCAAAAATAAATTGTAGCCATTGATCTGATCAAACTTTCGTTTGACTGCTCCTGTGATGAGTTGGAACGTATATTCTGTTTGTGGGCTTCTTCAATGGGTCAGAAACGTGCCCCGCCTCGGTTCTAGTGGTGAAAAGGAAGAAAGGGTTAAAATCATTTTTCGTTTATGTTCTTCAAAGGAGAGGGGAGGGTGTTTTCACTGATGGCTGCAGGAATCATCGTCGATTGCGCTGATGGACTTAGTGAACGGTACGCCTCTACTTTCCTCTTCTCTTTTTCATCTTCTTCTTCTTCTTTGCCTTTATGCTCTCTTGCTTCTTACTTCTCTGCTTTTTTCGTTCTTTTTCTACCTTTTTGTGCTTCTAATTTTTCTGCTCCTCTACCCTTTCTTCGTTTCTTTTCTTTTTTCTGGACTGGGATGTGAGAAAGAGATAGGGGTGGGGGCCTGAGAGGGGTGGATGACGCTAGATTCAGGTTCTGGGAGGGACTGGCGAAGGGGCTAGGAAAAGTTTTTTTTTTTTTTTTGGCTCATTTCTGCAATATGCAGAACTGTCGCTGAGATAGGGAATGCTGGTGCTGATGGCAGGGAGAGATGGGTAGGGAAGTGTGATCGGTTGGGGATTTCGACAGTGAGTGGGGATTCCGCAGGGAAATCAATGCAGACCGATCGTGGATTGTTCAGCTCTGAACCAATTGATTCAATCGTAGGGTTACGATCGCAAATGCCGAGGCACAATTAGGGTTCCCACGGGAACAATCACACAGAAGAAACTCTCCAACGATAAAACCCACGCAGGGAATTCTATGAATCTCCAAATCTAATCTGAGATAATTGATCTCTACAATGCTCTATTTATAATAAAAGATACTTCCCTAAGAAACAACCCTAATCAAACTAGGAAACAAAATCCTATCCAAATTAGAAACTAATTCTAAATACAACTTATTAAATAAAAATTAGAAATTAATAACAATTAATAAAGAATTCCTAAACTTGCTTGGGTCCCACAATTGGACCATGAGTCTTGCCCCAACGGATAGATAGTGTTGCTGCATCACTCAAGGTCGCAATAGTGAGCACCTTTCATTGTGCCACGACTCATGAGCTCTTGTCATTCTTGGTTATATAGTAGGATGTCCCTATTTGAAAAGGAAGATGACAAAGTCACCCAAGAACTCAATCTTTCAAAGGCGTCGATGGACATCAAAATGTGGAAAAAAACCTTGCCATTATCCACACAAAGGTTTGTGATTCCTTGAAATGTTGATGGCAAGTACTGAGCACACCTCAATGTGGGGCCTACATGGGGCCCCACCTGGGATTAGGACGTATGGGGGAATTGAAAGGTCTCCCTGGGCCTTTCATCTCTGCAAAAATGCAGCCCCAACCCTAAATCCTATCATCTCCATATGGGCCCCATAAGTTTAACAATGTATAATCCATTCGGATGGGTGTGCAGTCAATCCAACGGTCTAATCCATTCGGATGGGTGTAAACACATTGGACGTGTGAAATTTGGATTGGAGGAGGGGCGGCTGTTGTGGTCCACTCGGATGGACCATCAGGTGGGTCCTGCCCCCGGTGCGCAAGATGCGCACTAGGCACACCTTATAACCATTCATGTGGCATTCATTATCATGCTACAACCAAAACTAAGATACGTAACTTCATGGTTCCCTAATGCAGTAGAGTGAAAGATATTTTTTGTGGAGCAATGTTAAAATTTGTGTACCTTTAACATTTAAAAGAAGAAGAAGAAGAAGAAGTCACCTCCAAGAACCAGGAGGAAAATCAACTACATTGACACCTTTATATTTAAATAATGCATTATTCTAAACATTTTATTTCATAGATAAAAGGATGAGATAGAGTATAGACTCCGTTTTCATTTTTTTAATAGAGTTTGAACAATGGATAGCCAGGTTCGCTTGTAGTCGTTTTCCTCTCCAAAGTCATCCATCAATCACGTCAACTGATCTCAGCCTCCCTTTTAGTGCCGAATCTAATGAAGGTGAATCCCCTACCCCTCCTGCTGTTCTTCTCTAGTTCAGTTTTAGAAATTTGCTCTGGGAGGTTGGATGTGAAGACTGAGAAGGACCTTTCTCTCAGTCGTTGTATCTGCACAGGTAGAGGGGTTCTGTTTCGCTGAATTCGTGGGTGATTTCCTTCTTCGCATCCCAGATATCGTGGGTGTTTCCCTTCGTCACCTTCCATTTCCCGCGATCACTGAATTTGCACCCTTATAGGAGATTTCTTCCACATCTTTCGAAAAAGTCTTGGTTCCCTCCCCTACTCAGCATTCTCCATCTGAATCATTTCTCTCAAATTTTATTTTGAAATGAGTTTTTAGAGCTTAAGGTTCTGAAAATAAACTCTATTTTCTATGCATGTTTCTTTCTCCATCATTTTCCTCTTCTCCCTCTTTTTATGTTTCTTTTTCCCCCTTTCTGCAACCGATGTGGACTTAATATTGGCCATTATAACGGTTCGACCGATAAAATATCGGTCATAACAGCCTTTTTTTTTTTTTTGCGATTTTATGGCGTTGCTCGTTAGGGCTGAACAGAACCGGACCGCAGACCGGACCGGATTTGTGGTCTTTACAACACAAATCCGGTCCGGTGCGGACCGGATTTGAAAAACCGGTTATATCCGGTCCGGTCCGGTCCAGACCTTTTAAAAACCGGTCTCGACCGGACCGGATTAATAATAAATATATATTTTTTATTTTTTTTAATACAAAATTTTAAATATATAAAATTTCTAAGTCAAATACCCTAGTGAAATCGAAGATCTGGCTTCTTACATCTGGAAAAAGAGGCAGGAAATGGGCTGAAAATGAAAAAAAAAACAAATGAAACCGGTCCGGACCACTTAAGTGGTCCAGACCAGACCGTTTTGGACCGGACCGGACCACTTATAAGTGGTCCGGTCCGGTCCGGTCCTCTCATTTAAGCCGGACCGGAAATCCGGTCCGACCGGATTCCGGTCCAAAAACCGGACCGGAAATCCGGTTGTGCAGCCCTATTGCTCGTAACAATGCCATTATCATGAAAATAACGTAACAGTAACGGCCGTTATTTTAAACCCTGTATATATGCCCCACCCAAAGGGACATGCAGAGAATGAAGAATCACTTTTTTGTTACTCCTGTGATGTATCATACCCTATTGAAGAATGGACTTAAGGGCCACCATAATTCAATAAATCAAGTGTCTTTTTTTTTATAACTAATCAAGTGTCATGTAATTAGGTTGCAATAACCAGTTAACCACTAATTAGGGTTTCGTGGAATAATTTATGAGGATGTGTTTGTTTAAAAAGAGATAAGCCTCTCTCTCTCTCTCTCTCTCTCTCTCTCAACCAAAGAAGGCTTTCCTCTTCATTTGTGCTTCCCAGAAACTATAACAACCAACTATTAGGACTAGTGGACCAGGTGTTGCCCAAGGGATTGATTTCTCACTCTAATTGGGTAACTACGTGTGGCTATCAGGTTTGCTGGATCTCTGTGCTAACAATAATGTGGAACATCATGCATGGTTGCATGATTAATTAGGGTATTGAAGTGATGCAATTGAGGGATAACCTCAAAGAAAGGACAAAATGGAATTGGAATTCAAAATCCCAAAATGTACAGGTTGCAAGAAAGCTCATCATTAGGAGTTTGGGCACAAGTTCATGAAAATACAGATGATGAACATGAAGCTCCATTCTTAATCAAAATTAAAGGTGTAGGCGAAATTCAGCAAAACCCAATTAGTAAAATCGAAGTGGAAATTCAATACAATAATTGAGAATCAGGAGATCATATAATTTTGACCTTTAGCTGTAAAATGGCAAGCAGTTTAATCAACTAAATCAAGAAAATGACGAATAGGTGACCAACATAGGGTCTGATCTAGCATTCAAAAAGAAAAGAACATAGGGTCTGATCTCAAAGCCTGAGTTTGAAACTAGGAGATTGCGATTTAGGTAGTACTTCATCAATGACTGAAGATAGAAACTCTTCTTTTTTCTTCCTTTTTTTTTAATTTTTTGACAGAAGACAAAACCTCTCAACAAGGATTTAGTGATGACTGATTGTTGAGATGCTTTAATAAGGTCACTGCTTTATGTCAGTGATATAGAATAAAAACGCTGAGCAATCATAGTTCCAATGCTATTTGGACTAAGATAAAGTATTCTTTTCCCATTTGATTGAGTTTGATGGATATTTAGATTTTCAGAATCTAAATTTTCCATTGTTAAGATTTGAGCTGACTCACGAAAACCAAGACTGCATGGGGGGATCAGTTGGGCAGAAGTCAAGAGTGTAGCTCCTAGGTCAGGACATTAGCTAGTATTATTAAAGAACGAAGGGACCTGTTATGCGATTCTTGGGTCTCCTCTGTTCATCTCCTTGGAGCAGCCAGAGACGACGTAGATATAAAAGTGGGCGTGTAGAGCATTATTTCTTATTGTTTCATATTGATGCCCCCATACACCACTTTTAGGCTTTCAGGCCATATACCTATCTATGCTGACATTTCTGGTCTTTTGCAGTAGTTGCGTCTTTGCTTTCTTTTCTTTCAACAAAGTTATCTTTGAAAATTACACACATATGTAAGGGTTCTCTACCCACAAACCCTACAATCCTATGCCATCATAAATGTCATCAACATCATCTCATAAACACTAAATATCAGTATTTTCATGTATCTAAAAACATGTTCTCACTCTATTAATGCAGATATATATATAACAACATCTCCATAATGGCTCAGAAAAAAAAGGATTTTTAGTTGCAATTTAATCTTCAACTATTAGGAAAAAAAAGCAAACCGAAACACAATATTCAAAACAAATTCTAAAGCCACAAGAACTGTATCACAAGCAAATTTTAAAGTACTTCTTGCCGAAATTAATATATCAGAATACTGAATGACCACACCCAACAAGCACATTCATACAATATCCTCCAAAAAAAAATCAACAATAAGATATAGCACATTCACTAAAACCCACATCCGAAAAAAAAATCAATTTCCTAGCACAAAATTAACAAGAACATGCATATCATGTTCTCGAAGAAAAGCCCATATTCGGAAAAAAAAAATAGAAACCCCCCCAAAACTTTTCCCGCTTCAACTTTAGAAATTCTAGACAACCCCCAATAACCCAATCACTAAAACCTCCCAACCCCACAATAATCAACAATTTCAACAACATTTCAGAAACAAATCAAAATTCCACAATTTCAATGAAGACAAAGAAAAGAGCGTTAGAATATCAGAGAAATCCAATACCTCCTTGAGCAAATACCGACCTGGAAGAGGATCGTGAGGCGAGCGAGAGGCGCCGTGCAGGTCTTGCTCACCGCACCCGCGATTCCCCCCGCAAGCAGCTGCGGCATCATCCCGATCTGCGACTGCTGATGCAACGATTGCTGATGATGATGATGCTGCTGCTGCGTCTTGTATTTCCGGACACCACCCTCGACGACGCCAGCGCCACCATGGCCGGAATTGAGAGCTCTCTGCCCTCCACCACCTTCTCCGACGACGACGCCTACTCGAGCTTCCGTCTGCATTCTCCTGCTTCTCCTCTTCCCCTTTTGAGAGATTTACCAAACAAACCCTAGAAAATGACGAGCATGTGCTCTTGTTCTTCCTCTTCTTGCCCTAGATTTCGCAAAACCCTAGAAGGAGAGACGAAGAGCATGAAAAGCTGGAGTCTTTGGTTTTCTTGTTCCTTGTTTTCAACTTCTTCTGAGAAAAGGAGGGATTTGGGGTAGGGTTTTGGGAGGGAGTAAGCTATGGGGGTGTTGTTTTGCCCTTTTTAGTCTTTTACACACGAGGAAGGTTTTTATTCTTTGTCTTGCAACGACACTTGAAATTGTGATTCCCACGCATGCGGATGATCCGGACCATTCGGCAGTGGGGCCATTTTGATTTGCCAAGTGGTGAGCCAGGATCAAGAAAGTAGAACTCTTTTCAAACTTCTTCGGATGGAAGAAACGGAATATTGGCCCATTTGGCAAGTCTTTGATATAGCCGGTTCGGTTAGATTTGTTTTGAAATAGATTTATTTCAATTGGACCATATATTTATATTTTATAAATAAATAATTCGACAAATGTGGTTGAACCACAACATATAGATTTATGTTATCACACACTATATGGGTAAAATTATCATATATTAAAAATAGTCAAAAGTTTATATGAATCGTTTTCATCTTAAAAGGTAGACTTGTCGAACGTAAAATAATAGTATATGTTACAAATATAATCTTTTATTTTCTTAAAATAAAAGTTTCATTTGTTTGGAATAGTAGAAGATTAAGAAATACTCTTTCCTTTTTTTATAAAATTGAGTGTTTTCTAATATGGCTCTCCCCTCAAACTAATTCGAATGGCTATTTGAGTACTTTAGATTGATATAGATGTACACTCAATTTTATCTTAAATTAAGCTAATGTTTATCTTTTTTCGTAAAGTAATTGAGGTCTTCTTTGTTAGATTGTATAGACTCAATCCAGATGATGTAATAAATTTATTAATTTCTTTATTTATCAATAAAATCATGCTTTCCTTTCATAAGATGAATGATGTTTTATTACTTAATGCATATAACCAATACATATGACATAATGGTTCATGAGATGAACCAGATCCCATTAGTATATTAGATGTAATATATGTGTACGGATGAGATCCACATACGGGAGACATGTGTCACAAATCTTATACTTAAATATATTCACATCCAGTGATGAGACTGGGCATCTCATCTGGTAAGGTTGCAATACTTTGATCACTGTGAGATAGTGCGATTTGTCTCGATCATCAGAGTGTAAGATTCTAAATCATGGTGTTGGTACATTGGACGTATTGAATGACCATGAGAAGCACCTTATGGAATAATGTCTCAATTTTAAAACATGCTCTCATAATTCCCTACCAATAGGCTCTCAATTCCGAGACATTGATGAACTCAAGTTTCTGTTTATTCATTTGCTTTGAGTTACTAATGAGTAAGGCTAACTGTAGGTCAACACCTTGGTGTCTTAGGTACGTGGTAGTATGACTGTGGGAATATTCAATGGTCAAGATGGAATCTATCTATATTATCTCCTTGTGCCAATTAATGGATTTATCATTAGTAAGTGCGCACTCATCTCAATTAAGAGTTAATTGGATAGTACTGATGATCACTGTGATTAATTGGATCTCAAGGATAATAAGATGTGGATTTAAAATTGGAATGGACAGATTTAATCCAATTGATTCATGGATATTAATAGAGGGGTTCACTTGTGGTAATTGGGAAGTTTAGGTCTTTTTTAAAATTTATTCCTAAAACAGAAGTGCAATTGCATTTATATAGTGATATTATTTGCAATTAACTATGGGCCCGAATTACACATGAGATGTAGAGTCGTGGTGTCCCAATTGGAGTCAGCTTTTTATGGAATCCCTAATGATCCCCACGCTAGCCCAAGTTTTAGATAGATACTAATCCTATTTGAACTTTAAAAAGAAGGAATTAAAAAGTTACTATTTTTATTTGAAGTGAGACTTCTAATAGTGGTAATAGTAGGCTACTAATTGTTATGGAAGTGAGACTTCTATAATAATTAGAAAGGAGAAAGTTACTATTTCTTTTGGAAGTGAAACTTTTAATTAATTATTAGTAAGAAAAGAATTGTCAAGCTATAAAAAGGGGAACAAACCCATTGGACGTCCACTACAAGGATTCACGCCCAAGTTTCCACATTGTGTAAGTGTTGTAGAATTTCTCTTTTTCTTCTAGTTCCTTAGAGCTTCTAGTTGTTTTCTTTAAGAGATCTCACCCATCTCCTTTAGAGAAGATATCTGATACGGGATATGGCGTGGAAGACTAAGAGGTTTTGGAGATCCTAAGTTGCCTACAAAGAAAGAGTTTCTTTAACTAGCAAGTCTTCTTCTTCATTAGAGTACAAACGAGCTCCAAAGGTATAATTTATTTCATTGCATGTTGTGGATTTTTTGTTGCTTGTTTGTTGCTGATTTTTATCTTTTAGATAGAGTTTATTGCTGTACATGATTGATGAGATGGATGGATTGCATTTTGGATATGGTTTATGGCCTTACAGGTACCCCAAGTCAAGTGGATCAAAAGTTTTGAAAACATATCCACAAGACTCACTTACTTCCAACACTCTTTGGTCAGATGATGTCTGAGAATTCCAAATGTTGTACTTAGTTGGAATCATAAATACTCAACGACTCCTGAACATTTTAAAAGTTAGATAACTAGAGAGATTGCAAATCAGATGAAGAACTTCAAAAGTTGAGAGGGAGTTACTAACATGCTACCCTGAATTCCCAACATACTTGAATCTTTATAAGCAAACAAATAAGCCCTAATAAAGGGAAAGTGGTTAATGGATGCACCAATTAAACAACTTTTCTGCCCATGTGAATTTTAATTTACAATAAACTTGTCTATAGTACTTTACTATATTGCAAAATTGTCCATACAACGTTTATCATGAACCTATTTGTTTTCATTAGATATATAGAAAGAACTAAACTACATGGTCAAATATAAATAAATAGGTGAGGAGTGAATTATTTGATACGAGGAGGGGAGGCTATAAGATAGGACACGCGCTCAAGAAATAAAGGTAAAAATTATTTTACAGGCGTTTTAGTGATATTCTCCTTTTCATTTTTATTTTTAACCACGTTTAAAAATAAAAGTTTGATAATTCCTAAGAATTCAAAGACACGCTATATGACATGTCTGCCTTTTTTCCAATTAAATGATATGTTGTTAGTAGATAGTTTGTAAAATACTCCAATTGAAACAATTTTTTTTTAAACATATCTAATCAAATCAACAATATTTCAATTGGATCAGAGTTTCCAAACATGCTCTAATACTGCTTTAAAGCTTCAAAAGATAAAATTAAGGTGCAATTTTGACATTGTAAATGTTGGGGACCATTGTTTAGAATAGAAGGGGGAGGAGCTATTTGAGATTCTTTAGCAGTTTTACTAAATGTTGCTGGACATGATTTAGGATTATTCCGTGCGACACGATTAATTCAATGGAACTAAAGTAATCTTATAGCGTCTTCAAGTGAAATCATACGCCATGCAACTTTAAACGCACGCGAGTATCCTTTATTTTTCTTCCCCTTATTTTCAACTTGATAGAATCAACGAACCGTTCTTCCGAATATTCCCCACTACGTGCGTAAGGGTTCCCGAACACGTGGATAAAGACGATAGTGCCCCTTTGGTTTGAAACTTAGACGTTTTGTAAACCTAAGCTGAGACTCCCGTGGGTACTTTGAAACTGGACGTTTCGTAAACCTATAGCGGATGAGACTGCACGGTATCCACGTGACATTCCAAGTCCTGGTTTTGAAGGAAAAAAACTTGGTTTCATGTGCTGGGACCTGATACATCCCTCGTGATTCACATTTTCACACTTGGATGAGGTTGCCCTGACTAGTGATATTTGGTTTGGTCCTTGGTGTGTTTTAAATTTTAATCCCATGGCCAGCCGAAATTGGACATGATAAGGCCACGAGTAAATTTTTTTTTTTCGAAGTCCATAAAGACTTTTATTTATTTTTATTTATTTATTTTAGCTCACAGTATCTCCCGCTTAGCTCAGCCTATCGTAGGATCCTTTGACTCTGAGCCTGAGGGACTTCGATTCTGCACAGCCTAGAATTAATCCCTATGGGCATGTGCAAACCCTCCTATTCACATGCCTTCGGTAAAACTATGAGAGGTGGCCAACGGAAGTGGGTGTCTAACACAAGACCTCTTCGCTTCCCGAGATGCTGAGTAAAATCAATAAAGACTCAAGATATGAAACTACAGTTATGATACTTATTATTATTACAAGAATATTGAACAGTTCTTATCATCAATTAGGGGGCTCATAAAAGTGTAGTAAGTTAGATATATTTGAAACTTTTTTACTTCAAAATCTATAAAGATGTAAGATAATTAGGTTTAAGATTTTGAGGTTTGTTAGTTGAATAAATATGCTGAATGGTTTGGATTACAAACATGAGCCCATAGAAAACAAAAAATAAAGGTGGTTTATGGGGCCTAAGGGATTGCCATCATCATGAAACAAATGTATTAGCGCATTTTACTAGAGAGGTGTGAAGGTGATTTTCACACCTTTTTAGGTATGAAAACTTTGTCATGTAAGTGGCCTTATTTACACCTCATTTACACAGGCATAAATAAGCACAAACAAACGTAAAGTTGCGTGATTATTATGCTTGTAAAATATTTACATATGTAAATGACTACAAAAAAAATCCTAAGAATTATTTTATTTTTTGATGATGTGGAACCCGCCGATCCTCCTTATGCTTGATCATTGGTAAACACCGGATACACGACACCGCCCATTAACAATGTGTATCAATTAAGGCCCTAAACAATCTGAAGCGAGGACCTCTAACTCATTGCTAGACTTTCTAACCACTCATAACATTTAAGTGTCAAACAAAATTTAAGTGTGGGTAACAATTGAAGTTGGAGGACTTTTAAGCCTTGATTTAACATAAAGTCTTATATTTGTAAATTATAATGTAGGTATGTAGAGATGTCGAATAGGCCAGGCCGTCACGACATGACCCAGCGCAGGAGTCAACGGCCCGACCTAGTCAATGACACAGGCCGTGCTGGGCCGAGGTGCATAACACGGCCAATCTAGTTGGGCACAACATAGCACGGCCCGCCAAGCGGCACTGTACGGGATATTTGATATTTTTTTGTGTAAATATAAAAAAATATATTCTTTTTTTTTACTATCCAAAAAAATTGTAAAGATTTCGAAGGTAATCCTATTGAAAAATCTTAAAATAGAAAAGATTCAAATGGTTTTCTTCTCAATGGAGAACGGTTGAATTTGACCGAACCACTGTGTCTTCTTTGTGTTTATCTTTTAATTTTTTTTAATATAAGACCTTTGTTTTTTTTAAGGCAAAAAGGTAAAAACCACACGAAGCTCATAGTATGAAAGGCACAGCATGGCCCAGCACGACTTAAGTACGGCCCGTGCTGGGCCACCTCCCTTGCTAGCCGTGTCGTGCCGTGCTGGCACGGCCCATTTGACATCTCTATATGTATGTATGTAATTTGAGTATAAGGTTCAATACCAGTACCCAAGATGATACTTAGCCCAGTCCATTTTATTTTTTTTTATCAGGCATAATATTCAGGCCCATCTCCAACCCAATTCATGCTGGGCCCTTGATAGGTTGCGTGGCCTACATAACCATAATAATGTTTCAATAAACATGTTGAATGGTTTGGATTACATGTATAAGGCCCACTGAAATGAAAAAATAAAGGTGGTTTATGGGGCCCAAGGAAATGCCATCATCGTGTAAGAAATGTATTAGCGCCTTTTGTAGGAGAGTTGTGAGAATTTTCGTGCGCAAGTAGCCTTCTTTACACACCATTTTCTCACAAAATATGAAGTTGCGTAATTATTATTAATGTGAATCATTTACATATATGTAAATGACTGCAAACAAACATATCCCTAAGAGTTTGAAAACCTTTAACTAATTACTTACGTGTGTATTCCATTTCTTTTACTTTGTAGGAATTCAATGGTATTCAGGATGTTTCCTTTTTGAACCTGATGTAGATGTGGAGGTCAACTTGGGAGAACAACTTTTGTTGTTTTATATGTATGTAAGGGTGGATATGCTAAATGGTTGAGATTTTTAACAAACAGGGCCGTCATTGTTAGACTTGCAAATGCTTGAGATTTTGGTTTCAATGCTCTAGAATTTGATCAGATTTGTTGAATATATTGTCCTATTTATCCCACAGCAAAGTGAAAAGTTTCGCATGGGCACCTTTCATTGGAATACTTGCATGACACATTTAGAACAGCAGCCAGTATACCCATATTGTTAAAGTTTCGCATGGCACATATTGTTAATGATCCACTCACCATGGACATTTAGAATAGCAGCCAATATTTTCTTGATATTCTCAAATGAAATGCCGTGATTTAATATTAAGTTTTATATTTGTAAATTAATGTAGGTATGCATGTAATTGAGTACGAGGCTCAATACCAGTACCCAGGCTGATACTTAGCCCAGCCCATTTTTTTTTTTTATCAGGCATAATATTCAGGCCAGACTCCAGCCCAGTTGAAGCTGGGCCCCGGTCAGGTTCAGGCTTGCATGGCCCAGACCACCATACTCATGCTTCAAAATCCTGGCTCGACCCCAAAATGGAACGGGAACATGCTTAGCTAGAGTCTCAATTTCATCGCCGAAGTTGTAGCTCTAGGCACTCTCTTCGTACTCGGGTTTTGGGCTATATGAAGTAAGGGTTAAGTCATGGGTCATTAAGATGATGATGTTCTCCTATGAGCAAACATCATATGCAATTGAGCTTTGAGGGCCCACATGGGCCCACCTTTGATCAGTTCAAGCGCTTTCAAATTCTCCAATAAGAGACATTTACTGTATCTCACTCCTAGCCTTCTAAGTGGGCCCAACGAGCTGGCTGGACAACATTTAAGCAGTACGCAATCTGATCATAGGAGAACATTCTCCAAGTAGATAGTGCTGGGTTATGGTACTTAGAGATGGTGGGCCTTGGCCGTGGACTTTGAAACTGATAATGGGTTTAGAGACTTACAGAGATGATGGTGGGTCATGCATTGAAGATGGGCTTTGTGCCTAGGCTTGCTAGGCCTCTGGCCTCTACTATGATTGAAGGGCCTTGGGATTGTTACAATGACATATGGTTCCTGGATTATTTTTACAAGCGATGGACTTTGCTGAATGGGCCTTACGGCTTTCATTGTCGGCCGTGGGACATGGGCCTCACATCATGATGGACCTTGGATGACAAACACTAGCTTTGATTACCTTGATGAGGGCCTTGACATTCCCTTTTATGATCAGCCAGGAACATTGGCACAATTGATAATGTCGTTTGACCATGATGATGGGCCGGGAACCTGCTTCGTGAATCTTGGGCCTTGATTGTTTTGAACATAAATCTTGTTTCAATGGCCTTGTAACTTAATTGTTGATTGGATTGGTATCTGGATGCCAGAAATCCTGGATAGATTGGGATTTGTTCAACAGATTGGACTCACGATTGGTGGGCCCATATCTACTGTTAAACCACTCATAAACTTGGCTCGAAGAAACTGGGCTAGGTAAACTCGGAGAGTCCATCAAAGACAAGAGTCAGAACGTCGAAAGTAATCATAAATTCATATATAAATTTCTCAAAATTGGATCAAGTCTTAACTGAATTGTAACGGAGTCACTGAGTCAAAGAGCAAAACTCTTTTTAATGGTCTATTTTTTTAACGTGTACTCCATCCTTAAAATGGTAGCCAGTACGAACCCAGGAAATATAGTTCATCCAGAGCCTGTAATTATTACAAGTTCTAATGATGAGTTTTACTCAAGTCCAATCTAATAGTGAATCACACTATAATCCAGTGCCCTGCCAATTCATTGAGTTCAACTTTGATTGAGCTATTTGTGAGAGCTATCATCACCAACTTTATGAGAGAGACGAATCTCAGCCTTCCATTTACTCTTCAAATCCAATGGCTGGATTGAAAAGTACAAAAGCAAGCAATGCAAAATGAGAGAAAGCCTTCTTGGTTTTTTGTTTTTTCTTCTTCCCGCCCGTAGAGAGACGAAATCTGTCACATCCCCCGAATCCAATTAGTAACTAACCGGATCCGGGGTGTGAGAATTAGAGCTAATTAAAAAAAAAAATTCACCCATTATGTCCAATGACTGTAAGTCCGTTGTAAGGATAGTGCATTTAATCCTCGTATAAACGAATAGCCTGCGGAAATTGACAATTAACTGTATCATAATTTTTATGTAAATTATCAATGCAACAATCTGTCAAAATATTAGTGGTGAAACTTGTCTTATATGTAACCATTTGTAATCAGTCTGAAAATCAATTAAAAATCAACAACCAAAACTTGAAAAAATATAACCACAAACATTAAGAAACACAAAAACTAAACTTAATGCAGGATATGAATGCAACTAACTACAAAATATGCTATGATATGAACAAATAATGCTAGAAATCCTAACTAAAATATTTTTTTCTTGTATTGGCTCCTCCGGCAACGGCGCCAAAAACTTGATGTGATCTTTAAATGCAAATTAACCACAAGTGCATGGCTGTTTAGATGAGACATGGCAAAAATGAGTCGAACCCATAAGGAGCTAATTTAAGAAACTTTTAGATTAAGAAAAATAATTAATTATCAATTAAGGAAAGTTTCTAAAAGTAAAAGCAAGCAACTAATTTAGAAAGATGAAAACTACCAATTAATGAAAGTGTTTAGATGAGACATGGCAAAAACGGGTTGAACCCAGGAGGAGCTAATTTCAGAAACTTTTAGATTAAGGAAACTAATTAATTATCAATTAAGGAAAGTTTCTAAAAGTAAAATCAAGCAACTAATTTAGAAAGATGAAAACTACTAATTAATGAAAGTGATCAGAGCAAAGAAATCTCATAAGCATCCACCAATTACTTATCAAGTAACCCTAACTTTTTCCAATTTTTACTTCAAACTAAAGACAAATCAATGTTCTCGACTTAAAAAATCTAACTTTAAAAATCCATTTTTAATTATAAAATCCAAAACCCAAGACTTCCTTCACCTCGTAAAAGAATAAAAATAATGTAAGAACTATCCATCAAAAGTAAGCATAAACCATCAAAAGATCTAGATCCTAAGCATGGCCTATCAAACCTAAGAATGGATAGTCAAAAATCAAATTGTATTTTCAGAAATTAAGAATTGTGATCTGCCTAGGGCATGAAGACAAGTCTATTAATCACTTAGCATATAAACATGTGAAAACAAGTTAAAACTACTAGACAAATAAAGAGTTATCACTTATGTTTATCCATAGCCCCAATCAAAGAATTTAGCCCACAATTACAAAGAATACCTCTTGATTTGTCATTTAAAACTGCTACTTTACAACTTCTCCTTCATAATAATTCTCATTCAAAATAAGTCATTCAACATGGCCCAAGGCTACCAAAAAATAATGGAGAAAAGAAGAGTCGAAAGAGGAGAGGGGCTAGATTTGGTGTGCAATATTTTTGGGAGAATGGGCATGAACGTCTCCTACTGAGCTCTTTTATTGTTTTTGAGCTCCAAGTCCTTCCAAATTAGGTTCCTCCAAAGATCTCTCATAGCTTAAGAAAGACTTTCTAAAAAAATCAAACGGTGTGCACATCTTTCCAATCTAGTTTCCACTAAAAATCACTCACGTGCCAAGGCTGTGGACTTCCATAAAAACTTAGATTTTATTCCCACTAGGAGATCTCCATATTGGGAGTGCTATGGCATGTGGGAGTATGGAAGTGTGTTGGACGTCTCTCCTTCCCTTTGCAGTCTCTGTGATTTTTGTTTCCTTTTTTTTTCTCTTAAACACTATTCAATGCACAAGAGTTGACTGATTTCAGTGCCATGTGTACCATGACAGACTTTCCAAGTTCAATCTTCTTCACTTGATCTTTCCATCTTGTGAAAATTATATTGGCAAAATGAAAGTTTAAAAGTCCGAGACCTCTAGATTGGTCTACTCAATAAATCAGCCCAAAAGTTTGCAGAAATAAACAATATGTAATGAAAATTAAATCACAAGCATACACCACAAAGACACCAAATTTTTGTATGGAAAACCCTAATCGGGTGAAAAACCAAGGATCCGAATTGGATCAATAATCAAGCACTATGAATCTCACAATTACAAGAAACTCGGATTTTTTCCCCAGATATCCCGTATCCAATGACTGAAGTTACCTTGTGTTGCTTCACGCTTCAACGACTTCACACCCTGATTGCAATAGACTCAATCCTGCGCTTGACTCATCAAATATTCTACGCAAAAAGATAATCTTCTATAAAGGATGCAGAAGAAACTGACTCTAAAGAACTTGTCAGCACAATACTTTAATAAAACTCTATAAAAGGATTTTTCAATTAAATCTCTAACTCAGAACTTTGAGAGGTGAGATGTAGCTTTAGAATAACTCTTGAGTCCTTTAAATAGCCCTTGGGACATGCTTAAGATTGCCTAACTTGATTAGGATTAAAACATGTAGTTTAGGCACAATTAGAATTAAGTTTCTAAATAAACTTGGACTCTGCCGCCTTGTTCGCTCGAGCAGACCCTCCATCTGCTTAGGCGGACGAGGTTCTGTTTTAGCGTCTGGCTATTTTAACTCTGTCTGCTCAAGCAGATGAATTGGTCGCTTGAGCAGACCCCATTCTAGTTGATCCGAAAATTCAACTCTCTACTTTCAGCTTTCTTCTTTTAATTCTTTCAGAATTTCTTCTTAGAATTCTTCCAATCTTCTATCTTTAGAGTCCTATTCTAAATAAAGAATAACAACTCAAAAGACTCAGAGTTTTGTCCAACCCTTGAATTTAGCCAACGCTCAAAATCCTAACACAAAATAGTGGCAAGACAAGATCACGTGAGTACCTGTCTTGATTTGCTGTAGATTCACATGACAAGGCAATTATAAAATAATTGGATTCTTTTTCATGTAACCCTATGAGGTTCATAAAATCCACCACATGAGAATGTATGTGGGAACCATCACTTTCTCTTTTATCTTCTTGGACTTAAAAGATTGGTCTCAAAACACATCCCATCAAAGTGTGTGGGTCCCAATCTTGGGTTGGACAATCTCCTCCTTACATGGGCTCTAGCTTGGCTTGGACTGCTGGCAGAGCTGATTTAATCACTCTACTTGGTCCCACTTTGTATTCCCTTCAAAAGAAAGAAAATAATTAAAATAATAATATTATCGCAAACAATGTGAAATTCGCATGACGTCCCATGGGATTCAATTCAACATGAAAACATGCATCTTCATATACCATCGTGCCTAATTTTTCATGAACCATGCAATGATGTAAAAAGATGATGCATATGTTCATCTATGTCAAAAAGCTAATTGGTGTGACACTAAGATGATGTAATCAAATGATTTTACAAAATCCATGCAAGAATAATGATTTTGACTGAGATTCCAACTTTGATGCTAAAATGCATGAAATCATGAAATAATTTGAAATTCAATGCAAATTACCCTAATTAAGTCCACAAAGTCACATAAAATGATAAATGAAAAATACAATTTTGTGGACTTATTAGGGATCTCCCACCTGCCCGCTCTGTGTAACAGGCTGTGGTGTTGTCTATAGACTAAGGAAAGAGAGTTAATGACGTATTGTGCAATACATAAGCAAGGCATAAATAAAAATAACATGTCTTAAGTGTCAGAGTAAAGACGAGTATATGATCATGTGATTACAAGGAATGAAACTAGGCATAAAAAATGAATATAACACAAGCATCAAGTAATAGAAGTCCTAAAATCATCTAGTAAGAGAAACCTGTTAGGTCTTTTGTTTTTGCAATTTGATGGATGCATTTGCACTTTAGCACCATTTGAATGCACACACTAGCATTGTGTTAGAAAACCTTGAAATCTAGTTTTTTACATGCATAGCTTTTAAGATTTGGAAAAGCTTTTGTTTTATGCATGTTTTGGTTTTAAACTTGGATGCATTGGTTTTAGAACCCAAACTCTTTTTGAAAAACCTATTTCCTTGTGCACTACATTTGGAAAATCTTGTTAGGTATTTAGGTTTGAGGTTTGCATACTTTCAGCACCTTTAGAATCAGTTTTGTATGCAATTTCATTTGAAAAGAGTTTTTCTCAAATCAAGCTAGCCTATGGTTTTAAAGTTTTCAAATTTGTTTAGGCTTCTTATAATCATGTTTTAATAACCTTTAGAATCTCTAAAACATGTATTTTAGCTTGATTTAGTGGCCCAAAAGGTCCCCCATAGATATACCTTCAAATAGGCAAAAATTGAATTTTTGCAAAATGGGGTGTCCCGGCAGTGTTGCCGGTCGACCGAGACACAGGTCTCGGTCGACCGAGACAACTGGAGGTATTTTTTACAGTTTCTGAACTGAAACCTCCAACGGTCAAAAATCCGACCGTTATGCCTTCCCGGTCGACCGAGACCTCTAGGTCGACCGAGACAACTAGCCCGTGGACTGTTTTTTTGCCTATAAAGTCCATTCATTTCCAACTTCTCAAAAGTTGAACAAATGAGCTCTTGAGAGCATTTTGGAGCCAAACAAAGGGGAAGAAGTTGGAAAGGCTAGAAGGCCATTTGGAAATCAAATGTTTGAGATTTAAAAAGGTAGACCTTACTTATCATTTTGATTTCCATTAAAAGTAGAATCAATGCATCATTAAATCTTTGTATTTGCATATTTGCATGATTTCTAGCTTTTAAAGAGATGTGTTGCAAACTCTAAATCATCCTTGGTAAATTAGATTAGTTTGCAAACTCTCTTATCCTAATCACATGCTTTCTTAGATTTTAACATTCATACAACTTGTTTAATTCATTTCATCAAAGTTGTTTGAATTCTTTATGTGATTAGTTTTCTCTTCAATCATCATTTTATAAGCTTTGATTTTAAAATGCATCATGCATTCATTTAAGAGCTTCATAGTTAACATTGATTGAAGAAACACATTCATACACTTGTGCACACACTTTAGCTTGTTTTAAGTGTATGTTTATAATTTGGAATTTCACTTTCCTTTTAGCCTATTAAGAGGCAATTCCAATTGAGCTTAATTTGTAATCTCTTAGAGTGATCTTTTGTGAAGACACCTTCTTTGAGAAATCATCTTTGTGTAAGGTTATTGCTTAGCCTTTGAAAAGCAATTTGTAAAGGTTATTGCTAAGCCTAGAAAAGCACAATTGAGAGGTTGTTGTTGAGCCTTAGAAAAACAACATTGTAAGGTTATTGCTAAGCCTAAGAAAAGCATATTGTAAGGGTTATTGCTTAGCCTAGTAAAAAGCATAAGTAGTGGAATCCGGTGGGGTGTTGGAGACACAAGCCGGTAGTGGATGTAGGCACGTTGGCCGAACCACTATAAACATTGTGTTGTGGTGATTGCTTTTGTGGTGATTGTTTATTTGAGCTTCCGCATATTGTATGGTTAATCATCACATGTGACTAGTTTTTATTAAGAAGTTAAAATTGGTTTAAATTGGTCATAGTAGTAGCTCACCCTATTCACCCCCCCCCCTCTAGGGTTAGGATCCTCGTGGACTTTCAAAACCACCCAAACATGAAAATGCAATGCACAAGCAAGGGGGAACTCCGAGGATGTCCAAGCCACCTCCTGGGTTACCATTAGTAATCTTGTCCAGATCACTAATATAAAAGTCCGGCTCCATGGGGATCCAAGCTCCCTGTCCTGGGAATAGTAGCACTGTCCAAGCTCGCTTCCAGCTATTCTGCACCATGGACTCCGTCTAAGCCGACTACCCATTTTGGTGTCTGAGGAACCGGCCCACCTAAAACCTCCAAACTACAGCTAGCCATGAATGCAATCCTCCCCACAGTGGATCCTACAATAGTTGGGTATTGTATAGTGATGTGGTACTTAACACGAGAATCAAGTCAAGGACATCTAGCTAGATTCCAAGGTATAAGACCATTTAGTGAGGGCTACTCCAATCAAGCTTCGTTCTCAAGCATGACCAAGAATTCCAACCAAGTAGTCCTTCCTTAACATTCTCATGTCAAGACAAGTCTAGCCACACGTGTCAGTCAAGTACAAGATAATAGGTACCTAGGGAGACATTCTAAATCCAGTCCATGACCCTAAGTCTACAAAAAAATATTTTTCATAATTAAACATGTGTTTTATATATAGAGTGTACAAGGATACAATAATGAAGGATATCATGTCGTAAGTCAATGAAGAAGTTATGAGCCAATCCTAGGTCAATGGTTGTCTACCGTATACCGTGCATGCTCCCAATAGAGTACGTATGAAAACTGAGTTAACGATGCCCTATTTTAGTGAGCCCATGGTGCACAATATTATTGGGCACCAATTAACTCAATTCCATGTGCATTCAGCCAAGACATGATCAATACACGAAAATCTTGGACAATCGATGAAACACACCAAGCTAACATACTTCATTTTCATTTCCCTATGTTGGTCATGCAAGGGTAGGGTCAAGGGGTCCTACGCCTAAGGCCGAAACCTAGGTAAAATCCCTCTTTCCAAAAAGGGAACATCGACCAACATCCGATTGATCGGATGTAGGTCCAATCGATCGGACCTAGGATACCTCACAATTAATTGGCAATAGACCATTATCCGATTGTTTGGTTGTAAGATCTAATCAAACATCGCCCAGCTAATAGGTAATAGTCCTTATCTGATCGATCGAATGTCAGGTCCGATTGATCGGGCCTCAGACTAAAACACCCGAGATGGGTTTTAGTTCTCTTCTTCCCTAGGCCATTCCAATGGCTAATCCTGTAAGAATAGAGCCTCCATGCTCTCCCAACAAAAGCCACTCCATCATCCAAATCACATTTAATTCAACCCAATCCACAACTTAGGGCCAATCCATACCAAACCCTAATCTAACATGTTAATCCCAAATCAATACCAATAACAAGCTTGGAATTTGGGTAAACCAGCATATTGTCATCAAAAGTCAAGAATCATACATGCACATTTAAATATACATTTCATATCTACTTGCCTCAACCAAGAAGAAGATGAGATTCGGGGAAAATGAAAGAAATGGATAACACTACACACTATCACCACCAATCCACTCTCAAAAGCTCCCAATCAATCGTAGATCACAAAAGAGAAGAAGGAAGAAGAGGGAAATCACATACAAGACTAGATCTAAGCAAAGGAAGGAAATTGGGGATGATGGAAATAGGGAAAAGTTACCAAATGATGTTTAGAGAAAGAAGAAGACAAGAGAAAGAAAATGACCGGCTTGGATCGTCTTGGGATTGGTTCCTTTGGCTAGATTTGAGCATGAAGATGAACAAGGAAGAAAAATGGGGTTCTCCTGTAGCTCTCTTTTGTACGAGAGATGAAATGAGAGATGGGTTAGGGTTTGTAAGAAAATGGAATGTGAAATGACCAAGTTGCCCCTCTTTAGTGAAGTGAAGGAAATTTGATTATTTAAGGGACTTTGAAGCTTCGGATTGCGATGAGTCAAGAGAGAAAAACGGTGAGTACGACAAGACCTTTCCAATGGACCCAAAATTGATGAAGACGGGATTTTTCGAAAAAAACACCCGAATAAATTACAACCTACTCCTTACTAAGACTAATCACACTCGGAATCATATGAAACTTCGCGAGTACTCTTCTAATTACAAAAGAAGCTCATTCAAGCACTAAACCTGCCTAATTAACTAACATGGAAATTAATCAAGCTAATCACAAAAACTAAGAAAGCTAACCATACTATGAAGGTTGAGGACCTTACAAAACCTCACTCCATTCTCTTCTCTAAGAGATGCCAGACGACGCTGCGCTACTCTATTCTCTTCTCCGAGAGAAACCTGATCAAATGTGTCTCCGGATCTCCGATCGTTGCGTAGCATGAAAGAGAAAGCCCTCTTTCCTGTGTGACGATTATTCTTTACCCTGCTCCATATCTATTCTTTGCGAAGCCGAAGATGGATTCTTTGATGCAAGTTTGTCAGGTGAGTTTTCTTTCAGCCACTGGTTTGATGTGGGTTTTAGACACTTTTTTTTTCTTGTTTCTCCATTTACAACTTTCATTGTTGTCTCTTGCTTTTCTGCAATATTTTTTTTGGAGAACGTGAAATTGGGGTTTCTGGAACTTTGTTTGGAATCTAGACCTGAAAAACATAGAATCACGTAGCTAGGGTTTTAGGTAGCCTTTTCCCTCTCTATAATCCCTTCTTGGTTTTTAACTATATGAACATTGATTAAAAAAAATAGGGTGTGGACACTTGGGCGCGAGGGGGGGAGGGGGGCAGATCACCATTTTCTAGTCAGTATAATCAGTAAGGAAAAAACCCCAAAAAAAATGTGAAGACCCCAATGGTAAGACCCCAATCAACCACCAACTTCAATAACAAAATAAGGCCCATTTCTCAAGAATGCTAACAAATGCTACAGAGGGTTTTCGACAAGTTTAATGGGGGGTATGTAACGCAACTATCTTCTTGTCACTGTAATCACTAAACTGGGAGAAAATGTAAAAAAACAAAGAATATGGGCATATTTGTGGGATTGAGAAAATCGAAGGAAATCTATTTTTTTTTCTTTCTTTCCAACATTGATTTCATTGGGTGTTGGATGCTGCTAAGAATGAAATCTCCAAAAGCCTCTATTTCTGTGCAAGAAAGAAAGGTGATGGTTGAAGGATTGTTCTATTCCTTTTGATGTGGCATGGGTTATTATTGCTTAAGGTGCAAGTTTTTTTTTTTTATAGTTATTTCGCATGTTTTATTATTGCTTAACTTTGTTCTTAATTGATAACATCATTTAAAAGGAATCAACTAACATCACTGTAATGGAGTCCTTGCCTCAATTAGTTCAAAGGCCTATGATGTATTTCTCACAACATATTCCCATCATGAATTCATCACATCAGTTGTAAAACCCAATGGCGCATCAAATGTCCATCATCGTTGTCACGAATTCCTTGGCCAGGTAAGTTCAAATGCAAGTGATGTATTTCTCACAGCAAATGTCGATCATGCATTCATCGCAATACCTGAAACATCCAACCCCACAACAAATGTCCTTCATTGTTGTCACTGATTCCTCATCTCATTTAGCTCAGATGCCTGCCATACATTCATTGCAACACGTGCATTATTCATTCACTAGTGTATGTCAAGTTTAGTTTCTTATATTCTCATCTAAATAACATGTGCTTCTAATAATTAAATATTGTCATTTCTTTGAATAATTTGCTTGTATGAATATGTAAGAAATAAACACCATTTGATGGTTTTTTTTTTTTTTTTTTAGTTTTGGTGTGCATTTGGAATAGTGTTTAGAAAAAATCAAGCACATCTTCAACAATTAGATCATTTGTTTCGGATGTCGAATAGGAAAAATACCAAGAGTAGGGATGTTGGTGGATAGTATAGAGGAGGCTTACAACCTCTACAATACTTATGTTAAAGCTTCCAAGTATAGTGTTAGAAAAAGCTTCAATACAATACGTAAAAATGAAGTGGTTTGGAAGAAGTCTGTGTGTTCCAAAGAAGGCCAAAAAGTAAAGAAGATGTGCTATGCAAATGTTGTATAGAGGCTTGTTAAAGACATTCGAGAGAATTGTGGGGCTGAGTTACAAGTGAGAAGAAATGCATTTGGGCAATGGCTTGTCAAGTTTCCATTGACTCTTTCAACGCTTCAGTTAGGTGGATGATCCCTTGAGACTTGATCTTTTCAGAAAAATGCATCATATCCATTGTCATCCTACAATCAAGTGAATTTTTTTTAGCAAAATGACATTTATTTGAATCACAAATTGAATATTTCAGTAATTACAACAAATAAGACCATTTACAACTCACTTACATTTTAATATGGACATCTCCAAAACTTTCGATTTGGATTGGTCTCCGTATGACTTGTAAATAACTTCATATCTCCACTCCCACATGGGCATTTTGGAGCCCATTTAATGTTCCTCGAATTGGATGATGACATCTTGTCCAACAACTTTTAACCTACAAACAATTAAGTTTATTTTCTTAGAAAAATAGAGCATGCACAGACTTGAAAGAGAGAAACAATATTCATCAATTAGATGCACATCAATTTTGCACTATAATATTTTGAAAAGGAGAGGTTTAGAATGGAAGGATCTTATACACCTTTTTCTACAACCGTGAGACAATAACTTTAGGCCTGAGTTTGAACTTTTATACTATGTTCTTAGCAAATCCTAGGTCTGATTTTGAACTTTTCTATTTCAGGTTAGTTGTCACGTCCCCCGAACCCGATTAGAGAATAAATCGAATCTGGGGAGTGAAATTTAAGGTTAATTAAAATTTTTGCCCTTTTAGCCCAAGGATCGTAAGTCCGCTGTGAGGATATTGCATTTGGAACCTCATTAAATATATGAATTACGGAACCTATCATAAATCTAGTCATATTTAATACCAAAGCAAAGGAATACTCGTTCCCATTAATAATTAAAGTTGCATCAAAGGACAAGTAAAACTATACAAAGACAATTAGATTATTAACAAATGGCCATCTCGATAACCTAGACCATTTAAAGAACCATAAAGTCAATAATGAGAAAGGTCCAACGAGGAATAACAAATGAATAAAGACAAATTTAAAGGAAGTCCCATGAAGCTCTCTAGTGCCTAGTAAGATGACGCTACTCTACGTCATCGGCACCCACTCTCTCTTCTCCTCTGCCAATTGGAGATGGCTTCTAGGATCTCTTCACCTGCTTGCTCCTCGTAGTACTCACGTGGGGGTGTTTGTACACCAAGGAACAGAGTCAATGACATGTTGAGCAATAGATAAGCAATGTATAAATAAATATGATATGCTTCAAGTATCAGAATAAAGATAAGTGCATAATCATGTGAATGCAAGGAATCAAAGCTAGGCGTAAAAGCATGAATAATAATACTCTAAAACAATAACATGAAATCCTAGTATCAACTAGTAATAACCACCATCCACACAATGCAAATGCAAGAATCAGGAGGGAGACTCCGAGGGTGTCCAAGCCACCTCCCGGGGTACTAGTAACAATCCTATTCAGACCACTGATACCAAAGTCCGGCTCCGGGGGGATCCAAACTCCCAGTCCTAGGAATAGCAGCATGGTCCAAGCCCACTCCCAGCTATTCTACACTGTCCACGCCGACTAAGTTAATTGCTCATCCTGATGTCCAAGTAACCGGCCCATTTATAAAGCCCCAAACTGCAGCTGGTCATGACATGCAAACCTTCCCACAATGAATCCCATTGTGGTCGGTTAAAAGTAGTGAAGTGCTGTTTGACATGAGAGTCAAGACAAGCACATCTGACTAGTTCAATATACAAGACTGTACTCATAGGAACTATCTCATTCGAGCCAAATACAAGACGAGTCCAAACCACATGATAATCCCTTACATTCTAGCCACGCATGTAACGCCCCAATTCTGGATACCGATAAAGTCGTTCGAATATCCGAAGTTAGCGCGCTACTTCCCGAAAAATCTGAGAACTTCCAAGATCGTAGGCTCGCAGTGAGGTCCAATTTAAAACTTTTGAACAATATACTATCAATGGTTAAATTGCGGAAGCTTAACAAGTAAAGTGGAAGCAATAGGTATCATATATATTAAATGAGAGCAGAACAGTAGTCTAGTTGAAAGGTGTTAATTGTCAAGAACTAAAAGTTAATTACATCTTTGATTTCTACCCAGCACTCACTACAAAATTTCGCTCAAAATCCCAAAATGAAGATAGCACTCAAAACCCTGGTAATAACTCTCCACCCTCCGGCTCGACATCGGGGTCGGCCGGGCCCCAAACGTAATCTCCGATGACAGGCGCCTCTACTAGTGCAAGCGCATCCTCTGCGAACTTTGGGTCAAGGCATAAGCACCAAAGATGGGTCAGATCTAAATATCTGTCAAGTCACAGTATACAAGTAACATAGGACATATATATTAAAAGAATAGAGACGGGTATATAATTTAAGGAATAACAAGATAAACGAGCTAGGCAGTTGAGCAAGATAAACATAACGAATCAGGATAATATAAAGCATCTAGTCTAACACAAAATGGCACATTCACACGAGATGGATACCGTGGGATATTATGCTGCGGCCCTCCCATACTGAACAAAGTTGTGGCGGGGAATTTCACCAGTGTTAGGGATTACTAACCCCGCAAATCACTCATCAGTCTCACAACACTCATCACTCGGGGAGACTGGATTCGGTATCACACCGTCCGTCTACAAACATAGCTCATCATGATAGCTCACTCATCACTCATAATAGCTCCTACTGGGGATGATCAGTCCACAGGCCGAGCTTAAGTCAACCGAGTGAATGTCTATGCCGACTCGAGGAAACTCTAAAGGTCTGTGTCTGTCTAGGCTTTGCCTTGCGTGAACAAGGTCCTAACCAAGTCTCTAAGAGGTTCATATTTCAATTAGTCAATGGATTACAATCCAAGTCCAAGCCCACTCGTTGGATCCATACCAAGGCCCATCAACACATGGCCTGGTCTAAAACAGTCCAAACGAGGCAACGTATCCATTTCTACTGATAATCAACTCATCCTCATCCATAAGGAGTTATAACACTAATACAGTCCACCTCTCCAATTCTAAAGGTTTAACACATCCATACTTAGGCCCAAAAAGTGCTCGCCTAGCCACAGACACGGGTCAGTGTTCTTCAATTCATAACATCGAGTCACCTCTAAGATATCCTAGGTTCAGGTCATCCATTTTCCATTTAATTAACAGTTAACAACTACACTAAAGATATAGGAGTGACAGTAAATAATAAAGGTGAAGTATGAACTTCAGTAAGAGAATCAACAGGGAAAATAACAACAATCCAATCCTAGGTAATGGACCACATTCAGGTTCAGGTCCATCTCCGGCAATTAGATCTCTAAATGAAGTCTCAGATGCCAAAGGATACTTTGTTTGGTGCTCCTGAGGTTACAGGCATCATTAACAAGGTTTAAAGATCGAATCATCTTAGATTAAATGACCAAAACCCTACTTGGTAGTCTCCACGAGTCAAGGTTGAGCCACACCGTTGACTCGGGCTTGGCACATCAATAAATGCCCATTTGGATGGTCAATGGGCCCCACAAATGATCACAACTTCAAATGACTGAAAAATGGAAAATTACAATTCCCAGTGTGCTCGGTCGACCTGGCACAAGGCCCGGTCGACCGGGTACACTGGGCGTTGACTCCCAGGTCGACCTGGTGCAGCGTGCTCGGTCGACCGGGCATACTGAAAACCCAAGAAGATGATGTCCTAGTTCCCAGACATTTCTACTAAAATTCCTGTGTGCTCGGTCGACCCAGAGCAGGGCTCGGTCGACCTGGCACAC
Organism: Cinnamomum chago; assembly: GCA_038049695.1. Taxonomy (NCBI): domain Eukaryota; kingdom Viridiplantae; phylum Streptophyta; class Magnoliopsida; order Laurales; family Lauraceae; genus Cinnamomum; species Cinnamomum chago. The sequence continues at coordinate 17,469,691 of CP142459.1, forward strand.
AGGATGTCTGGGTTTCAGGAAAAAATGCAACTCCCAGCTATTTCCTGCAGAAACAGTGTGCTCGGTCGACCTGGGCAGGGCCCGATTGATCGGGTACACTGAAAATCTCAGTTTTGGAGAAAAATAACTGGGACTTGTTTTCCTAGATTTTTAGTGTGCCTGGTCGACCAAGCTGCAGGCCGGTCGACCGGGTACACGCAATCTGCTGAAACCCAGATTTTCAGGGTTTCATCTGTTTCAACTCGTTTTTCCATCAAATCACCTCCAATCTCTCCTAAACTCCACCAAATCAACAGAAAACATGAAAATGCTACAATGTACCTCCATCCAACACAAAAAGGGCCATTGATCTTCCAAATGGGTAAAAACCCATCCATCAATGCCAAAATCCATTAATACTAAGCTCATGGTTAATTCTAACAAATATACATCTACTAAATTTAAAACACAGAATCAAGGAAGAAGAACACATATTCTATGTTAAATGGGTATATTGTACTTGCCTTTGTGGAGAGAAGGTTGTAGAGAGAGAGAGAGAAATAGAGAACCAAGCTAAGAAGAAGATGAAGTTGCAGCCCTAGGTATTCTCCCAGCACAAGAACAGCTCCAAGCCTAGTTCTAGAAGAGAAATGAGAGAGAGGAAGAAGAGGGAAATGGAAGAGTGAATAGTAGCTAGGTTACATTGGGAATAGCGCTGGATTTATAGGGTTTGGGGAGTGGCTAATGATTGAAATGTCCTTTGGGGTTGTATGGGATTAGGGTTAGGGTTGAGGGCAAATAGGTCTTTAGGTGAGAAGGTTCTAGAATAGATTTTTGCGGAACACACAAATCCCAACCTAATCCCAACCTAATCCCATAGATTTTTGCAGAACACACAAATCCCTAGTTAGGGCTCCACTCACTAACTCATCTAGAAATTGCAAAAGACTCCAATAACCCTAATACTATTACATCTAAACTAATCTAACTCAAACTTAGGAAAATATGACTACCCTTACTAACCCCTTAATTAGTATAATTAGCTAATAATCAATATTAAATAGTAATCAAATATCAATTTGAGGGCCCACAAGGGGTGGGGCCTCACAACACATGTTTATCAAGTACATGACACAAGGTCCTAAGGTACACTCTAAGTCTGGTCCAAGTCTTAATTCTATAAGGATTTATGTTTCAAAATTAATTAAGTATTTTATGCCAAGTGAGTGTACAAGGAAACGATATCAACGGATATAATTCACAAGTCAAGGAGAAAGTCACAACCCAAACCTAGGTAAGTGGTATCATCCCTGTACCACACATGTTAACGGAGTGCGTGTGGAAATTGGGTCAACAATGCTGCTAGGAAAAATCCTTGGTATACAGTCATGTTAGGCATCAATCGAATCAATTTCATGTGCATTCGGTTAAACCATGCGTAATACACGAATACCTAGACGACCATCGAAGCGCACCAAGCCATGTGCTTCGATTTTATTCCCATTAATGGTCATGTGAGAGTAAGTTCAAGGGATCCAACATCTAAGGCCCAAACCTAGGTTAACGGTCTCTTTTTAAAAAAAACATGGTCTGAATCATTAATCCAAGTATCTACCTTACTTCCCCATCTCTGATCGTTCTGCAACCTGAGCCATTAGATTCTACGTCTCAAGAGCTTTCTAATAATATATTGAACATACAAACCCAACGACGGGATTAAAAGTTACAAGCATCCAAAGTTGTCAAATCCTGCCATAGTACACCATCTGATCGATCGGACAGGGTCATCCGATTGATCGGACAGCAAACAATAACCCCGATTTTGGGTTTTTGCCATCTTCCTTAGGCACAATTGAGCCCCCATGCTCTCCTATTAATTGCATTCATCACAATAACATGTTATTTAACAATTAAACCAATTAGGCTTACCAATTAAACAATTAGGCCAAACCTACCAAATCCTAATCTAACATGTTGATACCAATCAATATCAGAAATAAGCTTGGAATTTGGGTATTCTAGCAAATAATAATCATCAATTAAAATCATACATGCATAATTAATCATACAATGCATATCTACTTGCGTCAAAAGAGAAGATGAAATTGGGGAAGAACTAGAGGAGAATAACCCTTCTTCGCAGAATGCTACTAATCTACCCACAAAAGCTCCCAAACGAAACCTAGAACACGAAGGAAAAGAAGGATCAAGGGAAAAATCATTTACAAGCCTAAATCTAGCAAAACGAAGTAAGATAGGGAGAGATGATCATAGGAAAAGCTTACCATATTTAGATCAATGGAGAGAGAAGATTGAAATGAAGAAGATGGGCCGTTTGGATCGTTGAGTTGGGCTCCCTTTGACTGGTATCCAAGATTGAGAAGATGAAGAAGAAAGAGGAGTAAGTTGCTGGCTTCTTTTGGTTGCAGATAATGAAAGTACGAAGAGTAGGGATGGCAACGGGGCGGGGCGGGGCCGGAATTGGGCTGCCCCGTCCCCGCCCCGAACCTCCCTGTCCCCGCCCCGCCCCGCCATTTGGGGTATGTTACATACCCCGTCCCCGCCCCGACATGCCTCGCGGGGCGCCCCGCCCCGTTGTGGTATAATCATAAATATAATAAATTAATTTTGAATTTACTATAATAAAAAAGGTAAATTAATTTATTTTACATGGTAAAAAGCACATGAATGATTCATCTATGTTGTCTCTATGCCTTTAATAATATTAAAAAAAATCTCCCAAAATAGAATAAAAAGATCTCCCCGCATAAATATTTTATAAGTGTGGGGCACTATTAGATTGTTTAAATTTTTTAAAATTATCTAATATTAATAATATAAATTTTCCTTTTCCTGAAATTTTACCTATTTAAAGTGAGATTTATTCTTATAAGATTTTCTCTAAGCCCTTGAAGGCCACTAACATACACTTGAAAATATCATATATGCTTTGAGACATTCTTTATAAAAAAGACAATATCTCTCTAAAATATCATGAACTCCATCAATACATGGTTTCACTTCATTTCTGGTATTGAACTCCACTCACTAATAAAGAGGTTGATTACATAAATATTTTATAAGTGTGGGGCACTATTAGATTGTTTAAATTTTTTACAATTATCTAATATTAATAATATAAATTTTCCTTTTCCTGAAATTTTACCTATTTAAAGTGAGATTTATTCTTATAAGATTTTCTCTAAGCCCATGAAAGCCACTAATATACACTTGAAAATATCATATATGCTTTGAGACATTCTTTATAAAAAAAGACAATATCTTTCTAAAATATCATGAACTCCATCAATACATGGTTTCACTCCATTTATGGTATTGAACTGACTACATAATATATGTTCCAATTTTCCCTCAACAAGCTTACCCAACTTTCCATGGTGTGGGCGGTGGGCCCCAACCATATGCATACCAACCACAGGTAAGAAAAAGATTGGAAGATCTTAACGAGGATCAAGTCGAGTCAAAATTATTAATAGTTGATGGTCAATATCATTAAATCTCATTGATTTGGCAGGAACCTCAATTTAAGACCAATGAACTCCACTTACTAATAAAGAGGTTGATTACATATAATTAAAATTAGTATAATTTATAGTGTTGTTAGTATGATTAGAATCATATTAAGTTACTAACTATAATTTACTTTGCTATTATAAGTTACTATAATTTACTTTGCTATTAAAGCATGATCCATCATTCTATTATATATTTATATTCGTTTTATTTAATATGATTTATCTTGTCACAATTTAACATTATATATGATTAAAGTAAAATAAGCTTAGATAGATTTTTTAACAACTTTAACTTCATTAAATTTGAATTAGAGGGAATGGGATCATATTATATGCTTTTATAATGTCTCATTCAATTACATGTTTAACTTTAAAAAAAGTCTTCAATCAATCTACTTAACCCTGGATAACAATATAAAATCAATATATACATTTACATATAAATATGTTTATTTATTATAAAAGAAATCTAATATATATATTTTAGAGAATTATTAATTTCGAGGCGGGGCATGGGGTGGTATTTTGGGGCCGGGCATGGGGCAGTATTTCGGGGCGGGGCAAGAACCATACCCATCCTCGCACCGCCTCGGATTCGGGGTATAGTTGGGGCGGGGCGGGCACTCCGGGTTGGGGCGGGGCGGGTTAAAAATGCCATCCCTAACGAAGAGATTAGGGCTAATTTCTGTTTAAAAAGAAAGGAAGAGGAGAAGACTAATTTGCCCTTCAAGTGGGTTCAGTGAAAGAATAGATTACTTGAAGGATTTCTAATCGCCGGATTATGACGAGCTAAAGACAAAAACAATCAGCACGATAAGACCTTTCTAATGAACCTAAGATCACGGCGATTGAAATTTTTCGAAAAAACACTCAATTTTTCCTAAATTGCAAACTACCACCTGCTAAGGTCAAACGCGCTCGGAACCACATGAAACTTCGCAGACACTACTCTAGTAAGAAAAGAAACTCGTTAATGGTCTAAACCCACCTAAATATCTAACAATACAATTAATTATAATATTTACAAAATAAACGGGTCAACGAGCCTGTTAATGGGCTTAACTGACCCAATAAGGTCGGGGACCTTTCATTAGTCTTAGGTTGAATTTATAAATTAAACAGGAATTCTAATTGAACAACCCAATTCAATTCTTCCAAACTTGAAATGGAACAATAAAGGGTAAAAAAGAAAAAAAAAACTCGGTTCAACCCATTGTAGACACTTGCGCCCATTTCTTGCAAAAAATTAAACAAGACCAAATTATTATATATTAAAGACGTAGGCATCGATTTTCAAATTGGTGTCCGATTTCACAATTGATTGAGAAATTGTATCTCAATTTCAATTTTTGCAAAATTGGAACTCCAATTTCAATTTCAATTTTTATTGTTACCAAAAATACTTAACACTTACCACAATGAAAGGTTTTTATTGAAATATTAATCTTCCCCTAAAATCTCTCTTACATGTTTCCTTCTATATCTTCTTAGTCAAATCACCTCCTTTTCTTAAGCCTAGAACAATCTCCTTACTCTTCCTACTCTTATCTACTCTAGCCCATAAAATATTGGTGAGAGAGGTGAATTCCTAATATCTAGCCAGGTCCCTAAAATATAATCTTCTCAACTATCTCTAATCTTCCTTCTCAATTAAAGTGACATCTTGTACGGTTCTCCACCCTTTATGCAATTATTTTGTTCCACTTCCATATCAATGGTGATTAGATCATGGGCACTACATTTATTATCTTCCATATCATAGGCAAGATTTAAGGTAGACTATTTTCTTTCACTCCCATCTTTTTTATGTATTTATTTTGTTCCATTTCCATATCAATGGTGATTGGATCTTGGGCACTACATTGATGATCTTCCAGATCATGGCCCGGCCCATGGGCACTATATTAATCTATTGAACTTCTACAATTTTTTTTTTTTTTGTTCAACTATTCTCTCTTTTCATTGATTTGGGTCCATGTTTTTTCACAGCCAATAATATAGATATGTGCCAATACCTCAGCAGTTTTGCTCCAGTTGTTTGACTCCAAGCAATCAGTGTTGGCATGGATCATAATATGGTGGGGTACCCTGCCCACGTCTTCAGATACATTGTGGTTTTATAGCTAATAATTATTTTCTTCGCATTTTTCTTTAGTAATCACTTTGTTCATATACTAATTATGTGTAGTTATAAATCTGTACATACGAACACTTATGCTATTCTCTTTTGTCTTATTTTTGAGCTTTTCATAAGCTTCTTTTTTTGCAATTTTCTTTTTCGGTGTATTTATTTTTTATATTTAGAATTATACTGCTGTGCTTAGTTTAATTATTATTTTATATAAGGGCATGGGATTAGCACAGGCCTTTCTTGCTAGTTTCACATTAAGCAGCATGACCAATAGTACCAATAGATCAACATATTATAACTGTCTGCCCATTTCTAAAATCTATATAGGGCCGTGTGATCAATATAACCACGTTTCATGCACTGGATTGTCCCCACTCACATGGCGATTATATAATAGTCTATTTTCTACTGAATGGTCATAGTATCAACTCCATACATGCAACTTGTAAATGAGTGAGTGCCACATCCTTCAGCTTGTGAAGACCGCTCATATATTAGAACTTTTCCTTCAACATTATAGAAAAGCTAATGTATTAGACTTGTTAATACTACATAAAGCTTGCATGCACCTTAACATGACTAAGTTGCCACATGGGCTTGGCTTGAGAAAAACTGTGTCTTGAACTTGTAAAAATTGAAAGTAAAGCATGCAACAGTTCTACTAAACAAAGAAAATAAGAATGCCATGGTGTTGAGTTTGAATCCTCAAATTGTTTAAATCATGTGAGTCAAAATTCATTTTTTTAAGGTTTTGTGGTTTTAATTAGTGTAATAGGGGAATCTTGGCAGTACCCCATGTTTGAAATTCATCTTTCACGTAGGCATATTTTCAAGCACCTTACTCATTGTAACAAGCATACAATAGTAACATCAATGCATCTCTATCCTTCCAGAAAAAAATACATTTTATAACTTATCATGTATATTAAAATGGTATGCCCATTTCTATCACCTCAACCCTCTCCATCTGTCCATTGTCACCGTCACACCAACACCAACGCAGGATACACCCATAAAAAAAAAAAAAAAAAACTGCAACCATACAAACACATTTACAACATACATTAATAGAAATTAAAAAAACAAAAGAAATTCAAACTTGAAATGGTTGCAGAAACAGTGAGCAGAGGATTGAGCAGGGAGAGGATTGCAGACCTGAGGGAAAAGAAAAGAAAAATAACAAGAAGGAAAAAAGAGATTGGAAATCATTGCTATGCAATGCCAGAGCGAGAGCAGCGGTGCCTGGCGGTGTGAGGCAGCTTCATGTTTTCACGTTTTTGACGAGCAACGAGCAGCGGTGCCCAAACACGTCGCAGTTTCACGTTTTTGACGCAGTGAGTCCTGCAAGCAGATCAAACGGACAAGATCACCGCTCAGTCCTGCAGCCAGATCAAATGGAGAAGATGAGGGAGAGAAGAGGAGAGAGAAACATGAGATTAAAAAAATAAAAATAAAAGAAGATTTGGGAGAGAGGATGAGACAGAAAAGTGAATTTGAAAAGTGGGGTTTTGAAATGAAAATTTGGGTGCCAATTCTAAAACACACTGATTCTTTTTTACTTTTCAATCCAGCCGTTGGATTGGAAGAGTAAATGAAGGGCTGAGAATGGTCTCTCTTGTAAAGTTGGTGAGAGTAGCCCTTAGAAGAGCACCTTTATATATAGGGTAATATTCAAGTGAGGAATGGATCCATTCCTCATTATGCGGTGAGAGACACTTTCCTTTTTGGAAAGTTTTAAGTACGAAAAGGACAATTAATTCTACTTTTTGGAATTCTCTCACCATGTATTTGAAACTTTCCAAAAAGATGAGTGTCCCTCACTTGAACATCCCCCTTATATATATCTATATATATTAAAGCACATTATATATATATATATATTAAAACAAAGGAGTAGGTGTGTTGTGAGGGGTGTCACGTCATCCCTAAAAACTCTCTTCTTTCAAAGAAAAATAGAAGAAAAAAAAATGTATAGCCTCCGTCTTTGATGTGGGCCACTACACTCATTCCGAACAAATCTTCTCCCTAAATCTCTTCTCCAAATCACCTCCCTAAGTCTCTCCATTTCATTTAATTTTATAAAAATAACAAACTCACATCTTAATCATATCTCCTGCAATTTCTCTTGAACAACCTCTTCCATCCTTTTCACACCTATCATTTCTCCACTTTTACCAAGAAGTTGATATTACCATGATAGGAATAAATGCCACTTGAAATAGCTCTAGAGTCCATTCCAGGTAGAGTAAAAAACTGACGATGGACTCACACAGATCATATCATCTACCCCTCCATGGACTCACACATATAAAGAGAGAGAAAGCTCACGATGAGATGATCCAGACCACACATTTGGTTGGCTACACCAAATTGATGGATTTGACAAATTCAATATGGTCAAATTTAAAGAGTAAAAAACTTGGGGAGTGTAAGTAGGGAAATTCGTTGTTTTAATGAGCGAAACCACACTGGCTGAGTCTAACATAAACCAAAATGAGTTTTAATACTACAGGATGCATCAGATCCAAGGGGTAGTTGCTACTTTCTACATGTACCATAGGTGAGGTGTGGCTATGGCTGCTAATCATAAGATTATGCAGACGTACGTGGATCAAGAAGGGTTGGAAATGAGGCAGTTTTTTCTTCTAACCACAGGAACAATAATCCGTCTCTTTATCAGATATTGAATGGGTGCATTGACATGCGTAAATAAAACTTCTAAAATTTACACATATAGCAGTAAAAGAAAACTGATAAGATCAACCCACCTTTTATATAGATAACCCTATTGTAACTCCCTGACCAGAGTTAATTTTTTTTATTATGGATGATTAACCGTGTTTTATTAAATTAATTATGTTTAAGTAGTGGATTAATTATGATCTTAATTGCCCCATGGAACCCTTTCAATTAACACTCTTGATTAGAAACGATCAAATTGATCTGAACCATCCAAAAGGTGAGATCCATCACCTGCTATATGCGTCATTCACTTCTTCCTTTTTTCTAGTTTCGAGTAGAGAGAGAGGATTGGCAAGGTATTTATCTTCATTGAAATGACTTGGATTTAGGGCTATCAAAACAAGAAGCTTGGATTAAATATCAAGCTGAGGAGCCCACCAAGCAAGGTCGCCAAATTTGTAATCTTCCACATTCTCAAAGGTGCAGTTCAGGTTAATATTTATGTAAAATCCAAACCGTTTATTAAGCCCGGTTAATTTATAGAGTGTGGCTATCTACACACTGCAAAAGTCCCTCCACACCCTGCAGTTTTTTAAAAAAAATTAAAATTAAAAAAATCCCCAAACTACCCCTCTCCCTCTCCTCCCTTATCTCTCCTTCCATCTCCCCGCCGGCCGGCCGGCCCCTCCACCCTTCTCTCTCCCCCTTCCTCTCCTTCTCCCTCTCTATTTCCCTCTCCCTGCTCGTCGCCGCCCGCCGCCCGCCCACCCTTTCTCCTTCTCTCTCCCTCTCCCTCTCCTTCTCCCTCTCTGTCTGAGCAGGGGAGAGGTTAGAGAGGGAAGGAGGGGGAGAGGGGTAATTTAGGATTTTTTTATTTTTAATTTTTTTTTAAAAGAATTGCAGTGTGTGAAGGGACTTTTGCAGTGTGTAGGTAGCATGACTCTAATTTATATTGGGGGAGCCTAATATTCATCGTAGGACAGTTCACAAGCTTGAAACTGAGGCCTTGGTCCAGCCCATTTACAAACTAGATACCTTCTTTTGTATTAAGATGTTGGGTGATGCCTAGCAACCCCCAGCCACACACACCAACACACACGCAAAGCTACACTAATTAATATAAAATCCAATAAATATTTGCCACTACATATTCGGACAAATCTTGAATTTATAAGTAGAAATTATGGGTCCAAGAAGTCTAATCAAATCATCGCAACTAATTATTATGTAATAATCAAAATTCAATCCAAGGTGGGTATAATACAACTGAGATTATACGTAAGATCTCAGATAATGTTTGTGAGCATTGTTAGTTTTTTTTTTCTAAGAAATGAAAATCATATTATTATCCATTATATTGGGCATTTTCATTCCTTTGAATTTTTTGGATTTTTTTTCAAATCCAGAGTGAGTGAGAGAGACAGAGAGAGCAGAGAGATCGAGATCGAGAGAGAGAGAGAGAAATAGTAGAGAGAGAGATAGAGAGAGCAGAGAGATCGACATCGAGATCGAGAAAGAGAGAGAGAGAGCGAGAGTGAACAAGAGAGACAGAGAGAGCAGAGAGATCGAGATCGAGAGAGAGATAGAGAGAGAGTGAGAGAAAAGCAGATAGAGCTCAAAGAGAAGAGCAGAGAGAGCGAGAGAGCAGAGAGAGAGGAGAGAGCGAGAGTGAGCAGAGGAGAAGAGAGAGCGAGAATGAGAGAAGAGGGCTTTTGAAGGGAGAGAGTGATTGGGAGCGAAAAGGGGCCGGGCTTTTGGAGGCGGGAGAGGGAAAAAGAAGTGGAACTTTACCCTCGTTTATATTTCGTCGCAAAAAATGAATTTTCGTCGGTAAAAATTATTTTATTTTTATTATTTAAAAACAAGTAAAAAAGTCTATCAACCTTTATCGACATTTTATATTAAACGTCGGTAATAAATTTTCTTACACTAATTTTCGTCGGGAAAAAAGAAATTCATCGGTAAAAGACTCCGATTTTTAATTTTCATAAAAATAAAATTAAACATTACCGACGTTTTACAAAAAAAACGTCGCTAAATTTTCATTTTATTGACGTCATAAAATTCATCGATAATGTTTAATTTTATTTTTAGGAATGTTTATTTTCCCTAAAATGGAGTTAATAATAAAATTGAACTTTTCCAATGGTTTTCAAGGAACGTCGCTAAAAGACGATTTTACTGACGTTTTGTAATTCGTCGGCATTTTTGTAGGGAAAATCAATATCTTGAGACCTACGAAAGTGATAAATCAATTGAAGAATCAAAGAAGGAAAACCAAGGTATTGCAGCTCTGCATGGGGTCCACACTAACCTGGTTGGAAGATTAAATTCAAGCCAAACAAAGAAGAAAAAAAAAATGCAAAAGAAAATCCTATCATATGAAGGACATACAAGGTAAGGGAATTTCAAGCATTGCACACAGAAGTGGGGCCCATCATGTGTTCCAATTGATAATACAAATCTGAATTTCAGATTTGTAATTATTTAAGCCAAGATGTAATTTGAGGAATTTCTTAATAGAGGAAGTGGGCCCAGATTTGGATAGATTCAAGCAAATTTCAGAGTCCTAAATATGGAGGGTAGTAACCTAGAAGTCGCAAGATAAATTCAAATCCAAAGAGTCCAGGTTTCTTTAAGAACTCTACAAGTTGGATTTCAGTCAAGATATGTTTCTAAATATTTGGAAACTTTTGCAAGCCAAGAAGCTATCCAAATTAGAGGAGATATCACACGTCCAACACTTTGCCTTCCCAAGCTTCTCCATTCCAAGTTGGACGTCCAAGCCATGATTGAAGATAAAATTTAAGATACAAATTTTGAATCTTGAATCAAGAAAGAAAATAAAAACAAAGAAGAAAAATCCAAAAGAGGCTTTACACGTCCAAAGCCATGAAGGTTCAAGATGATACACTCCAAGTGGGGTCCAAATGCATTCAAGTTAGAATTGCATCGAAAACAGGCATGGGCACTTCGCTCGAGGGTAGAGTAACTTGTAGGAACTGACGGTTCACAAATAGGACTTTTGGTTAGAGAATTAGAAGTGAAAATAATTCTTTTTCTAACACTTAGGCTCGAAAACGGCTAGTTGGGGGTCCGAAAAGGGAAATGACCCCCAAAAAATTGGAAACCGGCAAGAGCACTTCGCTCGAGGGTATAGTAACTTATAGGAACTGACGGTTCGCAGATAGGACTCCTGGTTAGAGAATTAGAAGCGAAAAAATCAAAATTTCTAACACTTAGGCTCGAAAACGGCTCGTCGGGGGTCCGAAATGGGAAACGGCCCCCGAAAAAATTAGAAACCAGCACGAACACCTCACTTGAGGCTAGAACAACTTGTAAGAACTGATGGTTCGCAAATTGGACTTCCGGTTAGAGATTTAGAAGCGAAAGCATTGAATTTTCCAACACTTAGGCTCGAAAACGGCCGGCCGGGGGTCCAGAATGGGAAACGGCCTTCGAAAAAATAAAAAACAAGCACGAATACTTCACTCAACGCTAGAGTAACTTGTAGGAACTGACGGTTCGTAAATTGGACTCCCGGTTAGAGATTTAGAAGCGAAAACATCGGATTTTCCAACACTTAGGCTCGAAAATGGCACTCGAAAAAATCGAAAACCGGCACGAACACTTCACTCGAGGCTAGAGTAACTTGTAGGAATTGACGGTTCGAAAATTAGACTCCCGGTTAGAGATTTAGAAGTGAAAACATCGGATTTTCCAACACTTAGGCTTGAAAAAGGCCAGCCGGGCGTTTGTAACGGGAAACGACCATCGAAAAAATAAGAAACTGGCACAAGCACTTCGTTCGAGGATAGAGTAACTTGTAGGAATTGACGGTTCGCAAAAAGGACTCCCGGTTAGAGAATTAGAAGCGGAAATATGGGATTTTCCCACACTTAGGCTCGAAAACGGCCCGCCGGGTGTCCGGAACGAGAAACGGCCCCTGAAAAAATCCGAAACAGGCATGAGCACTTCGCTCGAGGCTAGAGTAATTTATAGGAACTAACAGTTCACAAATAACACTTTCGATTGGAGAACTAGAAGCGAAAAATCGGATTTTCCAACACTTAGGCTCGAAAATGGCCCGCCGGGGGTCCAGAATGGGAAACGGCCCTCGGAAAAATCAGAAACTGACACGGGTACTTTGTTCAAGGCCAAAGTAACTTGTAGGAATTGACGGTTAGTGAATCAAACTTCAGGTTAACGAATCAAACGCAAAAACCGCCTGATTCTCAATACTTAGGTTGGAAAACAGGCCGCCGAAAAACATAAGAAAAGATTTTTATATATATACATGTTTATCTTTCATTTATAATTTAATTCATTGAAAAGATTCTAATGTTGTTTTTGACATTGCAGATTGATGGACGCTTTGGGGTCGGTTGAAGATTTCTGGGGCTATTTTATTCTTTTTAGTTTATTTGTATATGTGTATTGGACATTTATATGTGACTGTATCATTGTTGAATGTAATATTTGTTTAATGAGATGAATGATTTGATGAAAAATGGCGATGGTTGTTTGTTTATTTAGCAACTTTTGTTTGCATGCATTTTTTATATTGATTATAGGTACATGAACAAGTTTATTTTTTGATACAGGTGTATAAACAGGTTTACAGGAAAATTATATTGAAAAAACAAATATAGCATTTTTAGAAAAAATAAAAATAATTTTACCGACATTTTTTTTGTGGGAAAAAGTAGAAATAAAAATAAAAAACATAAAATACTTTTACCGACGTTTTTTTTCGTTGGCCAAAATAAAATAAAATATAAAAACATTAAAAACTCCTTTACCGACATTTTGTTTCGTCAGCAAAAGAAGAAGTAAGAATAAAATATAAAATATAAAATACTTTTACCATCGTTGTTTTTCATCGGTAAAATAAAAATAAAAATAAAAATAGAAAATATAAAATATAAAATACTTTTACCGATGTTTTTTTCGTCGGTAAAATAAAAATAAAAAATAAAATATTAAACACTTTTACCGACGTTTTTTTTCGTCGGTAAAATAAAAATAGAAATAAAATATAAAATACTTTTACCAACGTTTTTTTCGTCGGTAAAATAAAAATAAAATATAATATATAAAAATACATTTTCAGACTTTTTTTCATCGGTAAAAGAAAAAATAAATAAAAAAAATATAAGAAATTTACTGACATTTTGTTTCATTGGAAAACGGATAAATAAAAAAAAATTATAAAAATATTTTTACCGATGTTTGTTTTTGTTGGTAAAATAAAAAGAAAAATAAATAAAAAATATAATACTTTTACCGACGTTTTTTATTCGTCGGTAAAAGTCAATGATTTTTTATTTTTCTTTGAAAATAAGCTAATGGTAAAATTGAATTTTTACCGACGTTTTCATAGACTTTTACTGACATTTTTTAAAAACGTCGGTAAAAGTCATAATTATCGACGAAATTTTATACGTCGGGACGAATTTAGAAAAGTGTCGCTAAAAAACGTCGCTAAAAGTGCAGTTTGTTGTAGTGAATTTGAGACGATATATTTTTTTTTACTTAAAAAAAAGGCTTCCTATATGCAGAGCTAAAACAACACAAATGACCAATGTACTAAGGTGGCGTTTGACATGTCTAATTTTCAGGTCTATTTCTCTTAATGCGGTTTCAAAAAGACATTTAGCTCCAAAATACTATAGTTGGATGATGTAAATAATGTCTATTTCAACAAAAATTAGACCATTTTTTTTTTTTTTTTTTGTCTTTTTCAGGAGGACCAAAAGTCCTTTTTAAAAATACACTTAAACGATGCTAAACAAAGCAAATTTTCAACCTTAATATAGGATCCACCTGCATAGGAAGTTATTTATGCCATTGGAAGGATTATGCTTTCAGTGAATTCACTTTTCCACATGAGCATGAAATCTGCCATCTCCCTATTTAGAGTTGCAAATGGGTATCCAACTCGAGTGAAATCTGGCCCGAAGCTTATACACCAAAACCAGATATGTCAAATGGGTTGGGCCGGCACTACATGCACGGCCAACGTGGGAGTCAACGGCACATGGCCAAGCCAGGCTCGGTCAACGACACGACCCACGGCCTGGGCCGAGGTGCCTAGCTCGGTCGGCACAGTTGGATGCGGCCCAGCCTGTGTCTGTCGTGCTTAACGGGCCGACACAACACAACAGGTCCACCAACGGCTAGTTTTTTGAAATAAATGACTATTTTTTTTAGAAAATGTCCATTTTACCCCCCAATAGCCATAAAACGGTGATATAATGGGTATGATGTGTCGTTTTAAAATTTTCAAAGTCTATAAATAGTCCCACCCCTCCCATTCTCATTTCTCACTAAAGCATATAACTCTCACTTTCTCTACACTCTAACTCTCTCTCAAAGTGTTTCCCAGTTTCCAGTTCTCAGAGCAAGACTTGGTGGCTGATATCATATGGGAGAACGCCTGGTGTATCCCTAACCGCCTCCCTCCCCAGCTGAAGGACTTCTTGGACCTTAGTACCACCTCAACCTCCATAGGCAGCAACTCAGAAGAGGACCACCTTTAATGGCTAGAGAGCTCTTCTGGAGATCTCTCTATCAAAGACTCCTGGAACCTGCTGCGGACAAGGAACATTGAAACTCCTTGGTCTGGGCTTATTTGGAACACTCATATCAACCCAAGGCTGGCTTGCTTCAGTTGGAGGCTAATGCTTAGAAAAACTCCTACAGAGCAATGGGCTAAGCAGAAGGGGTGGTCAATGGCTTCCAGGTGCTCAAATTGCTGTTCTGAAGAGGAAACGGACGTGCATCTCTTCTTCTCCTGTGCTCTGGCATCTCATCTCTGGTATTGGCTTCTTTTCCCGTCTGGTTCTCAGCCCACCTTCTTTTTCTCTGCCTCTTCCATCTGGGACCTTCTCTCTAGAGGCAAAGATGTCTCAGGCAGGAAGAGGGCTGCAACAATTTTCTTCCATCTTATCAATGTTTTATGGTTCACTCGAAATGATGCCAAGTTCAATTCAAGGAATCCCTCTCTGGAGAGAGCAAAGTCCATCTTCAAGGATCGTTTGCAAGGAATGGCAACGTCTGTGTTCATTTGATTTTTCAGGTTCTGTTCTTTTTTCTCTCTTTGTAGAGCCCTCTGTTCTGTGTTTTTTTGTTTTTTCTTGGTCAACTTTTTTTTGCCTGTCTCCCTGTCTCTCCTCTCTTTCTGTGTGTCTTGTCTGCTAGGAGCCCTGCCCTTTGCAGGTTTTTTCCAGCCCCTTTTTTTGGTTTTCTCTTGGAAGCTTTCTCTCTTGTAGCTCTTTCTGCTTAATTCAAAGTTTACCTTTAAGCAAAAAAAAAGAAAAAAGTGTAAGACCCCGACCCAGGTTTGCTTTGTTTAGCATCGTTTAAGTCGAGATTAGATCTTAAGTGTGATTAGATGACGTTTAGCTTGGATTGTGAGCTCGATAGATTTTCCATAGCTTTGAAAATTTTTGAGAGCCGTTGAATTTAGCTTGACACAGGCTGGGGGTGACCTGTGGGACCCGTGTGCGTGTGGGGAGAATTTATTCCTGAAATGTGGAAAATTATGATTTTTAACCCCTTTGATTTGTCAAAATACTATTTACAATTTTTATGTTCTCTCCGTTAATTTTCGAAACTCGGAAATCGTATTTTTCAGCAAAAGGGGCAAAATAGACTTTTCACTTCGAAATTTGTGCATGAATTTCAATGTTTGCAAAATCATGTGAAAATTATTTTTTTGGAAATTAGATATTTCGACGATCATTTTACTTTCTTTCGTCGATCTCATCCGGGAGCCGCATGATGGGTTTCCAAGCCTTTGAAGTGAATTGGTCCGGTGGGGCCCACACCCCACCCAACACAAAATACAGCCACGTGTGTTCTTCCTCATTTCACACTTGCATGTTTTTCAAACTGGCTAAGTCGAGGGAGAGAACCAACCATTTTCATTGCCTTCTCTCCTTTGCATGTTGAGATTTCTTTGGCAAAAATGGAGATTTGAGTGTACCAATCTCTTTCCCATCTTCCAAGCTTTCTCTTGGTGCCATTTTCAAAGGATTTAAGCTGGGCTCATCTCCATCTTGAGACTTTTCTCCATTGTTAGAGCTTCTAGAGGTAAGCAATGGCTTCCATCTTCCAACCATGGCCTTTTGGAGTCCATTAGAGCTCCATTATCATGCATGCAAGGCTTCTTATGGAGGAACTTTTTTTCTTTCAAAAATTTATTTGTTTTTGAGCGCTTTTCTTGGGCTTCTTGTAGATTGGAGGTTCAGCTGAGAGAGGTGTTGGGAGGACTTTTTTTTAGTGCATTTTGAGCCAAGGCAAGTGAATGAATAAAATATGAATGTGCATACAATGATTTATGAATTTTTAGCTTGATTTCTTATTTTTGGAACTTACTAATGTTAACCTTGCTTTGTCTTGAAGTTTAGCCTACTAAACATATGTCTTAAGGTTTTTATAATTGATAAATTTCATTAAATTCGGTTTTACCATTGGTTTCATTTAAATTGGAATTTTTATGTTTGGATTGTTGGAAGTTTTGAAATGATTGAAGGAGGTTTGGTTGGTTGGATTTGAAGTGAGGAAATGGAAGTGTTGAATGATGAATTGGAGGAGCTTGTTAGCTCATTTTATTGTAGGGAATTGAGGTGTGGAATGGAGAAACATTTTTGGAGGAAAAAGGGGGATTGAAAACAGTTCAAGACTGAACTGTCCGCTGACTGGGCGGTCACCAGTTGGTCACTAGTAGACAAAATTGAACTGCTCGCTGATTGGGCGGTCAGAAGGCGGTCACCTGTTGGCTAGTCGACTATTGACCGACTGGTGACTGCACAGGGTCGGTCACCAGATCAGTAAGGAGAACTTTCGATTTTCTGAAGGGGCGGCAAGCAGTCCGCCAGCAGTTGGCTAACTGCCTGCCAGCTGACAGGTGACCGACTTCCCAGGGATTTTGGGAATTGAAGAGGATTGGAGGGGCTTTCTATCCCAATCACTTGTGGACCCTTCTTGGTCGATGTGTACACCTTGATATTCTTAATGTCGTTTAAAAATTGGGCATCATCTAAACGAATGATCAACATGGGATTTCAAAGTATATATATATATATGATTCGACGGTTACGGTCTCAAGGTCTTGATGTGGAATTGTGATTTATAAACCAAATTCTCGTTTTGCGATTCGTATAGTCTTGAAAAGAATGTTTCCAAGGTTCGATTTAAAACCCGTATGAGAATCATTGCGTGAATCGTGTTTCTATACACATCATGTTGGGACTACTATTTCGTGAACTTTCGTGAATGATCGTGCATGTACTTGATATAGAGTGAGTAGTTCCCGGATTTGAAAAAACATTAGTTTGAAAGTGCATGCCTTTTTGTTTCGGCTCCACTCAGCTAGGAAGACCATTGTCAGTTTGATCCGCTGCCTTGGGTCCTTAAATCTTGTCCAACATTAGTTTGGAAAAATACGTACGTGCTTGCTTACTTATATAACCCGTTCCGTGGTGGGACTCGTGTGCGGTACCTAGTTTACTACGTTACCATAATTATGATAGTGTCTCCCCTCACCATGTGTGACGGAGAATCTTGAGTGCTCTCGCCACTTCGTGTGGCGAGATTGAAGCTCCATGTGGTTGCCTAGGTATTGTTTTTGAATGGTCATCTTGATTTAACATCTGAACTTATAAATGATATTGTCATTGAAATGCTTTGTTTTTTTCGGATTTTCTTTATCGTACATGTTGTTTTTATCAACTCAAAACTATTGATTTATAGCGTGATTATACTTTATTCTTTCGCATGCTAGACCGTCGTGTCTGACCCTTTTGTTTTGGTGCACAGATCTAGGTTTCGTTGCCCTTGAGGAGGAGCACGAGGAGGCGGCTGTAGAGCAGCCTGTTGAGCGTGAATGGCAGCCCAACGATGTCAATTAGACATCGGGTTTGGGTCTGGAGATGCGTAACACCTTGGGGATATATCTTCTATCTTTTGGGAACTTGTTATTGGCCTTTGTTGGCTATCTTCTGGGAATGTAAAAACTTAACTTTATCTTTGTGTGTTTACACATCTTTAACTTGAACTAATGGGTATGCTAGTTATGTTTCTCCCTCTGACATGAGTTCTTTTATACTCTACATATGTGTGATGTTATTTGTCTGTTTGCCACGCGCTTCCGCAAATAAATCTTTATGCGTGATAGCGAGATGATTCTAAATATTCGTGGAATCCTCACTGCGGGAACCTGTGGGAAACGTCGTGGCGCCGGATTAGGGCCTCGGCCCCGGTCCGGGGTCGTGACACAAAGCATTCAACCCTTTCACTCTCTCTAAGAAGTTTATGGAGGGTCAAAGATCAAGTCATCAAGAGACAAGATTAAAGGGGCATTAAAAAATTTAAAGGTATTTATATCATTTAAATTTGAGATTCAATATTTATAAGTCTATAATATATTATATTAACTCTCAGCTTCTCCCCTTTCTTATATTAATTATCACAAAAAGAAGGCTGTTATTATTAAGGAAAGCCCATTCAAGGTTACACCAATTGCGCTCCTTGATCACCCTAGTGTCTAGGAAAGCCTTGTTCCATGAAAAGGAGACAATCTTTGATTGAGGAAAGTGGTTTTTAAGCGGGACCGTTGTGACGCCACCACTTACCTAGGGGTTTGCCTTGCCCGGTTGGTTTCTTAGGACCAGGTTGGAGGCCTAGGTGCACACTAGAACCTTAAGAGTGATTATGTTCTTGTTATAGGTTAGGTTTTTTTTTTCATTAATTTTTAAAATAAAAAAATTGGCTACCCTCCCCGCTTGACTCCATAATTGAACCATGTTCCAAGAGAGGGAATTGTAAATCAAGAGGTCGTGTTAAAATCTCAATTTCTCAAAATCTCCCGGTTCATCTAGGAACACTATGGAATATGAAACTTATGAAAATTCGAGTGAGATCCAACTAGCTAAGAAAAGCTTATGTGATTGCCTACAACCAAATTAGCAAGTAATGAAAGATGACCAACGCAAAAGCTCTTTGTGTGATTACCCATACCCCACACATGCGAACACTTCATCTATGAGCGTGTGGGGAGGATGTGGATACACCACCCAATCTTCACGGACTTGTCCAACAAGGTCCGATTATTATATAGAGGTGTTGTGAGAAATAGAGGATGAAGCCAACTCTTATCAATAGCCTTGTTCCAATAACATAGGTATCATGCACAGCCTACATTGGGACGATCATTTTGATTACAGTTGGGAAAATGGGCATATGGATGGTTTTGCTAATCTCCCCCAATAACCTACTCTGGATGGGTCATATGTGCAAGACTTGACATTTGTAACCCCATCAATCGAGTGGTCGTATGAAACACCATCATCCAGGTGTTCATATGTACCCCACCACCACCCCCGGAGGTGCAGTCTTTAGAGGATGTGATCACTAAAGTTATTCAAAGCCAAAATGAATTCAATCAAACCATCAAGCAAGAACTACGAGACCTAACAACTTTAATTTCCCATATGATACAAGAGGACGTCAGCCTTAGCAGTGAAAATGATATTCAGATAGATGATATGAAAAACCTTGATCACTTCTTATTACCGGACCACACAAATACACAATCAATATCTAAGAGTGGAGATGATAGTAGTGCTGGTGGTATGATTGAAAAATAATCTGAATCTGAACCATACCAACCCGTGACCCATTTTCCTCAAAGGTTGAACTGGTGCCATTGGGAAGTTTTGGAAAAAAAGTATAATGAGAAGTCCTTTTTGGAATACGATTCTGATTCTTCAGAGCGTATGGAATCAAGGATTGTTGATTTTCATGAATTTGATGTTCCAATTTTGAAAGGAACAACAAATATACATTTTGAGCCTCCTGAGGGGTTTGAAACTTTTGTGGATGTTTTACAAATTCCTGAATCTGATAATTTGGAAACATTGGACTCATGCATTGCTCATTCCCTATCTTTTAATTATCAATCATTATGGGAAATGGCAATCACACCCCTCAAGGAGGACCCTGATGCCAAATTTGAGGGAAATGACATTCTTCAGACCTTTGAATCTAAATTTTTAGAATCATGTGTGACAACCTCCAAAAATTCAAATGATGATGTTGTTGTACGCATGTATGCGGAAACGTGAATCACTGCGATCGAGCAAACAATCAACCACACAAGAACAAGCAATCACACACAAGAGAATTACATGATTCGGCAAACTTGCCCACGTCCACGGGAAATAAACTCGACTCTCCTTTGGGTTCACTCTCTATATGATCAGTAGTACATCACATGGGTTTCACTCTCTATATGATCAGTAATACATCACATGGGTTATACATTACATGAATATATAATGCTCTCTTTCTTATCCCCCTAAGAAACCTAATCCTAGTCAATAAGAAAGTCCTGGTTCAATTACCAAAATACCCATGAACCTGAACCCAATTGGTCTGGACCCACTAGGCCAACAATCTCCCCCTCCAGACCATGGGGAAGATGCCTCTGAACCCCCTTGCTAGGAGTTCAGTCCTGCAAAACTCTGAATACAGCTCTAGCTTTCCCTTAGACACAACCTTAGACATCATGCCCAAGGGATTCTTGTCAGTGTGAATCTTCTCCAGCTTCATGAGATTCTTTTCGATGACCTTAAGAATCCAATGGT
This sequence comes from Cinnamomum chago, assembly GCA_038049695.1. NCBI lineage: Eukaryota > Viridiplantae > Streptophyta > Magnoliopsida > Laurales > Lauraceae > Cinnamomum > Cinnamomum chago. Next base: position 17,490,672 of record CP142459.1, read on the forward strand.
ATCGTACATCAACGTGCTTCATGCGGGCATGGTACGCAGTGTTCTTGCTAAGATCCATAGCACTCTGACTATCACAGTAGACTACACTCTCCTTGCTTCAAACCTAGTTCTCGAAAAAATTTCTTCAACCAAATCATCTCCTTCCCTGCTTCATTAGCAGCTATGTATTCTGCTTCGGTTGTAGACAATGCTGTATACTTCTGCAACTTAGATTGCCAGGAAATAGCCCCTCTGCAAAAGTAAATAAGTACCCAGAAGTAGATAACCGACGATCAAGATCGCCTGCAAAATCAGCATCTGTAAAGCCTTCAAGTATTGGTTTTAAGCCTCTGAAACACAAGTAAAAATCTGATGTACCTCTCAAATATATGAAGATCCACTTCACTGTTTCCCAATGCTCTTTCCCAGGGTTAAAAAGAAATCTACTTACTAAACCCACTGCATAAGCAATGTCTAGCCGTGTACACACCATGGCCTACATAAGACTCTCAACTGCTTAGTATATAACATATGTCATTCATTCCTTTTCTTCATCTGTAGCAGGACATAATCTCTTACTGAGCTTGAAGTGACTGGCTAAAGGCATGCTAACTGGCTAGCATCTATTATGTCGAGTCTCGCTAGCACCCGTTCAACATATTTCTCTTGTGACAACCACAACTTCTTGGCATTCTTGTCACGACATATTTGCATTCTCAGAATTTATCATGCGGGACCCAGCTCTTTCATGTCAAAAGTCTTTGACATGTTTCTTTTCAACCTGCCAATCATCTTACTATCTTGTCCAACTATCAACATATCATCTACATATAAAAGAAGGATGATAAAGTTGCCATTACCAAACTTATGAACATAAATACAGTGATCTGAAGCTGTCCTCCGATACCCATGACTCACAATGAATGAATCAAACTTCTTATACCATTGTCTCGGTGGTTGCTTTAGCCCTTAGAGACTCTTTTTCTACAAACCAACTATTATTTTCCTTCTACCTAAAAAGCCTCCAGCTGAATCATGTAAATCTCTTCTTTCATATCACATGAAGAAATGCAGTCTTCACATCCATCTGTTCAAGTTTAAGGTCCATGCTGGTGACTAAACCCAAGACAACTCTGATAGAAGTCATCTTCACAAGAGAAGATTTCATCGAAGTCAATACCCTTCTTCTGCTCAAAGCCTTTAACAACTAGCCATGCTTTGTGCTTTATTAATTTTTCACTATCATCTCTCTTAAGCTTGAACACCCACTTGTTCTTCAAAACCTTCCTGCCTTTTGGGAGTTCCACCAGCTCTTAAGTATTATTTTTTTCAAAGAACTCATCTCATCCTGCATTGCCTTGATCCACTCATCTTTATCAGCATGAGTTTTTGCTTTTGGGTAGCTCTCTAGCTCCCCCTCATCAGTAAGTAAAATATAATCTATTGCTAGGGTTGTAAACGGGCCGGTTCCTGTCCGGGTCCATGGTGGACCCGGAACCGGAACCGGAACCGTTAAGGAGAAGGTGGAATTGGATCCGGACTCGGAACCATTTCGAAACTTGTTTCTTGGCTCCGAAACCAGAACCAGAACCATATATGGGACGGGTCTGGATCCGGGTCCGGGTTTAGGTAGAGAATGATACTAAAAAAACATGGTTTTTATGAGAGATTTTTTAAAATTGAGGTCATATATCGGGTCTCGAGTCCATGGGTCCGAACCAAGGTGGAAGCGGACCCGGATCCATTTACTTATCGAGGCCTAAATAAGGACACAGACCCGGTTTTTAGCGGGTCGAAACCTTCGAGTAATCGGAGAATCAGGTACCCATTTACATCCCTATATATTGCAGGATATCTTGTTGATGGTTGACGCTCTAGAGTAGATTTCCTAAATGTGGTTCCGTGGTTTCTGACCGAGGAGATTGCTCCCCCTGCTCAACACCCTGTTCATTTGGAAACCCTTACGCCTCATCACGATCCAGATCGTTTTGTCCACCTTCTCCACGTGTAGTCTACACTGGAGAAGGAGTCAGTGTGAGATTAACCACTCCATCAACAACTTCTTTAGACTTATCAGTTTTCTCATTATTTCCAAAGAACTGGTCTTTATGAAACACCAAATACATACTTCTGATAATTTTCCTCTTCACTTGATCCCATAACTTGTAGCCAAGCTCAGCTCCACCATAGCTAAGAAAAATGCAACATACTGCCTTATCATCCAGCTTTGAACGCTGCTCCTTTGGTACATGTGCAAAAGCCTTGCACCCAAACACCTTCAAATGAGAATGAGAAACATCTTTACCCGGACTATCCATTTCCTCTTCGAAACGTCAAAATCCAAAGGAACTGAGGGAGACCTGTTAATCAGGTAAACGACAGTTAGGACAACTTCAACCCAAAAATGGCTTGGGTAGCTGTGCCACTTTAATCATGCATCTCATCCTTTCAAGAATAGTCATTCTCTCTGCCACACCATTGTGTCGTGGAGTACCAGGAACCGTTCTTTCATGTCGAATACCATGCTTTGAGCAGTAGCCTTTAAACTGATTGGATGTGTACTCACCACCATTATCTGTGCAAAGACATTTCAAGAGCTTTCCCGTTTTTCTTTCAACCATGACATGCAACTGCTGAAATACCTGGAAATCCTGATCCTTTGATTTCAATGCATAAACCCAGACTTTCCTGGATGCATCATCAATAAATATGACAAAAAACTTATTGCCACCCAATGACTCCACCTCCATGGGACCACAAACATCAGAATATACCAAAGCCAACACATTAGATTTAATCGTTGATGTTTTAGAGAAAGATACCTTGTGTTGTTTACCAAACAAACAATAATCACAGGGGTCAAGAGATGTACCTTTCGAGTAATGAATTCGATGTTTATTTGCTAATAACTGCAGTCCTTTCTCACTCATATGTCCCAGTCTCTTGTGCCACATATTTGGAGAGGATCTGTCTTCAATAACATTCAACACACCTTTGCATAGCTTCACATGTGTCTTGTACAACTTATTACACGCCTTCCCTCTCACAACAATAAGAGACCCTTTAGTGAGTTTTCACCTGCCATTTCTGAAGTAACTCTCATAACCTGCACGGTCCAATGAAGTTTCAAAATTTAGATTCAACCGCAGATCAGGAATATGTCGCACATCTTTCAGCGTCATTGTGCAACTAATATCGTTTTGAATGCAGATATCACCGATCCTAACAATATTCGAATGACTTGTTTTGCCAATCTTCCCAGTGCGAAAATCTCCTATTTTGTACGTCATGAATATCTCTTTACAAGGAGTAGCATGGTAGGATGCTGTTGTGTCAACAACCCACTCAACTTGATCATCTGCAACACTTAAACACTCTTCTCTTCACTGGCCAGTACCTTCATTATCCAAAGTAGTTGTAGTGTTAGTGTCATTCTTCTGCTCATTGTTGGCTTCTTTCTTTTTCTTTAAGGCAAAGCAATTCTTCTTAATGTGACCCTCCTTGCCACAATGAAAGCATTTTCCAAACTTCTTCTTATTCTGTGATCCACCTCTTGACTTGCCACGACCCCTCTTTGGTCCCATACTCTTACTCCTTCCCATTTTTCAATAACAAATGCCTGTGCATTATCCATCCCTATAGTTTTCCTTCCTGTTTCTTCATTTAACAAGTTGCTAGTAACCTAGCTCATTGATAACACACCGTCTAGAGTAGAGTTGCTCACGGAAACAACCAATGTCTCCCATGTATTTGGCAATGAACTTAGAAGCAATAAAGCTTGTATCTCATCACCAAGGACCATCTTCATTGTAGCTAACTCATTCACAATGCATTGGGAATCATTTATGTGATCTTCAATTTTACCACCCTCCTTAAATTTCATGTTCACAAACTTTCTAATCATAAAAGTTTTGTTCATGGCAGTTTTCTTTTCATATCTTTCTTCTAACTTCTCCCAAAGGGTTCTCGCATTGGTTTCATTAGACACGTGATGAAATATGCTGTTATCCACCCACTATCTGATGTGAACAACGGTCTTTCTATGCATCTTTTTCCAATCTGGATTAGACATCTCTTTTGGTCAGGTATTATCCCCCTCAATGGGATCATAGAGGTCTTTGCAATAGAGTATATCCTCCATCTTAGGTTTTCAAATCAACTAATTGGTATGGTTATGTTTGATCGTGGTAGTGTTCATAGTGTTGTTCTCTGTCTCAATTAAATAATCAAGAAATATAAATAACTTTCACTAACCTCAATTTCTATGCCAATCTGTAGATCTCGTTACCACGAGCACGCTGGTGGAAACGGATCTGAAATCTGACTCTAGATCACTCCGATATCGCAAAAATTGTTTTCTGCACTCCGATTAGTCAAACTTTCATGTTGATCGTTAAACTGCCAATCTTCTTTTACAGTTACATGGATTTTCTCGCAATGAGCTTATAGGAGCAAACTGATCTCTGATCTGACCTCGGATGATCAAGATATTGCGAGAGCAATTCTCAGTCATCAATCTAGTCAAACCCCTGCTGACCGTAATGTTTGTTGACGTGGCGATGACGTCAGCAGTTGCTAGAATGGGCTTCTAGCTTCACAGGTCAGGAGGAACTGACCCAAACTGAACCTGGCCGGGCCTGGGCCATGGGCTGGGCTCCTGGTGTGCGGGTCAGGTTGACTTGGACTTGTCCCAAACCCGGAACTGAACCCGCAACCAGAACCGATGGAGGCAACTATTGCCTTCCTTCTTCCTCTCGAGTGATGGCGCAGTGCAAGCGGGATGACGGAGAGCAGCAGCGGTGGTGATGCTATCACCATCCAACGACTGTGAATGCGGTGGCGTAAGAGATGTTAGTTTTTCCTTCGGTCCGGTGACATTTTTTATAATAGAAATAGGAAAATTCCAGCGAGAAGCGATGGACACCAGATCTACTCCAGGCATCCTTTGTTTCAACGACTGCAGCAGTTTGGATCTTCTGAAATCCGGCCTGTAAAATCCGGAGCAGCCCCTTGTGCACAGCAACCTGTTCCTCTAATTTCCCTTCTTCTGGTGGCCTTCCTCGACGCAAGCCCAGTCCTCTGTAACCAAGAATTGGGCAGTGCAGAACCCTTGCCTCTCCTCCTCCAACCTTTTGTTAGATTGTATGGTCTCAATCCATTAGTTGATGTAATAAATTGATTAATTTCTTTATTCATCAATAAAACCATGCTTTCCTTTCATGAGATGAATGGTGTTTTATTACTTAATGCACATGACCAATATATATGATATAATGGTTCATGAGATGAACCGGGTCCCATTAGTATATTAGATGTGATATATTTATATGGATGAGATCCACATACGGGAGACATGTGTCACAAATCTTATACTTAAAAATATCTTCACAACTAGCGATGAGACTGGGCATCTCATCTGATAAGGTTGCAGCACTTTGATCACTATGAGATAGTGTGATTTGTCTCGATGATCAGAATGAAAGATTCTGGATCATAGTGCTGGTACATTGGATGTATTGAAGGACCATGAGAAGCACCTTATGAAATACTGTCTCGATTTAAGGATTGCTCTCATAATTCCCTAGCAATAGGCCCTCAATCCTAAGACATTGATGAACTCAAGTTTCTATCTATTCATTTGCTTTGAGTCACCAATGAGTGAGGCCAGCTATAGGTTAACACTTCGGTGTCTTGGGTACGTGGTAGTAGAACTATGGGAACATGCAATGGTCAAGATGGAATCTATCTATATTATCCCCTTGTGTCAATTAATGAATTTATCATTAGTAAGTGCACACCATCTCGATTAAGAGTTAATTGGATCGGTACCAAATGATTACTATAATTAATTGGGGCTCAAGGATAATAAGATGTGGATCTAATATTGGATGAGACAGATTTATTCCAATTGATCCATGGATAATGATGGAGGGGCCTACTTGTGGTAATTGGGAAGTTTAGGGTCTTCATTGAAATATATTCCTAAGACTGGAGTGCAATTGCATTTATATAGTGAAGTTATTTGCAATTAACTGTGAACCCGGATTGCACATGAGATGTGGGGTCGCGTGTCCCAGTTGGAGCCAGCTTTCTAAGGAATCCTTAGTGGCCCCCACGCTAGCCCAAGATATTAGAAAGTTACTAATCTTACTTGAACTCTAAAAGGAAGGAATTAAAAAATTACAATTTCTATTTGAAGTGGGACTTCTAATAGTGGTAATAGTAAGCTACTAATTTCTGTGGAAGTGTGACTTCTAATGCAATTAGTAAGAGAGTCTTAAGAGGAGATTTGAGGGCTATAAATAAGGGGAAACATCCCCTTGGACGTCCACCATAAGAAGTACACGCCCAACCCTCCACTAAATGCAAGTGTTGCACAATTTTCTCTTCTCTCTCTTTTAGTTCCTTAAAATTTCTAGTAGGGTTTTTTCTTGGAGATCCCACCCATCTTCTTGAGAAAAGAGATCTGATAAAAGGGTCATAGCGTGGAAGATCTAAAGGTCTTGGAGATTCTTATTTAATAGGAGAAAGAGTTTCATCATCAAAGAAAGATGCAACTTCTCCATTAGAGCACAACCGGGCTCCTAAGGTATAATCTACTTCCGTGCATGTTGTAGATTTTTATCGATGCTTGTTGGCTGTTGTTTTATCTTATAGATAGGTTTATTTACTGATCATGGTGACTGAGATTAAGGACATGGATCCTGGATTGGGTTTTATAGCCTTCTGAATAGTTGATCCCTGAGTCAAGTGGGTCAAAAGTTTTGAAAACCTATCCACGAGGCCCACCTATTTCCAACACCTTTTCGACCAGTAATCGAAACAATCTGGATCCTCTCCAAGTTATGGTCTGCCATTCGAAACTGAACAGTTTCTGCTACTTCGGATTTTTGGCGGAATCCTATCAGTGTGGCCCACTCAGGATCGGGAAAAATGATCTCTTGCCTATTTCTGCAATGAAGAATCACGTGCAGAAGTCCGGATAAAAAACCTTGATCCAATCTGTCATCGCAACGCAGCACAATCCAACCCTAGCAAACCTTAGGCTCTGATACCACTTGTTATGCACGTGTATGCAGAAACGTTAATCACTGCGATCGAGCAGACAATTAACCACACAAGAACAAGCAATCACACACAAGAGAATTATGTGGTTCGACAAACTTGCCTACGTTTGTGAGAAAGAAACTCGACTCTCCTTTGGGTTCACTCTTTGTATGATCAGTAGTACATCACATGGGTTATACATTACATGAATATATAATGCTCTCTTTCTTATCCCCCCAAGAAACCTATCAATAAGAAAGTCTTGGTACAATTACCAAAATACCCATGACTCTGAACCCAATTGGTCTGGACCCACTAGGCCAACAGATATTACCACCCTATGTTCCACACTTGTGCTAGAGGGATTTCAGCAATTCGATTTTAAGGAAATACAAGAACGGGTATCATTTGAACTACCTTGCATTTCTATGCACTATCTTCCTTCAGACTTCCATGATTCAGTGCTAAAGGAAGAGAGTTTAATGGTGGTTACCCTTTCACCATTGGACAAGTAATGTGTGGTCCAAATTGCTGAAAATCTTCATCTAGTCTTTGTCCAATGTGTGGAGGAAAATTTTGTTTGGGATCCAGGTGGATTCCATGTCGAGTACCCAGTAGTGTAGCTTATATATATATATTATTTCTTATTTGTTTTTGTGTGTTTTGTATAACCATCAATAAGGTTTGGAAAAGTTTCAAATTCTCAAGTGATTTCTTCACTTTACCCTCCATCATGGTTCAAAATCTCGGCCGATACCGAACCGATATCTTGCTGAGATATCGGTCTCGGGTTAAATTCACCATCATCTCGGGATTTCAATATCTCAGCCGATATATCGGCTGAGATATATATAAAGGCTTGAGAAACCCTAATTTTTATATTTCTTCTCCTATCTTCATCTTCTTTTCCTCTCTTCTCAACTCTTTACTAGCCATAGCAGCCACCATCTCTCTTGCATATTTTCAAATCTCACTTCTATTTTTTTAAGAAAATATTATTAAGGTAAGAGGAAATCAACTTAAAGCATATTATGTGTGTTTTTTTTTTTTTTTTTTTTATAGATGAAGGCATGAAGCATAGAGGTTTGTCACTTACTCACTTGTGTAATTGTGTTGTTTTTTTTATTTAGAAGTTAGATCTATATACTTTCATGCTAGATCTACTCATACACATGATTTTGAACTTTTTTTTTTCAATTTTTTTTATTTTCGGATTTTTTAATATTTGAATTATAATATATCATTTTTTGGGGATTTCATCATAAATATGTTGTTTTAATGATTCATGATCATTGTATGGTGTGTAAATGATAGATCTACATACTTTTATGTTAAATCTATATATTTAGGATTTTGAAAATGATTTTATTAATTTTTGTTTTCCAAAAAATAATTGTTGTTACTTGTTAGGATATTTGTGATACCAAAGGCTTAATGACTTGTTAATATTGTGTAGATGATAGATCTACATCTACTCATAGTCATAAACATGATTTAGATTTTTATTTTAATTATTTTATTTTCGGATTTTTTAATAATTAAATTATAATATATCATTTTTTGGGGATTTCATCATAAATATGTTGTTTTTATGATTAATGATCATTGTATGATGTGTAAATGATTGATCTACATACTTTCATGTTAGATTTATATATTTAGGATTTTAAAAATGATTTTATTAAAAAAATATTTTATCAAGAACAATCTGAATATGATTATGGATATGGTAGTGCTAGTGCTGCACAGCAGTATGGAGCATATCTTTTTAGCCAATACCGAAGAAATGATGATGATGATGATATCGAGCCAGGGCGACACTCCACTTGGTATTAGGTTGTCAATCTGTCATACACTCATACTCATCAGTCTCTCTCTAGTCTCTACTAGTACTCTCCACTAGTCCCCTCTAATTTCAGGTAAACCATGAACATTTTGATGCCCAAGTGCTTTATGATTTATCTATCTCAGTCACTAATTCACTATCTCATTCACTAATCTTTAGGGTCTTGAATTTCACAACTTTATTTGATGATTAAGTTAGTATTAAATGATGATTGATATGTTATCTTTATCTTCTTATATTTGACACTAATAAATTGATCATGAGCAGAGCATCAATAATGTTTGCATTATATGAAATACTGGAAAAAAGATAGTGAACTGCGAGTCTGCGACACAGACAGGACTCATAACTTAAGGTGACCGAGATTTTGATTTATTGTTGTGATTAATGGAAAAAAATATAGTTTTCCAGCATTTTCTAATATTCTGGATTTTTTGGATATTTTTGCGAATTTTTTTGGATTAAAAAAAAAATTCACACCGCGATGACCGCGACGGACCGATATCTGCGACCGATACAGATATCATATCGGTTTTTCGGCTCGGCCGAGACCGAAATTTTGAACCATGCCCTCCATTTCCTTTATATTCCTCATGTTTTATGTTCCACTGCATTTCATTTATTCAAACATGGAGGACGATGTTCATGCTAGGTTGGGGGGTGGGGATAAGCACACTTGTCAGTTGTTAGATATAATTTTTACAATTTATTTTGTTTGGTTTTGAGTTTTTTATGAAATCTTTTTCAAATTTTTGTTATTTTTTTTGGGTTTCGAAAGAGAAAAGGAATTTTCCAAAGGATTTTTATAAAACAAAGATACCTTGAATTTTGGAATTCTCAATGCTTTGGACAAAAGAGAACAATGGCTCACTGTTTTGATAAAGGAAGGGTTTTTGGAGAAGTGTTGAGTTTTGACCCCTCACTTTTACACTGTCTGTATATGTTTTCAAAGGTTCTGAATGTAAGCTATAATTTTCGTTTTACTTTGACGACTTGATTGAAAATATGACAGAAAATTGACCCTTAGTTTTACAGTTTCCTGTTTCATCTTAGTGGTTTGATCAACAATGAGCTAATAAATTAATTCAGGCACATGGAAATGACTGCCTATTATTAGGGACTATAGAAACAAAAATGAAAAAAAAAAGAAAAAAAAAGAAGAAAAATAAGGATGTTTAAAAATGAAAATGGTGAGATATATAAGATGTGGGTTTTCTCCCCATGTCCTGAACATCAAATCCAAATTCACCACAAAGGAACCCTATCTGAAAAAAGAAAAGAGATAAAGGAATTTCTTGAGGAAAAAAACTGTATGTCCTTTGAATAAACAGTAATACGAAAGCCGTGATAGTCGCCTTCAGAGGAAGACTGTTTTTCTTTACTGAGGTTAGGTAGCTCAGAATTTTGGAAAAAAAAATCATTTTCACAGAAATTTTGGCAGATCATCGATGCATATTTTTTTTTCATTTTTTTTAATACGCACTTGTCACCATGCACGATCAATTCAACATGATTTCAAGAATTTCTTACCAAAAGACTAGACTTGTGAACCAAATTTAAGATTTTTCTATGAAAAATTCGAGAATTGAGAATATCTGGTGTATGTAAATTTTCTTTTGAAAAAGTTCCCATGATTTTGTTAGGTTTTAAGTTGGAAGAATGGAGAATTTTGTTGGTATATTCACTGCAAACCCTCACGAGTAACACCTTGTCCACTAGAGGGAACCTAGGAGTTTAAGGGCTGACTACATATGTTAATTGTAGTTGAGAGTGCTAGCGAAAGTGGTGTTTTCATTTTTGTTTTTTGCATTAGATTATTTTCATTAGGGTTAGGTGAGATAGTTTTATTCCTTGTCGCCTATTTTGCTAGTGGACTAGCAAAAAGCTGGTTAGGAGTGTGATAAGTTCACAAAATCAGGTCATCAGGTCATCATTTGATGTGCATTTGTGGACTTAGTTGGGTTTAATTGCATAGATATACATTAATTTCATGATTTCATGCATTTGGGGCTATTTTTAGAAAAAATGGTCAAAATAGGTCAAAATACATTGAATTGCATGACATTTGTGAAATTAGGGTTTTTCATCTCACTCATCGCCCAAAATTTGCTTTTGGTTTCATCAAAGCATACTTGCTATTTTTAATTGGCACCATGTACTATTTTTAGAAAGTTGGTCATTTTGGGGCATATCATTAGGCTTATTAGGGTCCCATGCTTGGTTCATGTACATTTTCTTGCATATGATTAATGATAAATTTGTTTCTTTCAATTTATAGGAAATATAATTAACTTGGGGTCCGCAAAGAGAAAATTTGAGAGAAAAGAAGCAAAAGAAGAAATAAGAAAGAAAGAATGAAGAAAAACAATATATTTCCAGCCATGATGTACGTCCAAGCAAGAGACATTCCATGATTTAGATGTCCAAGTGGGGTCCAATGAGAGAGATCTCAAAGAACCTTCCATGAGAACCAAATTAGAAGGTCTTCCTTGCAAGGAAATCATAAGAGGGAAGAGAAGAAACGAAACAAAGAAAAAAAAATATGCAAAGTAATGCACGTTCAAGTGAAGCACATCCATGTGGGCCAATCATATGCTCCAAGTTGTAAATAAAAATATGAAGATTCAGATTTGAATATTTCTAAAATTAAGATGGGGCCCACAAGTGTTACACGTGAAGCATTCCATAGTTTGAGAATTTTCAAGGGCAAGAATTATCCATGAAGACCATGTCAAAAAGGAAATCCACATGAGCACAAGATATGCAATGAATCTAATTTCTTCTAAGTCAAAGTGGGGTCCCACATGGGTTTGATACATGTAATGGACATCCACTACATAGAGATTTTTTGGCACAAAAAAAAAATCTAATTGTCTTTGTCAGGACCCCGGAACGGATTCTGGGCCCGCGACGTGTTATTGTGTTGTTTTCCCACAGGTTCCCGCGGTGAGGATTCCCGAAGCACGCGGAATCTGTCTCACATGATCAAGTATGCGGAAGCGTGTAGCAATTCACATCAAGACAACCACCAATAAATTTTTAAGTGCTATTACAAATAATATCAAGACATAGTATCAAAAGAAAGGAGTTAACATGGCATTCCTATCATAATTCAAGTTATGAGACTAACACAAAGTAAATTAAGTTTAGTTACATCCCATAAGAGGCTAACAGAGGCCAATACAATTCTCAAATTAATAAAAGAACCCCATGACAAAATATAGCGAAACTCAAGAACCCACTCGACGTCTAGATGGCATCATCGGGTTGCCACTCTCTGACTGGGGGTGGCTCAAGAGCCTCCTCCTGACGCTCCTCCTCAAAGGCAACGTCGCCTGCACATGGGCACCAACATACAAGGGTCAAACACAACAGTTTGGCAGGTAATCAATTTAGGTACAAGCATGAAACAATAAACGTTTTTAGAAAATCATATAAACAAATCACTGATTTGAAATACTCCAATGACTGAGGTACATTTCGAGAATACATAACAAAGCTGAGATACTAAAACAAACTAGCATGAGTATATATAATATCATGAATAGTTAATTCCACAAAGAGCCCATCCTTTCTCTATCATTCATAATGAAAAGAGCAAGCACGCACGACAAGCACGATATACATAATATAATCACGACATGATTCCCACAAATACGGAAATTCTGGCCGCGGAACCGGACACGCACAATGTGTAATAAAATACACGACCAATCTGCAGACAGTCCACATGTTTAAGGACCTCCAAACAGTGGATCAAACTGAAAGGGCAGTCCAAGCTCAGTGGTGTTCACTTAAATTCATGAATGCACAAAACACGTGAAACACGGTCTAAACATGTCGAGGAAAAAGGGGAGAATTACTTATCAAAACACGACAAACACGACTAGCAAAAGGCATAATTAATATGCATAACATGCTTAGGAAGTGACCCCTTTTTCTTGAAACAAATCTTCAAAACGAGCTTGTACTTAAACTTCAAAACGAGTACACAATGATATTCATTGTATCAAAACCAAAGTACGAACACAAAGCCTATCAAGCACATGTAAGGACCTTTGGTTGATCTCTGTGTAAACGAAGCCCAGATGTTGGAATTTAAAAGAGAATCGGCGCCCCGGAAGTTCAAAGACATCTCGGGTTTCGAGTGCACAAAATCAGGCTAAAGGTCACTTAACATGTTCTAGTTTTCATTCTTACAAATACTCTTCAAAACAGACCTATTGTAAATTTCGGTCAGCTGTCGGCTAGCCGAACTAGGATCTGGCGGCTAGCCGCTAGCTGACCGACAGGCTAACCGCTGGAAACCCAGATCTGTTGCAGCTCTCTAGAAAAGGAGCTGAACTAACTTCAGTTGGCTTACGGTTAGCCGAACTGGAAACTGGAGGCTAGTCGTAAGCTGATCGTAGGGCTGACCGCTGAACCTTGATGCAAAAGCCAGCTACTGGAAAAGGAACTGCCAAGTTCGGTCACCTCGCGGTTAGCCGAAATGGGGATTTCGGCTAGCCACCAGCTGACCGACACTGCACGGGAAGTGCAGTTCAGTTCAGATTTTCACATTTCCTTCTTCCTTTCTTCTTGTTTCTCATTCCACCCGCACTCCCCTGAGCCTACATGCTCTCCAAGGGATAAAACACACCTCTTTCACAATTTCAACATTCAATCCAAGGAAAACATGATCATGAAGCTTATAAACAAGTTTATATGCAAAATTTCTAGGATAACAATGCATTCTAAAACACACATGCAACAATGATCCTATAGAGATTACTTGCCTTTGCCCAAATGCTAAACAATCCTCTTCAAGCACTCTTACTCAAAAGCTAAGCCAACACTACAAGAATCCCAAGGGAAACCCATTCAAACTCAACAATAATGAAAACAAAGAACCCATTTTCACAAAAGGGTTTGTAAACATGAAAACAAGATTTTAAGGAACTAAAAAGACTCCATGAAAGGTATGGGTTGAAGCTCTTACCTAGAAATGCCCAAACAAAAAGGAATGAAGACAATGGAGAGCTTGCTCACTTCTAACTTTCACGAAAAGGACATCAATAGAGAGCTTGAGGTGAGAGGAAGAAGATGATAGTCTTAGCATTCCATTTGGAGGCTTCTAGCTTGATCATTCAAGAGAAATAAAATGGAGGGAAAAGGTTTCTCCTCTTGGTTGCTCTAGGGTTAGGGTTGAGAGTGAAAGGAGGGAAAGAGAAGAGAGTTGACTTAAAGCACTTGCAAGTGGGCCCAAATGGCCAAATCTTGTATCAATGAAAACATGCTCATGCGGGCCTCGGATGAATTCGACGAAGAAGGATAAAACGATCCTTGAAATATCTAGTTTCCAAAAAGTATATTTTTGACATGGTTTTGAGATCTCAAAATTGGTGTCCAGATTTGTGTATAAAAGACAACTTTACCCTCTTTGGGCCAGAAATTGGGTTTTTGGGGTTCAAACATGAGTGGGCTGAAAACGAAAGTTGTAACACATAGTAAAATCATTCAAATGAAATCAAAATAAAATTAAAATGGAAACCGATACGATCCTCCCAGGCTTACACATGCACTCGGCCTTCCTGAGTGTGTCTAACTAACACTAAGCGTTCTCAAAATTTCCAAAACTATTTCGAAGACTAAACTAATTATTTTCTAATCCAACGATGACTAAAACCCACTTAGGACTAAACACACACTAATCGCATACTAATCGAATTAGTCTGGGCCGGGGTCTAATAGTCTTGGTAAGACATCTCTTAGGCAATATGAGATAATTTTGTGGATATTAATTTGTTAATACTTGGAAGCCAAAAGACTTAACTTAGCAACAACTACTCTCAAAGTCAATTGTTGCCAATCGAAGATCATAGCTTGGAGAGTAAGAAAGAAAGTTCCTAAATTCAAGTCACTACATGCCAAGAAAAAAAAGAATCACATATTATTTAAAGAGTGCAAGGAGGATGGATGGAGGGAGAAGTACAACAGTACATACTCCACTTCACACGTCCAAAGGCTACTCTCTCTAAGTCCTTTTTTTCTAATTCATTTAGGCATAGGTTGAGAGGCCATGTTGAGAGAATAAAAACAAGAGAATAACATTAATTTCTTGCACTCAAAGATCAAGGAATAAAGACACTACTTGGATTGATTCTGCCTGTTCTTTATGTTAGTGGTTTAGTTTTCTATTTCTAGTTTTTTTATGTGTTTTGATTGGAGATAATATTTCATATGATTAGATCTAGGTCTTTGAAAAGAAAAAAGAGAATTAAAAGTCGAGAGACATCACGTAATCATTTGCATTTTTCCTACTCTGGGAAGAGAGGTAGGGACTACATGATCGTATTTCCAATGCTTGTATTATCATCTAATTTTTAGATCTTTGGTACATTTTTTCCGCTTTTTGTTTTTCCACCTTTGTTCTTTTTTATTTTCAGTAGGTTTTTTGATTAATTTTTTAGAACTTTTGATGATTAAAAAACTTCTAATTGCATCTTTTATTTTAAGTTTGGAAACTTTCTATTTTCAGTCTTTGCATGATCTATGGTTGGAAAGTACTAATGACATGCAATAGAATTAGGACCAGTGTTTGAACAGGTTTTTTATGCTAAAAAAATATGATTTAATTACTAATTAAGAATGCTAAATTCGGATCTGGTACGTAGTTGAAAATCTGCACATTGAAAAAAATGCACTGTTTCAGTCTGACTGTGTGCAAAAAGTGTGCAATTTGAAATAAAAAAAATAAATTATTTTTCCTTGAAATTGGGCATTATTAATGTATGGTATTATGACTTTGAAACCCCAGAGTTTCATAGAAAAATTTCATTGAGAACTTTGCGAACCAGCGGCCTAAATAGAGGTACTCAACAAGGTCGTATCAAATTTTCAGCAGCATAACTGGTTCAACTAGTCATCTTTAGGTTAACATATCTCTTCATTTTAGGTCCTTTTCCACTTCTACTTTTTTGCTGTGTTCATACATCATCAAGGTTTGAATTCTAGTAAATATATTTAGTTTTAGAGTATATTAGGTAGGTCTTACAGTCCAGTGAAAACAGGCATGTGCGCAAGTTTTTTTATACTTATAATTTTTTTAGCATTCATTAGATTTTTAGAAACTTATCTACGAATTTGCATTGTTTGCATGCAGGACCTCATAAATCATCCATATTTTCATTTTAATTTGTTTTGGTAATTAGGACACAACTTAGGTAATTTTATATTAAATTGGTTGTTTTGATGAGTTTCTTATTTTTGTAAGTTCTAGTTAGTTTAGCGTTTTCTAGCCTAGTTTCTTTTATTAGATTAGGGTTATTACTTTTGGAAATGTTTTATTTAAACTATTCAATTTTAGTTGTTTTAGTAGAGTTTGATGTAATTTGATTAGTTTCTATTTAGGTTAGATTTAGTTTCTAATTATGACAAGTTAAAGTTGGAATGTTTCTTAATCAACATTGCGCAATGTGGATCGACCTGGTCTCACCAGTTATTACTATAATCATACCCTTGTACTTGGGGATTTGATTAGCCAACATCCAAATGATTTGAAGAAATGGTCTCAACCCATGTGCCCGATACACTCTTCAGTGCCTTCTTCTTAAATTGATTGGATGGCCCATATGAAGACTCACCCCTCTCCATCGGCCGGCTACTCATGTCATGCCCTGCCGGAAGAGTAATCAATAAACTCTTTCCTTCCGAAGAGGTTGAAGAAGGGATCTTAACATGAGGCCCCGCCTCAATCATGTCGAGACTGGTTGAAGGAGTTCTTACTTCTCAACCTATCTCTTACGCATCATCCTTTGCAGAAATGTTCGTTTTTGAAGAAGGCAAAGAAGTTTCTCCCACCACTTCACGACCTACCAATGAAAGATAAAAATGTATGAGTATGATCCTTTAAAAAAAACTTCCAAGATCTTTACTACAAAATACCTTCTTCGGCAAAAGGCGGAACACTTTCTTCCTCCATGCCCTCATCCAAAGCATCGTTGATGGTCGAATCCATGGATGGTTCAAAGTTGTCAGAATCTTGTGGCAAGTCAGCTGACATAAAGGCAAACAAGATTTTAGTAAACAGCAGCACGGATGAATAGAAAGAAAAATAAAGCAAAGAAATCACACCAGGCGTAGATTCTAGAATCACTCCAGAGCCTCTTGGTTCTTCTTCAGATGCTGTAGTTGGATTCGTCATCACCTCATCAGTTGGAGCCTCGAACATCACTAAATCATCATTTCCTGCTAAGGAAAAAACAAATCAAACTGGAAAGTATGCATGGAAGGAAAAGGGGAAAAGAAAAAGGAAGTATTATACCATCATTAGTGGTTCCTTCTTCTCTAGAGCTCACCAGCACTGCTTGATACTTACTCAGCAATGGTAAGAGGAACTTCTAGGTCAAGAGAATCTCCTTGCCATCTTTTACTACAGCCCTGTCCTCTTTTCCTTTTGCTCTAGTGGGATGGTTTGCTCGAAGAACTGACCCACAACCAAAATCTCCAAGATCGGGTCACCCACTCGACCCCTCGCTGGATGGTCTACTTTGACTTGTGGACTCTACAGAAACTCTTTTTTGCTATACTTGCAACCAAGTGTCGATCTCGGCTTCCTCCCTCTCCACCTGTACCAAAACATCGATGGGAACTTCTTGGACAACTTCGGGTTTGATGATGTCCTTCTTGTTGAGAAAACCTGTCTTATGTTCTCCTCTAGAAATGAAGGCTAGAATATCCTCTCGCCAAACACCGTCTAACTTCCCAGGGTCCTTCCTGAAGATTGCTTAACATGAAGCTCCTTCTTGGAATGTCTCCGGTACTCCGAAAATTTCTCCACTAACCACTTCGTGAAGCTAACAATCTGGGAAGTGGATAACTTAGGATAAGAAATCATAACGTTGGTGTCCTCTATACTGTAAAAAAAAGCCTATGCGTTTCTTCCATCCTGCAAACCTCCAAATCTCTTCACCATGCTCGTAGGTGCTCCAACAACGTACGCCCTGAGAAAAGCCCAGCTGCAATGCATAACGAGAAGGGACATACCACTGGATGTCAACAAAAAAGATGTCTTCGGTACACTATCATATTAACCTGTATGTTGAAAATTTACTTATTCTCTGCATTTGTCAAAAGGTAATGTCTCCTTGACCCTGCTCTAGTGGAATTATAAGGGACATCTTCCTCCTCAAATTTGGAGAAAGCTTCACATAAGACTATCCCATCTTGACGTCTTCGTATCTCCGAATTCCTAAATGAGCAGATGAAAGCGATTTGAAAACAGCCACCCCTCTAACTAATCGAATCATAAAACGGTCTTCATCCTGTGCAGAACCGAGCTTGTGGAAGCTAGGATAGTGGTACACATACCACGAATAGAAAATCTGTGCTGAAAATACCCTATCAAGAGGAAGCCCATGATGAACCAAAAGAGCAGTAAAATGCAGCTCAGTACACAAATAAAAGTAAAGAGTAGGAACCAAAGCAAGCTGCTCACCATATGACATCTGACAAGCCAAATAGATGCAATGTGGCCTGATATGTGTGCCATCTCCTCCCACAAAAACAACCTCACTCAGCCAATAGGTGAGCTAAATAACAGGATCCCTGCGAAACTCAATGTCGGGACAAACGGCTTTGGTATCTGTGAAAATATTCTTCAAATCTTCTCTCATGATAGAAGTCTTCTTTGAACCCACGTCAGTGATCCTGACTTCGCAAGTTATGCCATCTGAAGTCTCTTTGCTATTGAAAAAGTTGGGAGATGATGAACTAAAACTCCTCCAATTGCTAGATCTAACTTCTGAGCCTTCCTTCTCCTTTAAAAAGCCCTAAAAAGCTACTAAATGAAAGTACAAAAGCTAGAACTCCTCAAATTGTTCCTCAAGAACTCTATGTATGGGCATGAACTCTTCATAAAGTTTGCTAAGGATGGGCAATCCAGTAATGACACTCAATTCCTTCATACTGAAACCAATCTCTTCATTTGTAACAATGGAGGTATTGGTCTATGGAAGGAATGACTCTCACTTGGCCATGAAGGCCTCATCAGAAAAAACTACGATCTCTCTGAAAGCGCGGACCGCGTCAAAAATCTCAGCTTCCTTTAGGATGGCACCACCAATCTATAGGATTGGATCAGTCCATGAATTCTAGTCGGAGTCAGTAATGAAACGGCCGTGAAGCCTAAACAGCTTGACCCAATTGCTACTATCACCTCTAAAAATGCCAAGTCCCACCAGTTTCAAATCAACTGATGGATAATCAGAATTTTGGTAGCCTTCAACCGGCATTAGCATATCCATATGAACCGGTAACTTCTCTACATATCTAGGATGGCTGTTGACGAAAATCCCAGTCTTGATCACGTTGGTCCTCTTCACCCAGCTATGAGGATCGTTTCTCTTAGGACACGTGGGAGACAAACTCATGATCGAGACAATGTGATCAAAAGTCGACCGGGTGGTAGCAGTCTTTTCCTCACCATTGATTGAGTAAGAGAATTAAAAACATCTCCTCTAGTATGATAGGTTATTCGGGACCGCATCACCAAAGAAAAAGGTAGGCTTCTACAGGATTCTTTGATTGTCCATAGCCCAAGGACAATTGATGACCAGATCTTGTAGGACTCCTCACCTTTGAGGGCAATCAAATGCTGCCTCATCTCATCCCTGTTGAGGGAATCACATTCTTCCAGATTCTTCTCCATGTATTGGATGATAAGTCCACAAAACTAGGTCATTAGGTCATCATTTCATTAGCATTTGTGGACTTAATTAAGTAATTGCATATATTACACTCAATTTCATGATTTCATGCATTTGGGGTTATTTTTGGAAACATGGTCAAAATAGGTCAAAATTCATTGAATTGAATGACTTTTGTGAAATTAAGGTTTTTCATCTCATTTATCACCCAAAAGTTAGTTTTTTTAGCTTCATCAATAAATACCTACTATTTTTGGCACCATGTGCTATTTTTGGAAAGTTTGTCATTCGGGTGCATCATTAGGCATGTAGGGTCCCATGCATGATTCATGTTTATTTTCTTATATGTAATTTATGTTAAATTTATTTCTTTCAACTTGTAGGAGAAATCAACATGGGACCTACAATGAAGAAATTTGAGAAGAGAGGTCAAAGGAAAGTCTAATAAGCAAGCAAGGAAAGAGTCCAAGCATGCCTTGGATGTCCAACATGGGTCCCACACACCCCATTGTATGCCAAGATAGAAGCTTCCATTTGTGCACAATTATTCCCGGATTTTTCAGGGGCAGCAACTTAAAATGGCCATAATTCTCAAACCGAGTGTCGGATTGGCGCAATTTAGCCACCGTTGGCAAGCTCTTTTCGAGTAGATATCCATGGAGCTCAATATTATATAAATCAGAGCTATATTGAGGGAGATATGACTTCGGTAAGTTGTCTGCTACAGTTTTAGACGGGAGTTGCAAGAAATCTCAATATTTGGAAAGTTTCTTCCCTCTACATCATCATGTAATTTTTAGAGATATTCTTGGAATTATACAAGGAAGGTGTGTGCATCAAGAAACCTAATAAGGCAAAGAGATCTCTCAAATTTTAAAGTCTTTCCAAAGAGAGAAGAGTAGCTTGGAGATGAAAAAAAGAATCAAGGCAAAAGAGGAAACAAAAGCCATACAAAGGAGGGGAATTCTTGGCAACAAGGAGCATCAAAAATTATAAAAAGGAGCCAACAAAGGGGCTGGAGGTCCAAGGCCTTGTTGTTGCAAAATCTTGGAAGTTTTCTCTCCCTCTCCACTCCCATACACCCTTTCTCTCTAAGTCCCTTTCTTCTTCTTCTCCATTCTAATTCTTTAGACATAGATTGAGAGATCATGTTGAGAGAATGATGAAGAGAGAAGAATCTTAATTTTTTGTACTTCAAGATCAAGGAATAAAGACGCTACTTGGATTGATTTTGCGTATTCTTTATGTAAGTGGTTTAATTTTCTATTTCTAGTTCTTTTATGTGTTTTGATTAGAGACAATATTTCACATGATTAGATCTAGGGATTTGAAAATAAAATAAAAGGATCAAAAGTCGAGAGACAACAAGTAATCACTTGCATAAATTTTTCCTACTTTGAGAAGAGAGGACATCATCATTGCATTGTCAATACTTATATGATCGTCTAGTTTCTAGATCTTTGGTACAACTTTTTCGCTTTTTATTTTTCTACCCTTTTGTTTTTATTTTTTAGTTAATATTCTGATTATTATTCTTTACTTGAAAATTCTTGATTTAGAAACCCAATTTACATCTTTCTATGTTTAGTAGAAGCTTTCTATTTTTTACTTGCATAATCTATGGTTAGAAAGTGTTTTTGTGCATACATCATATTTAGAAATTGCATTAGAACAGGTTTTTGTTGCTGAAATCACAAGATTATCAACTGATTAAAAAGACTAAAATCAGACTTGGTATGTGAATAGTGAAAAATCCCGCACAGTTTCAGCAGAATTGACCCAACTGGGTTACAAAAGTGCGTGATTTAAAAACCAGTTAAACGTGAATGTTTTGATCCAAAAAATAGCAGATTCAAAGTATGGGAATTGGACTTTGAAACCCCAGAATTTCAATAAAAAATAAGCTCGAGAACCATGTCAACCAGAGGCACAAACAGGGGTAGTTGGAAAGCCTGTGATCAGATTTCAGCAGCATAACTGGTTCAAGTAGACATTTTTAGGAGATCATATCTTTTTCGTTTTAAGTCCTTTTTCCATTCTTTTTTTTTTTTTTTTGTGTTCATGCATCATCAGAGTATTGATTCCAGCCATTAGATTTAGGTTTATATCATCTTAGACGAGTCGTACAGTCCAGCAAAATTGGGCCTGTGCAAGAGTTTCCATACTTGGTTGTTTTTACAGCGTGCATCGGATTTTTAGAAACTTGCATAAAATTGCATTTCGCATTTAGGGCATTATAGATCATTCATATTTGCATAAAAAGAGATTTTGGTAATTAGGATCTAATTTAAGAAATTTTATTTTGATTTATTTTATATTAAATTGGTTGTTTGATTTGTGTATTATTTTGCAGGTTTTAGTTTAATTAGTATTATCTAGATTATGTTTCCTTATTTAAATTAGTGTTTTTAGTTTTTTTTGGAAAGTTGATGTAATTTAATTAGTTTCCATTTAGGCCATATTCAATATTTATTTAGGACAGGTTAAGGTTGGAAAGTTTCTTAAAAAGCGTTGCTCCCTGTGGATCGACCTGGACTCACCTAATTATTACTACCACTGCACCCTATACTTGGGGTTCGATCATTGGACCTTCTCCAACGCCCGTTGTACAACTGCATTGGAAGAACGATTTGATCAGTGAGGTGCGTCGGTGGCAGGCGCCTTACCCTTACTTGTCTTGGAAGAACCACCTAGAAAGGTTGAGAATGCAAAGCCATCATCAGAAAAGGACAAAATTTCGCTAAGGAAAAATCCTAACGAAATCTTGGCATGGTTTCGGGGCAACTTCAAAGAAAAAGGAAAACAACCTGAGAAGATGGAAAGCGTGAAGTTGAACTCAACATCGCTGTGAGATCATGTTCAATGAAAGGTCATAAAAAAAGCTTGAACTCAAACATTACTGCGAGCTCAAGTGTCATTTTCAAATCTTCGCAAAAATTGGAGGGGAACACAACATTGCTGCGAGCTCCAAACTCCAAAATCCGTAAAACTCTCTAGGTATGCATCATCATGCCATTTTATCCAGTTCAATTCACAAATCCATGCATTGCATAATTTTTTTTTATCATGCATTAGATGCGAGGAAACCCTAGATCAAAGTTCGACCAATTCCAACTAAACTTGGTCAAAATCAGTCAAAATTTTGTTCAGGTCAAGATTCTTGTTGGCTTGACCTAGAAACCCTAGCCCCTTTATTTGATGCATTAAAAAAAAAAGAAAAAGAAAAATTCATGAGCATATTGATTTTTACATAGCTTCGCTATCATGGTGAGCATAACAAAAAAACAGAGAGAGATCTCTTAAGAAAAGGGGGAAAGGAGGACTTTTTGTCCACAAGGCCACGTGGCCGTATGGCTAGATTCATACGCCAGGCGGCTAAGGAAAAAAAAAGAAAAAAGCTGGAAAGGCAACCAAACGTGCTTGAAAAGCCCCATGGTTGCCAGATTTCCGTGAAATTCCATTTTTGGGCCCCCTTTTCATTTTAAAGCTATTTGGCCTTTGTAATTTTCTGAATATCTGATTCTTGGGGCACGAAATCCATTGATCTTCGCCAACATCATGGATTCGTCATCAAAATCATGGGTTCGTCATTGGACAGCTCAAAGTCATTATCTGGCCAACCAAGAAATCATACTTTCTACCCGATTGATCGAGAAATCAATAGGAAAGATGGAAAGAAATCAATGCTCCCTATGTCGTGTGTAGAATCCCAAAAGCCACAACATGGCCCGCAACTCTTCAAGTGCTTTGGCGGCTTCTTAATGAGGTTAATGACCCATTATCATGACTAATGAATGCTATTAATTACCAATTATCATGGATGGCCCCAATCAGAATCCAAGAAATGAGAGTTACAAGTCAATGCAATTATGGCTTTAAATCATGTATCTCCTCCCATTATGAATATTAAATGCAACTAACGGCCCATTATTCTACAACGGCCAATATAAATTCAAGAAAAAGGAATTACAGAGCCATTGATTAAAAAATGTGTAACTCCCTCCATCTTGGAACATTAATGCATTAATGGTCTATAAACTCTCCACATGGCCACCAAAGGCCTATAAAAGGAGGTCATTTCCACCATTCCAAGGCATGAAAGAAAAAAATACATTATTGCTCCTACACTCCTACAACAAGTCTCTCCTTCATTGAACAAATTCTGTAACATCCAACACCAGTACAAGGTGATTGAAGATCCTTGCGGGGGCCACCCCCATGGTCCTTTCCTTCTCTCTCCATGGCTTAAGCGCGGCTCTTTAGCCTGTCTACTTGATTTTTTATTGGATATAGGATCCTTGTTTTCTAAAAATTCAAGATCAAGCCTCGTAAAAAAATCACAAGCATCTCATGTTATTATTAGAGGGGTGTTGGCGAAGACCAAACATGGCTTGCGACCGTCAATCTGAACGAGTCCCCGCAATCTCTTGAGAAGTCAGATCTCCTTTTCTTCCTTTTTATTGTATTTGTATTTTTAAAGAGACACAAAAACCACAAGCCTTATCTTTTCGATGAGAGTTGTAAATTGCCTTTTACGGCACCAAAATCGCCTTTCACTACAAACACATGAAATTCTCCTTTCACGGCAATCACAAGTCAAATTTTGTCTCTTTTAAACACATATGCAATGAAAGTTAGAAAGTACTTATTTTCTCTTCTGCATGAAAAAGTTGGTCTAAGGATCATCGTTTATTCTTTTCGAGTAGAATAAAAATTTGGCATACCCGTACACAAGAGAAACCTGACTGTTCGTTTGTCTCGGGTCATGAAAGGGTTGGACCCCACGGGTTCTCACATATACTGACCTCGGTAGTCCCTGGAACAAACCTGAACAAGAACCGGTAAGTTGAGTAAGACTTTGCTTGAGCATGGGCTAGTGGGACAACAAGCTGAGCTCATGCCTTCTTGCTAGCTAGCTTCAGGCCTGTTGATGCAACGGGCTTGGTCTGGGCTATCCAATCCCATTCTGAATATTGGGCGGGCCTGCCAAGGGTTGTCCAATTCTGGCCCTAAATTGAGCAGGCCTACATTAAATCCCATCCTGTGCGGGCCAGGGCTGACCAGGACCTAGCACGATTTTGAATATAAGCTAAACATTTTCTAATTATTCATATACAACCACTGGACATAGAGTGTGAATTGGACTTTAAACCCTCCTCCTTGACACCACCTCACATGCACTATAAATATACACATGTACTCAACAAATCTCAAACAATGGAGGAAATACAAAATGCAATGTAAGAGAATTTTGTCGTAATGAGATCAAACTGAAACAACAGTGGACCCCAACTTGAATCATCTACAGGTGACTCCAAGATCCTATGTCAACGTGATTGGGACCTGACCCATTTACACCTTAATCATAACCTACATATGGCTTATCTTCATGTTGCCCCAACAACTCTACCCGTCCTCCCTTCCTATTCTACCATCCAAATAAGTCTCATACTACTATCATCTTCATCATTCCACACTCAACACATCACCTACATCAAGCACCCATCTCCAATGCCATTCAAAACCAACCCACTCAAACTGAGGTAAACCCCATCAGAGACCAAACCCACTCACACAACATTCACTACTAAACAACTACAACCCAACTTGCACCCGCCGCAAAAAAAAAAAAAAAAAAAAAACCAACTCACTTCTTTTTCCATCACAACTAGCCATGTGTACTCTCCAGAATGGTTTTATCATCATTTACAGCAAGGGGAAGAGTTAGGACTTCAAATTGTTGAAGAAAAAGATGCTTCAATATTAAAGAATAACTATTTTACCACTTTGGTGCATACAATAGTACCCAATGACCTTGTTAGAGAAATCATGTATTAGCATAGTGTACAGACATTTCTTCAAACAGATGGTAAATTTATTAAAAAAATAGTGAAACTTGCTTGTGGGCGAGCTGGGCTGGGCCTGTTCTACCCATTCTCAGTCCCATTTTGGCCGGGCTTTAAAACCATTGTCCAAACCTAGCCCGCCGGACTCAATTTTTTTTAAAAGCCTTTTATTTTCGGGCTTTAGCCGCGCCAGGCCGGGGACCCATTTTAATGGGCTCAATTGACAGGCCTAGCTAGCTAGATTTGCATGTTGACAGCCTCATTTTACTATGGATCTAATAAGCACTAAGGGGATCTTGTAGCCTATGAGCTTTTGCATTCCGTCTAGGGTTACAAATGGGCCAGGCAAAGGGCCAAAGTGGGTTTTGGTATTGTTTGTTTAGGCATCTTTGTGTGAAGCGGTCCAGAATCTAAACTCTCCTAGAGCCTGGTTCTGGCTCTTTTGTTAATCACTGGAGTCTATTAGTATTAGGCTTGTCTGGACCAATAATTGGAACTTTATGCAAGCCCAGATGCAACCCATAATGTTGATGGGCCAATCAATAGTCACAGATGCAGCCAATTCGACTAACAGCTTATGGGATTCTCGACTGATGATAGGCCCCGGCCTATTGCTAATGATCCACAATCCAATTCAAGGGCTTCTCTATTCTTAGTGAGTGAGTGTAGCCAAAAGTCAGTCCAGTAGTTTGGATGCACCCTGTTTTTGTAATGGTTCAATGTTCTTTAGGCTATAAAAGGGAATTTATTTGTTGTTTTTACAATTCCAATAAATTAACAATTTCTGACCTGACCTGCTAACCCAACCCAAACCTTGCCGAATTATATTTTTTGTGCTTTGCCCCGTAAATCTAACCAAACCCAACAAGGGGTGGAAATGCTTCGTCGGATGTGCCAACCAACTGCAACACGACCTTGGGAATTCAGCGTTCAAGTGACCCTTTACATATACATATACATATACATATATATATACACATACACATACACATACACATACACATACACATACACATACACATACACATACACATACACATACACATACACATACATACATACATACATACATACACACACACACACATATATATATATACACATACACATACATACATAAATACACACACATATAGGGGCCAACTCTCGTAAGCTCAAGCTTAGGATAAGGTAAGCTTAAGTGTGTGGTGGGACCCACATGGGGATGGGGATGAGGGGCATTTCAAGGACTCCCTGGGATCTTCCTCTCTAAAAAAAATCATCCCCAAACGTGATTTTTTTATCATCTCCATATAGGCCCAAAAGTTTAATAGTCAACGATCCATTTGGATCAATACATAGTTGATCCAACTGATGGACCCGGCCTTTCGTCCTCTCCTTCTGCCCTGGGGCTGCCGGGGTCCGGCAGAGGAGAAAAAACGAGCATCAACATTTTTTTGTACGGGCATGCCAGATTTTCTATTCTACTTGGAATTTGAAGTGGTGATCCAGAGATTCACCTTCACATGTAGAAAGGAAACCAACTCCTTTTTTTCTAACTTTCCATTGCACATATATTTCTAAGAAAAAGACACAAATTTTTTTAATGCCGTGAGAGGCGATTTTGTTTTGTTCGCCGTGAAAGGCGATTTGTGCCGTGAAAGGCCATTTACAAATCTCATCAATAATGAAAGACAAGAAATGTGATTTTTTTTGTCTCTTTACAAAGAATACAAAATACAATAGAAAAGCGAGAAAATGAATATGACTTCTCAAGAGATTGCGGGGACTCGTTCAGATCGACGGTCACAAGTCATGTATGGACTTTGCCATCATCCTTCAGATGAGAACACATGATGCCTTGATTTTTTGGCTTGGCTTAAACCTCAGTTTTTTAGAGGATAAAGACCAAGGGGATGTCCTATATCCAAAAAAAAACCGAGTAAACGGGCTGAAAAACTGCGTTTAGGCCATGTTGGATAGAAGGAAAGAGGACTTTAGGGGGTTGCCCCCCCAAGGGGCTTCGATCACCTTGTGGTGTTTTTGCACAGAGTAGCATGATTTCTTCAGAGTTTTTCTTTCTTGCTTGTGTGTGGATCTGTGTGTGTGTATGTATGTGTGGATATATATGTGGATCTGTTGGAATGACCCCTTTTTATAGGCTCTTGGTAGCCATGGGGTAATTTATGGCATCGATGACCCATGATGAGAGAGTTGATTGCATTGATGCTCTATGATGGGAGGAGTTACAAGTTTTAATTATTTGATTTTGTAACTCCTTTTTCTTTGCTTGTGATTGGCCGATGGAGAATGATGAGCATTTAATCTCCTTTAATCTCTATGATGAGAGGAGTTTCATGGTTTTAATGCCATGATTGTTTGGATTTGTAACTCCCATTTGCTTGATTCTGATTGGGCCGTCCAAAATAATGGGTTAATGACCGCATTAAGTTGTCATAAAACGGATCAATTAACAACATTAAGTGGTCGCCAGGGCATTTGAAGAGTCGTAGGCCGTGCCCCGTCTTTTGGAATTCTTCTTGTGACGATCGCCGATGGATCCACATGTTGTTTGACATCGGATGACGATGCAACTTCAGACATTGATTGGTGCCAGTGGGCTGGTGACATCTGTCTTGTCGATTTTTTGATCGGTTGGACAAAAAAGTGTACTTTCTTGGTCAGTCCGTTGACGATCTTGGAGCGATCAATGATGATTTCATGCTCGTGACGGCATATCCGAAATGTTGATGAGGATCAATCAACTTCAAGCATCAAGAATCAGATTTTTGGAAAACCAAAGGGGCGGGAATTCCCGAAACGCAAAAAGGGTTGGAAAACGGGCCACCCGGAGGACCATGGGGATTTTTCCCCTTCCGGTGGCCGTTTCTCGGCCGTTTTTCGATCTTTTTTTATCCTTTTTTCTCCTGTATTCTTTTTGACATTTTTCCTCATTTATTGGCTTGATTCTCCTGAAGAAAACCTGACGAGAAGCCGTGCAAAACGGAGCACAAAGTTTCCTATTTTTTGAAAAAGCCGAAGACTTTGTAGTCTATTTTCTGTCAACAGTCAAAACTAGGTTAAACGGTGTCGGAATGACCTAAAATTTGAGGTGAAGCCTCCTGAGCAGTAGATAGGACCAACTATGGGCTTTTGTTTGAGTTTTGAAGCCGTGTGGGGTCCCGTCGTAGGTAGACTTGATTTTGGCGCAGGGAAGATGCCGCGCTTTGATGTACGATCAACCTATGTCCGATCGACTTGAAATTTGACACGGAGTCTATTGGAGTCATTTTGAGACGATCCATTAACTCCAATTTGGATGTCATGTTTCCGAAAAGTTCCGTCGCCGGGAGGTTTTATTCTGTTTCAGAGCGTCAAAGTCGGGTCAAATGTTGTCAGAATGGCCCGAAATTTAACGTGTAGCCCTTTAGAAGCATGTTGAAGCCACCCATGTGCTCTGTTTGATGAGTGATGGCCTCGATAGTTTACGCCACCGAGAGGCTTGATTTTATTGCTTGAGGGTTGATGGAGGGTCAAACGTTGTCGGTTTGACTTGAAATTTGACATGGAGCCTTTTGAGGGTATTTTGCAACCATCCATAGACTCTAATCGAAGTTTTGATGTCCTCAACACTGTCGCCGCCGAAATCGCCTGTTTAGCTGTCGGAGGAGTGAAGTTAGGCCAAATGATGTCGGAATGACCTGAAACTTGATGTAGAGCCTCCTCGTGGCATCCTGGGGCCAGCTGTGTGCTCTATTTTGTGTGTCATGGTCTTTGGGTTCTCCACCGCCGGGAGTGACTGCTTAGCTGTTGGAGGAGTGAAGTTAGCCCAAATGATGTTAAAATGGCCCGAAACTTCATGTGCACCCCTCTTTTGATTGTTTTGGAGGATCTTGCAGTTTTTGTTTGATTCTAACAAGATCTGATGCTTGAAGTAGCATTGCCTGTTTGTAGTAGGATGCGGCTTCATGTGACTTCTTAATGTTGAGGAGGCAATGTGACATTTTTGGTGTCAACAAATGCCCCCTCGAGGTACAACACCGAGTAAATTTTGGAGTCAATGTGCCTCAAAGAGAAGTTTGAAGGAGAGCTTTTGACTTGACCAAGAGTTTTTGAGCATCATTTTCATTATTTTTTTGATAGCCTTTTGAGTTTCCAAGGGGATTTTATGGTAGTGAGAGAGATCACGTTCCGTCTCAAGGCAAAGTTTTGAAAATGACATGGGGGAGTCAGACTTTTGGATTTTGGATTTTCCTTTTTGACCTTGTGAACCTTAAGGCTTTATGTGGCACATCAGGCAGTCAAGAGGATTTTTTGGTTTTTGACCTTGTGACCTAACAAGCTATATAGGCAGGTTAGGGGGTCGGGGTTTGATTTTTTATTTTGACCTTATGACCCAAAAGGTTTTATGCGGCAAGTTGGGGGGTCAGATTTGGTTTTGGTTTTGGTTTTGACCTTGTGACCTAACAAGTTGTATGTGGCGAGTTAGGGGGTCAGGATTTGGTTTTTTGGTTTCGGCATTGTGACCTAACAAGCTATATGTGGCAAGTTCGGGGACTAAAGTTTGGTTTTTTGTGGAATGTCAATTTCAAGATTTTGGCTTAATTTGGTTCATGAGGTTGGATGGTTTGGATTTTTGGAAACTCATGAGGCTTCTTTATTTTTTATTTTTTTGAATGGTTCAATCAACTCAAAAGAGGCATGGAACCATTTTGTATGCTCTTGGTAAAAGAGGTTTTTGATAGAAAGCCCCTTTTAGTGCCTAGGTGGTCAAACCTAGCTCATGTGGGCTAACCCATGGGACCTTAAACGTTTAAGATGGCTTAGATCTCATATGGTGTCATTTTGTATAGGATATCTAAAAATATCTCTTGTTGGTAGAGAATATCTAAAAATATCCTTACTTGGAGAGAATCTCTCAAGTTTTCTTATTTTTGTGAGAGATTTTCCCAAAGTATCTTTCTTTGGGAGAGAATCTTTCAAGTTTTCTCTCTTTTGGGAGAGAATTTCTCAAAGAATCTTCTTTTTAGGAGAGAATATCTCAAATCTCTTTTCTTTTGGGAAAGTTGCTAGTTTTTAGCACTTACCTTTTAGTTTTTCTCCTTGTTTCCACTTTTGGTTTGCTCTCCTTTATAAAAGCAAGGTGAGGTTGGATATTTGCTTTATTGCTTTCTTTTTGCAAGAGTCTTCAAGAGTGCTCCAAGATCAAGAACTTCTCTTCTTCTTCAAGAATCTTCAAGTTCTCTTTCTTCTTCTCCATCAATGGCTTCAAGTAAGTTTTCTTCCTTCACAAGCAACTCCATGTAGAAATAGAAAAAGTTTCTTTCTTTTTCTTTTTTCTTTTTCTTCTTTTTCGTTTTTTTTCCACGTGTTTTCTTCTCCCCCGTTTTTTTACACGTGCTGTTTCTTTTTGCTCACGATATTTCTTTTTTTTTTTTTTCTGGCTGCACAGACAGGTCCATACTGCAACGTGGCAGTGGGCCACGACTTGTCAGCCGAAAATTTTTATTTTTTGTAGAAATTTCTCTCTTTTTTCTTTTTTTTCTTTCTCTCTTTTTGCTCACGATGATAATGAGGTTTATGCAATTCAAGATGTTCATGCATTTTTTTTTATGCATCAAGATAGAAGGCTAGAATCTCTACGTCAAGTCAATATGAATTTTGACTTGGACAAAGTTTGATTGGTTTTGACCAAGTTGGGTTGTAATTGGTCAAACTTTGGTTAAGGTTTTCCTAGCATCTAATGCATGAGTTTTAGTAAATTGATTTGGAAGCATGATGATGCATACCTGAAAATCTTTTACAAGTTTTGAGATTTGGAGCTTGCAGTAATGTTGAGCCCTTTCTTAATCTTATGGGATTCTAAGGAGCTTTGCAAGTTTTGGAGTTTGGAGCTCGCAGCAATGTTGAGCCCTTCTTCAAGCTTGTGGAGATTTGAGAAGACTAACTTGATCTCACAACAATGTTTGAGTTCAAGTCTTCTTTGAGAATGCTCTATTGACTATGAGCTTGCAGTGGTGTTGAGCTCATCTTCAAGCTTCCTATCTTTTTCAGGGTGTTTCCCTTTTCTTCGGAATTGTCCCGGAACCATGTCAAAATTTCGCTAGAATTTTTAGCAAAATTCTAGCATTTTGGTGATGACTGATCTTTTCTTTTCCATCCTTTACAGGTAGTTCCAACATAACTAACAAGGGCAAAGAGCCTATTACTGATGCACCTCGCTGATCTACCAGGTCTCCTAATGTGGCCGTACAACATGCCTAGGAGAAGGTCCAGTTTGTGGAGAGAAACTTGGAAGAATGCGACTCCCTCAACCGTGATGAGATGAAACAGCTATTAATCGCTCTCAAGGATGAGGAGTTTTATAAGATTATGGTAAGCAACCATCCTTGGGTCATGGAAGATCAGAGCATTGTGCCTAAGCCTACCTTCTTCTTTGGTGATGTAGTCCCTGGCGACCTGACGTACCAAAGAAGGTGTTTTCAGTTCTTTTACACGGCAGATGGTGAGGAGAGAACTATTTCTACCCGGTCGACCTTTGATCACACTATATCGATCATGAGCCTTTCCCCCACATGCCCTAAGAGGGAAGATCCTCCGAGTTGGGTGAAGAGGACTAATGTGATAAAGACCGGGATTTTCGTTGGCGGCCTTTCCAGATATGTTGAAAAGTCGCCTGTCCGCATGGATATGTTGATGCCAGCCAGCAGCTACCAAGGTTCTGATCATCCATCGGTCGATTTGAGACCGGTGGGCTTCGGCATTTTTTGGGGTGATGGCAGTAATTGGGTGAGGCCTTTTCGACTTCGTGGCCGTTTCAACGCTGACTCAAGTTGGGAGTCATGGACTGACCACATCCTTCAGGTTGGCGGGGTCATTCTGAAGGAGGCCAAGATCTTCAACGCGGTTCGCACTTTTCGGCAAATCGTGGTTTTCTCTGATGAAGCCTTCATGGGTAGTTGGAGTCATTCCTTCCACAAACCAACACCTTCATTGTCACGAATGGTGAGATTGGTTTTTCTTTGAAGGAATTAAGCGCCACCACCAGGTTGCCTATCCTCGGCAAACTTTATGAGGAGTTCATGCCTATTGAAAGCGTCCTTGAGGAGCAGTTTGAGGAATTCAGGCTTTTGTACTTTCAGTTCGTCGCCTTCTACGATTTTTTTGAAGGAGAATGAGGGCTCAAAAGTTAGGTCTAGTAGTTGGAGGAGTTTTGGCTCTTTGGTCCCCAACTTCCTTGACAGCAAAAAATCTTCTGATAGCACGACCTGGGAAGCCAGAGCTAAGACACTGGGTTCGAAGAAGACTTCTGTCACGTGAGAAGACTTAAAGGACTTCTTCATGAGCACATGTGCCATTTGTTCTGATATTGTGCTGCGGAGGGATCTCGCTGTTTGCCTCACTTACTGGCAGAGTGATGCTCTTTTTGCTGGAGGAGATGGAACGCACATCAGGCCGCATTGTATCTTTTCGGCTTGTTAGATGGCATTTGGAGAGTGGCTTGCTTTGGTGCTTGCTCTCTACTCCTATTTATGCACCGAACTGCAGGCTGCTGCTTTCCTGGTTTGGCTTGGCTCCCTATGAACAGGGTGTTCTCAGCCCATATTTTTTATTCGTGGTATGTGTACCACTGTCCCGGTTTCCATCGATTAGGAGTTGCCAGGATGATGACCCTTTTATGATTCAATTGGCCAGAGGGACAACCGTTTCCGAATCACTTTTGTTTGCCCGTTTGAGGATCCGATGGGTCAGGGACGTCGAGATTGGACAATCTTCAGTGAGGCTTTCTCCGGATTTGCGGAAGAAGGCTTTTGACTTTGGTGTCTCCCATGATTCCACCAGGGCAAGGTCAGGAAGACACTATTCTTTGACAAATGCAGAAAAGAGGTGGCTTTTTAACATACGCGTTGGTACGATGGTGTATCATAGACATTTTTTTCTTGATATCCAACTGTATGTCCTCTCGCGTTTTGCGCTGCAGTTGGGCTTCTCTCAAGGCGTTGTTGGAGTGCCTTCGAGCATGGTGAAGCATTTCGGAGGTTTGCAGGACAGGAGGAATGCATGGGCTTTTTACAGTTCAGAGGACACCACCGCCATGATTTCCTATCCTGAGTTGCCCACTTTCCAGACTGTTGGCTTTACGAAATAATTCATAGAGAACTTTTTGGTGTACCGGGGGCTTTCCAAGAAGGAGCTCGATGTTGAGCAATCTTCTGGGAAGGGTCTTGGCAGATCAGATGGAGTCCGACGAGAGGAATTTCTGGCTTTCCTTTCTAGAGAGAAGCACAAGATAGGCTTTCTCGGTGAACAGGATGCCATGAGACCAGTAGCTATACAAGAGAAACCTGGTGAGGTCTTGAAACAACTAGAGGAGGAGGCCGAGATCGATGCTTAGATGCAAGCGGAATGAACGAAGGCTTCCGTGGAGTCCACTAGGAAGAGAAGACCATCCGACGAGGAGTCAAGCGAAGGTCCTGACTTTGACTATGGGGCGGGTATTTCAAGCAAACCGACCCATAAAAGAAAGAGGAAGAGAGGGCATCGTCGTAATAAGAGGTGGCATGAGGACTCTCCTGATCCAGAAGTCCCTCTCCCCATTGCTGAAGAGATGTCAAGGGACACCAATGAGCCTCCGAAAAAGAGGAGCCGAGAGGAAGAGACTGTTGGTGAAGGTATGATTCTTCCTCTTTTTATTTCCCCCCTTTTTTTGTTGAGATTTTCTTGTTTTGATTTGCCTTCTCTCCCTTTTTTAGTGGGAGATGATGATTTGGTGATGCCTAGGGTTCCAGCTGATGAGGCAGTGACAGATCCGATCGCGGCATCTGAAGAAGAATCGAGGGACTCTGGAGTGATTCTAGAATCTTCACCTGGTATGACTTCTTTGTGTTTCCTTTTGTTTTTTTTTTGGTGTTGTGATCATTTGCTTACATATTGCTTGTTTCTTTGTCAGTTGACTTGCCACAGGATTCCGACGACTTCGAGCCATCCATAGATGCGACCTTTGACGATGCTCCGAATGAGCTCATGAAGGCAGAAAGTATTCCATCGATCGTCGAAGAAGGTATTTGTAGCAATAGCCCTGATGATAATGATTTTTTCAACATGATCATACTCATACTTTTTTTGTTTTGTTTTGCTCGCTGGTTGTGAGGTAACAGGAGAAGTTCCTCCGTCTTTTTTGGGGCCATAGTAGGGGATGCCTACAGTCGATCCAGAAGTAGGGACTTCTTCCAGTTTCAATGCGGCGGGGTGAAACCTTCTGAGGAGATTCCTTTGCCAATGTCCCTGATTAAAAAGAGTTTGATGATTACTCCTCCGACAGGGCATGACACGGGCGATCGACCGATGGAGAAGGGCAAGCCTTCATCCAGGCTGTCTCTTCAGTATGCGAAGAAAGTGTTGAAGAGCGTCTTGAGCTCATGGGTCGAAACTCTTTCTTCTGGTCATTTGGAAGCTGGCTTTGGCATGATCAAGCATGTGCAGGACATCCTTGCTGATAGTGAAGAGGTCGGTCTGGATATTGCAAGTGCGAAGGCTTTTGTTGATGAAGTCATTACTCTGGGTAACAAATGGAATGAGACCAAGAGCTTCCCAAACAATGACTTTTTCAATAAGATGTTTTTGAAGCATTTTGGCGAGGTCAAGTCTGAACTGAATGAGATCTCATGGACTTGGAAGCAATTCGTTCGGGAGAGGAATGTCACCGAGTTGGCTATCATTGAGCTAACAGAAGACATGCACCGTCTTGATAGAGAGGTCGTTGAGGCCAGGTAGCGTCTCGAGCTATTGGAAGAACAAGCTGCTGCCAAGTGGACTGCTATTGTGGAAACTCGTGCTAGAGAGCGGACCCTGGTTCGCTAGGTCGAGGAGGCTAACAACAATCTCTAGAAGAACACTCAGAAGTACGAGCAATGGCAGATTCTTTGGGAAGAACTTCCCCATGCTTCAGATGGGTCGCTGCATTCTGAAGCATTTTATGGAAATTTTTTGAAGAAGCATGGCCTGGAAGCTTTAGAGGCTAAGGCCAAGAGTTTGCTTGAGGAGTTAAACCTTTGGTTGATTACCTTGTTAGACCAAGCTCCTGATTTTTGTAACAAACTATTTTCTTCTTGTTCTTTTTTTCTTTTTGGTACCCCCATGTAAAAACATTTTTGGCTCTCTATATACGTTTTACTTAAATTCTTTTGGATGAAAATAAGCAAAAGTTGGATGAGAATGTTTTTTTGAAAGTTTGACCAAAATGCTGTCATTTTGTGAAATCTTTTGTCAAAGGGTTGTTTTGGGCATGAAAGCCAGATTTTGTGGCGAAAGCCTGGTTTTTTGATGGCTTGAAAGCCGAATTTTTGAGGTGGCATGGGAGCCGGATTTTGTAGTGTAAGAGCCAAAATCTTTGTGGCATAAAAGTCAAAATTTTTATGGCGTAAAAGCCGAATTTGGATTTATGGCATGAGAGCGAAAATTTGGGAGGGCATGGAAGCCAGTTTTGTTTCTTGGCATGGAAGCCGGAATTTTGTTTTTGGCGTGGAAGCCAAAATTTTGTTTTTGGCATGGCAGCCGATATTTGTTTTTGGCATAGGAGCCAGATTTTTGAAAACCAAGTTTTGTTTTGTTGGCGTGAAAGCCAAATTTCAGATTTTTGGCATAAAAGCCGGGTTTTTGATTTTTTGGCGTAAAAGCCGAAATTTTGTTTTTGGCGTAAAAGCGATGGTTTTGTTTTTGACGTGAAAGCCGTTTTTTATTTTTGGCGTGAAAGCCAGGTTTTCTTTTTGGCGTGAAAGCCGATTTTTGTTTTTTGGCGTGAAAGCTAGGTTTTGTTTTTGGCAAGAAAGCCGATTTTTATTTTTTATTTTGGTGTGAAAGCTTGGTTTTGGTTTTCAAAAATGCAAGTATCGACTAAAAGTCACCTCCCTACTGAATGATCTTGCAAGTATCGATGGGATGTCGCTTCAATGCTTATTCGGTTGCAATTTTTAATGGAATGTCGCCTCCTCGCGGATTGGGTTGCAAGTATCGACTGAACGTCACTTCCTTGCTTTTTAAAAGAATTTGTTTTGCGGGTATCGACTGAATGTTGTTTCCCCACGATTTTTGAAATTTGAGGTTTTTTTTTTGAAAATTTGGGTCGAGGATATCAACTGGAATGTTGTGTCTCTACGATTTTTTTTGAAATTTTGCAAGTATCGACAAGGTGTCGCTTCTTTGCGATTTTGAAATTTGAGGTTTTTTGAAAATTTGGGTTGTGGATATCAACTGGAATGTTGCGTCTCCATGATTTTCGAAATTTTACAAGTATCGACAAGGTGCCGCTTCCTTGCGATTTTGAAAATTTGAAAGTATTGAATAGGGTTCGCATCCTTCCGATTTTTGGGTTTTGCGAGTATCGACTGAGTGTTGCTTCCCCGCAGTTTCTAAGAAACCATTTTTGTTTAAAGACACGAGGGTCATAAATTTTGACTCAAAACCATTTTTGGTTGTAAAAGTTGGGGCGGACTAGGGTAGAAATTCATGAGTCCTGATTTTTGCTTCAAACCATGAATTTTGGGTTCAAGGATCGAAAATTTTGGTTAAGTCCGGGAAGAGGCACCTAAACTTGGATTTTGGATTTGTTTTTTGAACAATGAAACTATGAAAGTAAAGATTGTTTTGAGAGTTTGTTTAGAAATTCCAACATAAGGATGAAATTTAAAAAATGGATGGGTTTGGTGAGCAAGTACCTAAGAATAGGCTTTGGCCGTGTAGGCATTGCTCTGACCCGTTGGAGGAAGTCTTTAAGGGTAGTACCACTTCAAAAACTTGCTGTTGATGGGCAGCATACACCGTTGATGGGCAGGATACATATGTCGCCTTCCATGTTTAGAAAAGTGTATGCGCCGTTGGAGACGACTTTGTCGATGACGAATGGTCCCTCCCATTTTGGTTCGAATTTGTCTTTGGATTTGTTAGCAAAATCCATTGGCATCTTCACTGCAAGAACCAGGTCACCTTTTTTATTGGCACGTTGCCTGACCTTCTTGTCGAAAGATCCTGCCATGCGTGCTTGGTACTACTTAATGCTTTGTAGAGCTTCAAGCCGTCTCTCATCGAGATTATCCAGCTCTTGGAGTCTCAATTTGACATTGCTTTCTTGCGTCATGTCATTTTGCATAGATACCCTTAAGGAAGGAATTTGTGCTTCCAAAGGGACAACAGCTTCACATCCATAGACCAAACAGAATGGTGTGCTATGGGTTGGTCCTCGAACGGTGGTTCGATAAGCCCACAAAGCTTCAGGTAGTTTGTCGCCCCAGTCTCTTTTGTGACTAGAGACCATTTTCTTGAGGATTTTGCAGAGTGTCTTGTTGAAGGCTTCTGCTAGTCCGTTCGCTGCCGGATTTATGGAGTCGAAGGACAACTTTGGATTTTGTATTTGTCGTAGAACCTGTAGAGTATGTGATCCCGGAATTGTGGTCCGTTATCATGGATGAATCTTTTAGGTATGCCGAAGCGACGGATAATGTTGTTGCGCAAGAATTGAAGGACTGATGAGGTCTTCATTTCGCTGAGCGCAAATGCTTCTGACCACTTGGAGAAATAATCCATAGCGGCGAAGATGAAGCGATGACCTTTGCTTGATGGGGGAGAGATATGACCTATGATGTCCATACCCTAGGCTTCGAAAAGTCATGAGATCGCTGTAGGATGTAACCATTCTGGAGGCATGTGAACATAATCTCCATAAACTTGGCATTTTTGGCAGCGTTTAGCAAATTGCATTGCGTCAGCTACCATGGTAGGCCAATAATAACCTAACCTTTTTATCTGATCGTATAGCTTAGGACTAGCCTGATGAGCTCTACAAAGACCAGCTTGTACTTCTTTGAGAGTTTCCTCGGCCTTTTGTTGTGACAAGCAGCATAGAAGTACTCCGTTGAAAGATTTTTTGTAAAGCATTTTTGAAGGAGTATCAAGTTTGGGGTTCGTCTTTGAATGCTTACCCGCTCTTCTGGATCTTCAGGTAGGATTCCGAACATAATGTAATCAATGAACGGATCCCTCCAGTCGCCAATCAAAGGTTTACGGATGGACATCCGACTTCCAACCACTTGGTGGCATTCAACAACTGCTTGGTGTGTGTTAAGAGGAGGGAGAATCCTTCTTTGACACACTGTAATTTTATGTTCTCTCCTTCTTGGGTTGCCATATACGCAGCAAGTCCAGCTAGGGCATTTGCACGGATGTTTTCACCTCTGAGGATGTCGGTGATGTGACAGATGTCGAACTATTGCCGAAGTGATTGTGCCTTGTTGTAGTAAGGCAACAGATCAGGCTTCCTGACTTCAAATTTCTGTTTCATCTGGTTGACGATCAGTTGAGAGTCCCCAAAGGCTTTCAGCACAGTGATGCCAGATTCGAGGGCGAGTTCCAATCCCTTGTTTTGGAAAGGCTCAAGCGAAGAATTTGATGAAGAAGCTTCCGATCTGTGGAAGAAGATAGTTTTTCCTTCTGCCGAAGTTGCCGGGACGATGAAGAAAGCAGACACAGGGTCGTCTACGTCGGCAGGTGTCTCCAATGGAGTGAGAGCGAGCTAAACTTGCTGAGTATCAGCTTGGCTTCACGGTGTATCGTCTTCTGGCTCTGAGTCCGATTCTGTGTCTTGGATGATAGACACAAAGGAAATAGTAAACTTGCCCCCAGTCTTTTGTGTTGTCTTCTCTACTTTGGTGGTGATTACCAATGGCTTTGAAGATTTGAAAGAGACAACGAGGGAAAATGAATGCTCTTTTCAGATTTGCTGGAAGGTTTGTTTTCTTTCGATGATTGCCGTTGAGCCTTACCCCTATCTTTCTGGAGTTTTTCGGCAAAGGGTGCTGTTTCTTCATATGTTTCTTCTTTTTCTTCTTTATACATCTGAGCATCTGCAAAATGAACATCTTTGCCTTCGAAGGGCTTTTTGTCTACAAACACTTGATGAATTAAGCCGTCGTTGCCAACGAACTTGATGCATTGATTTAAAGTTGAATGGACAACACCATTCTCGTGTATCCAGGGGCATCCAAGAAGGATGTTGTAGCATGAAGGGGTTCTTATTGCATACACAGTGACTTTAGAGATAAGATCATCGATTTGCAACTTGAACCTGATTTTGCCAATAGGCCTTTGAGAGCTCCCATCGTATCCAAAGATGGATACAGATGTGTGACTCAGCTTGCTAGGTGGGATGCCTAGCTCTTCGAGTGCCGAAGTAGAGATGAGGTTGAGTGCAGAACTTGGGTCGATCTGGACTCTGTGTATTGGCATTTCTTTGACGTACCCCGTGAAGTACAAGGGTCGGTTATGCTTTCTCTCTCCTAGCAGGAGGTCATCCTAATCGAAGGCAATTGTTGCACTTGCTGCTTTTTTAACCGAGAGGCATTCAATGCTAGATCCCTCAGTTTTATTCTTTTCTCCCTTTGAAGAAGTACTTGATTTTTTGACCATGTAGTCCATTTCAATTTGTAGGACTTATGGGGGCATGTTTGTCGACATCTGCATTCAGCCTTTACAGTTCTGAAATGAGACTATCACGAGTTTGTGGAGAATTCGTAATAAGTCAAGGATGTGCAGTCGTGCAGGTATGTGTTTGAAGTGCTTAATCAAGTCGTACTTGAAAGCCTCCTTCGGGCCTGCATTTTCATTATTTTTGCCACTTGGGGCATTTACAATTTGCTTTCCCGAAGGATTTACATAAGAAGAGGAAGGTTGATTGTAATTTTTGTGGTAATCCTGGCCAGAGCGGGTACCCCTACCAACTTCAAGAGCTTTTAGAAAAGGGTCTCCTTTGAGAAGATCACTCTCGGGATCAAGGGGTTGATCCTTGTCATTTGCTGAAGACGTCTCTGTAGCAGTATCACCGTCTTCAGTGATCGCGTTGCATGGAGCATTTTCCGGCAACAAGTCCTGAACAACATCCAGCAACTTCTCTTCTTTATTGAGTAATTTTTAGGTCCAAACATCGCCTATGAGATCGGGTATCTGGGACCAATTGACTGGATTTTCATTGAAGAAGACTTCATTGACAGGAGCTTCTTCAGGATGATCAGTCGGAAGAGGCTTGAGATCCAATGTCACAGTTTTAGGGGACGAAGGTTGAAAAGATGATATCTCTGTGGAAGTCACCTAAGAAGATGTAACTCCAGAAGATATGCTATCAGACGTAGTCTGAGAATCTGAGGTCCTGGCAGACGAAGCTTCAGAGGCACCATCATCCTGAACTATCGCATTGCAAGCAACTCCGATAGGAGATGCCTTTAGAATGCACCATTGAGATTCGGACTCGTCTTCATATGTAAGAGGATCATCAATCCAGCAGTTTTCTTCATTTTCCGGGGTCATCGGAGGAGATGTCTGTAAATTTTTCGGGATTTCTGGTTCTGGTTTTTTATTATGACGAAGCTCATTGATGCGATCTTGCTCCGGCTCTATGGCAAGGCATTGCAAGATTCTGCATATTCTTCGAGATCGGGCATATGAGCCAAATCTTCTTCGTCATCTGCTCCGTGTGGTTCATTAATATTGGGTTCCAGTGGAGCGCTTGCTTGTGCTGGATCAACAACATTTTCTTGAATGGCCTCTTGATCTTCTTCATCATCATACGAGGAGCCTTGTGGTTGTAATGGGTTATACCAGATTACTTGCATAAGATGAGATTCGGGAATCCATTCCTCATCGGAGAGGTATTCTCTTATTTCAAGGGATTCCCCCCACTCATCGGTATCACTGGCAGTATCACTGGACTTGTATCCATCCATGGAGAATCTAATTATCGAGTTGCAAGAGTATAATGCCCCCTGCGTAGTTTCATTTCTATAATGAGGTGGCATGAAATCACCAAGGGTGAATTTTCTTACCGTCTTTGAAGCCTTGGGAAGGGACTCCTTTGTTGCCCTCAGTGATGTGGCGGAAGAGGTCTCTGCCTTTTCAGGGACTTCTTGCTTTGATTGTGTCTTCTCCTGCTGTTTGAGCTTGCCTAGTTGTTTCTTGGCTTGCCATCGCTGTTGAGTCGTAGACTTTTTTTTGACGATCTCCCAACTTTCATCTTCTAGGAGATCAGGATGCACCCATATGGGTTGTCCGTCTGGTGTTGGGTAAGGGACCAGTTTTTGGGACGTTTGAGTCATTTGTATCACCTTGAAGGAAGTAGTGATATTTTCCTTTGGTGATTTTGATGTTTGTCCATATGACACCATGTTGACGGAGGCAGACCCGTAGTTTTTGTCAAAGGTAATGACTCCGTTTTTCCACATCTCGTTGATCTTTTCCCTCACAACGAAGCATTGATTGAGAGGATGTGAGACCATCTGGTGGTATGGACAATACCGGGGATCATTGGTTTTGCCAACATCTCCTGGTCTTTTAGGCTCAGGTAAGGTGAGTTTACCATTTGCTACGAGAGCCTCGAAGATTTCTTCAACATCTTCATCGAACGAGTATTTCTTCTCTACTCGTTCTTTGAAGGCCTTAGAGAGTTCAGGTTTCTTACCTGCAGCTTTGTTTTAAGCTTTCTTTGCCTGCTGAGGAGTTGACTTGGTTTGCACATTAAGAACCTCTTTTTCATTTTATTTTGAGGTCGTAATGGCAGTTAGCTCTTTCTTTGATAATTTCTGACTGTTGAGGTCTTTAATCACTGTTTCAACCTCCATAGCTGCCTCTAGGAGTTCTCCCGGGTTTTTTGATTTGTTGCCGATAATCATGGAGTGGATCCTTGCTCTCATGTTGTTACGACAGATGTCGACTAGCATTGCTTGTGGCAGTACATCTGAGCACTTGTACGTCATCACCTTTCACTTGTGAATGAAGTCGTATGTTGACTCATTCTCTCCCTGTTTTAGGTTGCAGAGCTGTGCCATAGTAACATGATGATCTTCACCTTTGAAGTGGGTCAGGAAGCGTGCCTCCAGCATGACCCAGTTTTTGATAGAGTCATCCGGCAGAGTGGAGTACCAATCAAAGGTCATACCTTTTAGGGTACTTACAAAGAGATGGATCTTAAGGGCATCTTGATCCGCAATAGCTCCCGTCAGGATCTTGAAGTGGATGACATGTTGTCTGGCTGAACATTTCCCCGTATATGTTTGGAGAGTAGGTTATTTGAATTTTGCAGGGAACGGAACCGAGTCCATCCATAAGGGATATGGTGGCTTGATCCTATGTTCCTTCAGTGTATCCTTTTCTTTTGCTTTGGCGAGGATATCGTCAATGTCCTTTTTGGTAAGGTTGCGTGACTCATTGTTTTCCCCATTAACCTCGTCATCTTGATGACTCGGAGGAGCTTCATTGTTAGGTGGATGCTGGAAAGTGAGAATGAGGTTTTCCATCAGAGCCTCAATTCTCTGCTGTTCTTGCTCCAACAGCTGGATGCGAGCGGTTACGTCATCATGCGATCGGGGCTGCTCAGCATTTGTAACCAGGACGTTCATTCTTGGTGACTGAGCTCATTCTTTTGGACGAAGAGCCCGAGGAGTGGTTACTTCGATGTCCTTGGCTTGAAGGAGCGGGAGAATCCTCCTGATGTCTTCGTGTCGGGAGATGCTGCAAGTCACTGATCGTCTGACATGAATTTTAGTTGCCGACTTCTGGCGTCTTCTTCCTTTGCCAACCATATGGACAGCAACAACTTGGTTGAGTCTATCTTTTTTCGACCCATTTTTTTAGAGACCTAACGAGTAGAATGGTGGGTTCTTTGCTTCTCTAGTGTCTTTTGTTGATATGCCGTGCGGCGACGTATACGACGAGCAATTTGAGCTTCAGTCAGTTCTGGTTGAGCTTTGGCAGTGAAGAACATGTAAGTCCATGGGGATCCGAACCCTAGAGGGGGGGGGGGTGAATAGGGTGAGCTCCAATTATGACCAATTAAGACAAATTTTAACTTCTTTAAAACCAACTAGTCATAAGTGATGATTATCAAATAAAATGCGGAAGCTTAATAAAAACAATCACCACAAAGCAAGCACCATCGCACAAGTATTTATAGTGGTTCGGCCTCAATGCCTACATCCACTACCGGCTTGTGATCCAACACCCCACCGGATTTCCACTATTTATGCTTTTCAATAGGCTAAGCAATAACCTTTACAATATGCTTTCCAAGGCTAAGCAATAACCTTTACAATGATGTTTTTCAAGGCTTAACATCAACCTATCCATTATGCTTTTATAGGCTAAGCAATAACCTCTTCAACCACAAGGTTGGTTATCTCTCTAAATTAGTGTCTATAATACACTTGATGGAGATTCAATTAAGCTCATTACAATGCCTCTTAATTAGGCGGATATGGAAGTGAAAATCTAATACACACTCACACTATGAATGCAAAGATGAAAGTATATGAAGTGTGTGTGTGTGGTCCTCAATCATTTTGAAAATGAAGGCTCATAAATGTATGCCTAAGGCTTTTGAAAGTTTTGGCTCATAAAACATTTATGATTGAGGATATAATGCAATCACATGTTAAAAGTAACAACTTGTTAATGATATCAAAGTTACACAAGTTGTATGAAATGAATTAGCTCTAAACATGTGATGCATAGGGATGTCAATCAAATCATCAATGTAGCTCATAAAACATAAAAATAGATTTGATTGAAATTAGGGGACAAATCATATGTAATTATAAAGACAACTTGAAAATGATATACCTATCAAAGTAAGGCAAGTTGTGAAACTTTAAAACAATAATACACATATGATTTGTAAAGATGTT
Source organism: Cinnamomum chago (assembly GCA_038049695.1). Classification (NCBI taxonomy): domain Eukaryota; kingdom Viridiplantae; phylum Streptophyta; class Magnoliopsida; order Laurales; family Lauraceae; genus Cinnamomum; species Cinnamomum chago. Next base: position 17,534,773 of record CP142459.1, read on the forward strand.
GAATCCAAAACATAAGATATATTTGAAAGAGATTTTCTTATGATGGAAAAACAACAACCAAAGATTCAACCAAGTATATGAATCATGTTACATATTTCATTAACATGATCTACTTAGATTTACCAAAGATAAAGTACTACTTGGATTGAATCAAATGGTGATGCATCCAAAAACAATAGATCTATTCAAAGTATAAAACATGCTAAGGATACAACACATCATAGGTTATCATGTTACTAAAGATTTACCAATGATAAAACAAAACATGAAAACATATGATTTGTAAAGAAGTTGAATCCAAAACATAAGTTAGTTTTGAAAGAGATGTTCTTATGATGGAAAACAACAACCAAAGATTCAACCAAGTATATGGATCATGTTACATATGATTTCAAAGATTTTTCCATTAACATGATCTACTTAGATTTACCAAAGTTAAGTACTACTTGGATTGAATCATATGGTGTTGTATCCAAAACAATAAATCAATTCAAAACATAAAACATGTTAAGGACACAACACAAACATAGTTTAACATGCTAGAAATGATTTACCAAAAATAAAACAAAGCATGAAAACATATGATTAAGGAAAGTAAAGCCTACTTGGTGATTTAACTTCATTAATCCAAGCTTTAGCTTTCCTAATGCTCCCCTTCATCCCTTAGTTCATTTCCCTTGTATTTGCCTCAAAACCCCTCAAGGAGGGCCTTAAAATTCCCAACTTTTGGCAAAGGAAAGAACTCATTTTTATAGAGAAAAATGCCCAACGGCTAGTAGTAGGTCGACCTACCTACAGGGGCAGGTCGACCTACCACACACAACGGTCAAAAAACTGCCCGTTGGAGCATTCTGGGCCCAGTCGACCTCCAGTGAGGTAGGTCGACCTACCTCACTGCAGGTTGACCACCTGGGACCTAAAAAATCCAATTTTTTGCATATTGAAGGTTTTTCTTGGGGGATCTTTTTGGCCACTAAATCAAGCTTTAAAAACATGTTTTAAATCATTCTAAGAGTTTTAAAACATGAACCATAAAAAGCCTAAAACATTTTGAAAGATTTAAAACTCATAGGCTAGCTTGATTTTCTAAAACTCTTTTCTAAAAACAAATGCATCCAAGATTGAAAACAAATCATGCATAAATCAAAACTTTTACAACTCTTAAAAACCATGCATGAATAAAACAAGATTTCAAGTTTATTAAATCAATGCATATGTGTGTAAATCAAATGATGCTAGAATGAAATGCATCCATCAAATTGCAATCTAGAAAATTCCTAACAGAACATAGTCCCCCGTGCGCAGCAGCTGAGCTTGTCTTCTTTGAAGCTAGGCATGGATAAGATCCGGACGTGGTCCTTTGCCTGTTGTGGTGAGGCTTTGAATTTTGCGAGTTCAGCCCCTGTTGAGATGAAGGGTCGACTCGCAGGAGTGTAGGCCTTAGCAGGTTTTTACAGAGGCCTGATGATGCATGACTTGATTTTGGGCTTGTAGGAGTAAGCCGGCTCAAGCTGGGTTGATTTGTTTGTTTGGTAGAGGGTAGGTTTCTCCTCTTTCATGTAAGAGAGAGGGTAGAATCTGTTCTCCTTAAGAGGGGCCAAGTTCGCTGGCTTTGTAGATATTCGGGACCTCCTTTACTTTGGTGACGGTCTCGGGGACCGGGTCTTAGCTCCGACTTGGTCTCTTGTAGGTTGAGGCTTCGTGGGAGTGCCACGGGCTTTAGGTTTCTTGATTGTTGCCCTTGGTGTCATGACAATGACACATTCAGGGGCGGTTTTCTACTTCTTAGTAGGTACAATTTCTTCTGTGGGGGGGACCCGAAGACGATGGTCCGGGGAGTAGAGGTCAACTCGGTGTTTTGAGAGTTACCGAGGGAGATGATGCTTCGGCAGCTGCCAGTGCGCTTGTTCTGCTTTTCTTGAAGCAGAAGTTGGTACTTGTTCTCATCGAAGGTGATGGTCAATGAAGCTGCCGTTGTTAGTTTTGGAAAACTTGTGAAACAAGACCACATCCATTAGTAATTATAAGAATATGGTGATCATAAATGGAAAATCACTATGGTTTTGTCTTTTCAAATCACACGAGGGGACATGGCCCAGCCCAAGCAAGATGAAGAAGGCAAAAAGCCATAGAGGGTACAATTATTCTAAATGCAAGTATGGTAAGCTCAAGGTGAGCATTCCAGTGACTGCTAGAAGCAATTGTAAACCTTAATTCAAATAACCGAGAAGCAAGTCTCACTCGAAGTAAGATGATATAAGGTTGGAGATACAAATGTGTCGGTCGTGAATACAGTAGACCCGAATGGGCGTACTAACACCGCTAGGCACAAATGATGTAAATTGCATCCTTGGAAAGGACACGAAATGGGATTTTCTTTTTGAAAGATCAAGATTGGATTCATAAAGGAGAGCAAATGGTATTCTAATCCGAACACAGGCTCAAACATTTCTGTTAGCATTGAGTCCGAAAGGGAAGGAACCATGATTTCTCGAATCTGAACCCAAAAGCGACGAAAGTTTTATTTTTGAAAGGTCAAGATTGAATTCATCAAAGAGTGCAAATGGTGTTCCAATCCGAACACAGGCTCAAAAATTTTTGCGAGCACTAAATCCGAAAAGGAGAGATCCAAGATTTCTCAAATCTGAACTCAAAAGTGACGGAAGTTTTTTTTTTTAAAGAGATATTTTTTGAAGATATTTTTTGAAGGGTACACAGGTTTCCAATTCAGTCTTATGAAACTTGGGTAGATAGATCGGCCCCCAGGTAAGGGTAGGATTACTTAATGAACCCGTTTGGAGGACCCTTGCCTCGAACAGTCTAGCTTGCTCCACACTTTGGACAAGGCTTTTCTTATATCTACTTTGGTCAAAGAACGCAATTGGTGTAACCTTAGTGGGTTTTGAACTTTTTCTTTTTTTTGGAAGATTTCTAATGGACTCATCAAAGAGAGCAAATGGCCCCTCCAAATCTAAACGCTGGCTACAAACGATTTCCGCGAGCCATAGTTTGAAAAGGAAGAAACCAAAGTTTCTCAAATTTGAATCCAAAAGAGAAAAAAAACTTTTTTTTTAAAGAGTTTGAAATGAGATTTTTTTTGAAAATCCTTATCGGACTCATCAAAGAGAAGATGGCCCATTTTTCGATTCGACCAATAGCTGCAAACATTTCTGTGAGCTATCAAATTCGAAGATGAGAGGATCAAAGTTTCTCAAAATTGAATCCAAGAAAGAGAAATCAGATTTCTTTTTTTTTCTTTTTTGCGAAACGAGAAAGAGTGGAAATGAACTCAAAATAGAAATTTCCAAAAAAAATCTCATCTCATGTTTTTTTTTAGAAGCAAGATCCAACATAGGCCACCAACTAGAAAGGAGCCAAATAATCTAAGCATCACGTTCTCAAATGAACGAGTCCCACCGGGTTTGCCAACTTGATGGACATGGCCTTTCGTCCTCTCCGCCCAGGTGCTACCGGGGTCTGGCGGAGAAGAAAAAGCAAGCATCAACATTTTTTTGTACGGGTATGCCAGATTTTCTATTCTACTTGGAATTTGAAGTGGCGATCCAGAGATTTACCTTCACAAGTAGAAAGGAAATCAACTCCTTTTTTTTCTAACTTACCATTGCACATATATTTTTAAGAAAGAGAGACGAAAAAATTTTAATACAGTGAGAGGCGATTTTGTTTTGTTTACCGTGAAAGGCGATTTTTGTTTGTTTGCCATGAAAGGCGATTTGTGCCCTGAAAGGCGATTTATGTTGTGAAAGGTGATTTACAAATCTCATCAATAATGAAAGACAAGAAATGTGATTTTTTAATCTTTTTACAAAGAATAAAAAATATAATAGAAAAGCGAGAAAATGAATCTGACTTCTCAAGAGTTTGCGGGGACTCGTTCAGATCGACGGTCACAAGTCATGTATGGACTTCGCCATCGTCCTTCTGATAAGAACATATGATGCCTTGATTTTTTGGCTTGGCTTGGAGCTTAGTTTTTTAGAGGATAAAGACCAAGTGGAGGTCATATATCCAATAAAAAAAAACCGAGTACACGGGCTGAAAAGCCGCGTTTAGGCCATGTTGGATAGAAAGAGAGGTCCTTGGGGGGTTGGCCCCCCAAGGGGCCTTGATCACCTTGTGGTGTTTCCGCAGCAGAGTAGCAGGATTTCTTCAGAGTTTTTCTTTTTTGCTTGTGTGTGGATCTCTCTCTCTCACTCTCTCTCTCTCTCTGTGTCTGTATATGTATGTGTGGATATATATGTGGATATGTTGGAATGACCCCTTTTTATAGGCTCTTGGTAGCCATTGGGTAATTTATGGCATTGATGACCCATGATGAGAGGTTGATGACATTGATGCTCCATGATGGGAGGAGTTATACGTTTTAATCCTTTGATTTTGTAACTCCTTTTTCTTGGCTTGTGATTGGCCGATCGAGAATGATGGGCATTTAATCGCCTTTAATCTCCATGATGAGAGGAGTTTCATGGTTTTAATACCATGATTGTTTGGATTTGTAACTCATTTGCTTGATTCTGATTGGGCCGTCCAAAATAATGGGTTAATGACAGCATTAAGTTGTCATAAAACGGATCAATTAACAACATTAAGTGGTCGCCAGGGCATTTGAAGAGTCGAAGGCCGTGCCCCGTCTTTTGGAATTCTTCTTGTGACGATCACCGATGGATCCACATGTTGTTTAATGTCGGATGGCGATGCAACTTCAGATATTGATTGGTGCCAGTGGGTTGGTGACATCTGTCTTGTTGATTTTTCGATCGGTTGGATAGAAAGTGTACTTTCTTGGTCAGCCGGTTGGCGATCTTGGAGCGATCAATGATGATTTCATGCTCTTGATGGCGGATCCGAAATGTTGATGACGATCAATCGAATTCAGGCATCAAGAATCAGATTTTCGGAAAAACACATGGGCTGGGATTCCCGAAATGGGAAAAGGGTTGGAAAACGGGCCACCCGGCAGAAAATCCGGCGACCGAAACTTCCAGGGTCGCCTGCGACCATGGGCTGGGGCGGGGATTTTTCCCCTTTCGGTCTCCGTTTCTCGGCCTTTTTTGATCTTTTTTATCCTTTTTTCTCCTGTATTTTTCTTGACATTTTTCCTCATTTATTGGCTTGATTCTTCTGAAAAAAACCTAACGAGAAGCTGTGCAAAACGGAGCACAAAGTTTCCTATTTTTTTGAAAAGTCGAAGACTTTGTAGCCGATTTTCCGTTAAGAGTCAAAACTAGATCAAACTGTGTCGGATTGACCTGAAATTTGAGGTGAAGCCTCCTGGGTAGTAGATAGGACCAACCATGGGCTTTTGTTTGAGTTTTAAAGCCATGTGGGGTCCCGTCGCCAGTAGACTTGATTTTGCCGCGGGGAAGATGCTACGCTTTGAAGTACGGTCAACCGATGTCTAATCGACCTAAAATTTGACGGGGAGTCTATTGGAGTCGTTTTGAGATGATCCATTAACTCCAATTTGGATGTCATGGTCCTGGGAAGTTCCACCGCCAGGAGGCTTGATTTTGTTTTGGAGCGTCAAAGTCGGGTCAAACGTTGTTGGAATGACCTGAAATTTGACGTGCAGCCCTTTGGAAGCATGTTGAAGCCACCCATGTGCTCTATTTGTTGAGTGATGGCCTCGATAGTTCTCGGCCCCGAGAGGCTTGATTTTACTGCTCGAGGGTTGATGGAGTGTCAAACGTTGTCGGTTTGTCTTGAAATTTGACATGGAGCCTTTTAGCTGCTGGATGAGTGAAGTTAGATCAAATGATGTCGGAATGGCCTGAAACTTGATGTAGAGCCTCCTAGTGCCATCTTGGGGCCAACTGTGTGCTCTGTTTTGTGTGTCAAGGTTTCTGGCTTCACCGCCGCCGAGAGCGCCTGCTCAGTTGTTGGAGAAGTGAAGTTAGGCCAAATGATGTTAAAATGGCTCGAAACTTCATGTGCACCCCTCTTTTGGCTGTTTAGGAGGATCTTACAGTTTTTGTTTGATTTTGACAAGATTTGATGCTTGAAGTAACATTGCCTATTTGTAGTAGGATGCGACTTCATGTGGCTTCTTGATGTTGAGGAGGCAATGTGACTTTTTTGGTGTTAGCACCAATAGTCCAGCAAATTCGGATCTGACCGAAAGTTGGTGGACATGTGCAATTTAGGAAGGTCATGTGTTTAGTCCATTTGGATGGACCAAAGGTGGGCCCCACAAGCATGAGCTTACGAGATTTTATCCTAAGCTTGAGCTTAGGAGAGCCTCGCTCATAAAACCTTGCTCATATACATATACATATACATATACATATACATATACATATACATATACATATTTGTTAGATTTGGGTTGACATTTCTGACCTGATTACGACATGGGTCTAGTTTGGGTTGAACACATTGTTGCTTGTTGACCCACCACTTACCTAAATGGGGATGAACTCAACTAGTTGCACTATGACCTGCCAACCTAGCTTGAACCTGACCTGTTTCTTAAGGGCATGCCGTGTGCATTGACCCTTTTAACTTCGAGATTGGTTTGATTGAAAGTTTTTATTCGATTGATAAATAGGCTGATTTCAGTTTGAGTCTATACATATTAACCCTTGTGCTACACCTCATGACCCGATCAGTTACCACTTCGAAACCAAACCCTAGATTTTAATTGTTTGGATTGGCATTTAAAACCCATTTAATAAATAAGTTGGAGTCAGTTGAGCCTATGCATACCCATCACCCATAGATTCTTTACTACCTGGAGAAGATTTTAGAATATCACACATCGCCCACAACAGTAACAATTTCAAAATCATTATTTTAAAACCATGTTTGGGATGATCAATCTGTCCAATTCTATGGAGCCTTTTGTGTTTGCTCCAACCAGATATAGTCATGGGCCAATCCTGATTAAAATATAATTTGGATTGGTTCATGATCCAAATTTACATATCTGGAGATGGATCATGATCCAAATTTACATATCCGGAGATGGATCTTGATTATCTTTAATTAGCTCCGACTTAGCTCCATGGTATTGATCTAAGTAGTTGGTAAGAGACATCAAATTAAGTCTTTGGGAAGAAATAAGGGTTGCTAGGTTTGAGAAATGAATGGAGCAAAGAGTCACTAACCCTTAGTGCCTAAGAAAAAAATAGTTTTGATAGACTAGATTAGGATTAGAAAGGAAATATATAAAGTAGAGGTTGAGTCTAGCATATATTTTGAGTAGTGTTTGGTCCATGGTATACTTGGACTTTGACCTGATAATTAATCATTATATATATGCTAGACATCGACTGGGAGCCATTCGGACCAAGACTCTGATTATTTTAAATTAAAGCGACTGAGACTATTCTAAGTGCGATTTTGACCAGGTGATTACTTTTATAAGTTTGTTTGTTATTATAGCCCACTATCAACCAAAGATAATAAAAGATCCTAATAATATTGAGAACACAATGAAAGTAGTTTACTGCAATCTACTAAAATCAATTACATTCACTACTATATAAAATAAAACCCTAAGCAACTCTGGTAAAACAAAATACTAACCAAAATAGGAAATATAACCACACTAAGAAAAGAATGTTCCTAATAATATCATAACCTACATAGCATCACTGGCCCAACCCCTCCTGTGAGTGTGCTAAGTCAACGATGACTTTAACACTCCCCCTCAATGCTGACTCTCAACATCATTATGCTAAGTTTCCATCCGAATTTGTGAAGAATTCCCCATGTTCGTGGTGCTAGCTCTTGCTTGTCCTCAAAACCATATGATTGCTCTAAGTAGATCCTAATGTCAAACCCCTCATGTCGAAAGGTGTCTTTGATTTTCATTTGCTTGAATTTCCACCCTTTTGCCTGCCGCAAAACCAAACTACACATGTGCGGTATTGCAACCAGATTAAAAGTCTCGTCAAGATCAAACTCATACTATTAATTGGTTGAACCATCTTGCTTCCAACCACACTCTATAGACTATAATGATCTTTGGTCCCACCGCACCGACTTTCCCGCTTGTCAACCCACATGCATCCAATTGTTCACTTACCATTTGAACACAATACCATCTCCCATGTTTCATCCCTAATCAAGGTTACAATCTAATGGCCCATTGCGTTTGTCACTCCTTGATCTCTCGTGTGAGTCTCTGAATTTGTGTAAGGAATGACTCCCGCAATCATTTCATAAACCATCTCTTGTGGATCTGATCCAGTCTTAGAATGATCATCATGTACTTCTTTTGATTTCTTTTCCTTGAGATGATTTGGCACATGATTTCCATGCCCATAAGAATTTGGCACCTTGTGAGGACTTGATCCAGTCCTCGATTAAGCAACCTCCTCCACCATTGATTCCATTTCCTTGAACTCATCTTGTACTTGATTTTCAAGCTCTAAAGAACCTGAAGACACAACATCATCAATATCAAACACTTTTGATATTAGTGCATACTCAGAAGTTTCTAAAGTAGTAGACAAAATCCGCCTCTAGGTCCCAACCATCCTCATCAATGGCTACCCATGTTCTTTGGCTTTCCATTGTCTCAATTCTTCTACGACTAATTTTTTCTCAACGACTACCATCGTCACTTTGCAATCCTGCACAATACCTTGTCCTTCATGGGTTTTGGCTTCTTGGAAAAATTGCTTGCAAAAATGTCCCACGCTTCTTTTGAAGTCTTCCCGTCCAATAGATGATAAAGCATGTCATCATCTGCTAACATCTTGATTACAAACAGAGCCATTGCTCCTTTCGTAATCCACTTTTTCTTTGCAAATGCCTCTTTTAGTAGTGTCATTTGCCCCCACCACCCCCCCCCCCACCACCACACACACACACACACGTTATTTACCAATTAAGACTCCATATGCTTTCTCCACAAGTTGTAATTTGACTTGTTATGGAGTTTCATTAGAAAAAAGAGAAAGAAACCCATTCTGATGCCCATCACTATTGACCTTGCCGATCTGCCTCAATATTTGCACCACTATGTATATTTCATCCTAACGAGTTCACTAGTGAAAACGGATCTCAAATCCAATACCAGGTGTCCTCGATATCGTATGAACACTTTCAGCCCTTGATCCAGTTAAAATTGCCTCTGACTATGCTGTTGACGTCAGCAATGACGTCACCTATTGTTGTTGCTTCAGAATGGGCTTCTACAATTGGGCCAGGTCAGCCCGAGCTTGAACTGGGCTTGGCCCAGGTTCTCCTCTTCTCCTCTGTTTCTTCATCAACAAACAAGACCCACCCCTCTTCTCGTTTATGTTCTCTACAATAAGTAGCAGTTGTTGTGAGGCTCCGCCTCTTTCTTGCCGTAGTTATATGTTAATTATACTTAATTATATCTAACTATGTTATTTAATAAGGGTTAGTGAGGGGAGTTGGGTAATTTTTTAGGAATTAGGCTTGGTTTAGTGTCTTAGGGGTCTAATTGTGATTTATAGGATTGTTAGATGGTCAGAAATATTTTAATAGGGCTAGTTTGTTGGTTAGAGGCCCTTAGGTGTAATTTCTAAGTTATATAGAGGTTTTTCTTAGAGAATTGAGTAACTAAACCTAGAATACCCTAAATGCCCTTAAGTCCCTTCATTAGCCAAGCATAAGGGTGGGCTCTTTGGTCATTTCCTACAAAACCAAATTCTATAAATCAACCAAGCCTCCAACAAATTTCATTTCATCTCTGTCATTTTCCTCTCTTTCTCTCCTCTTCTACATTTCAATTTCCCTCCATCTCTCTCTTCTCCCTCCTCCAAATTAGGGTCTTCTACCTAGATCTAGGGTTTCCATATCCAAAAAGGAAAGGGACTCTCCAAGCTACAGCCATCTACAACCAAGGAGCACCATCTCCTTCTCTCCAATTCAAGGTAATTTTCATTTCCTAGCCTAATTCCTATATAGATCTAGCTTCTTCTATTGATTTTTCCTTTCTTCTGCATTTTTCTCCTTGAGAATGAGTGTAGGAGGTGTAAAACTTGAGAAATTTGTAGATCTTGGGTGTTGATTTAGAGATTGGAAGCTCAGGAGCTTGAGAGATTTGTAGATCTTGGGGGATGAATGTTGATGGATGAAGGTGTTTTTGTGTTTGGAGATGATTGGGCATGATTTGGAATTGAAATGGATGGATGTGGATGGAAATTAAATGAAAATGGAAGAAGGCAGAAACTGGGAATTCTTAACTTTGTGTGTCCTCGGTCGACCAAGACACCTTTCACGGTCTATTGACACCAAAAATACCATTTTTCCTCTTCATACACTTTCAACATCAAAGACGCTACATGAAGCTGCATCCAACCACAACGGCCAACGCTACTTTAAGAATCAGATCTTGTCAGAACCATCCAGAAACTTCAAAATCCTTCAAAACAGTTCTAAGAAGAGTACACATTTAATTTTGGGTCTTTTTGACATCATTTGGCTTAACTTCACTCTTCCAGTAGCTAAAAAGGAGCTCTCTGCGGCGGTAAAAATGGAGACCTTATTTCACGAAACAGAGCACATAGTTGGCCTCAATGTGCCACTAGAAGGCTCTACATCAAATTTCAGGCCATTCCAATACCATTTGGCCCAAAATGCAAAACGTCACGTTCTCCATGCGACAAAGTCGGTCCTTCTGGCGACAACAGCATCGAAGACATCAAATCTTCAATCTGAGCCAATGGATGATTTTAAAATACTTCCAAGAGGCTCTATGTCAAATTTCATGTCAAACTGACAACGTTTAGCCCAACATCAACCCTCAAACAGCAAAATCAAGCCTACAAGTGACGGAAACCACCGGGGTCATCACTCACCAAACAAAGCACATGGATGTTATCAAAATACTTCCAAGGGGCAACATGTCAAGTTTTAGGTCATTTCGACAACATTTGACCAGACTTAAACCTCCCAGAAGCTAAATCAGAGCTAACGGATCATCTTAAAATGATTCCAAGAGGCTCCCTGTCAAATTTCAGGTCAATCGGACATCGTTTGATCGTACAACAAATCAACACCCATGCACGACAAAGTCTTCGGCTTTTCCGAAAAACTAGAACATTTGCCCTCTATTTTACAGGGCTTCTCATAAGAAATGATACAAAAATACCAAGAAAAATATGCCAAGTGGTAGAAAGACCGAAAAAAATAAAAAAAAGGCCAAAAAATGGGACCAAGTGGGCCCATGGTTGCCAGTGACCACGGAAATTCGGTGACCCGAATTTTAGCCGAAAATTCATTTTTTTGGGTCTTTTTTGTGTTTCGAGCTATTTGACATCTGTGATTTTTCAAAAATCTGATTTTCGGGACACAAAATCCTTAGATCTTTGACAACATCACAGATTCGCCGTCGAAATCATCCGTTTGTCATCGGACACTTCGAAATCGCCAACCGGCCAACAAAAAAATACACGCCTTCGTCCCAACCGATCAAGAAATCAATAGGACGGATGGTATCGGCCTGCTAGTAAGATTCAATGTTTGAAATTGTATGATCATCCGATGACAATTGGCATGAGAAACCCCCGGGCGATCAAGGCTCCTTACATCGCAGGTAGAATTCCAAAAGACGTGGCATGGCCCGCGACCTTTAAAGCATTTCGGCAGCCACTTAATGCAGTTAATTACCCATTATCATGAATGGCCCAATCAGATTCCGAGAAGGAGGAATTACAAATCAAAACATTTATGGTATTAAAACCATATAACTCCTCCCATCATGATGTTTAAATGTAAATAAAGTCTCATTATTCTCCAACAGACAATCAAAACTCAAGAAAAAGGAGTTACAAAAACGTAAATTAAAATGCGTAACTCCTCCAATCATGGAGCATTAATGTATTTAAAGACCATAAATTGCCCCCATGCCACCAAAAGCATATAAAAGGAGGTCATTTTCCACCATTCCAGGGCATGATGATGTGCAAATCCCACAAAAGATTATACATCATTGCTACGACGCTCTAACAACGATCTCTCCTCCATTGAAGAAGCTCTGCAGCCACCACCACTACAAGGTGACCCCCCCCCCAAGGCCCTCTCCTTCTATCTCCAAATGTTTAGATGCGGCTTTGCAGTCCGTCTACTTAGAATTTTTTATATATAGGACATCTTCTTGATCTTTATTCTCTAAGAATCTGAGGTTCAAGCGAGGCAAGAGAATCAAAAGCATCCTCTGTTATCATCTGAAGGATGACGATGAAGTTCAAACATGACTTGCGACCGTCAATCTGAACGAGTCCCCGCAATCTCTTGTGGAGTCAAATTCCATTTTCTTTATTCTCATTGTATTTGAGTTTTTAAAAGAGGCACAAAAAACACAAGTCTTATATGTTCTTTTGATGAGAATTGTAAATCGCTTTTCACGGCAAACAAAAAATCACCTTTCACACCAAACAAATGAAATTCTCCTTTTACGCCGTCCAAATCTAAATTATGTCTTTTTTCTTAACACATGTGCAATGAAAGCTAGAAAAAAGTTTATTTTCTCATCTACTTGAAAATGTGGATCTAAGGACCAACGCTTGTTATTTCTAAGTAGAATAGAAAATTTGGCATACCCATATACAAAAGAAAATTGATGTTGTTTGCTCGTCTCCAGTCATGAAAGGGTTAGACCCCACAGATTCGCTGACCCCTGTAGTTCCACAAACATAACGAACCATCATGGTTGACACCGAACACTGTAGAATCCCAACTTGGGAGCTGCCTGCTAGACAGTCTGCGATCTCAGTGTCCTCGATCAATCGAGAGATCTTTCACGGTCGACCAAGAACACCGTATTCTGTAATTTAGACCCAATAGACAGAACCCTGTAATTAACGGTCGACCGTGGACATTGCAGACAATAACTTTCATAACCTGTTTCTTTTAGGATTTGATCTCAATTGGGCCCCATTGACCTTCCATTTGGACTCTGATTGTTGGACTATACATGAGTCAATGGTTGAGCTTAACCTTAACCCATGTAGCCACCTAAAGTAGGGTCTATGGTTGTAAAATGGAACTGAATCAGTGCTTAGGAGTGGTCTTGGATGCCCTTCACCTTTAGAGCACAAAGCACTTGGATGCCCTTCACCTTTAGAGCACAAAGCACCTTATGATTATGCATCTGAATACCTTTTGACCACTACTTTGGTGAAGTGAGATCCTACACTTGAATGAGTGGCATTGACTTAGGTTGGACCAGTTGTTTATTTCTCACTTTCAGAAAAACCTAGCTCCTAAATTAGAGGAACTATATCGAAGGCTTGAATCTGTAGAGCCATTTGGCAGACTATCTACTAAAGATGCTTTGCAGTTAAATAGTCCAATTCCAGAAGAAGAGATTGAAGAGGCGATCAAACATGAGAATCCACATAAAGCCCCAGGACCAAGTGTCTCCAATGCAAATTTTTATACGCTCAGATATCTGTGATGCTATCCAAGGTTTTTTCCAACGAAGTATTAGGGGTGTACCAATTCGATTAACCATTTGTTTTGGAAAAATCGTTAACCAAACCATATTTCACGGTCTTCAGTTTTTAAAAATCATAATCGTAACCGTAGCCTAAAAAGATAGAACCGTGGTTAACCAATTTATTAGACGGTTCGGTTATGGTTAATTTCAATACGGGCTAAAAAAGAAAAAAAATATATATTCCAATATAAAAGCAATATCTATATATATCAAAGAAAACATAAACAAAAAATATTGAAATACAAATAAAAAAAGTTTCATAGAGAAAGCAAGATTAGGAAAGGGGGCTTAACTTAAGTCATTTTATTTCATTTAGGCCCTTTAGGTTTTTTTATTAGTGTAACGGTTCGGTTAACCGTGTGTTATTGGAAAACGGTTAACCGAACAATATTTTATGGTTTGGTTTGGTTAATAACCGTGAGTCGAGACTGAAAACCATAACCGAACCGTAAAGCATAGTTTTCCAATTTTAATAACCGTAAATGAATCATGAAATACGATTATTAATCTTTGGTTTGGTTCGGTTTGGTCGGTTAGATGATTTTTCGATTTTTTTACGCCCTTACCAAGTATGATGCTAAATCAACTGAGAGCGACCTTTATTATATTATTGCCAAAAGGGGACAATATTGCTATATCTCCTGATAAATATAGACCGATTTCCCTTACTAATGAACTGTACAAGATTATCACCCGGATCTTAGTTACAAGACTAAAGCCTTTGATGGGAAAGTTAATTGGGCCAATGCAATCAGCATTCATCCCTAGGAGAGCTATATCAAATAACATCTTACTTGCCCAAGATCTCCTTTGCAATTTCCATCCGAAATCTGGAGGCTCAAGAATGTATAAAGCCTAATCTTGTTAAAGCCTTCAATAGTAGTCGATGAGAGTTCTTGAATGCTACACTTCATGCGATGAATTTCTAGGAACATATGACTTCTTTAATTACAATGTGTGTATTCGTGCCTCACTTCTTTATTCTTTTAAATGGCGAAGCAGTTAGATACTTTCAAAGTACCCGTGGTCTAAGACGGCGATGTCCTCTCTCCCTTTATCTATTTACTATTGTTATGGAATTTCTTTATCCTTTGATGAACAAGTATGCAGCGTCTATGATGATTCCTACCCCATATACTAGGAATGACACTTTTATCTCACATATCATGTTTGCAGATGATTTGATTATTTTAGTAAGAGTAATCCAATAGCTGCTGTAAATCATAGAGCATTTCTATACCACTTTTCAAAATATTTTGGCTTGAAAGTAAATTGGTCTAAGAGTTCTACTTTTTTCTCTAATTGCCCGCAAAGATGACAAAAAGGCTATTATGTCCATGCTTGATGTGACTAAAGGTCATTTACCTGTTAGATATTTGGGAAATCCCCTATCCTCAGTCAAGTTATCCTTTCAAGAATGTTATCTGAAAGTCCAAGATTTGAACCCTAGAGCGGGGGTGGGGGGAGATAAATAGGGTGAGCTCAAAAACCTAATTTTCTAATGCCAATTATGCTTTGGAAATAAATTAGCTTGACTACAAGAAATGTTTCTAAGTCATTCAAGAACAAGTAAAGAAACTATGTAATCATCTAACATTGGCATTAATAAAGAAACATTAAGCATATGAGCAGCATCCACATATTAAAAGATAAACCACCATAACAAACAAATTTACAGTGGTTCGGCCAATCACGCCTACTGTGAGGTCCCACCCTTGGTGGGCCCTCTAAGGGCTATTTTATAGACTAATTATCCCTAATTTATGTTAATTATTGATTAATTATGTTAATCTCTGCTAATCTTTGCTAATCTTCGCTAATTATTGCTAATTATGGCTAATCATTGTTTATTACTGTTTTACTTGGGCTAATTAGGGGCTAATTAGATTGACTAGTTAGATTTCCTAAGTTAGTTAGATTAACTTAGTGGGTTAGTGTTTTTAATTAAATAGGGTGTTGTGTTAATCCTAGGCTTGGTTAGTAGAGTCTAATTAATTAAGCTAATTAGGTTGGGTTAGTACAAGGTGCCCTCTTCTAGAAGTTTCTTCCCAAAAGACCAAGTTAACCTCAAACCCTAACCCTAATTCCACTAAACCCTAGGGCTAAACAAGTCATTAGTCACCCCACTAAACCTATAAAAAGTCTCTTAACTATTGCCAACCCAAAACCCTAAACCTAATCTCAGCCCCCATCCCAAGATAACCTCCAGCCCCCATCCCAAGAAAACCACCAGCAACTACTTCACTTCTCCATTTCCTCTCATACGGTTGAGCTACTGCCACTAATCACTCCTACAGCCATCATCTTCTCCCTTTCCTCATTTCATTTCACTGTTGCTGAGACTCTGCCGGACTGGATTTGTTGCTGAGATTCATCTCTGGGAACTACTCTGCTGCATCTCTCCTTCTTCATCATCTCTGCTGGGACTCCTCCTCTGTAACAGCTACTACCCATCTTCTTCCCTCCATATTTCACCACCTGAGCTACTGAGTTTCTACTAGAGGATTTCTACTTGGAGCTGCAGCCACTGTCCTTCATTTCTCCCTTCATTTTTCTTACTGGATTTGTGCTGGGATTGGTGTGGAGTTGCTGCTACACTTCTGCAGCTGCTGTGACACCATCTTCATCTTCTTCCCTTCATTCCCTCATCTGTTACTCTGCTGGAATTTCCAGTGGCAGCTGCTACACCATCTCCATCTTCTCTGTTGTGTTGGAGAAATTGCTGGAAATCCACCTGGGCTGCTGTGTCTGCTGGAACCCTATCTTGGAACTCCTCCTCTGAATCAGCCACTACCCCACCTTCCTCTCTTCATTTCTCTGCAACTGTTACTCTACTGGACTGTTGCTGTTACTGTAATTCCAGTTTGAAGCTACTGCTGGAATCTGTCTAAGAGCTGCAGCTAGTCTGTTGTGCCCTCTTCATCTTCTTCCTTTTCATTTCCCTCTTCTTTCTACTGCTGGTGCTGTGCTGGGAGCTGCTGTTATTGTATTGGAGATATTGTTAGGAGCTGCTACTGCTACAGCAGCTGGGATTTCTTCTTCTCCACTTCCCCTGTTCAGCTGGGTTCTGGATCTTCCTTCTAGTTCTCTTTCTCTCTACAAATCTCTCTCAATCTTCCTAAAAGGCAAGTGCATCATACTCATAACTTAGGATGTGTATTTTAGTTCATGATTCAGTAGTTTTCCATTTCATTTGATGTTCTGTTATGGTTTAGTTTCTACCTGAGCTTGTTTGTGTATTTTGGTTGAAAGGTCACTGATGGATGGGGGTTTTCACCCCCCATTTGGAAGATCAGTGGGCCATAAGGTGATGGATGGATGGGTTTTGTGTTATTAATTGATTAGAAGTGTTTGGGTGGAGTTTGGAAGAGATTGGAGGTGGTTTGGGCGAAAAAAGAGCTGAAACGGAAAAGTTGCAGAAATGCAACTGGGACTGAAATCCCAGTGTTCTCGGTCGACCGAGACCCCTCTCGGTCGACCGGCAACACTGCAGTTTGAAAAAAATGAAGCCTCAGTGTTCTAGGTCGACCGAGACCCCTCTCGGTCGACCGGGAACACTGAAAATTGGAAAAACAGAGCTCTCAGTTAGCTCTGTTCTGCAGGGAGAGTTTCTGTTGTCTGGGTCGACTGGGACCCATCCTGGTCGACCGAGACAACTAGGTTTTGATGGAAAATTGGCCATCAGCCATATTCTTGTAGAAAACCCATTTTAATCAGTTTGGTTGACCCGGCTTAGCCCAGGTTGACCCGTTTACATGGTTTTCACTAGAAATGACTGAAAGTTGGTTTTTCACCCGAAACTCAGACTGTTTGCGCCCAAATCAACCTGAAACTTAGAATTAGCATTTAGAAAGTGTTTAAAGCTGGATCATCAATCTTTCTAAGGTTTTCAGAGTATGCGGTCAATCACCTAGGCCTGGTTGTTTGACCGGACACGCTGTAAGCCTTTAGAAACGATATAAGTTGTTCAGGAAGCCTGATTCAGATTAGTTAGTGCACTCGGTTGATCTTCCCGGCCAGGAAATCAAGAAGCCTGATTCAGATTAGTTAGTGCACTCGGTTGATCTTCCCGGCCAGGAAATCAACCGAGCTCACAACACATCAGGTTCACCTGGAAAACCCTGATTGTTCCAGTTTTCAACACTTATGAGATATGATCAGTTGTGGGGCCCATTGACCATCCAAATGAGCATTTGTCAGTGTCCTAAGCCCGAGTCAACGGTGTGGCTCAACCTTGACTCGCGGGGACCACTGTTTAGAGTTTTGGTTGATTATCTAAGATGATTCGAACCCTAAAAGTTGTCAACAATGCCTTTAACCAACTAAGCACCAAATACATTATTTTACGGCATTAATGACATCGTTTAGAGATCGAATTACCGGAGATAGACCCGAACCTAAAGTGGCCCATTTACCTAGGATTGGACCGTTGCTTTTCCCCGTTGATTCCCTGATTGAAGTTTATACTTCAATGTTATTTTACTCTGTCATTCTTAGATCTTAGAATAGCTGTTTACTATTAATTAAACATAATTGGAAGACTTGAACCTAGGGTATCTAGAGGTGACCCGATGATGTGTTTTCGGAGATCATTGACCCGTGTCTGTGTCTAGGCGGGCCCTTATTGGGCCTAAGTGTGGAGATGTGAACCCTTTAGCTTGAAGAGGTAGTTTCTATTGGACTGTTAAGTTATATGGTTTATAATGGAACTGTTTATCAGTAGTAGATGGATTGTTGCCTCGTTTGGACGGTTATAGACCAGGCCATGTACTGATGGGCCTTGGTATGGATCCAACGAGTGGGCCTGGACCTTGAATGAGATCCAGAGACTGTATTGAGATGTGTAGACCTCTTAGAGATATTGTTAGGACCTTGTTCACGCAAGGCAAAGCCTAGACAGACACAGACCTTAGAGTTATTCTTGAGTCGGCATGAACATTCACTCGGTTGATTTAAGCTCAGCCTGTGGACTGATCATCCCCGGTAGGAGCTAGTTGAGTGTTGTGGAGCTATCATGATGAGCTGTGTGGTTAAGACGGCAAGGTGTCATACCGTGCCGATCTGGAGTGATGAGATGATGAGTTGATGAGTGAGAGTCGGGATTAGTTATTCCCTGGTGAGATTCCCCACCGCGACTGGTTCAGTATGGGAGGGCCGCGGCATAATATCCCGCGGTATTCCAGCTCGTGTGAATGTGCCATCTTGTTTATAGTAGTTTAGATGTTTCTATTTATACTGATTCCTTATGATTTAAATGCACAACTGCCTAGTTCATTTCCTTTGTTACTCATTTAATTTATGCACCTGTCTTTACTTCCTTCGATATATATGTGCTATGTTAGTAGTATGCTGTATCTTGCCAGATCGTTTAGATCTGACCCATTCTATGGTGCTTAGGCCTTGACCCAGAGATTCCCGACGACGCATTAGCCCTAGTGGAGGCACCCGTGGCAGGAGAGTACGCTTGGGGCCCGGCCGACACGGACGTCGAGCCGGAGGGCGAGGAGTTCATTCCAGGGTTTTGAGGGACATTGTTATTTTGGGTTTTTGAGAGATATTCTGTAGTGAGAAGGGTAGAATGAAAATGTATAACCTTGATTAACATTGAATCATTTTAATAGACTATGTTTTGCTCACACTTAAATTTATATCTCGATACTATTGCTTCCGCATTGTTTAAATCGTTATGCTTCCGCAATTTAAATATTATAACTCTATTGGTCAAAAAGTTTTAAATTGGACCTCACTGCGGCCGACGATCTTGGAAGTTCTCGGATTTTCCGGGAAGTAGCGCGCCAATTTCGGGTAATTGAACGAGTATATCGGTATCCGGAATTGGGGCATTACACCTACATCCACTCCCAGTTTTCCTACCATATTTTCCACTATTTCAACTTGAGGTTTAGGCTCTCCTCTAACCTTACAACCACATATGCTTTTCAAAGGCTTAGCATTAACCTTTACAACCACTTATGTTTTTCTAAGGCTTAGCAATAACCTTTACAGCAAGATGTTTTTACCTCAATTGTTTATATCTAAGTATGCACAAGATGAGATGCAATTAAGTACATATTGATGCCTTTTAATATAGGCTGATAATAAAAGTGAAAACCAATCTAAGCCATGTGCATGATAAATGCAAAGATCTATAAAAGATGCAAATGCTTGAAACCTTTTATCTCTTTTTGAAATTGAATGCTCATAAATGATACAAAGGTAAAAACCATAAATGAGAGATAGAGTGATTAAATGATGCACACATGTTTTGAAATGATGAACAAACTAGTTTTAGAAAATGTAACTTAAATCTATCAAGTTTGTTCAAAACATTAAATTAATAACATGTGTAGAACTATTCAAACGTTGAAGTCAAATTGATAATCATGTTTAAAATCAAAGCATGTTAAACAACCAACATTTGAACACTAAATCATGCCATTTAATGAAAACTAAGTTTTAAAGACAAGCATGAATTAATTTGAGATAGAGGGAGCAAACCCATTTGAAGAATCAAAGGTTGAAATCATTGATTTGCCCTCCTAGCCTCTCTCTAGCCTAGCATGGATGCCCCACCTTCCTTGGCCCTCACAAATCTCAAAAAGTGTTGGCACAAATCCCATGGAATGGCTTAATTTGCATAAAGATCAAGTCATGAAGATTCAAATATTAAAAAGTATGAGTGCCTGAGAGATCAAGCTATTTAAAATGAATGCATCCAATCGAATTGCAACAAAGAAAAATCCTAACACTATCCCTTTGTGGAAAGAGTTATATAAAGATTAACAGGTTAGAAATAAAAAATCTTGTCATATGCAGGAAGAGTGGAGCTATTCAAATCTACATTATCCATGATTCATATTTACTGGGCTTCCGTCTATTGGATTTGGCTCAAAAGGTCCAATGGGCCTAATGAGTGGTTTACTTGGGGCCCAACTCATTAGGGCAAGTTCTTTATAAATACTCTCTAGGGTTATTCTCTGTAAAAAAAAAAAAAAAGAAAAAAAACAGAGAGAGAAAGCAAGCAAGGAAAGTAATTAGGGCAAAACATGCATGGTCAATCAACCACAAGCACATAAAAGATATACGTGGTCGGGCAATTGCCTATATCCATGGGGCTATTTGGATTTCATTATGCAGGAAATTGCGAAACTCGTTACAAGGATTCCAAACCTCTAACACTTAGCCTACTCTCTCCCTATAGGTCTAATCTTTCTTTCACATCTGCCCCCTTCCGTGATTGGCAACCACGGGAGAGAGATCTCTCACCTCTCTCACTCCCTCTTAGAGTCTTGGGTTACCAATTACATCAATATATAATCTCCATTTTCTTGGCCTCTAAGAAAGCCCCGGTACAATGACCAAAATACCCATGACCTTGAGCCTGGTCATTGGCTAACCCAATGAATCAATCTGGTTAAACCGGAATACAAGACATAAACCTAACACCGTCTACATGCTCCCAAAGTCAATTCTTTCAGGATTTGATCATCTTGTAAGGAGTTTTTCTGGAATCATTGGGATCCTGGACCGTATATGCACCCTATTGCTTGGGACACAGTCTGTCTTCCAAAAAATCTTGGAGGGCTTAGTATTCGTTCTGTAGATGGTATAAATAGAGTTGCTTTGATGAGACAAGTTTGGCTAATAACTTGTAATCAACCAACTTACTGGAATCTATGGGTTCATGCTAAATATGAGTCACAAATCTTTTTGGGACGTTGAGTCTTCTGCTTCGGCATCCTGGGGGTGGGGACGTATTTTATTTCTTCGACCTAATGCTCTTCCTTATATTAGGCACTTGATTGGTGATGGTAAATCAACAAAATTTGGTTGGATCCTTGGTTACAAGTTGGATGCATTAAAGATCTATGTTCTCCTCATATTATCTATGATCTTCGAATGGGGGGATCTACTTATGACAGCCAATTTATTTCTTCTCTAGGGTAGGTTCTTCCGCGCCTCCCTTTAGGTGACTTGATCACGCTATGAGGATCTATTCAAAATGAAATATAGCCCAAGCCTTCTTTATTTGATGAGGTTGTGTGGATTATGGAGGAGTGTGGGAATTCCTCTATAAAATCTACATATGTAGTGGTTCGTAACTTTGAAGCCAAAAGTGCTATTACTTGAGGGTTATGTGTGGTTCAAGTGGTGCATAAAGAAGCCGTCTATGTGTACCTAGATGTGATTCTTGGGCTGCCTCAAAACTAAGAGATTTCTTATCCCAAAAAATGTAATTTGTGATACTAATTGTGCTCTTTGTCCTTCTATATGGGAGGATCAAAAGCATTTGTTTCTTCATTGTCCTTTTTCTTTGCAGGTTCGGGAAGGTCTTTTTCAGATGATATTTTTGCAACCTTTTCCATGCACTTCCAGCGCGCAACTCATCGAATCAACTCTTCTTAGGGTGGAGCAGAACTCAAAAGGGATGATCACTTTATCCAAGTTCCTATTTACTGCAAACGTTTGATATAGTTGGAGGGAAAGGAACAATCACATATTCAGAAAGTCCAATAGGAAACCATATCAAATTGTGCAAGAAATCACTTCAATGGTGTACTACTAATGCATGTTTTTAGGCCTTCGCATTCCAAACAACATCAAGAGCAGATGGAATCTTTGTTACGATTCTTATGGGATATGGATAGCTATTGACAACAAATCCCTCGGAGCCGTTCAAATAGTTCAAATAAGTTGAGTCACCTCCTGTATCGGGAAAAGCTGTTGAGTCAATAAACTTCATCCTACTAGTGAGGAACAGAATTAGGAATTGGTTGAGTCTTGAGTCTTTAAATTGCATAACTTATGTAGAGAAGAAGCAGAAAAGTATTATGAATTAGAATTTTATTTGAATTAGTTGTTTTTTTTGCATCAAGTCTTATCATTCCTCCGTTTGAGAACATCGCTCATCCACAGCTGGTTGAGGAGGATATATCTAAGTGGGGCTGACGAGTATCCATTATGCTTTCCTCTCCTATCTTGATTGGAGTTGTGTGGAATGAAATTGGTGAACCCGAGTTAGGGGCTACGGTCTACAGTCATGACTTCATTTATGGTGCCTTTTGCCTTTTGGAGATGATACCTATGCATATAGTTCTTGCTGTCTTTGAATTCCAAGACCACCTCAAAAAAACAATTAAAAACCCAAGTAAATCCCTTTGGAGAGAAAGATCCAAAGTCAGGAAAATAGATCATGTGGTGGTGAAGTACCCTCAAGCTTTGATTTTAGCACCATCGAAACGCTCAATTCATTTGAGAAAAAAAATCAAAGAAATTAGCATGGGTCCTATTAATTTTACGACTACAAAATTGAAACAATTATTGGTATAATTGATGCATTTGTTTGGAGTGCCTCATGCTCATGATGTGGGCTCTTGGAGTTTGAATTGATGCTTCTTTAGCATAAGATCGGTGGATCTTACGATGTTGTACTTTAAGGGGTTTTCCCTCTTCTGTTAATAAAATATTTTCTTACCTTAAAAAAAAAGGTTTTCACATTACCATACCATATTTATAACGCCAAATTTAAACTGGATCTAAAAATGAATTTATTTTCAAAGGGAAGAGATTAAATCTCGAAAGCATTATATTAAAATCTAAAAGTATGTAGTACTTCCCTAGCGACTTGTAGTGGATCCTGAAAGTAGAACAAGATCTCAAAGCTATGAACAAACAGAGAGAGAAGAAAGGAGCGAAAACTCTAAATTCATTCAATGTTTTTCAATAATACATCAGTTGTCTCAACTCATATATATATATACAATTCAGAAAAC
The DNA here is from genome assembly GCA_038049695.1 of Cinnamomum chago. Lineage (NCBI taxonomy): Eukaryota > Viridiplantae > Streptophyta > Magnoliopsida > Laurales > Lauraceae > Cinnamomum > Cinnamomum chago. The sequence goes on from CP142459.1 coordinate 17,557,987, forward strand.
TGAATACAATTAGAAGGAATCTATTCTGTTACAACCAGTTGTCACTAAGTTGTAAATCTGGATCAAGTGATCTGATCATCATCTTTGCTATTAGCCTCCCTCAAGCACAAGGGGCGATCAGTAACTTGTAGCTTGGATCGTAAAAATTGAAACCGGCGAGGATGAAGACCTTTTGTGAATATATCTGCAACTTGGTCTTGAGTAGACACAAAGTGAACATCAAGATCTTTCTAAAGCACCAGTTCATGAATAAAATGATAATCAACTTCAACGTGTTTGGTCCGGGCATGAAACACTGGATTTGAAGCAAGAGAAATAGTTGAAACATTATCACACCAGATGACAGGTTGTTTGGATAGAAAAAAATCCCATATCCTTGAACAGAATTCGTAGCCATGAAAGCTCAGCAGCTGTGTGAGCTAAAGAGCGATACTCTGACTCTATAGAAGACCTAGCCACTGTGTGCTATTTCTTAGCACACCAAGAAACTAAAGCAGGACCAAAAAACACACAGAACCCTGTAGTAGACTGGCGATCAATGTAATCTCCTGCCCAGTCAGCGTCGGAGAAGGCCACATGACGAAGAGGACCGTCAGTAATATGAAGACCATAAGAAAGTGTGCCTTTGATGTAGCGTAAAATACGTTTGAGTGCAACAAAATCAAAGTCAGTCGGCTGTTGCATAGATTGCATGCTAAATTCACAGCAAAACTCGGATCAGGCCATGTTAATGTAAGATATTGAAATGAACCAGTGATACTTCGATAGAGAGAGGGGTCACGCATTGGAGGAGAAGGCTGTGAAGGCTGTTTTGAAGAACAGGGTGATCCCACTGGTTTGCAATCGAGCATAGCTGTTTTAGACAGTAAATCAAGTGCATATTTAGACTGAGAAAAGAACAGTCTAACAGGAGCAGGGGAAACTTCAATGCCTAGGAAATGCTGAACCCGACGTAGATATTTCATCTCAAAGAGGATGTTCGGCTGAGTAAGGAGGGAAGTAATATAAATGTTGTCACTCCCTATAATTATATGATCATCCACATAAAGAAGAACCAATGTAACAGAGCCACCGTATAGCCTGATGAACAAAGAAGGATCTGCATAAGTAGTCTGAAATCCTAAGCCAATCAGGTAATTTGAGAAGCGCTCATACCAGGCCCTGGGTGCCTGTTTCAGTCCTTACAAGGATTTGTGTAATTTACACACATGGGAGGGAAGGGATGGATCAACAATGCCCTGAGGCTGGGTCATGTAAACGTCCTCATTTAATAAGCCGTGTGTGAGAACCCGACCCCTAATTTCCTGGATTAGTGTTGTTTTATTTGTGGATTAGTTTCTTTTAGTGGGATTAGTGTTTGTTGGGTTGAGTTTGTGAGCTAAAATGATTTTTCACTAGTTTTGGGGAGTTTTGAGTGCCTTTGTGATTAGTGGGACCATTTGAGGGTTCTTTTAGTGACTTTGCGCGTGATTGAGAGATTATTCGAAATTTCCGATAATTCTTGTTTTAGCCTTGTTTGACTTAGTTTGTTAATCTCTACAACTTTTGTGTTCACTCCGTACCCATTCGAAGCTCCGAAAATCAGTTTTTCCGGCCCTGTGGGCAAAAATCGGTCTTTTCACATTGTTTCTGCACCCAAATTTCGAGATCCCAAAACCATGCCAAAATTATACTTTTTGAAAACTAGATTTTATGAGAAACATATTTCTCTTCTGCGTCAATCGCACCCAAAGCCCAAAAATCGATGTTTTAACCCTTGAAATCCCAAATTTTCCATTATTTTGACCCCTTTGACCAAAAAGTTGACTTTTTTTGTGGACCCCGGAAGTATGTCAATATTGACCTTGTTGGCAACATAACCTTATGCCGAACACTTTTCATGTTTTAAGTTTCTTGATCCGAGGTCTGGAAAGCCCTCTAATTTTCATTGCAAGTTCTACTTAGTATGGACCCCACCTCCACTTATTATATAACACCACCCTCTCTTTCTCCCTCATTTTTCCACTCTCTATTGACTGCAACTCTCTAGCTACAGTACCAGCAGCCATCCTTCTTCTTTTCTTCCATTTCTCTTGCTCTAATGGAGCCTCCAAGCCCCCAATCCGACGAGGGAACCCCGGCAACTTCTTCCCCTTCACCTCCTTTCTCGTTTGACATCATTTTCTTGGGAAACCAAGGTGGGCAACCCCTATTTCAAGCTTCTTCTTTTTTATTGATGACCCTAGAGTTAAGGACTCCTTCCCATTTTCCTTTTTTGTGCAATGGCATCCCCTTAAGTTCTATTTCTTAGTTTGGTTTGAGCCCATTCCTTGTCTTTCATTGTTTGACCCATTTTAGGGTTTGTTTTGGGGGTTTTTGTGTAGATTGTTGATCTTGAGCTTGTGAGTGTGATTAGAAGCTTGGTTTGCTAGCTTGGACCCAAGGCAAGTGGATGAATGGATTGTTTTGATTATCGACATGTTTTGTGAGAAAAGCTTGATTTCATTAATGGTTTTGATGATTTTATTACTTGTCTTTTCCTATGATTAATACTGATTTCGAAATGTGCTTATTGATGAGTTTATTTCTCTCTTGTTCATACTTGAAAATGTATGCATCGTGTTGCCAAGATTTCAAATAGTTTCACATAAATGAGTTTTCTCTACCTTGAGATTGATTGTGAGTGGGAAGAATGGAAAGGGAGAAATTTGAAATAAGGAGAATGGAAGTGTTGAATGATGCATTTGAGGAGCTTTTTAGCTCATTTGATGTCTTGAAAACAATGGTTTATAGTTTTCATTATTTCTTGTTAATAGCTCAATGGACCCTTGTGATTAGTGAGTTTCTTCTCTCTTTGGTGATTGAATGTTAAAGGATGGAGGTGTTTGGGATGGATGTTTGTGAAATTTTGATTGTGTATGGGAGGAGCTTTTAGCTCATTTTATTGTATGAAAATGAATGGGAATGAAGGGAAATGATTTAAGGGATAAAAAGGGCTCAAATATGGTTACAGAAGGGCTTCTCCGCACCTGGCGGTCAGCTGGCGGTCACCTGCCGGCTAGCTGCCTGGTGAATGGAGGCTAGCCCCTAATGACTGGAGGCTAGCCACCTGGTGAATGGAGGCTAGCCCCTGATAACTGGAGGCTAGCCCCTGGTGACTAAAGGCTAACCGCCAGATAACCGCACAGCCGCGGTCACTTTTCCAAAGAGCTTCATTTCATCCCCAAAGGCGCAGTCAGCCACAGCTAACCGCCGAACCCATCGGCGGCTAACCGCTAGCCAACCGAAATCACCCAGAAACCCTGAAATGAAGAGAAATGAAGAGGGTTTTGGTCCCAATCATTTGCGCACCCTTTTAGAGAATGATGGGGATTGTTCACCTGGAGATATGTATGAAGTCCGTTTGAGAAGAAAACCATGTCACAAAGATTCATTGAAGTTTTGATTTCATAAAAGTGTATAAGGAGCCCGAAATGTCTTCAAATTCAAAGAGTACCAAGTCTATATCGAAATCGACATATGGGATCCCTATCCACCTTGAACTAGTCTTGAATCCCGATACTTATCCTGAGATTTCAAAAGTTCTATAGTATTTCATTGTTCCCAAATTTGTACTTCATGACTTATTATTCCCGAAAGTATTGAAAGTGTATTTGTAATAATTGTTAGCCCCGAAATGTATTGCCCGACATGAAACGACAGTCGTGCCTTTGAGCACCCCCGTCCCGCCCGTTTATTTACTTGTACTTGATTTATTTACACATGAATTGATTTCTAATATTTGACCTATTAGTCGGCACCACTAAGCCTGGATAACCTTGTTAGTCTGATCCACTGACTTGGAGATTCCCCACTTGTCCCGCCAGCTGCAGTTTGGATCCCGATGCCCGGTTTATTACCGTGGTCCCGTCCCAATACCCGACTCGCTCCCGTGGTTCCTGATCCTGGTTCGCTACCGCGGTTCTCGATGCCCGGCTTGCTACCGTGGCCCCCGTCCCGTATTATTATTATATGTATATGTATATTTCATTGAATCTCCTCACCTCGTGTGACTGAGATCAACGCCCCGATATGCTCTTGTAACTTCAGTGATAGAGGACTTAGCTTCGTGTGGTTGCCATCTTGCTAGTTCCCGATTCCTTGGATACCTTACATGTTGTATATTGCTTATTTGTTTTCCAGTAAATGATTCATTTCTTTTATGAAAGTTATTATTTAAACAGGTGTTAATATTTTCCAAGGTAAATTCAATTATTGTTATATTTTTTTCCCGTTCCTTGTACATACACATGTTTTAAATGAATACTCGATTTGTTAAATACCCATGCTCTTAAATATGTATTAAATGACACTTGTTTTGCCAGATCCCTATGTTTACACATGTTTTAAATGAATACCCGATTTGTTAAATATTCATGCTTTTACATATGTTTCAAATGAACATTTGTTTTGCCAGATTTCTATGGTTACACACGCTTTAAATGAATAGACGGTTTGTCGAATACTCATGCTTTTACATATGTTTCAAATGAACATTTGTTTTGCCAGATCTCTATATTTACACATGTTTTAAATGAGCACCCGATTGTCAAATATCTATGCTTTTATAGATGATGTAAATGAACATATGTTTTGTTAAATCTCCATGTTTTACTCATGCTTTAAATGAATACAGGTTTTGCCAGAGATCCATGATTTTACACTCGTTTTAATTATATGCAGCCCTTGATCAAATAATATAAATTATCACATGTTTTATTTTTCAGCACATTTATTATCTTTTCATCCACCTACCAGACCGTCGTGTCTGACCCACTACTTTTGGTACTCAGGTCCAGACTTCTTCGTCCTAAGATGAGTGCTTTTGTTGGCTATGGAGCCATGATTTGCAGGTTGTCTTGTCGGCTATGTCATGTAGACATTGAGCTTGACATTGGAGTTGCGTCACTTGTGGGTAGTGGTTATTAACTTGTTATTATATGGCTTTTATTAGCCTTTTCTTGGGATTCTTAATTAAGATACATTGATAATTGTAACTTGAACATGTATGAGAATGTAATATCCTGTACTGTCAGCTCTATATTTGGTTGTAATGGTTTACTCCAGTCTGATATGGTCATTGATATAATAGATATATGCTAGAGGTTGAGTACGGCGTGGAATCCGATGGCCACGGACTCCGGGTCGCAACGCCACGAAAGCTTCCGCAAAAATATTCAGAGTGTATTGGAATGTGTTGTCTTCACACACGCGGATCTTGGGATAAAGAAAAAAAATATAATTATCCTTAATCCCATTCGCGCCCCCGAGGTTTTGGTTTCGGGGCGTGACAGACTGGTATCAGAGCGGGAAGGTTTCTAGGAAATAAAACACTCTAGGAACCTTAAGACGTGTGGTGAGGACTCGTTTTCTTTTGTCTAGTTATTGTTTCTGTGAGTTCGACTTTGTTTTCTTCTAGTGAGGGAGACTATCTTTCTCTCCTTTTCTTGTCCTTGTTATTAGAGAATTTGGGGGACCAAATTCTTTTCTAGTGGGGGGGAATTTAATGTCTCCGCACCCACATTTAGTACCTTTTTCTTGTTTTCGTGCCAGGGAATCGAAGTTTTGTGAACTTAGCACGTGTTTCTCGAAGGACATTGGCAGAATTTTCAGCTTTTCGATGTCACAAATAGAACTAGAGAAGGAATTTGCGACCAATTGTTCGTCAGTAAGGAATGTGAGCAACATATCGAGACCCAATTACAGTTGATCGTGTACCGTCAGAGGATTCGTCAGGCAAGTAAGTGTGGATTTTTGGATAAACTTGGATTATTTTCCTAAGTCAGAAGACTCCATTAGCCGATTAAGAGGTGGACTTTATGAGATTTGAGGTGATTTTCAGTGGTACAGCTCCAAGAAGACGTGAAAAGTTAGAAATTTCGTAGATATTGATGAACTTTTGTCGGATAAGTGTTAGATGATTTTCAATGATTACAGAATGATGGTGAAGTCGACTCAGCAGGATGTATTAGTGGATGGTTAAAAGTATAGGAAACTAGTTTTCAGCAGCAGTGTAGAGAGAGTTGTATGTGGAATTGATTGTTACCTGATCATATGATATAGGAGATTTAGTGGACTTCACCGACTTGTAGAACATCAGTTTTGGCAGAGTACAGATACGAGTAGGAGAATCATCACCTATGGACAATGACAGTTGAAAGATTCAGAGAAGAATGAATTTGACAAAAGCACACCTCACGAAGTTTGGACATGTGGAGTAGCATGACAGTTAAAGTGTTAGCAAATCTAATCAGAGCTGGAAACCTACAGAGTTGTGAACCGTGTGTTTTCAATGAACAGATAGAGATGAGTGAAGTGTTCAGAGGACCGTTCAAATATTTGATTGAATCAACTTGCCATATGAAGAAGTGACAGATTTTCAAGTCATTCACCTCGAAGATCATGCATTGGGAGGAGACTTAATTTCGATAACTTTGACAGAGATGACAGAAGAGTACCGAGGACTGGACGGCATTGCCTAAAGTAAGAGACATCTGGTAATACTCAGCGTCACCAATTTTCTGAAGCCAAGGACAGATAGAAGGACAAGGCAATATTTTAAGAGTTAGAGATTTCTGGAATTTGATGAGTTTTGTCAGAAAGCCATTCGGGAATTTTCAACAAGGTGCAGCCATGTGGTGAAGTAGACCCAGCAAGATACGAGGCATTAGAAGTTAGAATTCAGCAGCCGACTACAGAAAGGATCTATACTTGAATGTCCGTCAACTGTTGATAGTTGACTGAAGAATTCTATAACGAGGATGACCCAGCGAGTTCAAGTGCTTCCGAGAGGACCAATTTGGAGTAGTCGTTTGAGGTTTTATTTTCGAAGTGTGGTATTAATCTCCCCACTTGTTTTTGGGGTTGTTTAGTTCATTTGGAGGACCAAATGTTCTAAGGGGGGGGGGGGGGGAGGATGTGAGAACCCGACCCCTAATTTCCTCGATTAGTGTTGTTTTATTTGTGGATTAGTTTCTTTTAGTGGGATTAGTGTTTGTTGGGTTGAATTTGTGAGCTAGAATGGTTTTTCACTAGTTTTGGAGAGTTTTGAGTGCCTTTCTGATTAGTGGGACCCTTTGGGGGCTCTTTTAGTGACTTTGCGCGTGATTGGGAGATTATTCGAAATTTCTGATAATTCTTGTTTTAGCGTCGTTTGACTTAGTTTGTTAATCTCTACAACTTTCGTGTTCACTCAAGAGCAAGATCACAAAAATGCCAGAAATCAGCAAAGAACACCAGATCAGGCTATCAATCGAAGGAAAGAACTCTAAATCTGGAGAAGATATGAATGACAGATAATCAAATCTGCAAAGTGAAGAAGAAACCTCTCTGTTTCTTGAAAACCGATCTTGCTCCTCGAAAACACTTGAAGAACCCTCAGATCTTTCGTTCAATCTTGAAAGGGAGACAGATCTTGAAAAGAAGACAGATCTTTGAAGAAATCTTCGTTTCAATCCAATTGAACGATTAGACAACTGAAGATGACAGTCGTTCTTGAAGAAGACGACTTGTTGCAGAGATATCTTGTTGAAGAAGACAACACCAACTGAACACAGTCTTGTAAAAGAAGCCTCGCAGAGATATCTTGCAGGAGAAGATTCCAAAAGAAGAGCAGGATCAACTGACATTAGTCCTTCAGCTCTGATACCATGAAAGTAGAACAAGATTTCAAAGTTATGAACAAACAGAGAAAGAGAAGAAAGGAGCCCAAACTCTCAATTCATTCAATGTTTTTCAATAATACATCAGTTATCTCAACTCACACACACACACACACACACATATATATATATATATAATTCAGAAAACTGAATACAGTTAGAAGGAATCTATTCTGTTACAGCCAGCTGTCATTGAGTTGTAAATCTAGACCGAGTGATCTGATCATCATCTTTGCTATTAGATCCTACCCGCATATGGTTTAAGTCTAATATCTGTAGCATGAGAACAAGGGTGGAGAAGGGACAGCCTATATTTATTAGGATGTGGCTTTTAATGCATCTAGTGGTGACTGTGATTTTGGTTTTGCTATTCTTTCTCTTTTCTTGAGCCACATCAGCAATTGGGCCTCATTTATTACTTCAGAAATAGATGGGCCATGGCCAATGATTATTCCGTGCAGGAGGCGGTAGCCAATGACTATTACCCTGTCTAGAAGTGGTATTTCCAACTTTCTTTATTTCTTACTTTCTTTTACATTCCTTTCCCATACTATGGTGATTTTTGTTGATTTAGTTTTATGCATTAGCAAAATAGAATCCAATCTATGCCGCTGAAATTGTGGGTCCCATTAGAAATGGAGTAAAATTTCGACTTGTAGGTTGGATGGTGAGGATCCAAAGTAGGAAGGCCTTTCAGATAGGTTTCAAAAACTTTTGATCCACTTAATGCAGGGATCAACCATCTAGAAGGCAACAAAAACTCAATCTAGGATGCAATCCCTCAAACTCATAAATCATGTACAGCAATATAACCTATCTAGAAGATAGAAAACAACACATTAACATGCAACTACAAAATCTACAACATACAAGGATGTAGATTATACGTTTGGAGCTTAATAGTGCTCTAGTGGAGAAGTTGATCTCTTTCTTTGATGATGAACACCTTCACTAATCAAATCAGAATCTCCAACACCTTTTGATCTTCCACGCTATGACCCGTATCAGATTCTCTTTTCTCAAGAAGATGGTGGAATCTCCAAGAGAATCCCTAAAGGAAACTAGAAGATAAACTAGAAGAGGGAGAGGAAGAAGAGTGTGCAACACTTGCACAGTTTTAGAGCCTTGGGCTTGAATTCCAATTGGTGGAATTATGTTGGACGTCCAAGGCACTCATCCTCTATTTATAGCTCTTAAGCAACCTCCTTTTACTAATTGAAATAGAAGTCTTACTTCCATAATAATTAGTAACATACTAAATCATAATTAGAAGTCTCACTTCAAATATGATTAGTAACTTTCTCTTTTTCTAATTAAAATAGAAGTCTCACTTCCATTAAAAATTAGTAGCTTACTATTACCACTATTAGAAGTCTCACTTCAAATAGAAATACTAACTTTCTATTTCTTTTTAGAATTCTACTATAATTAGTATCTTTCTAATATCTTGGGCTAGCGTGGGGACCACTAGGGATTTCATAGAAAGCTGGCTCCAACTGGGACACGCGACCTCACATCTCATGTGCAATTCGGGCCCACAGTTAATTGCAAATAACTTTACTATGTAAATGCAATTGAACTCCAGTCTTAAGAATATATTACAATAAAGATCCTAAACTTCTCAATTACCACAAGTAGGCCCCTCCATCTATATCCATGGATCAATTGAACATGTCCACCATATTAGATCCATATCTTATTATCCTTGAGCCCCAATTAATTATAATGATCATTTGGTACGGATCCAATTAACTCTTAATTGGAATGGGTGCGCACTTACCAATGATAAATTCATTAATTGGCACAAGGGGATATTAAAGATAGATTCTTTCTTGACCATTGAATGTTCCCATAGCTTTGCTACCACGTACCCAAATCACCGAGGTGTTTATCTACAATTGGCCTCACTCATTGGTGACTCAAAGCAAATGAATAGATAGAAACTTGAGTTCATTAATGTCTCAAGATTATGAGCCTATTGCTAGGGAATTATGAGAGCAGACCTTAAAGTAAAGACAGTGTATATAAGGTGCTTCTCATGGTTCTTCAATACATTCAATGTACCAGCACTATGATCCAGAATCTTACATTCTGATGATCGAGATAGATCACACTATCTCATAGTGATCAAAGTGATGCAACCTTGTCAGATGAGATGCCCGGTCTCATCACTGGTTGTGAAGATATTTTTAAGTACAAGATTTGTGATACATGTCTCTCGTATGTGGATCTTTTCCATATACATATATCATATCTAATATTCTAATGGGACCCGGTTCATCTCATGAACTATTATGTCATATGTATTGATCATGTGCATTAATGTCATATGTATTGGTCATGTGCATTAAGTAATAAATCACCATTCATCTCATGAAAGGAAAGCATGATTATATTGATAAATAGAGAAATTAATCAATTTATTACATCAATTGATGGATTGAGACCATACATTCTAATAGGTGAGGATCCCAATCAGTGTAGCGAATCCACGCCATACATGCATTGCACGCACTACTAGAAAAAAGGGTTTTTATATCGGCTAAAAACCGATATAAAAGACCTATTATATCGGTTTTTCAGTAAACTTCAAACCGATATAAGTACCCCCGATATAATAGATAACTATAACCGATATAATATGTGTATTATTTCATATCGGTTTTTGGACAACTGATGTCTTTTAAACCTGAAATTATAACACATATTACTGTAAAACCGATATAAAAAAAGTGAAACCGATATAAAAAATATTTATAATATCGGTTTTTTGGGATTGTATTATATCGTTTGTTCTGTAACCGATTTAATATTATATATGTATTTTTTTTTATAAATAGTCATTCTAGAAAGGGTTAGGTGACCGGCGGCTAGCCGCCCTTTGCAAGGGGGCTAGCCGCCAGACCCACAGTCAGCTTTCCAGTAAGCATTTTTTTTTCAGGATAATTTTCTGTGCTTCCTGCGGCTAACGGCCAGTGCACCTGCGGCTAGCCCCCAACTTTTCCTGCGGCTAGCCGTGAGCCATCTTGATTTGAATGGCAGAATTTGTCTCCAGTAGAAAATTCATAACTTCCTCTTCTGAACTCGAAACAACTTGATTCTTGATCCAAATGAAATATTTATCATAGTGCTACAACTTTCATGTTTTGAGCTTCAACCCAGATTGAATGAAAAGTAGTGTAAAATCACCTTAAAGCTGACTGGTCACAGAAAAACAGCAACCTGAGTGAAGCAGAGTTGTCTCCAGTAGAAAATTCATAACTTCCTCTTGTGAACTCTAAACAACATGATTCTTGATCTAAATGAAAGATTTATCAGAGGATTACAACTTTCATGTTTTAAGATTTAACCCAGATTGAATGGAAAGTAGTGTAAAATCACCTTGAAGCTGACTGGTCACAGAAAAACAGCAACCTGAGTGAAGCAGAATTGTCTCCAGTAGAAAATTCATAACTTCCTTTTCTGAACTCTAAACAACATGATTCTTGATCCAAATGAAATATTTATCAGAGGGCTACAACTTTTATGTTTTGAGATTTAACCCAGATTGAATGGAAAGTAGTGTAAAATCACCTTGAAGCTGACTGGTCACAGAAAAACAGAAACCTGAGTGAAGCAGAGTTGTCTCCAGTAGAAAATTCATAACTTCCTCTTCTGAACTCGAAACAACATGATTCTTGATCCAAATGAAAGACTTATCAGAGGGCTACAACTTTCATGTTTTGAGATTTAACCCAGATTGAATGGAAAGTAGTGTAAAATCACCTTCAACTTCTGGAGGCTAGCCTTCAACTTCTGGAGGCTAGCCTCCAACTTCTGGCGGCTAGCCTTCAACTTGGAGGCGGCTAGCCGAAACAGCAGGGAAAAAACAGCATTGTGAAGAAACGAAGCAGGGAAAAAAAACAGCAGAAACACAGCAGGGAAAGAAAAACAGCAGGGGAAAAAAATACAGAACAGTAGTAAGAAAAACAGCAGCAGAGATCGTGAGAAAACAGAAAAAAAAAAGAACAGAGAGAGAGAGAGAGAACAGAAAACAGTAGCAGCAGAAGAAAAGGGAAAGAAAGAAACGAAACAAAAAGAAAGGAAAGAACGTGATGTACCTGGCACCTGCACAGCGCCGGAAGAGCAGCTTCTTCCTCTTCGTCGTCGTTGTCTTCTTCTTCTCAGGAGAACGAGAGTGAGCGAGAGAGACAGGGAGAGCAGAGAGAGAGTAGAGAAAGCGAGAGTGAGAGAAGAGCAGAGAGAGCGAGAGTGTGAGGAAAGGGGTTTTTAGAGGGAGAGAAGCGCTGGGAAGAGAGGCGAGAGTGAGGAGAGAAGAGAGCGAGAGTGAGAGGAAAGAAGGAATGATGGAGAAAGAAAGAGAAGGGAGGGAAGGAAAAAAAAAAGGGAAAGAAGGAGGGAAGGAAAAAAAAAAGAGGGAAAGAAGGAGTGAGCCCGCGCGGGGGATTAAGGGATTTGAGGTATATAATATCGGTTTCATAATAACCGATATAAAATATTATATATAACTGGCGGTTAGCCGCAGGTGCACTGGCGGTTAGCCGCATGTGCACTTGCGGTTAGCCGCATGTGCACAGGCAGTTAGCCGCAGGACGTCCTGAAAAGGGAGGGAAGAAGGAAAAATAAAAAGGAGGGAATGAACCGATATAAAATATGTATATATAATATCGGTTCCATAATCACCGATATAAAATATGTGTATACAACTGATATAAAATATATGTATACAACCGATATAAAATATTTGTCTATAATATCGGTTTTATAATAACCGATATAAAATATTGAAATTAATATAACATATTTTCCTAACCGATATTATATATAGAGATTATTATGTCGGTTCCAGTGTAACCGATATAAAAAAAAATTGACCGATATAAAAAAATATTAACCGATATAAAATACCTTGACTGAAGATATTATATCGGTTATATGAAAAACCGATATAGGGCAGTTTTTGCAACCGATATAAAAGCCCTTTTTTCTAGTAGTGACGGTGTGCCCATTGGTGCCATTTTAATCATTTTCATATTCGATCTGCACAGTTGAGTCTCCATTGATTTACAACATGTTCCATATATGATGATAAATAGATCTATGAAATATTTATCTGTTACTTGTTGATTAGGGATTTTAGGTAAAGTTAAACTTTGGAATAATCTTGTAAATATAATAGGTTGTTATTTGGTATTAGCCTTTATAAATTGAGAGCCTGTCCTCCCGGTTGGTATTAGATCATCATTTTTGTTAGTTTTTTATAAGTCAATAAATCTCATTTTTGGATTTTCTTAATCTTTTAGATTATATAACTTTTTTCTGTAGGAGATTAGATCTGATTTTGCCAAGTTTGTTTTATTTTTTTTCTCAATCCATTGAAATATAATTTTCTAGGAAATAAAGACCCATTTATATGTATTTTTTTTAACCTTTTTCAATCCCTTAGAATTTGATTTCTTTCATTCTTCCTTTACTCTTTGCCATTTTTTGTTGTCTTTTTAATTTTTTATATCTATTATAGTACAATTTCTTACTATGTATGTTTTGATTTCTTGGCGTTTTCCCCTTTTGAATCATTCAAGATCCTTTTGGAGGTTTTATATATTATGACTTTGGTTTATGTACTATGCATATTCTTTCCTTTATTGCATTCGGAATTAAATTTACTTTAATGATATCTAATTTCAATTGAATTCAGGGTTGAAGTACTCAAGATTTCCATCAAAATGTAATCAGCCATGGTTTAATTTTCTATGAGTTGGGGGTATTTAAATGTAAATTCTATCTAACTTTAGATTTTTTGGGTTTTCCTTTCATTTATTTAATTGCTTCTTAAAAATGAAATGTTAGCTGTTAAAGTTTCAACTCTTAAATTTTCACTGCATGCCTTTTTCTACTAATATAAGTTACCATTCAAAATAAAATAAATTAACTATATCATTTTGTTGGTTCAGTTAAGTGTGATTATCAGTTTTTTACTAATTAATATTTAATTTAAGCATAATCTAATTTTATCATTCAATTTTCATAATGATTAATCCGTGCATCGCGCGGGATTTAATGTTAGTACTCTAATATAGGGCTATTATTGGTGCAGGAGTGGCCGAAGGACCGAGAGTTTTCCCCTCAAAGAAAAGCCGAAGCAAGCGTTATTGTGTATAAAGCAGAGAAGGGTAAAGGAAATGGATTTTCTAAGGTTCTCCTATGCTTGGACACTCTATGGTTAAGTTATTAAAATAGGTAAAAGACAAAAAGGATTGGATGATTGAACCTATTATTTTGAAGGTACAGACTTATGCTAATCATTTTGTTAGGTTTGAGATTAATCATGTCCCTAAAAAAGTTGAAACATGAAAGGGTTAGCATATTGCTTTGCAAAATGCGGGGGATCATTTCCTTTAGACAAGTAGTGATGATGCTTTTGAGTTGATGTGGTCTGGGAAGTGGGAATGCTCCAGCCTGAGGGTTGGTTGCCTTTGTGTCTTGTGTTTTCTTTTGTTCTGCATGATTTTCTTCATTAGTAAAAATAATGAAAACATCAAATATAGGTACTTGACGACAAGAAAAAACAAAAAGTGACACTTGGACTTTCCTCCTCCGAACTATGGCCACATTCTTCTTTCGCCTCTCCCGGTCTAGGGGTGCAATATTTGGACCCAATTTTATTTCAGGTACGGGTTTAGGTCCATGGATGTCATACCCGAGGAGCTGAATACACTTGCCAAGTGGATATCTTATATGCATATAGATATACAATAAGCATACATGTGTAAATTATTGATTTTAAAATATTTGAGCCTTAATTGATATGGACCCAAGTATTGGCCTTTTATTCTGGTCTAGATCCGGCTCTGGTCTTTAATTTAAATTCAAGTACGGGGATTGGTGTTATAACGTGTCCCTGAATCAGGTAGAGGTATGGGTCTCTATTTGCAATTTGGGTTCAGGTCCGGGTAAAAGTATGGCCCATTCACAGCCAACAATTTTTTTATAGTTTTGACACTTTTAAACTGTTTGAAGTTTACTCTTCTTCAAGTGCATGTTATCCACTACCAAGGGCGGGCCTAGGTATAGTCTTTCGGGGGCACTTGCCTGCGGGCCTAAAAAAAAGCACAAAACACGCAAGCCCAAACGCCAAAAAAAAGCATGTACCTTCTTTAGAAATAAGCCATCGACCTCCTTCAAACGACCACATATAGAGAAATTAACATAATGGCCATTGTCTCTACTCTCCCCCCATATAAAAATCCTTGGTTTGCCACTGTCCGCTACACATGCCCATCACATGCAGTGTATTACAAGGATAGAGAAGGGAAGGTAGAGATTAGAGATGCTCTCATGAAACTGTTTGCCCTCTGTGCTACTCAAAGTTAGCCGTTCATGGATCCTTTCGTTTTCAGTCAATATCAAGAGAAGAGAAATGGAATCCTACCTTTTAATTCAGTCAGAACAAAAGGAGAAAGGCCCCATCAATCCCTGAAAGCCTCTAATTTTGTTGGTGCCAGCATTTTAATGATTCTAAAGCATCTCCACACTTTTTCAGGTTCTCATTCGCTTACCATTCCATTGGATGGCGTCAACATAGGACTTCTGTTCATATACAGCAGTATAATGATCGCACCTATGAAAAGACATGATAATGCATAAAGCACAGAATAGTCATTTTGAAGAGCAAACCCTAAACCTCTACTTGCAAAAAAATCTGCAGTAGTTTCAATTCTTTGTTACCACTGAGCCATCCCAAGCTTCAGTTGGGTATCCTAGATTAAAAAATTTTTAAAAAAAAGTACAATTGAAGATTTAGTCATAACAAAGAAAAACAACGAAAAAGTCAGATAAGAATAATCAATTGGGTATCCTAGATGTGGATAATCATTTGGGTAATATACTTAAAGTATTAATGACTAAATTCTTAGTATGTGTGTGTCTGTTGAAGTTCTTGGCATAAAATATTCTGTGCAATGTTTAAAAATCCAACCAAATGGGGTGGGTCCGACCTGATTGATATGGGGTACTAATTGTTAAACTCCAGTTTGACCAAAACTTGTTTCTTGTTTTAACTATGTGAATCATTTAAAATGTTCAAATTGGCCGATTTTAAGAAATGGCCAATGTTATACCAAAAAAAAAAAAAACTATCCAATGAGTAAGATCGGACCGGAACAGAGTAGGATGAACTAAGTTAAAAACTTTAGGGGGTTTGTTTGCATTAAAAAAGATAGGACTTTAATACATAAAAATTCATGGTGACATAAACACAACCAAATTATTATTAAAGAGTTGAAGGATGAAGGATCCAAGATGGGTGGGTGGGGTTAAAAGAAATATGTAAGTTGGAGATGTTGATGGAACATTCACTTTCCTATTTATTAATTTAATTACTAGGGTGGTGTTTGGGTTTAATTACTTTCCATTTTATTTTTATTATATTTCCTTAGAAATGAAAGGCTATTTGATGTTCATCTTTTTAAAACTCAACTTTGATCTTCACTTTTAACCACTTATGGTATGAACTTTATGAAAGTCGTAGATGCTGCGGAAGCAAGGATTTGAATGAGTTGATTGCTACAAACGCGATAAGGATTGTGTCAACTTGAATTGAGCATTGGTTATGGAGTTCCGTGACTGACTACGAGAGATCAGTTACATACGATTCATACTTCAAGATTTAAGGGCAAAGATGGACACCCTAGATGTAGAAGGTGATGATGGACCGTTTAGATCTAGTGGAAGGAAGATGGTGATTTAGTGTTCGGGGATGATCTATTGAGACTGATTTCAACTGCTATATCTTATGTCTATATATAGCCTTTTGGCTAATGAGTGATAATATCTCTATACAAATTCAAATAGAGAGATGATAAGGATAGAGAGTTGGATAGAACTCAGTCTCTACCACCATGAGACTCCTTGCGAGGGGTGTCTCTTTGTGAGTAGGGTCCACCCATGTGTAAACACGAGTGGCCCCATCACAAATGCCAACACTTTATATATCCAATTCCTATGTGTACGGTCTTAGTTGGGTAATTCATTAGGTTTTAAACAAAACTCAAGTCCATATTGAGTTGTAATTTTTCTATTTCTAGATGTGGACTGTGATTGGACTTCATGTTGAAGACTGAAGACAACTGAAATTCTCAGTACACAAAGTTGAACCAAGCCAGAAGGCTTGCTTGCTAGCTCGAGCAAGCGAGCCCAGCCACTTCTGCCAGACAAAATTGGGTCTTGCTCGAGCGACCCTTGCAGAATTTTGCATGGACTGAAATTCTTATTTCCGAATTTGTCTCCAACTTCTATTCTTAATTTCATTTGAACTGAATCTTTTTCACACCACACTTGGCCTATAAACATACACTTCTTGCAACCCTAAACGTAACTCTCTCCAATACAAACAAGTGAGATTTTCTTAGAGAGATCTTTTGGCTTTTGTTGTGCAAGAAAGTGCTTTGTCGATCTAGAAAACTATACCATTCTCTTAAGCACCTTGAAGAGGCAAACAAGATAGTGATTTCAAGCATGGTGAAGGTGAACAGTAAGTCGTCGGCAAGTCCATCACGGTTCTTAGGTTGAGTTCCAACTAGGTAAAGGTTCTATGAGTGTCCATGTTACTTTTCCGATTGTAGTGCTTGATTTGTCTATGGTTTAGACGAAGAGACCCGTGGTTTTTTCTGAATAGGGTTTTTCACAATAAAAAATCGTGTGCCTCCTGTCTCTATCGTGGTTTCGTGGTTGTTGTTTTTTTTCTTTGAACTTAGATTAATCAACTAGATTAATTAATTGGACTGAGTTCTATGAAGGAATCTGATCTAGCACCTTAGCCTGTGTTAAGGCTTAACACAACCCCCTCTTCACTATGCAATCTAATGCAAACAAATAGGCCCTAATTATATTTTTTTCATTCTTTAAATAGTGCTTCACCACTAATAGCTACATACACAAACAGAAGAGAATAGATATAAAAAGAAAAGAGAGAAGGACAAAATTAGGATTTGCTCAAAATTGCAGTGCAAATACCCAAAAGCAAAGCAGTCACTTGTCTCTCACATACAAAAGCTCTAGTATTTTTCACAAACCCTCGCAAATAAAATTTCCCAAATCTCCAGGATAAAAAATAGTAGATAAAGTACAATAGATAATTAGTATAATTACATTATAAATCTAATTAATTAGCCTAACCTAATCTAATTCTAATCACATCATATCCACAAATCTAATCTAATCTTAAAATAAAATCAACTTTTCGTTTTAATAATAATATCCAAGTTTGTTAGTAAGTTCTGCTACTTTTTCTTTTTTGGCACCCCAACCTAGGGGCAGAACCCAGGAGGGCTCAGCCCGCACAAGTGGGAAGAAGAAGCCCATAGAGCGAAAGTGTGGCATGCCTAGTGGTCAATTTCTGGTTAGCCCGAGTGACAATCAGGGTTGCCATGGATGTACCCACATATGTGGTTATGGGGCCGATCACCCTTGTTAGGCTTAGGTCAACCTCTAAAAATTGCATGAAAATCTTGGGTCCACCTCCCAAAACCACATAAATCTCATCCCTCCAAAAGTCAAATGAAAATCATGGGTTTGCCCAAAAAATCTAACTATCTGTTTGAGTCTGCCCCCTTTAAATGAAAATCAAGGGTCCGCCATTGTGACACTTGCCAACCGACTAAATAATCCCTTATTGTCAATAATTTTTAAAACTTCTTGTTGTCAATAATTTCTACTACTTTTACTCTTTTTTGTACCCATTTTCATTCTGATTATTTGACTTATCTTCGGAGGTGCTTGAGTCATCGATAAAAGCATCTCTAAACGTCTAATTTGATCATTATATTTTAATCCCATAAGAACCTTTTTATGCTCCTCTCTCTCTCTCTCTTATATATAGGGGGTTCTCCTAAGCTATAGCTTATGTTCTAAGTTGAAATCGTCTGCAGAATCATCTCCATCATAAACTATACCTCAAATCATCGTCTCAAAAATCAAGATAAATCCAATCAGATTTGGATTTTCCAATTCCATCATGCCAAAAATATAGCTATTACACTTTGATTTGTGGAACCAGCACTTCTTCAACTTAGGTAACATAAATTGTAGCTTAAGAAAGCCATACTCATATACATATATATATATAGAGAGAGAGAGAGCAAGGCTTTCCTAAGCTCAAGCTTAGGAGAAAATTTCGTAAGCACATGCTTGTGGGGCTCACCTTTGGTCCATCCAAATGGACCAAATACATGACCCTCCTAAATTACACATGTCCACCAAATTTATTGGATCGACTATGTATCGATCCGAATAGACTGTTGACCATTAAACTTTTGGGCCCATATGGAGATGATTGAAATTAGGTTGGGGCTTATTTTTTGCAAAGAGGAGGATCCGAGGGATTCCTTGAAATCCCCCTCATCCCCATCCACATGTGCATCCCCGGGTGGGCCCCACTACACAATTGAGCTTACCTTATCCTAAGCTTGAGTTTAGGAGAGCTGGCCCCATATATATATATAGATATACATACATACATATACATATATATATATGTATACATGTATACATATATATCTATATATGTATATGTATGTATATGCATATATATAGATATATATATATATATGGGGCCAGCTCTACTAAGCTGAAGCTTAGCTTATTTGAAGCTGAAACAATGCCGGTCCCACAAATCAAAGTCGACTATCATTGTTTTTTGCATGATGATCGTCTCCAAAATCAAAATAAATCCAATCAGAACTGAATTTTCCAATTCCATCATGCAAAAAACAAATATAATCAACTATGATTTGTCATTTCAGCTTAGGATAAGCTAAGCTTCAGCTTAGGAGAGCCACGCTCTATATGTATATCTGTGTGTGTGTGTGTGTATATATATATATATATGTATGTATGAATGTTTGTATGTATGTATGTGTATGTATGTATATGTATATATATATATATGTATGTATTTTTTGTGTGTGTGTGTTGGGGGGGGGGGGCGCACTTTTATGGAAAGATTAGTCATAAACCCTAATTACAAAAATTCATTAAGAAAGACCCTAAAATACCCAATTAGGATGTTGTACGCAATCACCAAAAGACCAATTTGCCCCGGAATGGTATCGTTAGAGCTAATTTCCAAATAAATATTAGGGTCTTCTTCCCTAAACAATATCGTTCTGACTCATTGCTAAAAGCTTTTCTCCTTTTCTTCTCCAAATGATATCGTTTACCCCATCTCCGCTTCCTTTATAGAAAAAAGAAATCCATCGTCTTCTTTCACTTCTCTTATTTTGCTCTATGTGACTCAAAACCTCTCTTTCTTTTTGTTTTCAATTTCTTTTTCAAAATCTACAATCTCTTCATGCATAAAAGATATATTATCGCTCTCAAGATCATATTCAAGCAGGAGTTGGAAAAGTATCGTTTCTAGCATTAATTGTAGAGAGAGATCCAAATTTAGAGTGCACTCACAACAGCAGAGAACTTAGTGCTGAAGTTGCAGCTATAACCTACAAGTCCTATGGAATGGATTATTAGTTAGTATTTTGGTATTTGTGATAGAATATATATTCATATATTCTTCTATCTCTCGTCCATAACTAGGTCCTATGGAATAGATTATAAGTCTACATTTTGGTATTTATGACAGAATATGTTTATCCGTTCTTCTATTTCTCGTCCATAGCTATGACTGAGTCCAAAGGTTCTCTCTGCCGCCGTGCATTAGACATCGAATTAGAAACTGCAAAAAAAAAAAATGATAAAACAAAAACCAAGGAGGAAGATGGGAAAAACTACAAAGGGGTTTTTTTTTTTTTTTTTTTTTTTTTGAAAGAAACCCTAATGATGTTGAGTGAAAATGAAGTCTTTAAGTCACAACATTCAAAAAACATAGAAAATAAGAATTTTTTTTATTCATTTGTCAAATTTGTATTACTTAGGTTCATGCTCCGACCTCATAGATGCAAGTTACTTACAAAATCATTTTTCACAACTCTTCCATCTGGCCTTAGATGGCTTCAAACTGAATATAAAATTGAACAAAATATAGGAATTGAGCATAAATGAAGAAAAAACTGCAAAAATTGGCTTTTGTGAGCCCACGTCCAGCCAAACAAGCATTGGCCGAACACGGCTCTCTGTCTGCCTGTTTCTTCTCTTCTTTCTCTCCCAGACTTGTTTTCATGATTTATGTACTCCTGTTCCACTGATTTTGGATGGTTTTACTAGGTGGTTTGGTGGGTGGAGTTTGATTTTGACTAACAATGATCTTTAGAATTCATCACTTGTTTTTCAAAGAATATTTTTGTACAATTTGAGGGAGTTGCCAGTTTTTCGTGCCATCAGGTGTCCAGGGTTGTATCACTCTAGGTCATTGTTTGTGAAGAATTAACATGATGCACAATAGTATTTCGTTGTTGTGTCACTCTGGATCCTTTAAGTGAGAAAATCAAAGAAGAAGACCGTGAAGTAATTAAGGAGTTTGGGTAGTAAGGGTTGGTAAGACCATGACTACTCAATTTCTACCTTTGGAGGAGCATTCCATAGGCTAAAGAAGTGTTTTGCTGGGCCTTTAGGCAGAACTTCACCTTCTTGAATAGAGGTGTTGTGCAGGAAAAAGTTTTCCTTGAGATTTCTATAAATTTGAAAAGGCTATGATGATTCAAGAGGTTGCAGTTGAGCTTGAATGGTCGCCCAAGCGGATGTTTATGTTGGAAAATAGGTGGGCCATTCAGATAGGTTTCAAAAACTTTTGACCCACTTGATGCAGGGATCAACTATCTAGAAGGCAACAAACCCAATCCAGGATGTAATCCCTCAAACTCATAAACCATGTACAGCAACATAACCTATCTAGAAGATAGAAAATAGCACATAAACATGCAACCACGAAATCTACAGCATACAAGGATGTAGATATATCTTTGGAGCTTTGTTGTGCTCTAATGGAGAATTTCAGTTCTTTCTTTGATGATGAACGCTTTCACTAATCAAATTAAGATCTTCAACACCTTTTGATCTTCCACGCTATGTCCCGTATCAGATTCTCTTTCTCAAGAAGATGGTGGAATCTCCAAGAGAAAAACCCTAAAGGAAACTAGAAGAGGGAGAGGAAGAGGAGTATGCAACACTTGCACAAGAGGTGTTTGGGCGTGAATTCCAAGATGGAATTGCATAGGGGACGTCCAAGGGCTCTCCTCTTCTCTTTTTATAGCATTGAAGCCACCTCCTCTTACTAATTGCAATAGAAGTCTTACTTTCACTACAATTAGTTGCTTACTAAATCACAATTAGAAGTCTTACTTCAAATATGATTAGTAACTTCCTCTTTTACTAATTAAAATAGAAGTCCTACTTCCATTAATAATTAGTAACTTACTATTACCACTATTAGAAGTCTCACTTCAAATAGAAATAGTAACTTTCTATTTCCTTTTAGAGTTCTACTATAATTAGTATCTTTCTAATATCTTGGGCTAGCGTGAGGACCACTAGGGATTCCTTAGAAAGCTGGCTCCAACTGGGACACGCGACCCCACATCTCATGTGTAATCCGGGCCCACAGTTAATTGCAAATAACTCCACTATATAAATGCAATTGTACTCCAGTCTTAGGAATAAATTACAATGAAGACCCTAAACTTCCACATTACCACAAGTAGGCCCCTCCATCTATATCCATGGATCAATTGGACATGTCCACCAAACTAGATCCATATCTTATTATCTTTGAGCCCCAATTAATTATAATGATCATTTGGTACCGATCCAATTAACTCTTAATTGGAATGGATGCGCACTTACCAATGATAAATCCATTAATTGGCACAAGGGGATATTAAAGATAGATTTCATCTTGACCATTGGATGTTCCCACAGCTCTACTACCACGTACCCAAATCACCGAGGTGTTGACCTACAATTGGCCTCACTCATTGGTGACTCAAAGCAAATGAATAGACAGAAACTTGAGTTCATCAATGTCTCGAGATTGAGAGCCTATTGCTAGGAAATTATGAGAGCAGTCCTTAAATCGAGACAGTATTTCATAAGGTGCTTCTTATGGTCCTTCAATACATCTAATGTACCAGCACTATGATCCAGAATCTTACATTCTGATGATCGAGACAAATCACACTATCTCATAGTGATCAAAGTGCTGCAACCTTGTCAGATGAGATGCCCAATCTCATCACTGGTTGTGAAGATATTTTAAGTATAAGATTTGTGACACATATCTCCCGTATGTGGATCTCATCCATATACATATATCACATCTAATATACTAATAGGACCCGGTTCATCTCATGAACCATTATGTCATATATATTGGTCATATGCATTAAGTAATAAATCACCATTCATCTCATGAAAGGAAAGCATGATTATATTGATAAGTAAAGAAATTAATCAATCTATTCATCATATACTGGTATTGAGACCATAAAACTAACAATTTATAGGTTGAGATAGAATTTAGAGCGGTTCCAATCGATTTCGAGGAGCTACAATTCAAGAAAGTGTAGAAAAAAACTGATTGCATGCCCATGTCTAACCAAAAAGGCTTTGACCGGACATAGGAAACTAGTTCATATTTTATGGCTGGTTTCATGTCCAAATGAACTCTAATGCCTTTGAAATAGTGGGAAATGCTTCTATGACTTGTCTTTGAACCTTAAGAAAGGTTTTGCCATCATTTGACTTTTGAGAATTGCTCAAATATGAACTTAGCTTCCATGTCTAACCATTCTTGCCTTGGACTTTTTTGAGTTGAAATCATGTCCAAATGGTCTCCTACTTTGAAACTTTGGAAAACCTCTCTGAAACTTGTTCTTGGACTTTAAGGAAGATTCTTTCTTGATCGGACCATTGGAAGTTGGTCAAAACGAATCCAAGACCCCATGTCAGGCCAACCCTGTATTGGACTATATCAAGAATTATTTGCTTGTATTTGGGTCTAAATGAATTTTTTTTGCTCTGAAACTTTAAGAAATATTTCTAGAACTTATCTTTGATCTTTGATAAAGATTTTGTCTTATGTGACCCATGAAAGTTGGTCAAAATAAATCACAGCCTGTCATGTCTAACGAGTTTGACTTCAGCTGATTTGTGCTTGGATTTAAGTTTAAATGGTCTTTGCTTGACCTAAAAATTTGACTCATGTCTTTTGAACTTTGGTTTGACCCTTTGAGGAAGTTTCATCAGCTCTTGACCTTTGGAAGTTGACTAAATACAAAATTCGAGTCCATGTCTAGGCATTTGAGGTTTTGGGTGTTTTGACTGAATTTCCATCCATATGATATTGGATTGCTCTGAAACTCTAAAGAAGACTCTGAATATATGCTTCTTGACTCTAGATGAGAATTCACTTTATCCTGACCTTTGGAATTAGGTTGGAGATAGTTATTGGGGTCCATATTTAGGCATTTGTGAAGTTCCCGGACATGTGATCGATCTTTATTATTTTAGCTTCCTTTGCATTTCTAATGATGTTACGAGGTTCTTGGTGATGAGCTTCTCGGAGTCTTCTTTGACCATGGAGTGCCCATATACTGGACCTTCAATTTGATGAAATTGAAGAATAAAGCATCATGTTTTGCTCTGTGCATACCTTGAATGTCTTTTGTTTTCTTCGAAATATTTTTCATTTTTTTGTATGCCAACAAACGATATCGTTTTAGGAAAGAATCGGAAAGAATTTTTTTTCTAAACAAGCCCTAACGATATCATTGCGGGGGCAAATTGGTTTTGTGGCTACATACAATATCCTAACTTTTTGATACCCACATAAATATACAGACTACAAAAGTGCACAAATCACACCAATTTAGAGGTTATCTTGACTATACTTCTTTTCCTATTGTTATAGAGGGTGCAGCAAATAAATAAAAATTCCCAACCCAGAATCTAATCCCTTATTGACACGAGTCGGATGAGGAATTGCCACCTCTGATCCTTGATTAACACGAGCTGATCTAAATTACTTTTGACAAGGTACTTTCCCACAAGAGGTCCATGATGAAAGGAGTTAAGAGTTAATACTCACCCTTCATTTTTTTAAGTGACTAGTGCTTCAGGGCTCACGCCCAATGCGAGCCTTTAATTCATAGAGGGAAAACCCAATTTAAGTTAAAAGTACACAAACAAACTCTATTTAAAATAATTATTTATAAAATTCAGAATTAGTCATCATCTTTTGGAGAACCCCATATACCTTTATCCCTTCCCATTAATGAGGCATGGATATTGGACGGAGAGATTGGTTAGTTAAAAGTAAATTTAAATATAAATAGGAACAAATTAATTATCAAATGCAATTGGGAGGCATGCTTATTTTAAAGAGGAAAATTTATTAAAAAAATCTTATATATAAATCTAAATCAATCATCAATATCAAAACATGGAATCATATTCGAGATCAAACTGACCATGGTCTTTATGGCATCAATGGCGACGATAATAGAGTTGTCTGTGCTATGTAACATACGCTGGAATGCAGTAGGAGAGAAGGCTGATGTTGACGCTTCATTCTGCAATGGAATAAAAAAATCCTACTTTCATATACCATGCATGAATGTAAAATAAACCTTATAAGATTGAGAAAGAGAAAGCAAAATGGAGAGCAGAAAAAAATAAATATTAAAAAAATTAATGATTAACTAAATTGAATGAGTATATAGAAAATATATACAAGAAAAAAATTTACTAAAACATAAGAAACCTTCTTAATTACATATAGAACATATAAATTACCATATATTGTATTTCTTTTTATGTTAGCTGAAGTCTCAATTGCAATTCTCCACTTGTTATTCTTGATAAGCAAACAAAAATTTGAATCATCAAAAATATGAAACTGCACATTTTGGAAATTAATAAGAGGTAGCAAAATGATAAAATCTCAGGACAATTTAAACAAATATAAATGATGAAGAAAATTAAAGGGTAATATTCAAGTGAGAACTATTCTCACATATTATGTAAGAACTTTTTTTGTGGGGCCCAATTGCGAGCCCCATTTGGGGATGGGACCAGGGGGGGATGAAAGATCTATGTGAGACCACTCCAAGTATCAAGTTTGACCCCAAAATCATGCCCCTAACCGCTTCATCTGATACCCACAAGTTTAAGGGCTTCATATTTAAAAAAATCTTCAACCCTTGATCTAACGGTTCAGTCCATTTCGATGTGTGTCAATCCTTGGGATTAGCGACAACAGGGGGTTCCCTATTGGTTGTTAGGTTTGGATGGTCTGCTAGCATGTTGGGCCCCGCAAAGAAGTTCTCATATAATAGGTGAGAAGTACTAGTTCTCACTTGAATATTTCCCAAAATTAAAAATGACAACTTATAAAAAAAAATGGAAAGAAACAAACTTCTCCAAATAATCCATTTAATAGATGAATTCAGTTTTTTTTCATATTTTTGTCAAACTAACCCAAGGACTATACAAAGTGACTAACTTTTTTACTATGACCCACCAGCCTAAACACAGGCCAAAAAAAAAAGGATAAAAAAGTATTAAAAAAATATTTGTGGATGAAACAAGATAGTGGAAGGAGTGAGGGAAAGATAAAATATTCTAACTGATTAGGTGTGCCCATAATGATATAGTGTTGGCCTAGTGGTTAGGAAAAAAAAAAACTTAGAAAACTTTCAGGAAAGTTGGCCCGACCTAGGCCCATAAGCTTGATCTGCTAAGTTCAAGATTCAATTTTTTTCTTTTCATGCAAAATAATTAAAATTTAAAATCAATTGAAAAGTAAAGGGGTGAAAATATGTAACTATGTATTAGAAGTTAATAGAAGGGATGTGGTCCTTTAGAAAGGGATGTGGTACCGTACTGACAATATTTCAATAAACAGAACATAGAATATAAAATAAAAATAAAGTATATGTAGATGAACAATGTTCCGTAAAAAATGGTAGAATATAATATTAGTAAATGGGTCCCATGAATATTTTTATGGTCATAAAACACTTACTTTGGGTAGAGTGGTCAAAAAACACTTGATTTTGATTAAAAGTTTTTACGGGGATTAGCGTGGACCCCATAAATGAGGAGTCTAAGTGTCACGACCCAAGCCAAGATCGAATCACTCAAGGCTAACCCCGGGTCACGAGGTCATTCACACTTGCTCCCCCGAATTAACCGAAGTTAAGACGATGTCCACAAGGGATCTATCATGCGTACCTGTCAAATGTACATTTTGCGGAATATATATATACATTGACAAAACTAATTACACAAGTCCTTTACATAACGGTAAGGTTCACTTAATATATAACGTTTCGTTTCATCTCTCTATTTGGTCACACTTTGCATATTCAAAATACAATGCAAAAGGACATTAGTTACATCTCAAAATGAATACATAAAAGTTCTCTCAAAACTTCTTTCCAAAATTTTCCAACTTAATTCCACTCGGACTCACGTCCATTCAGTTAATGCTCCTGGAGGAATTTGATTGGCCTCCTCCACAGGCTGCACGGCCTCTACATGACTGGGACGGGTAACTGGGCTTCTAATGTTTATCAATAACACCGTGAACATGACGGTTCAACAATGTATACATAAATCTATGATAGTACATGCTTATAAATATACAAAATCGATCCAATCTAACAATTAATAATTCTACAGTCAATATTCAATTCTAACGATTCTACTCAATCTGTACAATGACAATAGTATGAGTATTTAGAGTCAAGTAATGAACAATCATTAACTTGGAAACTACCATAGCACTCATTTAATTTTATTTCATTTCACATCTTCCTAAAAAAAAAAGGAAGAAATCATTCAATTCAGTTCATCTTCCAAGAGGAAGGAATCATTCAGTATCATCTTCCCAAATGAAGGAATCATTCAGTTCATCTTCCTAAAAAGGAATGAATCATTCAGTATCATCTTCCCAAAGGAAGGAATCATTCAGTTCATCTTCCTAAAAAGTAAGGAATCATTCAGTTCATCTTCTTAAAAAGGAAGGAATCATTCGGTTCGGTGGGATCTACCAGTGTCCGGGCCAGGGACATCTGGCAGTACTACGGAGCTCCGGAACATTCCAATCCATCTACTGCAGTACGATTAACCATTATTCATTGTTACATTTAGTAATTATCCATTCATTCGTTGATGTCATTATTCATTTCAGCTCGATAATAAGCTTGAGAAACTACTATGTAGTGTCAGACTCGGGAAATCTACTCAATCTATATTTTAATTTAGATTTCTAAACCAAACAAATGGGTGAAGCGCTCATTATCCAACGTACGTGTTATTCTTGATGAACATAACTTATTTAGTAATTTGTACATTCAGATAACCTTAGCTAACACCTATGAAGGTTTAGATAAAATTCTTATTTAACTCGTCATTCATGTCAGTCGATTCGAAACTTACATTCATCTCGAATCAAAACCAATTATGACCTTTGAATTCACTCAACTAGTCTCAAACGTATCTATTTAATAGTCATAAAGAATTTCCAATTCAATAGGCTCAATTACTGAAAATTCAGATTTTTTTAGCATAAAAATTCTGTGAGTTCGATCACCTATTCGGTCAGCAGTTCGGCTAGCCGAACTGACTTTTTCGGCTGGCCGAACTCAGTTCGGTCATCTCTCCATAACTTCACTTTTTCTGAAAATCCCTAACAGTAAGTTCAGTCACCTGGTTGGTCGCGGTTCGGCTAGCCGAATAAATTTTGTCGGCTCGGTTTTCTTGTGAAAATTTGACCAACACAGGGGCTCTCGGCCACCTCTTTGATCAGCAGCTCGGCTGACCAAACTGGCCATTTCGGTTGGCCGAACTCAGTTCGGTCAACACTCGGTCAGTTTTCCAAAAGCTAGTCTTCTGACAGGAATTTCTGATTCAATTTCGGTCAGCTTGCGGTTGCAATTCGGCTAACCAAACTATGTCGGTCAGCAGGCGGTCAGCTTTCCAGAGACTGACCCATTTTATGGATTTCGGCAGTTAGCCTAGCGGTCAGCAAATCGGTTAGCCGAGCTGCACCCAGAACTTTATTTTGGAGCTTCAGAACTTCTGAAGCAAAATCCGAAATTTGAGCTCCTTGAACTCAAATCACCACAATAACATAACAAATCAATAAAAATGCATATAGCCTCTAATGAAGATTGATTGACAAAAACCCCTTTGCTTAGCTTGGAGTGAGATAGAAATTTCTCAACTTGAAGCTTTCTCTCCAAGAAAATCCAAGAAGAAGATGAAGTTCTCTTCACTTGAATCACTCTAAAACTTCACTCTTGATGCTTGAAGGAGATGGAAATGGAAGAAGAAGAAAAAAAAGAAAAGGAAGAAGGTGCCTAGGGTTTGCCAATGAGATGAATGAGCTCATTGAAGCTCATTTAGCTTATATAAGCTTCCTAATTGCAATTAAGTCCATTAATTCCTCTCAATTACAATTCGTGTCAAATGAAGGGTCACTTAATTCGTTTCTCGTTGAACAACTTTGAGTCTTCTATGAAAGTTAACATACTCGTCGAGATACACGTGTTGGTATCAACAGTTTCCGTATTCGACAAAATACGTAAAGATTCGTATTTACGAAAAAGTCCTTAGTTTCCTTGTTTAAGTCTAAAACCCATTCAATTCACTAAATAACCTTGATTATCATTTCATTAAGCCTAATTCATTCATTTTAGGCCAATTCAATTCCATTTGGCCATAAACCATCACTAGCTTCGTTAAGCATGATTAGTTAGCCTTAATTTTAATTAATTAGAGTTAATCTCGATTAACTCGGGACGGTGCCTAACATTCCCCTAAATTTTTAGAACCATCCGGTCCTCTGAATGCAATACAATTCAATACAAGTCAATAAGTAATTCAGAATTTAAAATTCCTTGAACGAATAGCTCGGGATACTTCTGAGCCAATTGCTCCTCAAGCTCCCATGTAGCTTCACTAGGTTCACAATGATCCCAAAAGAACCTTGACCCATTTAATCGTTCTTGTACGTAAAATCGCTTCCTTGGCATCAATGATTTGAATTGGCCTCTCAACATATGTGGTGTTTGGTAACACTTGGATCTCTTCATAACGAATGCATGGGAAGGATCAGCCACATACTTTCGAAGCATCGAAACATGAATACAATGTGGATACCAGAAAGTTCTACTGGAAGGTCTAGGCAATAAGTCACATTTCCAATTCTGCTTTTGACCTTGAGAGGTCCAATGGGTCTCGGGAAAAGTCTTCCCTTTATATCCGAATCAATAGTGCCTTTTATTGGAGAAGTCTTCAAAATGACTAAATGATCGGCGGCGAATTCTAGATCACACCAATGGTTGTCAACATAGCTTTTCTGCCTTGATCTAGCAATTTTCAGTCAATCTTGCATTCTTTGAACCCTTTATATTGTTTCAGCAATGATCGTAGGACCATGAAAACTTCGAGTTCCAACTTCTTCCCAGCTTACTGGAGTCCTACATCTTTGACCGTACAATGATTCAAATGGTGTCATTTCAATGCTGGAGTGATAACTGTTGCTGTACTCAAATTCATACAACGCTAAATGGTCATCCCAATCACTCCCGAAATCAACAACACTAGCACGAAGCAAGTATTCTAAAGTCTGTACAGCCCGTTCTGATTGTCCGTCAGTCTGTGGATGATAAGCAGTACTAAACCGAAGTCTAGTGCCCAAAGAATTCTGGAATGACTGCCAAAATGCGGAAACAAACTGACTATCCCGATCAGAGCCAATCAAGACCGGTGTTCCATGCAATCGAGTCACTTCCTTGACAAACAACCTGAACATATCATTGAATCTCATATCCTTTCTAAATGCAAGGAAGTGTGCGGACTTTGTAAGACGATCAAGAATCACCCATACAGCATCGTGCTGTTTTCTCATCTTCGGTAAACCAAATACAAAGTCCATTGTGATATGTTTCCACTTCCATTTAGGAATATTCAATGTATGAAGAAATCCAGACGGTTTTCGGTGCTCAAATTTCACACGCTGGCAAGTCAAGCTGGAAGACACATAACCCGTTATCCCTCGCTTCATGTTATCCCACCAGAATCTGTCATTGAGATTTCTGTACATCTTTGTGTTTCTTGGATGCATAGAATATTTGGTGTGATGAGCTTCAAACATCACTGCCTATTTCAAATCTTCTTGTATGGGTATACACAATCGGTCTCTAAAGTAGAGAACCCCTTCTACCAACACGAAGTCTAGTCCCGTTGCAATGTTATCCTTGATCCTTACCAATTCCAGATCTTCGAACAGTCTATCATTGATTTGTTGGATAAAAACTAGTTCGACTACGGACATTACTGCAACCATTACTCAATCGTCCACCATTTCAATGGACGCATCCAAATCCCTGAATTCTTCAATCAGGTTCCATTAACCAACCAATGACGCCAAGTCAGCAGATTTCTGACTTTAAGCATCAGTTACGACATTACCTTTTCCAGGTACATATGATAATGGAAAGTCATAGTCCATGATCAGCTTTAACCAACGGCGTTGCCTTAGGTTGATATCCTTCTACATGAACAAGTATTGAAGGCTTCTGTGATCGCAGTGGACTTCAAAAGTCTCTCCATACAGATAGTGCCTCCATTGCTTCAAAGCGAATACAACAATTATGAGTAGCATAATTCTTCTCATGTTCTTTCAATTGACGTGAACCGTAGGCAATGACCGTACCATTCTGCGTCAATACACATCCCAATCCAATACCTGAGGCATTTGAGTAAATCTCAAATCCTCCTTTTCCATCAAGTAAAGATAGGATTGGGGCGGAAATCAATTTCTGCTTTAGAGTTTGGAAACTAGACTCACAAGTATCGTTCCATTGAAATGGAACGTTCTTCCGAATCAGTTTCGTTAACAGAGCCGCTATCTCAGAGGAGTCCTTGACGAACTTCTTGTAATAGCATGCCAATCCTTAAAAAAAGGCTTCGAACTTCCGATATGTTCTTCGAACTCTAACAATTGGTAGCCGCTTCAATCTTAGCTGAATCAACAACTAATCCATCTCCGATAATGATATGACCTAGAAATGTAACCTGCTGCAACCAAAAGTTGCATTTTTCTAGTTTTAGGCTATTCTCAGATGGTGTGAATGCTCCAGTTCTGACTTTGAATATACCAAGATGTCATCAATGAAGATTACGACAAACTGGTCCAGATAGGATGCAAACACTCTGTTCATTAAAGCCATAAACATTGCAGGTGCATTGGTTTGACCAATAGGCATCACTAAGAATTCATAGTGACCGTAACGAGTATTGAATACGGTCTTCTGCTGTACATCTTGATCTTTAACTCAAATTTGATGATATCTAGATCGAAGATCAATCTTGGAAAAGTATGTTGCACCCTAGAGTTGACCAAATAACTCTTCGATGCAATGGATACTTGTTCTCAATCGTCACCTGATTTATCTGCCTATAATCTATACACATTCGAAGGGTGTCATCCTTCTTCTTTACGAATAGTACAGGTGCTCCCCATGGTGAGACACTAGGTTTAATGAAACCCTTGTCAAGCAAATCCTGTATATGTTTCTTCAATT
The DNA here is from genome assembly GCA_038049695.1 of Cinnamomum chago. Classification (NCBI taxonomy): domain Eukaryota; kingdom Viridiplantae; phylum Streptophyta; class Magnoliopsida; order Laurales; family Lauraceae; genus Cinnamomum; species Cinnamomum chago. Next base: position 17,590,211 of record CP142459.1, read on the forward strand.
CATATAGCTTTGATGGTGCCATACGATACGGTGCCTTGGAGATCGGTGCAGTACCGAGCACGAGTTCTATCATGAAGTCTACTTCCCTCACTAGAGGTAAACCTGACACTTCATCTGGAAACACGTCTGGAAATTCTCAAACTACAAAAATATTTAGTAATTCCTGTACATGCTTCTTTTCTGAAATGAATGCTATGTAGCCTTCACAACTTCTACGCATCATTCATTCAACCTTAAGTGTTGAAACTAGCCTAGTATCATCTTCCTTCTGAACTCCTTTGAAGAGTACACTGGAATTGGCCTCATCAATTCTAAAGGTGATGATTTTACAGAAACAGTCTAAACAAGCCTTGTACTTCGCAAGTCAATCCATGCCTAAGATCACATCAAAATCATTCATTGTTAGTATAACCAGTTCAACTGGCATTGAAACTTCCCCAATCTTAACAATGCATTGGGGAACATGTAATTCACATACTACTCCCTTCCCTAAGGGAGTAGCTACAGTAAAATCATATGACAATTGCATTATCCGATCTTGCATATCACAATAAATGTAGGAGTTACAATGAATGCGTAGATCCGGGATCAACTAATGCAATTGTGATCTATTATCTACAAGGATTGTACCTTCAACCACATTGGCTACAACGCCAGCCTGTTCCCTATTGATAGCATAAGTCATTCCAGCCATCTGTGGCCTAATTGGCTGTTGTTATCGTCTTGGCTGCTGATATGGAGCTCTGTCATCTCTCTTTGCCATAAGACATTTAGACATTCTGTCTTCCATAGAACCACAGATCAAACAAGTTCCAGTAGTTCTCCAACACGCTTCAGACCTGTGAGCTTTTCCATAAGTCTCACAGACTGGTTTATTCTTACTCCCAGCATTATTCTTTTGCCTCTTATTCTTGAACTGCCCTCCTTTCCTAAACTACTCGTAAAGGACATTAGGACCATCTTCCTTAGGTTGTACCACCACTTCAGTTTCAACATTACGCTGATGCTAGACTGGTGGTATCAGTAGAGTCTCCAATTGAGCTTGTAACTGCTCTTGCACTTGCAACAGAGAAGCAATTTGATTGCATACTCGTTTGTGCTTCATGGTTCCTTACTAACTGCTCCAAAATAGCAGTCATCTTATCATCTAACGTTGGAGTAGGAGGTGTAGGACCTTCATTCCCACTCCCTGATCAAGATGTCATGCTATAAACAATACGGAAGCTAAGATATACATCCTTACACTTCCATCGCATACATATCACATATAGTGAAAGCACTAAACATAAATCCTAAGTTGGATTTGATACAAAACTTAGCATTCCTCACTTCGTTCTTACATTTGCCAAGTCTTTTAAAATTTTCTTAACCTAGCCTTTTAACTAGGCTCTGATACCATACAATAATTTAGATTTCTAAACCAAATAAATGGATGAAGCGCTCATTATCCAACATACGTGTTATTCTCGATGAACATTACTTATTTAGTAATTTGTACGTTCAGATAACCTTAACTAACACTTATGAAGGTTTAGATACAATTCTTATTCAACTCATCATTCATGTCGGTCGATTCGAAACTTACATTCATTTTGAATCAAAACCAATTATAACCTTTAAATTCACTCAACTAGTCTCAAAACTATCTATTTAATAGTCATAAATAATTTCCAATTCAATAGGCTCAATTACTAAAAATTCAAAATTTTTCAACATAAAAATACTGTGAGTTCGGTCACCTATTCGGTCAGCAGTCCGGCTGGCAAAACTGACTTTTTCGGCGAGCCGAACTCAGTTCAGTCAGCTCTCCAAAACTTCACATTTTCTGAAAATCCCTAACTAGAGCTGCACAAAAATAACCGTAACCAGCCAACCCACCCACTCCGCTCCGCCCTGCCCCGCCCCACTCCGCTACAAGTGGATATACGTCAAAACCGCCTTTAGGCGGGCGGGGCGGTTTCAATCCGTACTAATGAGCAGGCGATTACGGTTTGACATTTGAGTAGGCGGTTTCAAACCACACCGCCCGCTCATTTCCCACTTTTAATTTTTATAAATTTTTATTATATTTTATATTAAAAATTAAAAACTGACAAGAGTTATATTCATTTACAGATAGTACTTCTACTCGCATAGGTCCCCCCACTCCTCATGATCCTAGTGCAACTCCAATACAAGTCTAGATTATACTGTATGACAGTTTGACGACCTTACAATTTTATCACTAAACTAAACATTGATGTTTATTATCTTTTATCAATTTTTGTGGCGGGATTGCTTCAAATTATATATCGATCTTTACGAACTTGAAGTTTAGATTTTGAATTTATGTTTGCATTTGGACATTGAATTTTGAAATTTGGAGGTTTATTTATTGAAATTTAAACATTGAATTTTCGAATTTAGATGTTTCTTTATTAGATTTTTTACTTTTGGACGTTAGATTATATAAGTGATTGTATTTTTTAATTTTGGTGATGCCTTTGGACTTTAATTTTACATTCATATACTTAGTTGAAAATTTTGTTTATTACTGATTATTGACTTTTATTAAAAATCATGTTTAATTTTATTCTTTATATTAAGTACTTTGAAACTTTAATTACATTCTATTAAAAATAAAAATAAAAATAAAGAGAGAGATAGGTACAAATACCAAACCGTCCAACATGCCGCCCAAGTCGCCCGCTAAAAAAACCGCCCAAACTGCCTATACTTTGGGCAGTTACAGTTTCTACTTTTAACAACCCGCCTAAACCGCCCAAGCTGTAACGCCCCAATTCCGGATGCCGAGAAAATCGTCGGAATACCCGAAGTTGGCGCGCTACTTCCCGGAAAATCCGAGAACTTCCAAGATCGTAGGCCCGCAGTGAGGTCCAATTTAAAACTTTTGAACAATATACTATCAATGGTTAAATTGCGGAAGCATAACAAGTAAAGCGGAAGCAATTTGGTATCAATATATATATCAAGTAAGAGCGGAACAGTAGTCTAGTTTAAAAGTATCAGTTGTTAAGAACCAAAGTTAATTACATGTTTGATAACTACCCAGCTCACTACAAAATTTGCTCAAAAGCCCAAAATAAAGATAGCGCTCAAAGCCCTGGTAACGGCTCTCCACCCTCCGGCTCGACATCAGGGTCTGCCGGGCCCCAAACGTAATATCTGACGACAGGCGCCTCTACGAGCGCAAGCGCGTCCTCCGCGAACTCTGGGTCAAGACCTAAGCACCAAAGATGGGTCAGATCTAAAGATCTGGCAAGTCACAGTATACAAGTAACATAGGACATATATATCAAAAGCGTAGAGACAGGTATATAAATTAAGGAATCACAAGGTAAAAGATCTAGGCAGTTGAGCAGATAAACATATGGAATCAGGATAATTATACACCATCTAATCTACTACAATATGGCACATTCACACGAGCTGGAATACCGCGGGATATTATACCGCGGCCCTCCCATACTGAACACAGTTGTGGCGGGAAATCTCACCAGTGTTGGGGATTACTAACCCCGCAAATCACTCAGCAATCTCATACACTCATCACTCAAAGACCAGACCCGGCATCACACCGTCCGTCTAAACCATAGCTCATCATGATAGCTCATCAACACTCATAATAGCTCCTACCAGGGATGATCAGTCCACAGGCTGAGCTTAAATCAACCGAGTGAATGTCTATGCCGACTCAAGGAAAACTATAAAGGTCTGTCTCTGTCTAGGCTTTGCCTTGCGTGAACAAGGTCCTAACCAAGTCTCTAAAAGGTTCATATATCAAATCAGTCCATGGATTACAATCCAAGTCCAAGCTCACTCGTTGGATCCATACCAAGGCCCATCAAACACATGGCCTGGTCTAAAACAGTCCAAACGAGACATCATATCCATTTCTACTGATAAACATCTCATTCTCATCCAGCATGAGTTATAATCCGAATATAATCCACCTCTCCAATTCTAAGGGTACACATTTCCCATACTTAGACCCAAAAAGGGCCCGCCTAGCTACAAACACAAGTCAGTGTTCTTCGAATCCTACTATTGGGTCACCTCTAAGATATCCTAGGTTCAGGTCCTCTATTTCCATTTAATTAACAGTTATTAGCTATACTAAGGATTTAAGAGTGACAATAATAAACAAGGTGAAGTGTGAACTTCAATATGAGAATCAATAGGGAAATACAATAGTCCAACCTAGGTAATGGACCACATTCAGGTCCAGGTCCATCTCCGGTAATTTGATCTCTAAATGGAGTCTCATATGCCAAAGGATACTGTGTTTGGTGCTCCTGAGGTTACGGGCATCATTGACAACGTTTAAGGATCGAATTATCTTAGATTAAATGACCAAAACCCTACTTGGTGGTCCCCACGAGTCAAGGTTGAGCCACACCGTTGACTCAGGCTTGGCACATCAATAAATGTCCATTTGGATGGTCAATGGGCCCCACAAATGATCACAACTTCAGATGACTGAAAACTGGAAAATCACAAATTTCCAGTGTGTTCGGTCGACCTGGCATAGGCTCGGTCGACCGAGTACACTGGGGGTTGACCCCCAGGTCGACCCAGTGTGCAGTGTGCTCGGTCGACCTCCTGGCTGGGTAGGTCGACCGAGTGCACTGAGAAACCTGAGTCAGGCACCTGGCAGACATGTTTTCAATCTCAGGAATTTCATGTGTGCTCGGTCGACCTCCTAGCCTAGGCGGTCAACCGAGTGCACTGAAACCCTGGAACCTTGATGTCCCAGCTCCCAGCCTTCTCTCCTAAAATTCCTGTGTGCTCGGTCGACCTGGAGCAAGGCTCAGTCGACCGAGTACACTGAATTTCCTGGGTCTGAGGGAAATACAACTCCCAGTTGTTTTCTGCAGAACCCTGTGTGCTCGGTCGACCTGGCCAAGGCTCGGTCAACCAAGTACATTGAAAATATCAGTTCTACAGGAAATTTAACTGGGACTTGTTTTTCCCAGAATTTAGTGTGCCCAGTCGACCGGACTGCAGGTCAGTCGACCGGGTACACGCAGATTGCAGGAAACCCAATTTTTCAGGGTTTCATCTCCTTCAACCCATTTTTCCACCAAAACACCTCCAATCTCTCCCAAACATCCCCAAATCACTAGGAAACATAAAATCACTCCAATGCACCATCATCCAACAAAAAAAAAGGGGGCCATTTATCTTCCAAATGGGTAAAAATCCATCCATCAATGCCACAAATCCATCTATACTATGCTCAAGGTAAAACTAGCACATGTTATTAACTGAATGGAGAAATACAGAATCAAATAAATAGAAACATACAACCTATGTTAAGTAAGTATATTGAACTTGCCTTTATTAGGAATAGAAGGTATTAGAGAGATAGAGAAGAAAGAGAGCCAAATCCACAAGAAGATGAAGTTCAGCTCCTAGGATCTTTTTCCAGCACAAGAACAGCCCAGCACTCAGGTTTAGAAGAGAAATGAGAGAGAGAGGAAGGAGAAGAAATGAGAGAGTGAATAGTAGCTAGGTTACATTGGGAATAGTGCTGGATTTATAGGATTTGGGGGTTGGCTAAGGACTGAAATGCCTTTAAGGTTGTATGGGATTAGGGTTAGAGTTGAGGGCAAATAGGTCTTTAGGTGGGAAGGTTCTAGAATATATTTTTTACTGATACCCCCTATGGTGAACACTATTCTCAAGCTAGGGCCTCCAACACACTACTAACCCTAGAAATTGCAAAAGACTCCAATTAACCCTATGACTATTACAACTAGGCTAATCTAACTCAACTTAGGAAAATATAACTACCCTACTAACCCCTAATTAGTATAATTAGCTAATATATATTATTAAATAGTATTCAAAATCAAATTTGAGGGCCCACAAGGGGTGGGGCCTCACATAAGCCGCTCGTCGTGCACCCATATCCCTAACAGTAAGTTCGGTCACCTTTCAGTCACCTGGTCAGCTAGCCGAACTGCGAAGTTCGGCTAGCCGAATAAATTCGGTCAGCTCAGTTTTCCTGTGAAAATTTGACCAACACAGGGGCACTTGGCCACCTCTTCGGTCAGTAGCTCAGCTGGCCAAACTGGCTATTTCGGTTGGCCGGACTCAGTTCGGTAAGCACTCGGTCAGTTCCCCAGAAGCTAGTCTTCTGACGGGAATTTCTTATTCAATTTCGGTCAGCTTGCGGTTACAATTCAGCTAACTGAACTATGTCGGTCAACAGGCAGTCAGCTTTCCAGAGACTGACCCATTTTATGGATTTCGGCGGTTAGCCTAGCGGTTAGCCGAACTGCACCCAGAACTTTATTTTTGAGCTTCAGAACTTCTGAAGGAAAATCCGAAATCTGAGCTCCTTGAACTCAAATCACCACAATAACATAACAAATCAATAGAAATGCATATACTTGCCTCTAATGAAGATCGATTGACCAAAACCCCTTTGCTTAGCTTGGATTGAGATGGAAACTTCTCAACTTGAAGCATTCTCTCCAAGAAAATCCAATAAGAAGATGAAGTTCTCTTCACTTGAATCACTCCAAAACTTCACTCTTGATGCTTGAAGGAGATGGAAATGGAAGAAGAAGAAGAAGGTGCCTAGGGTTTGCAAATGAGATGAATGAGCTCATTTAGCTTATATAAGCTTCCTAATTGCAATTAAGTCCATTAATTCCTCTCAATTACAATTCGTGTCAAATGAAGGGTCATTTGATTATGGGATCGGAAGATATCGTTTTAGGAAATAATTGAAAATAGATTTTTTTTTTTTTCTAAACAAGCCCCTAACGAAATCATTGCCAGGGCAAATTGGTTTTCTGACTACATAGAATATCCAAACTTTTTGTACCTACATAAATATACAGAGAATCAAAGTGCACAAATCACACCAATTTAGAGGTTAACTTGACCATACTTCTTTTCCTATTGTTATAGAGGGTGCAGCAAATAAATAAAAATTTCCAACCCGGACTCTAATCCCTTATCGACACGAGTTGGATGAGGAATTGCCACGTCTGATCCTTGATCGACATGAGCTTATCTAGATTGCTTTTGACTAGGTACTTTCCCACGAGGTCCACGATGAAAGGAGTTGAAGTCAATACTCACCCTTCATTTTTTTTTAAGTGATTGATCCAAGCCCAATTTAGATAGCTATCAGAGCTACTCCTGAAAATAATAATGCGCACTTGATTTACAAAGATACAGTAGGGTGTATGAGATCTCAAGAGGGCTAGGAAACCCAGGCTGTAAGGAGTTTGACCATTTAAATGCTCCACTTTCTTTTCGTTGTTCATTGAAGAATACTTTTTAGTGAAAAGATAATGTAGTCATTAGCCCATTTACATGGTACTCTTTTTTTAAGTACACTACAAGGCATGACGTGTCTCAACTGTGCCATGCGTGGTGGCATTGCCCCCCCACTAGCTAGTTCTTGCGAATTGTCACCCACCCAAAAGTAAAGGACTAAAAAAAATTATATCCTTTGACAAAGACGAATTTGCATGATAAGCACAATCCCTTGATGCAATGACTGGATAAGGTCAAACCCTAGTAGTCATGAATGGATCCCAAAAGTGCAGAGTTACTGAATTCCATATGTTAGATGTATATGGGTCTTTGTGATGATGATCTAACTTAAGCTAGCGCCAACGACGGGAATTCAAACATGTAACAGTGGTAGGCTGTTAACCCAGAATTCCATATGGAATTGAAGTTATGCACAACCCAGAATCTCATCATCACACGAACAAGCACTAAGGCCTTGTTTCCTGTCTGGAATTTAAAAAAATTATGTAGGGGGAATTTCTAAATTTCGAGACATAATGGAATTTCTGAATGCTCCTTTATACTTGAGCATTCTGAAATTTTACCAAAATGCAAAGATAGTGAAATTCCTAAATTTTCAAAGAAAATGACATTTTATATGGCTAGAATTCATAAATGATAGTAAAGAAATTCTAGAGGATAAGATGTCACATCACGTCCAGGAACTCCTAATATGAATTCTTGACAGAAATTCCACAAAAGAAACAGACCCAAAATTTATTTAATAAAGTAAAAACTTCCTGCAAGAAGTAGAGTTGATTTTGAAACAAAAAAAGCTTCTTCAAAAAAATTGTAATTTTGCTTCTTCTTCTTTTTTTTTTTTTTTTTTTTGTCAAGAGGAGGCATTATATTAAAAAAAAAAAGAGTTATAAGATAGACTTAAGATCTTTAAAGCAATAGAAAACAAAACATTCTGAAACGGTAAAATATAAACTAACCAAATCCCTGCACTTTTAATTTCTGAAAACTATAAACTAACCAAATGCATGCACTTTTAATCTCCGAAAACTTTGAATCTAAGATGAGACTGTGTAACAGTGTACTTATTTCCTTGGGGTTCAAGGCATCTTCAACCTTGAAGAGACTCTGTGGAGCCCAACTAAGATCAATCAAGGGTGAAAGAGAAAAGGCATGGGACATAAAGGGGAAAGTTGTTAGGAAATAAAGATAATGAACCTTTACTATGGGCTTATTTATTTCCATGAAATTGATTAATAGAGATTCAATGTCAAATAGGCTTCAAGAAAGAATTACTGCAAGGTGAAGGATGAAGGATATTTTGCGATAATGCATATGATTTCAATTACTAAGGTAATGGTTAGGTACTCACTTTCCATCTCTTCTTGATTCATTTTTCAATAAATGAGATATTATTTATGGTCATCTATTAGCATTTAGGGCATGTTTCTTTACTAGAATTCTTGTTAGGGTTTTGAGGACTGACATTTCCAAATCCCTTCTTTCTCGTCAAGAGTTTATGAATTCCTGCACATGAAAAGTCCAATTGGCCTTAGAGAATTCATGAATTCCACCCTCTTTTCATTTTGGTGGAATTCCTGCATGCTCAAGTCTAAAGGGGTATCCAGGTATTCTGCCTTATCTGAGAATTCAGAAATTCCCCAGACATGGATTCCTGAAATTCTAATAAAGAAACAGACCCTTACTTTAAATTCTTTGATTTTAACCACTTTTAAAAATATATCTTCGAATTCTTAGGAACTCAGCTACATGAAACAAACAGGCCCCATATGCTATTTGATTATGCTTAATTATATTAGGATATTTATGACAAGAATATCTGCATTAGGCTAGATAAGATCAGGTTGACTAATTATGGTTTTAATTGGCATTAGCCCAAAACTATCTTGATTAGGTAATGATGAATATCCTTAAGATGGTATGACCCAAAACATCGAATCTATTTGAGTAGATTGAGGCCATATGGAAATATGTTATGCCTTGTCAGCATTAATCATGGTTGCTAGCAGCAATGGGAATAGCACTTTGGTTAGGCACATCCAACTAGAGAGGTAGGTTTTAGGATCAAGTTCCTGAGGTTGAGTATTTTAATTTTATTTTTTATTTTTTTATTTTATTTTATTTTTTGGTAAAAGAGATCAAGCCTATGAGTTAAGCTGAATGGAGAATGAGATGACTAACTAAAAAACGTAATCTAAATTCAGCATTACCAATAAAAAGTGAGGGTAGGGAATTATTTGTTAATTTGTTTATTTATTTCTAGTTTTAGATTTTTAATGAGCTACTTAAAATAAAATTGATAATGGACATCTTTCTCTGTCAATTCAAGTCTACTTATGGGAAATCAAGACAACATTAAAAAGCACCAAGGCAACAACACAAAGACTTTCTAAGGCAAACAAACAAAGTACTTAATACCCCAAATCCCAAGACCCACATAATAAGTACATTTGGCTCAGTGATGGGCAAAAAAGTTGGAGGTGTTAATAGACGCGGCGGGAATACTTTTTAATATTTTTTATTGGGAGGAGTTCACTCCTTAATACTCCCCCTCAGGTGGAACGTGGCCTGTGCACCTATGGAGACACGTGTTGGTTTTCTTTTTTTTACACCGAGTCGTTCTTTCTGAGATTTGAACTCACGATCAGTTGACTTTGATACCATCTTAAATTTTGTTAGCTAACCATTCCTATCAAAACCTCGAGACATTAGTAGAGGCAGTAGAAATACTTTTCAATATTCCCCATTGTGAGGTGGCCACTCCTCGATAAAGAAGTGTTCAATCAACCAATCAAATAATACTTTTATAGCTCACACAACTTCCAAAGCATTGGACAAAATGTAAACTCTACGGTAGCCACACACTCTAGCTTCACTCGAGGCAGCAACAATCGCCCTTGTCTCAGCTGATTTTAAGGAAGAGATTTTCGGACCATCCACAGCCCTTGCACCTAGTGACCCACCAAAAATTACCATGCCAAAAGGCAAAACTGAAACCAAATTTACCATTAGCAGCATTAAGGCCGCATTAGAAAAAGGCACAAATAAAATCGTGAGATAAAGTCACACTAAACCCTTGACTATGATCAAATGACAATTGGTTATCTGCCTTTAGCTTCGATTATTAGATTCAAAGCAGTATTTAGAGAAGATAAAAGGTTTATCGCCCGACCTCTAAAAATAAAGTCATATCTTCTTTTCCATAAGGCCCACAAAAGAGCCAAAACAAAGGCTTTAGAAGAGGGATATAGGAAGATGTTTGAGTCACATAACTCTATAAAAGACTTTCACCGCTCTATAACATTAAGATTAAGATAGGCATTATGAAGGAAGCCATGGTTAGAGCCAAACCAGGCAGCTCCTGCATGATCGTGCTGAAAAAGAGCATGTTCAATGGTCTCTTTGGATCTATCACAAATAAGACAGTTGCAATTATTGGAAATAGATTTACTCTGCAAAAAAATTTCGCACCTGAATAGCGTTGTGCTAACACTTCCACCTAAAGAAATGTACCCTTTGAGGAAGGGAAAGCGTCCAACTGCTCTTCCACCGGGGGCGGGGGGACAATACTATTGTTATTCTTGAAAAGAATAAATAATTAGAGGAATTGGTTGTGATTTTAATTTTTATCTTCTCAACATAATTAAATCTTCTTTATTTTAATGTTTTATATTTAATATTATGATTATATTGCTCTTGCTTAATTTTATAAATCTTTATATTATGATTATATTGGTCGTGCTAAGCACGGTAATATTTTGCATACTTGTTTATATATATGAAAGAGACTGATTTTAATTGAAAAATCAACCTCAATTTGTTCAATTGATTTTGACCATTCAGTTTTGTAACTTCTCTCTATTCTATTTAATAATGACTCCTCCATTACTCTTCCACATTTATCCAAATATGTAACGGTTATGCTCTACCTTCTATAGTTTAGTGCATTTCCTCTTCATATTCCCTTTTTCCTCTTTTAATTTATTTATAATATCTTCTATTTAGTTTTATCATTTTCTTTCTTAGTTTTGTTTTAGTTTCTTTCTTAATGACAATGCCATTTAATGAATAGTAACGGAAATGTCATTTAATTAAAAATAATCTTTTTTCTTAATTTTTTTTTAATTAACAGTTTTCCATTTCCTCAAAATCAATGAAAATAACTAACCATACTAAATCGGCTGCTTCGGCTGGCGTTTGATGCACAACAAAATCCCCACTGAATCTTGGCTGAAGCGTTTGGCTTTTTCCCTTGCATCTAGATGCATCTTTTGCAGTGCTGCAGAAGACTCAGTGGGTCATCTCTTCTTCTCCTGTGATCTAGCAATAGCCACATGGTCTTGGCTCCTTCAAGCAGCAGGGGCTCCTCCTCTATTTAGTTTCTCCGCCTCTTCCATTTGGAGGACCCTCACCAAGGACAGTGACGCCAAAGGTTTCAAATTCATGGCTGCCATCTTCATCATCGTTTTCTATCACCTTTGGAAGGCTCGTAATGAGGCTATTTTTGACAATCGTAGGCCCTCTCTTCACTCCATCCAAGCTCACCTCACAGAAGCTATCTCCTTCTCCCTGAAGCAGATATCTTCTCCTTTTGTCAACTACCATCTCAGCGTCCTCTTTGTATCCATGAGTATAGTCACCAACGTTTAATTCGCTGGGTCTCTGTAGCTGTGGTTCTTTTGCCTGTGGAGCTTTGGCCATGGTGCTCGGGCCATGTTGTCATCTTCCTCTTTTTTATTTTCTTGTCTTGGTTCTTTTGGGGGTCAATTCTCTTTGACCTTTGTATTCTTGTTTCTTCTTCCCTCCTTCTTTTTTAATATATTTACCCTTTCAGCAAAAAAAAAAAACTAACCATACTAAAAAACATTTTTCATTTTTCAGCCCCGGATTTTTATGCTAGTGTATTATGATGCAAACAAACATGCTTTTAGTTTTAATTGATTTAAATCAATTTTAATCCTTCTCCTAAATGATCTCAAATTGACTGGACTTGGACCTAATTATCAAACGGGTTCCTTATCTAGGCCCATGCACAATTTCCCCACATTTGAATTTTTTTTACTTAATTAGGTAAATGGGGGCCATTATCATAATCTGCCCATGCACACTTTCCCTCTTTGAATTTTTTACTTAATTAGGTAAATGGGCCAATTACCATAATAATCCCTGATTGACAACTTGTCATGGCACAAATCAGGGAATCTTATCTTTTGGGCCCACTGTATCTGTGGTGGTGCACTGTTCTAAGCAACCTCTGCCTCCCATGAATTGCATGCGGAAGGGACACCACTCGATTGAAAGTGATCTTCACCAATAATCATAGTGGGACACTATTTTACCAAACTTAGCCACCCATTAATTCCACATGGCACCCATCAAATTTAGGGTTCCCATTGACCACTTTTCATTTTGAAATTCAATTAGAGCAAATGTTTCTGTGCCTAAAATGAACAGTTTGGATTTGGGTTGAATTGATTCCATCTGACTTACCAAGTAGGTCAACCAGATCCAAGTATCCAACTCAATCTACCCAACACAACTCAAAGCCATGACCTTTTAATTTAGGTTTGGATTTATCTCTTTGGGTCTATTTGTTTGCATTACAATAGTGGTTCAAACCAAAGGTGATTTCTCAAAAATGAGCATCAAACAATCTTTCCTAATATAAATCTTATCAGGTTTGGACTGTCTCTAATTTAAGTTTCTTAACTCATTCTACAAGGAGTATGGATATTGTTGGATGGTGGAGAAATCTCATGAAAATGAATGATACTGTAAAGATGCAAGAAAATTTAATTCTTCCTTCTATGGCTCTATCTATATGGTTGGCTTTATGGAAAGCTATAAATAATTTCATTATTTAAATGTATTACCATTAATTCCATAAAAGTAATTGATACAAAAAAAAAAATTGTACCCTTTTGATAGTGAGGGGGATTTTAAAAAAGATCCTTCTAGGTCCAAAGTCTTTGGGTTACCAGGAGGCTATTCAAATAATATCTTACTAGCATACTAACCTGTGCTCGGCACAAATATGACCAACATTGCAATCCAAATATTCATGTATTAAAATAATTCATAGTTTTTAGAAAGAAAATAAAAGAAAAAAGAGAGGCTATGAGTATCTGTTTATGTAATCCAAATGATAGTGGAGTAGAAATGAAATAGGAGAATTAGAGTAGAAAGGGAATGATAATTAGAGTAGAAAGAGGATGGTAGGATTCGGATGAAAACGGAAACTTTACAAAAGAGAAAAACAAAAGCAAAAATAAAATAAAATAAAAATGGAGAGTAGATAAGTGATTCCGATAAAGCAATAAAGTCGTTAGTTGCATTAGATAGGGGGGGGGGGGGGGGGGGGGGGGGGGGGGAGAACATACAAGATTTTGGAAAAAAATGTAATGTAACTTCCGGCCAAAATTAAAACTATCAGTCAATATCGAATCTGAAACCCTTCTCTTTAATATATTATAATTGAATAATTCTTTTCCCGGATGCCAAAGAGGTGACTGACTCTATCAATGGCCAAGAGGATTGGACCATATCAATTCAATTATTTCGGACTTTAAAAGTCAATGTAGTTGTTTTTCCTTAATTAGATTCATTTTTGTTTCTAGAACTAGGCTGCAAATACTTTTGCCAAACATTGCTCTAGGGCCTAGGCATGGCAAGAGTTTCCGTGGGGAAGATGTTGCTCCAAAGTGGGTTAGGCCTTGGTTGCCCCACTCTAGTTGTTTTGGCTTTGTTCGTTTTCAATGATGTTTGTTTTTAAAAAATATTTTTTCCCGATATGAAAATAGAATAAGTTGACCATGGCAATTCATTTCTCTTTCCTTTGATTCACCATTTGATGTTTATTTCTGAAAACTGACTTATGGTCTTTCATTTTAACTACTTATAACATGAATTTTGTCTATTTTAATGTAAACAAATAGACGTTTTTAATTTTTGGGTTGAAATTGAGACCATATTTTCAACTCATTTAAATTTAATGGGTCAGGCTTGGGTTGAAGTTTTGATTTTGAATGAGTGGCCACAAAGAATAAAGATTCCCACATCATGAATCGAATGTAAAGTACTTTTTATCAGTGCTATGAACAAATTCGGAATTCAGTGTGGAGTTGATAGAAGAGCGATGATGAGGACAGCACCGACAGTAGAGATTTTCTCGACTGCACCGCAACTTGGAGAGAGAGAGAGAGAGAGAGAGTGACTACTGGCATGTGTTAAATGTGAGGAAATCTGCACAAATGGCCCACCCTTTTCAATGAAAGTGATGTTCGCTTGATTGACTTTTGAAGTCATTTTCCACCACAGGGTAGAAATGGTGATATGATTTCAACCCAATGTTGATGGAGGAATGTGGTTCCAATGGTGCAATTTTTCTCACATGTTATCATAACCATAGTGACAGAATATTGTTTAGAGGTATGCATTATAAGTTTATAACTCCTAAGGGGAGAGAGGGAGAGAGGGAGAGAGAGAGCAGTTTTTCTTCAGATCGACATCCATTCAAAATGAAATGAAATAAAGATGCAAATATTTATAAATATTCGGAAAACATCTAAATGTATATATGTCCTGCCCACTCCAGTGTTTAGGCCACCTAACCCACCTATGATTTAGTTAATCTCCTTCTGTTGCCAATTTTCATATGCCCAAATTTGGCGCTCCCACAAATCCAAAATTCGATTTCTTTTAAATTCATTGAACTTGAGAGTCATAAGTCAATTATTAGGATAATTTAATCAAAATGATGTTTTGCATGCCCCTAAGTATATCTTTTCATCCCCCTCATATGACTGGGATGGACCTCGTGGGCCCCATAGATGTGTCAGTCCAATACTAAATGGGGACGATCCTCATCAGAATAAGATTCCTATTGAAGAGACTCAGTTTTCACTCATTAAAAAAAAGATTATGTCAAGCATGTAAACAACTTTTCGCCCAACTGCCAACAAACTCATGGTTGAACAAGGAAATTTACCTTGGAAGTCACTATATCAATAAATGTTATTAGGGGGGCGAATATAGGGGGGGGGAAAAGACTTCATAACATCTGGGTGTTTTTCCAAGATTTTTGAAAGGCCAATGTTAGAAGACTAAAAATTGATATAATAGTAGCGGGTTTAATGAAATTCCTGGGGTGGGTGGGTGCGTGCCATGGCCCCTCGACAGACGCTACCTAGTTCCGCCCCTGCATACGTCCAACAGTCGATCCATAGTTCCTCATGTTAAAGTATCACTAGTCTGTTAAAAAAAATAAAAGAGAAAACAACAACATGCGCTAACTGAAGAAATGTTTATACACTGAAAGGGTGCAAATATAGTGTGTAATTAAGGACCATTTTTAGGGTGGAGAATCTTCTTCTACGAGGGAACAGCATGCACACTCCAACTCTATTAAGCCCACTTGATTATTGTAGCCTCTTTCACACTCTCGTCCTTCCATAATTTGACGTCATGCCCATTTATACTCACATAACCTTTCCTTATCACTGGATTGAATGTCAAAATTATTTACGCTTTGTATAACTGAGGGATAAGATGATACGATGGGGGCTGATTTCTCACGTCATCCTTATTCATAAAATTAGCTTTTCATTTTTATCATCCTCAATTGTAGGAGTGCATCCAAGTAGGTCCTGCAATGAGGACCGATGTTCACCCTTTGCGGTCTACATGTATGACAATATTTCCCTTGGACAACGGTATATCATAATAGCAAAGTCAAGAGTCTGAAAGTTGAGCTCTTCAAAAGTTAGGATATGTGTCATTTTCATCTGCAAGTCTATCCTACATTGTGGCTAAACCTATAGAAACTATCAATCCTGGCCAAAAGCTTTCAATTTTTTTTATATATATATTTTTTTTTGCAATACAAATGATCATCTTGGGCTGATTTTTAAAACCATGATCACAACGTAGAACATTACCACCATTAGCAAATGGAAGAAATTGATTATAAATATATAATTGAATAATCATAGTGTCCATTAATTAGTCTGCAATGCATCACTAATTGTCAACGAATTCCAACATGTGCTGTTTGATAATTAACTAGTTTACCACTAAATTGCATCCATTAAAAGTAGTCAACTCATATTAATTGTGTAAACCATCACCCTAAATGGTTTCCATTGATGGCGAGCACTATCAAGAAGATGATAGAGAATAAAGACATATAATATTTCCCAACCAAAGATAAATTCACCTCAGCCAGGAATCATATAGGCTGTTAGTTTGAATGGTTGTGGAATGATAGGGTTCTGTTGAATATGCTAGTCTAATCTAGAGTCTTCTCATTCATCCATTTTGTGTATGTGGGGGCCAAGGGTTTGGTAGATGCTAATGCAAATGGAAACCTAGCATGTATATATCTTGAAACAGATTATCCTATCCGTCCAATTATATTATATAATGTCTTAATGGCTATGGAATAGTAATAAGAAACGACATATAAAAAAGAAGGATTCGATTAGTAGACCTCCCTGTTTGGATGGTTTTGTGCATTACCATTTACATAGGGCCCGCCAGCCTACATTGCATTCAGCACTTGGGAATTTGTAGTAAAGTGGGTCTTATTGAAGAAGCATTATATATATAAGAGAGAAGTGAAATGTCTAAGCGGATTATCTGGATGTGATCATCACTTCTTTATGATTAATTTAATGGTTTATTATTTCCCGATAGCAAAGAATAAAGTTTAAACTTTGTCAATTTAAACATCATCAGTTTTTACTACCGATTTCAAACTCAAAGAAAGGAGGAGGGTTACATTAGATAGGTGATAATTAGCGTAAAACTTTTGTCATAGCTCAAGCTTAAATTCTAAGAAGAATGGAGAAATAGAATTCATGTAGCCGATTCCAAGATAATTTGGACAAGACTATCATAATGATGATGATGGTAGTGGTGGTGAGAGATGATCACAACATTACTTTGATGGTAAGATTTCCTCTGGAGACCAAGTCATATATCTAGCATTTTTTAAAATCTCCCATATTTTGGACATGGGCTCCAATGTCCTGATAAATGATAACCAAATGGTGCAATAAAGATAGTGAAAGCCCTTCAACATATACTTAAATAGGAAGAATATTGCCCTCTATCTGATTGGCCTTTCAAAAGGAGAGATGGAAAGCAAAACGCCATTCATTACCCTTAAAAGAGTTGTACAAAAGCATATTTAATATGCTTTTGTTAAATGACACACATCTTTGAGTGGGATAATATTTTCAAATCTTACGATGAATGACGCATGGGACCACAACGGCCCCTATGTTTGGGGTTTACAGTTTAAGAAACTACAAAGTTTTCTAAGGTAAGGACCAAGAATCCCTTGATGTCACAAGATATCAAGAAAAATGACTTAACCAAATTAATAAATTCTTCAATTCATTTGTTCTATATTGTAAGAATCATATAAACATATATGATTGCAAGAACTCCATTTGCTGAAATGGCTCTTATAAATTATGGGCTCCTTGAGATGAAGGTTCCTTTTTTAAGAGGCAAAGCAAAGTTCAATTTCATACGCCACCTACTAACAAACCAACCCACTATCGACCCAAGATCTAACATTATGATGAAAAGATCTTGCTTATCACAAATCAGTTCTTTTATTCATGAATTCCTTCATATGACTATGCAATCGTTCACGTCGTCATCATCTAAGCCTTGTCTCATTAATCTAATATCACTTAAAATACTTCACTACAAAATTATAATGGATGTCAACCTATTGATGGATCATTTAAGGCATCTCTCCTGCCACAGGGGTCAACACGGATAGTCTCTGGTTGTTACTTTATTGGTGAGGAACTTGTCTAATGTGTGTAAGCCATGAGGTAAGGATTTATTGAAGCCAAAATATAATAGGGAATATCCAAAAATTATGCAATTCTTCAACAATGTTTCATCGTCACCCGAACACTGACCATATAAAAGCTCACCATTCATTTCTTACTTTTTTTTTAATATCTGTTAGGTTTTTATTTTTTGGCTAATTCATGGGTTAGACAAAACTATTGGGATCCATTGAGTTGTATTCTTTATTTAGAAAATGACTCTAAAGATAGAAGACTAAAAAGACTCAGAAGAATAAAGCTATAAGAAAACTATGCTAAATTTCAAGAACATCCAGAATGGAGTGCGCGCTCGAGCGCCCATATCTTCGCTCTTCGCTCGAGCGGATAGAGTCAGAATGGGCAGACGCACTGACATAGCCTTTTTGTGCTGAGACAAAACCTCATCCACTCGAGCGGATAGAAGGTCCGCTCAAGAGGATAAGGCGGAAGAGTCCAAGTTAAATTAGAAACTTCTTTCTAATTGTGTACAAACTTCTTGTTTTAATCTTAATCATGTTAGGAAACCTTAAGCACGACCTAATAGCTATTTAAAGGACTCAAGGGCTATTCTAAGGTAGATCTCACCTCTCAAAGTTTTGAGTTAGAGTTTTAATTGAGAGAAATCTTCTTTAGAGATTTATGAAGGAGTTGTGCTGCCAAGTACTCTAGAGAGCCATGTTCTTTAATTTGCATCCCTTGTAGAAGATCATCTTCTTGCGTAAAAGATTTGAGAAGTCAAGCGCTGGATTAAGTCTGTTGCAATCAACGATGTGAAATTGTTGAAGTATGAAGCGACACAAGGTAACTTTAATCCTTAGGTAAGGGATATCTGGGGAGAAAATCTGAGTTTCTTGTAATTACGATATTCATAATGTTTGATTATTGATCCAGTTCAGATCCGTTGTTTTTCACCCGATTAGGGTTTTCCACGCTAAATCTGGTGTCCTTACGGTGTGTGTTTTTTTAGTTTATTTTCCGCTGCAAAGATTATTGTTTTTACACACTATTGGGTTGATTTATTGAGTAGACCAATCTAGAGGTCACGAACCCTAAACTTTCAATATCTTCACTGGTCTCTCATTTTTTTTTTTTTTTGTTTGGTCTCTCATCTCTCATAAGTTTTGATCTTGTGCTTAATTATCCAATTAGGGTGACACTCAATGACAGCTTAAAACATGAGTAGATGTGGACATAAAGGTCAAACCATTATACACACAAAAGCTGAACTTTATTTGTGTCTAAAAACGAAGATCTTCAAAAATGGATATTTTCATACCATCTTTCTTAGTTTTAAAATAATAGTTTTTATAATTAAAAAAATGAGAAAATAAACTTTTGAGGTATGTATCAGCCAATTCATACTGGTTTTAACCTGGCTATTATGATTCAGAAATCATGCTTTTTAAACCATGAAGTATTGGAAACCTTGCAGCATTTTCTCAAATTCGTGGGCCCGATTGGGTAATTCACTTGTAAATGCAATTGAAGTGAAGGGCCCCTTTAATTAAGACACAAGAAAAGAAGAGGGATCATATCAAAAGGTACCATATTTCAAAAATCACATCTTCTTCTATAAAAAAACAACAAAAGAGATAATCTCTCATCCAACAAATGATAAAAAGCCCTCTTCTTTTTATGCAAAAAAGCCAAAAAGGTTGAAAAGTCAAGAAAGTGTATTCTGAAATTTTATACATTTTTATTTGACCCCTCTTCTTTTCGTGTATCTTAATTTAAACCTCCACTTCACCCCAAAAAGGCCCACTGAAACTATGTATGTAAACCACGACAGTCCAAACTATTGTATAGGTCCCTATCAGTCCTTTTTTATACAAGGCTTTTTACATCTTTTGACTAATGGATTTTAGGGTATTTTAGAAGTTGGCAAAACAATAACATATTATATGAGTGCCTGTGATATAGTTCTAACAGAATTTTATTGTTGGGAACTTTTTTTCATAAAAAAAAATATACATTCAAGGTCAAGACCTTTGCACGCAATGGAATTCTTAAGAAATCTAAGAAATGTATTCCAATTCAAGTTGCAAAACTTGAAGAAACTATTGGAAGTAGGTGGGCCTTCTAAATAGGTTTTTAAAAACTTTTGACCCATTTAACGCAAGGATCAAAAACTCAAAAAGCTAAAAGCCCAATCGCATAATCTAAAACCTAATCTCACGCATTAAGATAAAAAATCTATCAAAAGAAGACAGATCAAGAAGACGAACAAGCATAAATAAGAAGATTAACTAAAGCTAAAATAGTTGTAGATCTATACCTTAGGATCTTGGTTGTGCTCAAATCTTGAACTGGACTACTTGATTCTATGAAACCCCTTCGTGGATTTGATCTCCTTAGCCTCTTGTTCTTCAATGCTATAACCCTCTTGTTAAAGAACTTCTTAAAAAGAATGGTGGGATCTCAAATAAGAAGAAACTCTAGGCACTCAAGAAGGAAAGCAGATGAGAGAAGATGAGGAGAGAGAGGGGGCGAGCATCCAATATTGGGCTTGTGATGCCTTGGATGTCCACCCTCTCCCAAAATATATAGTTTGGCACACCTCCTCTCTTATTCTAAAATTAGAAGTCTCACTTATATTTCTATTATTTGTCCTACTCCTCCTTTTCTTAAGAGTTCCAATTGGAATAGAACTTTCTCTCCGTAGGGCTAGCGTGGGGACTACTAGGGATTCCTTATAATCTGGCTCCAACTGAAATGTCTGAACCCCACATCTCATATAAACTCCGTACCCATAGTTAATCGCAAATAACTCCACTAAATAAATGGAATTGCACTCCAGTCTTATGAATATTTACAAAAATGCCCTAAACTTTTCAATTGCTACAAGTAAGCCCCTCCATCTATTATAACAATAGATCCATTGGAATTAATCTGTCCAACCAAATTAGATCCAACTCTTATTATCCTTGTGACCCAATCAATCACACTAATCATCGGTACCATCCAATTAACTTTTAATTTAGATGGGTGTGCACTTACCAATGATAAATTTCATTAATTGGCACAATATGATATTTCTCTCTTAGAAGATAGATTTCATCTTGAGAATTATATGTCCCAACAGTTCCACTACCACGTACACAAGATACCGTGGTATTGACCTACAGTCGACCTCACCCATTGGTAATTCAAAATAAATGTATAGCAGAAACTTGAATCCATTAATCTCTCAAGATTAAAAGTCTATTGCTTGAAAATTATGAGAGCATTCCTTAATTAGAGAAAGTTTTGCATAAGGTACTACTCATGGTCCTTCAGTACATCCAATGTACTAGCACAACAATCTAGAGTCTTACATTCTGATGGTTGAGATAAAACACACTATCTCATAGTGACTGTAGTGCTACAACCTTTTCAAATGAGACGCCATGTCTCATCACTGGTTGTGAAAAAACTTCAAGTATAAGAGTTGTGATCTATGTCTAATATATGTGAATCTCTTCCATACACATGAATCACATTTAATATACTTGTGGGCTCCGGTTTATCTCATGAACCATCATGCCATTTTTTATTAGTCATGTACAACCATATAATAAAATACCATTCATCACATGAAGAAAGCATGAAATTATAAATTAATTAAGGAAATAAATCAATTTATTCATATCATCCACTAGATTGAGGACATACAATCTAACAGAAACAAGGATGACGATCCACGAATGACCATCAAATAATCTCCTTCTTGGTGCACACTCAATATTCAAGTGAGAACCTCCACACAATTCTTATCATTTTTGGACCATCTAGCCCATCTTTGATCAAGTTTTCTGCTTCACACACTAACACCTAACCCCACCCTGGAATTGCCATATACAGAATTTGGCACTCATTCAATAACTTATCAACAGATTGAAATCACAAGAAGTAATGCCTTTTATAATTGTTAGACTTGAGTGTCATGGATCAAAGGGTCGGATGATCTAAAGGGTTGATATGTTGGATGCTCCAAGGTCGCATTGAGTTCTTTTAATCTATATACGCTCATGATCTAGTGCAATGGGCTTCGGATGAAACAAACTCTCCCAAGCATACTTTTGATCAAGCTATATACACACATATTAAATTAAAACCCCATTAGTAAACTAGTAAAGCCCAAATCTGACACTCATCCAATCGTTATTCATATATAGTTAGATTTAAATCCAAAAAAAAATATTATTTTTTTCTGAAACCAGTGAACGTGAAAACTACCTGTGGATCACAAAATTAGGATGATCTAATAAGTTGATATTTTTCATAGCAATAGATCTCTTTAAGGCCTTTTCATGCCTCACCTCCATCATGATTGTCATGGCCATAAGTGGGACAAAGGTGAATTCAACGCACCCATCAACACCATAAAAGTTCATCGAACCAGAATACTAATTTTTGTAGTGAGACCATTGTAGTTATATATTTACAATGTCTATTCGACCATTTTATAGGGGTAAAAGGCCATCTTGTCTTATATGTCGACATATATCTTTCTTTTTGTTACTCACCTTCCCCACATGCGCCCATCTTTTGACCATGGTTCAAAGTTCAACACAAAGTCGCAAACCTTGGCTTGGTTGCCATCAAGGATTCGATTCCCATCTCTCCCTAACAGCGACATCTACTTATGTGGGGCAATGAATATTTTCTCACAAGCAATCATCACAACCCATCTCCTTCTCAATCTTCTCTTCACAGAGAGAGAGAGAGAGAGAGTGTGTGTCACTATATAAGAAGGTATTGATGCTCCAAGTATAGCACACTAGTAACCGATTCCATTTCTTCCATCCCTTAGATAGATAGAACAGCGTAATCCCATCTTTTGCAACTAGAGATGGAGATCGAATTTGAAAAGAGAACAAGGGCAGCATCTGAAGTTGATCGAGAGAAATGGGTGTATGATTCTTCAATAGATAATGAAGGACGGACTCCTCTTAGAGCCTCTACTGGGGTATGGAAGGCCTCCCTCTTCATCATAGGTATGGACTTTCTAAGGATCATTTCTGCTTATGCCGCTGCTGCTGTTCCTCCTTTTTCTTCTTTTTTCTTTAGTGGTTATAATAATTCTTTTATTTCATTCTAGTAAATTATGTCTTTTCATTAGTCTCTATTATTCTTGTTGGAGAAATTGTCACATATGACTCATTCTATGTGAACTTTAGGGTATTTTTCTCTAACCAATTACTCTACAACGTCGAGCAGGTACAACTTTAGAGTTCATTTGATCCGTGTGTGTAACCAACGAAAAAAAAAAGTTCTTTTTCCACTTCTTGGTGTAGAGATATATATGGTGATGGAAAATCAACACCAAAAGTTGAAGTGGTGGGCTAAAAATTCTCAATCACTTGAATTTTTCTCCTTTCATAGGAGCAACTTCATATAGATTCCACTGATGAAAACCTGCTTGTGCAGTAGTCGTAAATTCCATGTTCCATGAATGTGTTGTGCCCAAATGATCAAATCTTATGATTACCTTCTAAGAAAAAACTGCTAAAGTGGTTCCTTTCTAACTATAATGTATTTGAGATTTCTACCCAAAAGGCAAAAGAAGGTGCATTTGAGATGTTTAAGGAATGGTATGTGTGTTGTCATAAAACTGGTTTATATTTGATCCTTTTCCTCTCTTCTGAGTCAAGAATTTTTTGGCATCCCCATTTAGTCTTTCATGTGCACGAGTACTTGCGTGCTAGGATGATATATTATGCAAGATCAGAGTCATTCCAGCACCTTGGGCTCAACCTATAATATGATTTCTTGACCTTGCTTGCATAAAGTTCTCAATTGAGCTACAAATTCCACATCCAATGTCTTAATGGGCTTTTTCTTTTGCCCTTTCAATTTTTTTTCATTCCCAAGTGGACCTTCACACATGTGTTGCTTTTGCACACGTGTGGACTGGTGGGTGTGCAAGTATAGTAATTAATTTCATACCGTTTTGGCCGAATTGGCCGAAATTTTTTGTTTCGGTCAGGTGGCTGAAACGAAATTTCTACCACGAACTTTTCGATTTGAATTTCGGTCAATCTCAGCAGAAAGTCAAGATTTCGGCCGAAATGTGACTTTTTGGTAGAAATGGTATTTTACATAATTATTTTTTTTACTTTTTTACACATATTTTGTAATTTTTTATATTTTTCCAAAATATAATTCCAAAAGATTTACTATAATGGATTAAATCTATATCTATTACTTTTTTTATATTTTTTACTTATATATATATATATTATGTTATATTTTTTCCGAAATGTAATTCCAAAAATTTCGTCAAAATTCTAGTGCAGAAGCTTTTCATTTTACATACCAAAACAAAATGAGGTCATAAGTGATATTATGTGTGCAAGTCAAAAGCGTTTCTCTTTCAAAAGGGTTTGAATAGGGACAATGTCAAATCAATTTCAAAATTGGTGTCCTCCGTTCCTTTCCATGATAGGACCAATATGGGTCAACCGCATTAGTTTTTAAAGTAGATATGTCAAATTCTTATGATTGAAATTCTTGACCCACCAGGCCACCACACCAACTTGGAGGGGGGGGTTTTTTTTTTCTCTCAACTTAATTAGAAATGCCAGATGAGCAGTGTATATCCAAAGTATTTAATTATAAAAAAAAATAAAAAAAAACAAAGTTACAAAACTTAATAGATCGATTTAGGGTCCGCTTGTCCAGAGGTATTTTGGATAAGAATTGTGAATGTTGGGACTTGATGCTGGCGTCAGATTATGTCAGCATTTAGGATTGCACATTTGGTTGTTGAAATTTTGAAAATGTCCCTCTTAGTCTTTTGAATATTCAGATTTTTAGCTTTCCAAAGGCTGATTAAAGCAAGCATATAGTGTAGAATTTCACTTGGGGGATAGCATCTGGGAAATTCCCAATTTTATTTTGATAAGAATTCTAAAAATTCTTACAAACAAACGAGTCCTTAGATCCATGTACATTGGATTTTAATATTTTTTCTAATATATATTTATAAAGTTTCGCCAAAAAAAACTGTATTAATAAATGCATGGGATATGGTGATTGACCTTTTTATTTCGGGGGTTTTAGTTTTATTCATATTTATAGATTTCCTACTCGATTAATAAACGCATCAGATTTAGTTGTGTTTCATACATGCTATGGTGCCTTGCCCTGACCTTCCAACTGGCCCAAAAGCTTCCATACAGTATTTTATTTGGGGTTTCGTTTGACATTTTCGATAACAGTGTTCATGGCCCAACCCGAATTGTACTACAACCCGAATTATACTACATAAATATTGGTTCGTACTATTGCCGGATATTCAGTTCCAATTCCGAATCTATTTTGTTGGTTCCAAATCTGGTTCCATAGGAGGATTTGGATCGGGTTCTAAGTTAAGTATCAGAATTTAGTTTCAAAACCAGTTCTAACTGTTTTTTCACTTTTTTTTATTTTTTTTAAATAAGGATATCATTCAACTTATAATAGTGCATCAAGTTTACCACCTTTAGATTAAACATAAAAATGTCTAACAAAAGTTAATATTGAGTTAAAGTCTCGAACATTAAAGACTCGTATGCCGGGTCCCGGGTCCACAGGTCGGAACATATATGGGCCAAGAATCGAACCCATTTATCAATCGGAACCTAAATTAGGTTCTGAACACGGACCTGTTTATGAATCAGAACCTTATAAAATAAGTTCCAAACCCGATTTTTCACCGGTTGGAACTTATGGATAATTGGAAAATCGGATGCTCATCTAATGAAGATTTAGAATTTCACTCAAACCTAGTCAGATTTAGAATTTCACTCTCATGCATTTTTTTTTTTTTTTTTTTTTTCCCTTCCTCTGCCAGCAATCGAGTTCAGTGAGAGATTGACTTACTTTGGAATAGCAACGAACCTGATCATATACCTGACCAAAATCCTCCATCAAGATCTCAAAACTGCTGCCAAGAATGTGAACTACTGGGCCGGAGTGACAACAATGATGCCACTGATAGGAGGGTTTTTGGCTGATGCTTACTTAGGGAGGTTCTCTGCAATTCTTGCTTCTTCCATCATTTATCTTATGGTAAACTCCATATCTGTGCTTTATTCATTTCTCGCTGAGTTCACACACAAAGGCACACCAAAAAAACACATCAATGAAGTACATGGCCAATGTCAATTTGGTAATGGTTACTTTTTAAAAGGAAAGAACATATCAGCTCATTCTCTCTATCAGTCTATCACGACTGTTCTAACAGTTAGCAAAGCTGGTATATAACTTTCTTTCTTTTTGAACTTGGATGCAGGGTCTTGGCCTGTTAACAATGTCTGAGTTCATCCATATAATGAAACCTTGCTCTTCAGAGACATGCGACAGATCATCAAAAATACATGGAGTGGTCTTCTTTGTTGCTATGTACTTGATATCTGTAGGAACAGGAGGCCATAAGCCTTCATTGGAGAGCTTTGGGGCTGACCAATTCGATGAAGACCACTCGGAGGAAAGGAAGAAGAAGATGTCCTACTTCAACTGGTGGAATTCTGCTCTCTGCTGCGGCCTCATTCTCGGAGTGACGGTTATCGTATATGTGCAAGACTATGTGAGTTGGGGAATTGCAGATATCATCCTCACTATCGTTATGGCCATCAGCATTATCATCTTTATTGTGGGAAGGCCGTTTTATCGATATAGAGTGCCTGAGGGTAGTCCCTTGACACCAATGTTGCGAGTCATGGTCGCAGCTATCGCCAAGAGAAATCTTCCTTATCCCTCCAATCCTGCTCAGCTCTATGGGTTTGCGAAGTCGCAGAAAACTGACAAGAGGAGTTTGTGCCACACAAACAAGCTAAGGCAAGCACTCTACTATAGATGTTCTTTTGATTAGATGTAGGACATACATGTTTTACAGCAAAAGCACTTCGTTCTACATACCCCATGGATCTATGAAATTATATCAACTGCTTGTATTGGTCCTGTTTACAATGTTCATGTGATCCTTGGGAGCTATTTCAATCAAGGAGAAACAGATTTCAATATATTATACAAGGGTCTGTCACGAAACTCTGCTTTGTTTGAAATAGAGCCGATTCTATCAGATCTGTTTGAAATATAGTTGTTTCAATTAAATAGTTTCCAAATAGCTCATTATATCTAATTACATTGAAAAAATAGACTTGTCATATAGTATTTATAAGGGAAAACTTATAAAAAAACAAACAGACAAAAAAAGTTGTTCGGTTGCTTTAGATATTGATGTCTGATAGGATTTTCCCTTCTAGTACTTTATGAAGAAGAGGAAAATGGCCTAAATGCTAGAGGAAAATAGACTTTCTCAAATAATCTAATGCACTCGAACATCTATTTGGACTGGTTTTAAGTCTATTTTTGGAGCTCTCCAAATGGCACCAAAATGTATCAATCTATATTTACATGAAAATTTAGGTTTAATGTTTAGTTTGAATCGGTGCCAAAAGCAATTTATTGTTAAGTATTAGCTTCTTTTGGGTGAATACTTGAATCATTTTAATTGCAGGTTTCTTGACAAAGCTGCCATTGTTGAGGACTGTGATGATATGGAAACCCAATCCGTCGAGAAACAGAATAAATGGAGACTAGCAAGTGTCACTGAAATCGAGGAGATGAAGCTAGTTCTCAACATGGTTCCCATATGGATATCCGCCCTACCATTTGGCATATGCGTCGCACAGGGCTCCACTTTCTTCATCAAACAAGGCAGTACCATGAACAGAAAGATAACAAACAACTTTACGCTCCCCCCGGCCACCATCTACTCTTTCGCCGCTGTTGCCATGGTGATCATTGTCTGCATTTATGACAAGATCCTCGTGCCCATCTTGAGAAGAGTCAGGGGCAATGAACGTGGCATTAGCATTCTCCAAAGGATTGGAATTGGCATGGCATTGACTGCAGTGGCGATGGTCTTTGCGGCCATAATTGAAAGGAAAAGGCTACATGTTGCAAAGAGGGAGATGCTCAGAGGAGGGCTAACCACTGCACTTCCCATGAGTGTCTTTTGGTTAGCACCACAGTACATGATCCTTGGAATAGGAGATGGGTTTGCCTTGGTAGGTTTGCAGGAATACTTCTATGATCAAGTGCCTGATACCATGAGGAGCTTAGGAATTGCATTCTACCTCAGTGTGCTGGGCGCCTCCAACTTCCTCAGCAGTTTCCTGATAACAATCATCGATCATTTTACAGAGAGGAAGGGGAGCAGTGGATGGTTTGGGAAGGATCTGAACAGCAGCCGCTTGGACTGTTTCTACTTGTTACTAGCAGCCTTAACTGGATTGAACCTATGTTCTTATGTGTACTTAGCTAGCAGATATTCTTACAAGAATGTAGAGAAGAGGGTAGTAGATGCTGATTCATATGGGAGAAAGAGGGTGGTGTCTACTCCTTAGCCAAATGGTTAGGAGGTTGTTAGAAGTTGGTAGTTGTCTAGCAGTGTCAAAGTTGTGAAGGTCTCTGCTTAGTGTAGCTATATGAAAAATATGAAGCTTTAAAGACTTATATTGCTTAATAACTGATGCTACCTGGACCAAGAATGTCAGGTTTGGGTCCAAAATTAGACCTGTGAATCGGGCCAGGCCCAAAGAACAAGAACTAAGAAACTGGAGCCCTATTACTAAGAAACCAGCTCATAGAGATGGAAAATGGTTGGGAAAAATGGGTAATTTATCCCAACCCACCTCAGGTTGAGAGGGTTTGGTAGTGGTTTTGAGGAGTTTAGTGCAGGTATTGGTTTCTACATTTAAAGCAGAGTTTGGATTTTCACCTACTTGATCCATTTACACATGTATCAATGGAAATATTGTCAAATTCTGAAAAGGTAAGATGTTTCTCTTAAAGCGGTTAATCTCGCCCCTGCATCAAAGGAGGAAAGAGACAAAACCATATCAACCCCACAGAGATCTGCCATTGACAAGGAGTGGGATCATGTAGACCCCATTTTGAAACCCTATGTGAGCATCTTACCATATCATAAGGGGTGTTTGGTTGCTGGAGTTTCTGATTCGAAATCTGTGTGTTTGGCATTTTAGACAGCAATATCAGTTGCTATCTATGGAATTCCTGAAAATTCTTTGTTTGATTAGTAGAATTCCAAGGCCCCAACTTTTGAGATGACACTGGACCTTCCAAATTCTACAAATTCCAGCACCTTGCCGGGTGTAAAGGAGAGTTTGGGGAATTTGGAAGGAATAGCATTATGGATTATGGAGCATTTGGAGCTACCAAACACCCTTCTTCCTTTTTTTTCCAGTTAATAATGCCTTCATTAAAACAACAAATTAAGCAGCAACAACCTTGACCAACAAAAGCAGAACAAGAGAAAAGCAATGCCATATTTACACCAAACCAACCCAAGACCTCTAACTCTTAGCAGAATTACACAAAATCCAAGCTCGAGGGTTTCCTTACAACTATGCCCAGATTTTTCACACGAACGGAGTTTTAAGTATTTGCTATTAAAATCATATTTCTGGTCACCCAAGGCTATTCTGCTTATTTCTCAAAATTGGTAGTAAACCATGTGACCTTGAAAATTTACAGGCTGAACAACACTCAACGATAACTGTCTCAGACTTTAGGTCTCTATCCAATGTAATGAAAACTGACAATCATTTCAGTGAAGGGGCTTTCCGCAAAACTGAAACCAACTGAAAAGAGTAAATAGCATCCACCTTTTAAAATGAGAAGGGGGACAGTCCTAGACTAATGTCCCTCCAACTTAACAAATCTACATTGGGTGGTAACCAGTATCACTGCCCATTATAAACTTATCATATCTATTTAGGATCATCTTAGAGAGTTTTTCTATGCACTGGATCCTATTTAAGGCCATTGCAACTCCACATTCTAACTTCCATCACTACTTCATTCAAGGTCATCATTGGTATTTCTCTTCTTCCAATTCCTAAAGCATTCAAGGTCTTTATTGGTATTTCTCTTCTTCCAGTTCCTAGAGCATGTAATCCTTTTATTTATCATATGAGGGCCATTTTGGCTTTTTGTGCACGTGCCTATACCATCTCAAATGATACACCTTGATTTTTATTTATTTTTTTGTTAAAATTAATTGTAGGTTCCGCCTTTTCACTCATTTATTATTCTACCCTTTCTTCTAACTTACACACATCCATCTTCTTGTGTGCATATGAGCCACATGTACTTTAGCTTCTTCTTTGCTTAACATTAAGATCTTACAACAATTCAGTTGTATTTATTGTCTCGTAATAATGATCCTTTAAATAATGATAAGAGTTCGAAGCACAATCAGAAGATGCTCACTGTCGCGACCAGAACGTTGGGGGTTCAAATTACCTACTTAAATAAAATCCTTTTAGATGTAATGGTTAGTCAACACATTCCACACTGGGATCTCAACTTGACCAGGATCAAGCTCGACTTTGGCTTGTCAACTTGATTAGGTTATAAGCCAAGATTAAAATAAAACCTATTCAGCTTGTCTTGGAATTGGCTCGAGCTTCAGCTTGTTTAATTCTTGTATCATCAGTCATATGTTTCATGTAATCATACATGTCATTATATATATTCTATATATGTAGTAGTATATTTCAATTAGGGCCTGCTATGATAAATCTATTTATCATTATATATAGGTTTTATCTATAATACCATCCTCTCCTATAAAAAATCTAAGCCACTTGGATGCACGCCAATCATAGGAGGTTAGTTTGATGGAAAGGTCTTTTTGTGGATATGATTTTGGGCAAACATTGTCTAAATCGGGTCATAACAACCATTGATTTATGGGCCTTAAAGTTCAACGGTTTCTAACGTAATACTTTTTTAGGAAATTTAATCCAGCGATGAGTATAATTCGGGTAAGTGTCAACTTAGGGTTGGTGCCAATTTAAGGAGGTTTAGTAATTGTGAGGGGTTTAGATTGATCATAAAGGGTCCCACGTGGTGCTAGAAAAGTTCTCTCTCACGCAAGCTGTGAGAGATCTCTCTTTGGAGAGGGTTTTCTATAAATATACATGTATTATGTATAGTAATATTGGAGAAAAATCAAGCCAAAATTGAGCCTAACCATTCGAGCTTGAGAGCTTGACCTTATTGACATCCTATTCCCAACCTCGCAGTGAGATCTTATTCGCTATTGTGTTAGTGTATAGTATGGCAAACAGGACACCACCTTTTTCGCCAGTGTGCAAGGACCCTTCCAGCCATAACTGGCCAGGTCTCAGTCTCTCAGTTCTGATTGATCACAACCTTCCAATTTAATTACTCGGTGAGCAGCTATGGGCTAAAAATACTAGCTCCAAACAAACAGAGTTTCTCTAGAACCAATCACATCATATATTTCAATATCCATTCATGCATAGAAGTCAAGCAAAACAGCTAAAGGCACTGCATTTATTTGGATAGGTAGACAAATGCAAAGAAATCTGATATTCTATCATTCAAAGAGATAACAGGAACTGTACTACAAGTTAGGAATGACTAATAAAATAGAAAAAGGAACATGCTATTCTTACAATGCCTTCATTCATTCCTATATCAGTACACTACCACACAGAGTACCACAATCTAGACAATTACACCGTCGTCTTTAATAAATTCTCTCCCGATGATTCATTTCTGTAATAAAAGCCTCATAACACCTTCTCAGACAAGTAAAAACTAATCTACACCATGTCTTGAACATGTAGTCAACACGAGGGAAGAAAAAGGTAAGTGTTTGTGATAATGTACCCTCAAGTAGAACAACAATTCTTCTTCGTTGGATTGGCTGACACATCAGCAACATTGATAGCTCTCCCTTGGCCGGGCCCCATTGAGACTGCTGCCTCTTGTGCAGCCAGCGCCTTCTTGCTTATTATGTGATATATTTCAGTCAGAATAGTTTGGAATGCCTTCTCGATGTTCACTGCCTCCAATGCAGATGTCTCAAGGAATGAGAGCCCTTCCTGCTCTGCAAAGACCCGGGCATCCTCCTCTTGGACAGCTCTTAGATGTTTCAGGTCAGACTTGTTCCCAGCCATCATGATGACAATGTTTGAGTCTGCATGGTCCCTCAGTTCACGGAGCCACCGTTGGATATTGTCAAAGGTCTGCCGTTTTGTTATGTCATAAACCAAAAGGGCACCCACAGCTCCTCTGTAGTAAGCACTGGTAATTGCTCTGTACCTCTCTTGACCAGCAGTATCCCATATCTGTGCCTTGACTGTCTTTCCATCCACCTGGTTTAGAATCCAGCCCATTACATATTAGAGACCAAAATGAAATTTTAGCATAAGTTTACACGATAAAAAGCCTTATATTACCCGCAAAAGTAGACAGTATACACGGGATGATATAATGGGAACTAAAAGATATATAGGTCATGTCAGTTGTTCTCTTATAAAGATTTATATTTTGCTTCACATGAAAAGACTATAGACAAGAATGATATGTTTCTTATGCAATCTTGGCCTCAACTTCATTTCTCTCTCCCCTTCAAATGGGAAAAAGCAGA
Organism: Cinnamomum chago; assembly: GCA_038049695.1. Taxonomy (NCBI): domain Eukaryota; kingdom Viridiplantae; phylum Streptophyta; class Magnoliopsida; order Laurales; family Lauraceae; genus Cinnamomum; species Cinnamomum chago. The sequence goes on from CP142459.1 coordinate 17,622,815, forward strand.
GCGCGGTGCTACAATGTACAACGAGCAATGCTACAAAGCATATCAAAAGAAGTTCATTCTACAGTGCAGACACAGCAGCAAATTAGAAGGAATAAAAGAATGGCCATTCCAATTGTAGATTACAAGATAAATTCGTTTTTTTTTCTTTCTTTCTTCGTTTTTTGTCCTGCATATACGTCTTTCAAAGATCACAAGAGATTTCAGTATCTTAACAGAAAAGATGGTTATCCAATCTTACTGTGCCTGTGGTCCTGGGGAACATCGAAATTGGAAATCACATAAATGGAACGTGTTCTGCTTTCCCATCCCAAATTATTGTTAGCACTTTTACTGATATTGGTTCTGAAACAGATTAATAAAAAAGGATGTATTTCTCTGAAAGTGAATTATCATGTTCAAACTATCCCCACGGCACATTGGAAAATCACCATCCACTCTGCCAGAGAGTATTCAAATTTCCAAATTAATAGTGGTTTGAGGCATATAAAATGGCACCCTTACGGAAAGAAAAACTTTGAAAGAGTGAGAGCGATTTAACTCTGTATAAATCATGTGGACCTCATTCGTCCTTGTTCTTGGTTCCTTGTGCCTCAGTTTATAATTGATAACTTGCTAGGCTGTATGCTCATTCTGTTATTTTTCAGATTGTGCATAATACATATCAAGTACCAGGACACTGGGACTATGCAGCAGCTAGAAGAAATAGAACCTTGGATTACTGATTTGACCCATGCTTAAAGTTGAGTTCATGTTGTGAAATTCCAAGACCCCGGATTTCAGGGCACAGCAGATTTAAAACTCCTGAGTTGTTCTAAATTTTAAAAAAAAAAAAACACTCCTCCGAGTCTGAGCTGACTTGGACTCGGTCGTGGACGAGCTTCCCAATGGACTCAGCTGAGTCCTATGATATATCATTTTCTTTTTCTGTGATGACTGCATATAGGAGTAAAGAAGAAGTGGACTTTGAAGGATAATTGAAATGAGAAAGGAAACAGTTTATATATATATATATATATTTATTTATTTATTTTTTTGTACCCAACAATGGTGATTAGGACCCATGAGAGAACCCAGCCATGGAGAGATAATGCCAACTCAAGTGGGGATAGAAACCTGCTAAAGTAGAGATCGAACATTTGGCAGTTGGGTGAGAAACGGGATATGAAACCAACTAGGCTATCCCTATGTTCCCGAGAAAAGAAACTATTGAAAGCATTAAATGAGTGGTTGAGACTAGAGACTCGAGAAATCCTCTTAACTCGAAGAACATAATGCACATGAGTCCAGATCCTCTGGCTTTGACTTAGAGAAAGCCTGAGTTAAATGAAAGGAACCCCAGTGTACGGCCCAACTATTGAAAGTCCGAGCCAAGGGCTTTCATTTTGATCGGTTCGGATTTTCATTAGGGCCATATAAATAGGAAACATAACTTAGTCCTAAGAAACCTAATTAAACTAGGAAACTAAATAAATTGGAAACAGAACCGTAAATACAACTCATCAATTAAAACTAGTAACTAATAACAACTAAATAAATAGAAAAATTCCTAAATCTACTTGGGCCCTACACATGTGGCCTGAGGTCTCTCTCTGCACCACCATCCCTGTAAATGAAGGAGAAAACAAATAAAAGAAATACCCCATGCTTCCACATACACATTACATAGTGATGGGATTAGTATTCCTCTTATAAGTTTCATTCAGCCACTCTAATCCTCTTTTGAAAGCAATCTAAAAAAATGACTTAGTTACTTGCCAACTAGGACTCAACCAATATTAAGGAACTCTTAACTAAAACTTTACCTTCTACTCTTTATTCTCGAACCATTTGCCAAGGGTTTTCCCCTAAGTTTTCTCCTCGGTTTTTTAACTTCTATGTTTCTCTACAAAATTTTGGCAGTTTAGCCCATAAAAATACAAAGTGTTCATATTCTTGTGACTTTCAGGTATTGCCCATTAAACCCCTGACCTATCTTGTGAGTAAGCATTCATGCATGATTGGCCACCAAGCACTAGATGCTTGGGGCCTATTTGGATCTTAGTAACTGAAGTGCAGGGACTGCATTTTCTTTCATTATTGGTGGAGGAGTGAGTGATACCCTAACTTAGGACCCATGGATCGATTCCTGCGGACATGTGTGATGCCAACATGCCAACACCATTCAACTATGAGTGAGTTTACACTTTATTTGCTCTTTGTGGTATCCATATTGGTAAGACTAATGATACCAAATTAACATTGGCCAAGTGCATGGAGATAAACTTGAGTAGTGGCGGGCTCAGAATTTTCGTTTGAGTGAGGCTAAAATTTTGCCAGACTTGACATTTAAAAAAAAAAAAAAAAACAACTTTTTGCTTGACTTCGCTAGACTTTTTTACATTAAGGAACTCTTAACCACTTGGACTATGACTTAAAAACTCCTAACTAAAAGGAAAGAACCCAAAAAGAAAAAAAAAATTGCAACTTTCAGAAAACAGGACGATATGAGCTATAATTCACAAATCAGTTGGATTTATACAAATTGGTGGAGACTTATGTATGAGGCTGTGGCCCACATTTTTTTTTTTTTTGGAAAGGCTGTGGCCCACATATTGGCTCCTTCAACCTTACGATTGCATCAACAATGAGGACTGCATGTAAGATCAAATGCTCCAAACGCTCTTGGAATCCGAACTCCTTAAGCAAACATCAATCAGCAGCAGCATGGTTTTCACACTCGGCCAAAATTGAGTCGTATCACCAACACATACAGGTCACACCCATGACCAGTACCAATATTTTTCTTGGTTCTTTCTGAAACCAAAGACGTGTTGGAACTCTATTCTCACTGCCTTTATGTTATATTTTGTTGTTTAATTTTCCACCTAAACAACCCTAAAAACAATTAAAGATGAAGATTAAAAAATTCTTCAAGTTTTGGAATATTTTAAAAAACTATTCCTTTTAGGAAAGAAAGTCCAAAACAAACCAAAATATCAATAAGGAACCGAAATGTCAGTCAATTCATAAAAGTTTCAGCAGCAGAGAAACACGAGACACCCCAGCGGTTAAGGGTGTCTCATCTCACATTGCTACCCAGATCCCTGGGCAGGGCTGTCTTCACATAAGTAGTGTACCACTCACCCATCTAGCAAAAAAGGAAGAGAAAAAAAAAAAAAAAGTCTTCAGCAACAGCCGATAAATGTCTGGAAATGTGTTCTAAAACAATGCACGGCAACAGCAGAGATTCCTCAGTTGACTCCCATCTGGGACATTCAAGTTGTGTGAATACTAGGAAGTGATAGGACCAACCTACTTGCAAACGCAATCGCCAAGGTGAGAAGTGGATGACACTCTATTGCCTTTTACCAAGAAGAGAACACTTGAATATGAAAAGGGAGACCCCAAAGGTGGATTTCTAGTAAAATTAATATTTAGGAAGCCAAAATTGAGAGGCAAGTTGAAGCCATCGCAGGCCAAGGTTGGGGGCTGTAGCACTCTCAGAGAGGAGACATTGTGTTGAATGATTGTCATAAGCAAAAACAGAAAAGCAAAGCTGAAGCCATCGCAGGCCAATGTTGGGGGCTGTAGCACTCTCGGAGATGAGACATTGTTTTGAATGGTTGTAGTAAAATTCACAATTTGTATCACTTGAGCAGTAAGTATTTTCAGTTCCCAACATGTGCCATGTTGGCAAGGGGATGAATAAGTCAATCCCTTTTTTCCTCCACTAAAGACTTGCTTCAAAGATTTGGGATCTTTTTCTTCCAATGTCAATGTTAGTTGGGTGGGTTTGATGGTTATTTCATGAGGTGAAGGATGGCTGAAGTTCACCTATAAATAAAAACAGAAAAGATTTAGGGGGACTTTCTTCACATCACTTCCATGCAGGAGATTTGGAAAGAAAGAAATTGAAGGGGCTGAGAGAATTCTGTGTTAGCAATCAGAAATTTGGTAAGGTAGATCATACTGGATCTTGATCAATTGGTCTAAGGGAAAAAGATCCTTTCATAAACTGCTCTGGAGGAAATACTATCATTGAAAGTAATCTCTCTGAAGTGTTTATTATTATTATTATTATTATTATTTCACTTTTTTCCTTATGCTTCTTTTCTGCTTGCTTTTTCCATCTCTCCTGGTTAATGCCACTGAAACATTACTATTTTAAAACACTGACATCCCTTATGCTGATATTTTTTTAAATAGAAATCATTGTTATTATAAATACATTTCCAGCACAACATAAATGTTTTTTGTGTGTTTTTCTTTTTTGATTGGTAACATATCTCAAACCCGCAACCTAAAGTTTGCAATAGTGAGCACATTCCACTGTACCACTAAAGGCAAAACGATTTGAATCTTTTATTCAGAATCACCCCACCATGAATGTAATTAGGGACGAAAAAACATGTACTGATACTTAAATACGCAAAGGACCTTAACTGAAAAGATTAAATATGGGTTCAATATTTATTGGACCTGTTTTTTTTAATTGGGTTTGGATTTGCGTCCACCACATGGACCCGAATAAATTTCGGGTCCATGCTTGGGTCCACTGGTTTCATACCTGAAGCACTTAAAGACAGACCAACAATCTATATCTCTATTGGAATGTGGTCTGCCTTCGGTTAACCACAGTCCTCCAAACTACAAATCCTCATTTTAGAAAATACATCAACACAGGTGTCATAATCTCCATCCATGCCAAGTCGCCTCTCTCTCCACTATCCTCTCTCTAAACTCACTAGCCCGCATAACTTCCTAAAAAAAAACTTCCCACTTCGTAACTGCTCTCCTATCTCCTAATCCAAATACAGAAATAAAAAATCGACTGACAGCAAAGGAGGAGAGAGATATAGAAGGGAGAAGAAAAGATAAGGAGATCCCACCATTTCCAATCAACAATTCTGTTTTGATGTCTTGTTAGTCTCTCTCTCTCTCTCTCTCTCTCTCTCTCTCTCTCTCTCTCTCTCTCTCTCTCAACTTCATTTTTCTTTCATTTTTCTCAGAAGAAGGGCACAAACAGACGACGGGGCCAAGGTCGAGAAGGAGATGGGGCGTATTTCTCTCTTTCTTCCTCCTCAAATGCCATGAATGGTTAGTATGCAGGTTTTGTGCAGTTACTGTTCTTGAAGAATGCAATAAGGGGAGTGTGGAGGTTTGCGTTGAGAGAGAGAGAGAGGAAGGCAGTGGGAAAATGGAATGGAGCTTGGAAGGTCCATTCAGAGGTCGCATTGCATTTCGCATTTGAAAAACATTGTCTCTCTCTCTCTCTCTCTCTCTCTCTCTCTCTGTTTCTTGGGTTGCGTTCTCTCTCATCATTTCTATCATTTCATCTTAAGAATTTTTTTGGGTTTTTTTTTTTTTTTTTTTTTAAAGAATAACACATTCCCACATCAGTAAAACAAACTTTTCTGTGAATGTTCTTTGCCTTCTATTTTCAAAAACCAAGGACAAAATTCAAAGAAACCCACCTCATATATCGTGATTTTGATATAGGTAATAGGTGTATAGCAGGCCTGCCTTTGTTATGGGTTGAAATATCTGGTTTGAGTTGGATATCTTTTTTTCTTTTTGGTGTCTGAGGGAAAAACAGAAACCCGTCTCAGAAGAAAAAGGAAAGGATAAAAGGTTGTTGTGGGAACTGGGAAGTGTAGGAACAGTGTTTCACTTTAGTGTGCAGGTTTCACTTTTCTCAGTAAAAATCACACTTTGATAAGGTTATTGTGGGTAGTGCAGGGCCAGCGTTCCAGTTTTCTCAACTAAAAATCATACTTCGATAACTAGGTTTTTCCTTCTGAGGTCCAAAACCAGAGAAAAGTAGCAGAGAAGTGCTAATGCTATTGCTTCAACTTCTCTGCTTTGCAACAAAGCTTTCCTTGAGTGTTTGAAAGCTGTATCTGAGTTTGTTCTGATTTCTGTGGATGAATAGATGAAACCCACCTGAGAGAGAGAGAGAGAGAGGTTTCTTTAATTTCTGAAATAGCTTACATGTCTCAGACTTTCGGTTTCATCTTCTTAAGTTGGGATTTTTCATGAGTTGGGTTTTGACTTTTGCACTCTAAAACCAAGGTGGTTTTGCAGTAACCTCCAAGGAATAGACCAAGTTGGGTTTTTTATGTCAGTAGTTCCAAATAACAGAAAGAAGTTAATGGCAGAAATCTGTTTCTTTAATAAATAAAAATGAAAGGGCAATGATATAAAATAACTACAAAATGTTTGAGAAATTTAATAAAGACCCCAAATACACAAACAACGTCTAAAATATCAAAAAATGTTGTATACATGGAAGTCTTCAACGATATCACCCTTCGACCTTACAACAATAAAGGCTTTAGAGGATTTAGAAGATGGACTGAACAACAAAAGTCGATCTCCATATTCCAGGTAAAAATGTCCTCTTATGATGACCACTAGGATAGTTTCAATGGATTATTTACCATTAACATAATACTTTATTGATTATTAACATAGTTTTTATATGCCTACAAGTCCACCGTGAAGCAATTGAAAGATAGAGTTTCAAATACACGGCATGAATATTTTGTTTGATATTGTCTATGTTCTAATTTGTACATATTTTGGATTTCTAGAGGCTAACGTAACAGTTTCAAAAGTTGAATTCAGTGTCTTTTAATATGTATAATTCATACGAATGTGTATATTGTGAACCCCGTGTTATTCAAATTAAATTTACTTGCTTTATTATGTTGTTTTATTGTGAATATGTCTTTTATTTATTTATTTTTACACGTGCCCAAGCTTCATCAAACTCCATTTACACCTCATGTAAAGAATAAAACATCGGGAAAAACACATAAAGATCAAATTAGCAACAAAAAGAAGGACTCAAAAGTTTACTAATTAATAAATTTAATAAAAGTAATTCGTTTAAGTTTGTGCATTTGGTGGTTCCGTGGTCCATGCATAGCAAGGGGTTTTGCTAGTATATCATATACATATGTACAAGTAATAACTACTTTGGGCCTTGATTGTGGCCTGGGCCTTTTCTAAATTCAGGTTTGCAGTGGGTCCTTAATCCATACCCAAGAAGGGTCCAGTTTTGGGACTGGATGCAGCCTGGACCAGATCCTAGCCTTATTCATTCTTATATCCCTGAATGTGCATGGGCACATAATGAGAGGTCCTTATTGATCAGGTGCATCATTATTATTCCATTCAGTGTAGGTAATTGGTCATTCCATTTTACCTGTCCATTTTCTTTTACATATGTATTGCCAACTTGATAGTTGATGCCAAAGCACATTCACGGTAGAGCCTGTGGTAAGTCACTAAGTTGGGCATCCCGGTCATACCATAATGTTGAAATTCAATAAGTAGAATCGACTAATGAAACATGTCTCAAATTTTTTATTTTTCATTTTTCTTATGGAATGAACATATGTCTCAGCATTCATATGATTATCTGTAAATGGGGGTAACTCATATTAGTATGCAAAGAACAGTACTTCACGTACCACAATTTCAATTCATTTACCAATACCAATATTGCTGGTAGTATTAATGCTCTTTATTGGATAGATATGCAGAGTACAATGTATAAATTGGCATATTTCTCCAGATTGATCATCCATAGCAATACTAACAGCTTATTTATCAAATACAGATATAGGGACTCCTCAATGAGAATTTCCTTGGCCATTCCTATTTCTTGTTACAATAGCAACAGCAACTAAGAAAGTGAATATTTGCATATGAGGAACTCTTATTGGAAAGGCATTTAAACATTTGAACAATACCTAATCTCTCACTTGCATGGCAATTGGGAATATATCGAAAGCAACAGCTCGGCTTACAAATAAAAAATCAGGAAGAATGAGAAGAACTTAGAAATATTTAGTAGATGAACATAATACGAACCTACATTCTTGGTATGTATGTAGTTGACATTCCCAATACAAAGAATCATATTTTCGGCAGAATCAATATCATCATCGTCGTCGTCATCAAGGCCTTATCACATATATCTGGGCTGCAAGCCCGAACAAAAGAGTTTTATTAATTGTGTAAGAAAAAAACTCTGTCCACAATTTCTTTTTACTTGTGGTGTAAGGAAAAGATACTCTGTGTGTGCACGCACACTTGTGCATTTTACAAATCCTACAGCCTACATACCCTAAAAGGCACAACAAGATATGGGGTGACCTTGATAACTAATATGCATTAAGCATTGGGTGGCGAACCTAGGATTTTCATTTGGGTGGTGCGGGCAATGGTCAAATTAAGAAGTTAAATACAAAAATCTAAGGCGTTATTTAGGAAATTTCTCAAATCTCACGGGTGCGGTCACATCCGCGTCGTAACATGTAGGTCCGCCAGTGCTGGTTGGGCACATTACCCTCAAACTCTTCAAACTTCTATCATGGGATCAACATCACTGTCAATCACCATCAAGGGATCACCAACATCACCATCATCGTAACCATATCCCATCCATTTAGGGCCCCTTTGAAAATTTTACTTTTTGACTCAACCACATCTGAAAACAGTTTTAGTTACTTCATAGCCTAGTAAGCCTTTCCATCACTACCTTGTCTAAGGTTTTCAATTGTGCCCACCTTCTTCTTCCAGTTTCTTGAACTTATAACCCTTTCTATACGAAGTACATGAGTTGTTTATACCCTTCTAATTCTAATTGCCCAAACCATCTCAAGCAACATGTCTTCATTTTTTCTCTTCAATTGAAGCTACCATAGGTGATCTCTTATATCCATTCCTAATCCTACCCTTTTCTGTAACAACTTAGCATGTGCATCTTAGTTACATGTACTTCAGGTAATTGTTTCTTTGTTGCCCAACATTCAACTCATACCAAAAAAGGAAAAGTCTAATCATCATCTTATTAAAATGGCCTTTTGCCCGAAGCGCCATTCAATAATCACATAAGACTTCACTTGCTAGTCTCCACTTTGTGCACCATGGACTTGTATTGTTCACAATACAAAGCAAACCCTCCCTTTGTTTTTCAATTGACCTAGGTAATCAAAATCTATAATGCTATGCTACTAAGTTATTTTCAGTCAAGACTAACTCATTTTCTCTGCATTCAGATCTACTAAACACACACTATATACTATTTGCCTACTAATTTTCAACCCATTGGAATCAAATGCCTTTCAACTTAGTCTAGATTATCATTCACTTGCTCTCCCATCTGACCAATGAGCCTTGTTGTCAACAAATAGTTTAAACCATGGAATTTTTTCTTGGATATCTACTTTGTGGTTTTTTTTTATTGGTAAACTACTTTACGTTGTCCATAACAAAAAAAAAGGAAAAGATGAATAGATAGAGGATCAATGTAGATAGAGGATCAAAGCAGACCCCCTTGTGCAATCACATTCTAACTACAAACGCAGGTGCAAATCTGAACACAATTTTCCACTCACTATTGTCCCTTCACATGTATTGCATAATTTGAATATAACCGTGCAGGATGCCCTCTTTTCTCCACATTTAAAGAACCAGCACCTTATCATACGTCCTTCTTTAAATAACCTACTATACACCTTCACCAAACCATTTACCTAGATGAATTTTGGGAGAAAGGGGTCATTTACCATCTACACACGGGATAGGAGAATCGGTTTTACATATGTAAATGTTACATATGCAAATGTTACACATGTGGAACACATTACCATGTTTGAAAAAATCATCATTCTCACGAGTAAATTAGTACATCCAACAATTTTACCCGTCTTTGGATTTCTTGGACGTTTCTCAGAAATTTCTCAAAATGAAAAAGAATAACCATTAATACAAGAACATTGAGCGGTTCAGATCATGAATTGGGGGCCCACCAAAGTGTAGAAAATTAAAACTATATGTTGGGGATTTTTGGAATTTTTACACAAATTTCACAAAATTCATGAAAATTCAAGATACGAAATTAAATGTCTTGGGGTTTAAAAAATTTTCCTTCATGGGTCGGAGCCCATAACCAGTCTTGGCATCCCAAACTGTACCCCCACCTTGCTACAGTGGCGTGTTTAACCATTTTACCATCTCTTGAGGTGTTTAAATTCTCGCGTCAAAATAACCATTTTCACAACTGATTTATGAAGAAGTGCAACTTATCTAAGGATTTCGCTCGAGATAAATGGAGAACAAAATTCATGTACCAACCTAATATAGTTGGGACAAGGCTTTGATTATGATTATGATGATGATGATGTGTAAATCGATGCAAACAAATGTAAATGAATCATTACGCATGTGAATCACAAACAAACCACCCCTAAAGGATTTGATTACTTTCATAGACGTGGCTCCTTTTCTATTAAGTTTTGTAATATCGGCTCAAAAGCTATCTCCTTTCTTCTAACCATTCCCCAAACATCCACCTAAAGCTAAAACTTTTGTTGAACAATTCAATCATCCATATAATCCCAATTTAACCCATCAAAACCCATGTGTCTATATATAAACCACATATGCTTTCAATTCTAGCAAATTCAAGATTCATCTATTCACTTAAATAATTCCAATATCTTAAACACCACAAACCCAACAAAACAATCACATTAACAGAATCAACTAAATCATAGATTTCAAAATCAAAGACTCATACACGCAATCAAAATCAGAAAAAAAAAAAAAAAAAACCCAGATCACAGATCTCATCAGACTCACCTGCAATGTCCGAGTGGCGAATTCGACGCCGATCGTCGACTTCGACTCCAAACAGAACTCGTTCCTCGTAAACCTCGAGAGGATGTTCGATTTTCCGACTCCTGAGTCGCCGATCAGGACGATCTTGAAGAGGTAATCGTACTCGTGATCGACCCTATGCGCCATATCTCGTCTTTAAAGTAGGATCCAAGCGATCTGAACCGTAGAAAAAGCGGGGAATTCGAAGAGATGTCAAAGATTCAGAAAGAAGACGAAGAAATCATCGATTTGGGATCGGATGGAAACCCTCGAAAACAGAGATCAGATTCGGATCGTTTGAAGAGGAGACTCTGAGAATAATTTATTTCAGAGATGGGAATGAGAATGACAACGTGGAGCCATTTGAAACGGCCTCGGAGGAGCTTAAATAGAGAGACGGAAGAAAAAGGAAGGGTGGTCTGAGGATCTACCTGGAAAGTTGTGCCGGCAAAACGCGTCGAATGTAATAAACCACTTGTTCATGTTATTTCTAATAAATGTAAGATGAATATAATATATATGCAAGGAAGTCACGAGAGGGTTTGACCGAGTTAAACTGTGAGATTGTATGTCCTTAATCCATTGAATCATGTGAATAAATTTATTTATTATTTTAATTAATTTATAATTTAATATTTTATTCATGAGATGAAAGGGATTTTATTTTATGATTGTAAATAATTAATATAAAATAATATGATTATTCATGAGATGAACATAGGCCCGTAATTAAATATATTAAATGTGATTCATGTGTGTGAATGAGATTTACATACAGGAGATATAGATCACAACTCTTATACTTGAAGTTTGTTCACAACCAATTATAAAATTGGGCATATTGGCATCTCAGTTGTGGCACTGCAATTACAATGAGATAGTGTGGTTTGTCTCGAGCATCAGAGTGGAAGACTCTCTCTGAATTATTGTGCTAGTACATTAGATGTACCGAAAGATCATGAGTAGCACTTAAAATCAAATGTTGCATTTAATTAAGGAAAGCTCTCTAACTTCCAAGCAATAGGCTCCCAATCCCGAGAGACTAATGGACTGAAGTTTCTGCTATGCATTTACTTTAACTTACCAATGAGTGAGACTAACTGTAGGTTAACACCTCAGTATCTTGAGTAAATGGTGGTGGAACTGTGGAAACATATACTATCAAGATGGAATCTATCATCTACTAGAGAAATATAGCTTTGTGCTGATTAATGGAATTCATCGTCGATAAGTGCACATCTGTCTTGACTAAGAGTTAATCAGACGGTTTCGATGATCATTGCAATCGATTGGGTCACAAGGATAATGAGAGGTGGATTTAATTTGGTTGGACAGTTTAATTCCAATGGATCCATGGTATAATTGAAGGAGGGGCCTCCTTGCGCTACTTGGAAAGTTTAGGGTCTTCATGTAAATATTCTTAAGACTGGAGTGCAATTGCATTTATTTAGTAGAATTAGTAGTAATTAACTGTGGATCTGGAACTTACATGAGATGTGGGGCCTAGATGTTTCAGTTGGAGCCAGATCTAAGGAATCCCTAGTGGTCCTCATGCTAGCCCTAAGAAGACAAGGTTTTATTCTAATTGAAACTGATAAGGAAAGGAGGAGTATGATATATAAAAGAATTAGAAGTGAGAATTCTAAATATATTAGGAGGGAGAGAGTTCCAAAACTTATAAATAAGAGGCTAGTGTTGGACGTCCCATAGCTTGCACGCCCAATACTTGTACGTCCCCCTAGGGCTCTCTCTCTCTCTCTCTCTCTCTCTCTCTTCTCCTCTAGTTTTCCCACTTGAGTGCCTAGGGTTTTCTTCTCAATTGACATCCCTCCATTTCTTTTGAAAAGTTCGTTACGAGAGGGTCACAGCGTGTAAGATCACAAGGCCTAGGAGATCAAATCTGCAAAAGGGTTTTGCAGAATCAAAAACATCAACTTCTCAATTTAAGCACAACCAAGGTCCTCAAGTATAGATCTGCAATCAGTTATATCAGTGGATCTTGTTGCTTGTGTGTGCTTGTTTAGATTTATTTTTGTTGTTAGACCTATGATCTTAATACATGAGATAAGGGTTTTACATCTTGGGACTGGGTTCTTAGCCTTTTGGGTATTTGATCTCTACATTAAGAGGGTCAAAAGTTTTAAAAACTCATCTGGAAGGCCCACCTACTTCCAACAACAACAAGTTAGAATCCTATCATGCCTAATCCTTAAAGGAGCTTTTTTCTTTTGACTAGGGTATCTCAGGGGTATTTGACCTAACAGGGCTAATCCCCCAAGTGCATGCACAAAAATCCGGAGGGGTGTCACACACACGATGTGAGGGGCAAACCCATGACTGAAGGGGATTTAAGCCTTAACACAGGCAAAGGTCCCAACTCAAATTTTTTTTTATTTTATAAATTTCAATTTCAATCAATTAAGACTAGAAGTAATTAACCTAAATTGGAAAGCAAGCAACCACAAGAAATAGAGGCACACAATTTTTTCATGGAAAACCCGACCATGGGAAAAACCACAAGTCCTATAACCTTGACCACTCGGAAACCAAGCACTCTGAAATCAAAGGTTATAAGAAGTACTCACTACCCTTACCCAATTGAACACAACCTAAGGGACCGTACTTGAATTTGTCGACGACCACACTATTCACCTTTTTTCGTGCTTGAATCTTCACGCCTTGGTACCGCTCATGAGGAACCAACTGCAAGAGTAGAAGTACTCCAGAAGATGAAATATTCAACATAGCAACAATGATGGATCTTTGGAGAAGAAGAGGAATCTCTCAAAGGGTTTCTAGGGTTAAGAATTGTGAGAGAGGTTAAAGGGTTTGAGGTGGAGACTTGAGAGTGTTTAAATAGATGTAGGCTCATGTAGAATAATTAGGGTTGCAATGGGAGAAGAATTGGGAAGTTTTGAGAAAATTGGAAACATTTGGATTTGAAATTTGCCGCCATCCAATCAATCAAATAAGGATCTGTTTACTTTTGTCTCAGAAGAGATAGACTTCTGCAAGTCACCTATTAACTGGGAGCACTTCAAGATCCGATTGATCAGGCCTATATCCGATCAATCGGATAGTGCACTTTGCCAATATAATGGATTCTGCTCCTTTTGACTCCACTTCGTGCATGCAATTAATAGTACATCTAAAAAATGAAAATTACAACTCAAAGGACTCAAGTTTTGTCAATCCCAATGAATTTGCCGATACTCAAATCCTTACAATCACTTATGCCAATGGACCAACACGAGGTGGATAGTCCTCAAGTACCTATTTGTTTCACGTAATTGGATCTTAAGTCATTTTACATTTCTATGTGTGGATTAAAACAAAGAATTAAATGTGAGTATAAAAAACATGACCGTCCACTTTAATAACAGCTGTATCAAAGGAAGACGAAAAATAAATAACAGGCCATCATCCTAGTAATTCACAATTTAGGAAAGTCAAATGACCCATCTACATTGCTACTTTATATCCTTCATCCCTTAATTTTTTTTTCTACGGAGCTCATCTCAACATGAATTCTTATGTATTCAAGATTATGCGTTCTACAAAAATAAATAGACAATATATACTTAATGGGCTCTCATAGAAGCATCTCCCATACTTAATTACTGCAAGCCATGCAGCAGAGACGGTGTGGGTGGGGTTGACCAACTAGTTTATCTACTCAACCAATCTACACTCGATCTGACCCATTTGCCACCACTATGACTTCGTGCTCATGTTGCACTTTCACAAATAAGGTTGTCAATGGAGTCAGGTTTGGCCCAAATTTACTCAAGCCAGTGTTCACTATTTGAGGATTGAGATTGTCCTCTGGTGAGGGAACTGCATTTATTGTACTCCTTTGTGTCACCTTCCTCTTCCCATTTTGTTTCTCCAGTGTGCTACATGGTTTGCCAGTGCCACAGTTATTGGGCATTACAGATTGATGACAACTGTGCTCATTAGAAATTCATGGAGTGCCAAACATCATCCTAGCCGTTCTCTCCATTCATTGGTGGGCCACACAGAATCCAAACTTTTTGATTGTGGAGCATCTTTATTGCGATTCTCTTTGAATATCAAATTGGTCGTTCATAGGTAGGAATGGGAGTAGTGATGGGTCAGGTTGGGTTGGGGTTGGTTTGAAGTTTGAACAGTATAGGTAACAGGCTTGCCCAACACAAACCCGAAATTGGCCTTTTATTATTCAGGTTGCAAATCTAATCATACCCCAACCTTAAAAGTTCAAACACCAAATTAATTATGCTGTTAGGGTGGTCAAGTTAGCACACCTTAGTTCATTGAGTCCGGTTGGATTGGCAAGTGCCTATTTAAACCTAACTCATCATTTGTTAATTGGGTTAGAACATCCCAAATAATCAGCCCATAGAAACCAGATACGAACCACACTAATCAACTATGGATCCTCTAGGATTTAAGCAAAGATTGGAGAAAATTCCTTATTTCTTATGGCAAATTGAAAAGTAAAATAAATGACAACTTACACGACTCACCTCGGAGTTGGTGGAGTGGGATAAGGTGTGGGTTTGCTCCCCCACATTTTGTGTTCGAAATCCCTGCCCCAAATTTACCCAGTATAAGCTTGTGTAGATTTAGGGCACGTTTGGTAAACGGTGAAGAATCCTATATTTAGAGGATTCTCTCTATCTCCAAAGAAAGCCACAATCCTCAAGTAGAATTCCCAATGAAAGTTCCATGTTTGGATGGAGGGAGGATTCTTATAAGTTGTAGAATGTATGATCCAATTGATGTTTATACAAATATCTCAAGATAAAGTAAGGATCAACGGTTGTAATTTGGTCACCTTACCGTGTTTGACCGTCCAGAACTAATGACCGGTTTTGATCTTGATCGTGGACCCCACATAAACCCAAAAATGAGAAAAAACGGACTGTTTTCAATAATAGTTTGCACAGTAAGACATTTTGGCACATATCTGGAGATTTAAGATGAATTAACAGCTGATATTTGGTGAAGTGGCCGTTTTGGAGTTTTTAAAGATGACTAACGGTTTGGATCTTGATTAGGGAATCTAAAAGGTACATTCTCAAAGCAAAAACTTATTAGGGCCACATTACTACTTACCTTTACCGTCACTGTCCCTCACGGTTTTGAAAATATCTCAAGATCTAAGATGAATCAACGGCTGAAATTTTGGGGAATAGCCGTTATGGACCTTCTTAACACAATTAACAGTTCAGATCTTGATTTTGGGGCCCACATGAACCAGAAAATTGAAAACAAGGGACTGTATTTAATCCCATTTTTTGCCCACTGCATCATAGAATATGGCATTTTAACGGTTTTGATGATTTTGTAAATATCTCACGATCTATGATGAATCAACGGCTGAAATTTTGGTACATAGCCGTTATGGACCTTCTTAACACAATTAACGGTTCAGATCTTGATTTTAGGGCCCATAAAAACAAAAAAATGCAAAAACCAGTCTGCCCTATATTACCGTCCAGGAACACTGTAGCTCCGCAAATCCTTGATAGGGATGATTCCACGGATCCGAGGGGGGGAGGTGTGACTCTTGAAATAATCAAAAGAGCGGAAATCTTCAGTCCATCATAGTAAAATCCTAGCTGAGCCAAACAAGAAAATCCGCGCTAGCGCGGATTTTGGGCGAGGAATCCTACCCTAAGACCATTGCCAAACGTGCCCTTAGTGGGCATCATCCAGGGAAATAGTCTTATTGGGTTAAAAATCTCGGGGATACCTAATAAAAAAAAAGGAGGTTCATGCAATTTCTAGGTACTTAAAATTTTAATCCATTCTTATATATGGAAGGGACTGTTTCTAATATAGTATGATTCTCGTCTAATCTAAAACTGCGAAATGGATACCCATGCCACTAGAGAGAATTTACTTTGACCCAAAAACCTATCATGCGTCCTATTTTCAAATTTCCAAACGAGACAACTGATTCATTTTAAGTGCAATGCACGTCATACGACTGATAAGTCTCCTAGTGTTTGTTTTTGTTTAATTCATACTTCAGCGATTGATTTCTTTTGTATGGATCTCTTTGATCGATTTTTTCATATGCACGTAAGTTAGTGCTTGTTAATTCAAGCCTAAAAGGTGAATAGAGTTGATGGAAAAAGGTGTCTATAGTCAATATCACATTATGTGAAAAAGAGTGCATTTAATCAATCAAGCAATGAGAGTTCTATGGCCGTTAAGATGTCATCTCACCAACTTGGTGTAGTGTTTGGTGAGCATGATGTCAGGCCCAATTACCTGACATCTTGAATGAATTTTAGTAATAAAACAGGGGTAGATCTTGTGTGAGACTTTAAGTGGGAGTGTGGGACACTCCATTCATTGATAGCAAGGAGAGGAAAATTGAATTTAGTATTGTAAGAGAAGAAAAAGATTAGGCTTCATTAACAATGAAACTAGCAACGGAAGATTTTCATTTAAATGTTGTTATTTGTAAATAAACAGTCATTTCAAGAGCCTAATTGGATAATCTCATGAAAATATTTCTTCACAATCCACATAAATCCTTCAAGACAAAAAAGAAAAAAAGATTAAAGATTGAAGAAAGGATCTGAAATTAATTAATAACTTATGATGTCATGAAAGAAAACATTTTTTTATCTTCAATTTCTAAGTCATTATAAACTAAGTTGAAATATTTGGACCAATTACAGGTCATATTTACGTATGATCCAACAGTCTGCATGGATATAAAATGGATCTCTTGAAATACAGAATTTAATCATTGGTATCAACCATTCTCTTCTAAAAACGAATACAAACATCTATGTTTATGATTTATAAGAGAAACTTGTTGGCAACTGACCAAATAGGTCCTATCTTGGCTCAGCCTACATTGTGCTGGTGGAGTTTTCAATTTAACCCTATATGCATAGATGTAATGGACTTTGAGATCTAACAACCGGACCACAGGAATCCTTATTGATTTTATCTCTGTTGTTAAACCTTCAAAACTAAGAGACAGGTTCTCAAAACATTATTGAATCACTCTACTTTGCATAGTAGTCAACAATCAAAAACAAATAAAATACACAATCAAGGAGCCCATTCAAGGTTGTTCTCCCACCTCAAAAGCAACTAACTCTTAATAGAAAGCAAACTTCATTTTACAGTGCCAGAAGGCTTTCTTTCTAAAACCTCTTAAGCAGGTTCGCCCAATGGCAGCAGTAAAGTAGACTAGACAAAGTATTCTGGAGACATCTTCACACATGTTTACAATCATCTCTCTTTCTTCATCTTTAATCTTTGTATGCTATAGGCAAGGTCGAAATCAGAAAGAAATTTTGTCAGGGTTGTAAAAAACAAACTTAAATTTCAACCAACTTTAATTTGGAGGTACTCGGAATGTCTGAGGGGACCATGGCCACCCGTCCCCTGTAGTTTGCTCATCTCTGTAGGTAAGAAGATGCATTCCTCTCTATTGTGCCCATTTGCTTCAAGCTCATCTCTTGCTGCAGACTGAACGCACTATTCAACTACAAACCAAAGAATAGTGAAGGGAGCAAGGCGGACCCAGGAATTCTTCCTTTTGGGGGGGGGGGGGGGCACTATGTAAAAAAAAAAATTTTCTTTAGGTCCCACATATGAAAATTGCATGTAATTTTCAAAATATTTAGTAGTTTCTTTTTTTTTTTTGAAAAATTTGGGGGGTCTATATGTAAAATGTTATAAAATATTTTAAAGAAAAAATGGATTTTAGAAAATTTGGAGGGTTCATATGTAAAAATTCATAAAGTTTTCTAAAAAATAAAGGGGTTTTAAGAAATTTTGGAGGGGCCATATATAAAAACTCATACAAATTCCTAAAAAGAAAAGAGGATTTTCAAAAATTATGGGAAGGGCCATGGCCCCTGCCAGCCCCCCCTTGGTTCCGCCAATGGAAGGGAGAAGTCAAATCAAGTATCAGAAAGGACCCGTGACAATCATGGATCCAGGAGAAGTTTACTACAAAATACCAATTTTAAAATCATCATCATCAAAGTCGTGTCTCAATAGTATTGGAGTTGGTTATATCAATTATATTTTTCCATCTTGCTCGGTCTTTACCTAAGTCCATAATATGCTGTACTTCTTTAGATCTATTCTTGCCACTTTCATCTATGTTTTCTTCGACTTACGATTTTGCTTCGGTGGACTATCATGCATTAAAAAGCTTTTTCTTCCACAGTGCCACTTTTTAATACCGGTGCCAAGCCTGATAAAGAAGGACGGTTGTGATGCGTAGGTTGACGCCATCGAAACCATTTTTATTTTCTATAAATAAAATAAGTGTGAAAATAAAATACCTCGAAGTTGTTGCAAAGGGAGAAGGGAAGAGAGAAATTGAGAGCACAACTGAACCTGAACTTATTGCATTCTACAAAATCCAATTACATTCACTAATATAAATAGAAAACCCTAAGAAAACTTAGTAAGCAATACTTCTAACTTAAATAGAAAATACAATTTTAATCAAATAAGCAAACTCAAACTTTGTTAAATTAGAATACTAATCTATATAGCATCACCTGCCCAACCCCTCTGGTGCCTTGCCGAGTCAATGATAACTTCAACCGCTATTGCATAAAACATTCCCCAAAAACATAGAAAAACAATAAATTCATTGATTAAAAAGACCATGCTAGAAAAAATGACTCAACAGGCATGGCAACAGTTACGAGCCCTTTCTTCTATCCATCTTTCTTTCTATTTCCTTTTATCCTTCTTCATTCCTTGATTTTTTTTTTTATTTTTTTTTATTTTTACAGTTTCCATTTTAATGTGAGTGTCAAAGAGACCTTCAGCAAACCGTTCCAGCTCATTAATGGGCCACACCTGGCAAAAGTACACTGCTACATGGTGCCATTAGTGGGACACACTGATAAAAAATGGGAACTATGCTACATGCCTCGTAGGAGAACATTTCTTCTGTATATTGTGCTTTCACTCACTCATATTCAGTACAAACAGTGCCTAGATGTAAATATAGCAAATGTTGCTACAGTAAATAGAATTACTGCGTAGAGTGCACACGCAAGAAGAGGTTGCATATCTAGGATTCAAAACCTGGATAATCAGGTGAGACTTATCATTTTGGTAAGGTGCCGTTCTCTCCTCTACTTTTGTAGACTTGAATGCTAACTTTAAGTGTATTAGAATTCCTAACCAGATGGGGCTGGTTGAGTGTTGAAGCTTATCCAAGCTTTGCCCATTTAGTTATTCAACTAATTATATATATTAAAGCAAAGGGGGAGGTGGGCTGTGAGGGGTGCGACATCATCCCTAAAAAGTCTCGTTGGGCTATGAGGGGTGTCACATCATCCCTAAAAAGTCTCTCTTTTCAAAAAAGGGCTACTATTTCTCTTCTAAAACCTCTCTCATAAGAGATTTTTATGAACGTTCGAATTTGAGTCCTATTTCTTGTCATTATCCAAATTATAAGCAAATCTTTATAGTCGATTTGTTTTCTTTTCCTTAGATCTTCAATCATCAACGGTTTGTTTTTTTTCCCTAAGTCTTCAATCATCAATGGGTCCCATGTTAAATATGTTTTATGGGCCCTACCAATGATTGAAATCCAAATTGTTGCTCATTTACTCTCATTTCAGTTTTTTTTCCCTAAATGGATGGATCCAGTCGTGGGCACCGATTTGTATTAAATATATTTCAAGATTGGACTCCAGTATTGGTTGAAATTCTAATGGCCTTCTCTTAACCCCTTTTTTCTAAGAGAAGGCCCCCCATTGATGGAGGGAGGCAAGCCTATTGGCCGTTGTCTGGTTTCTTAATGGATGCAAATCAATTAGTTGGCCCCGCACATTTAATTTATTTCTACAGTGGGACTCACTCACGGATTATGCATAGATATTAGTTTTCTAGGTCAATATGGATTATGGATTATTCACTCTTTCTCAACACTATCTATCTTCCATCCTCTCAAGATTGTCATCTTTTATTTTAATATTTGTGGCCCACCTTTCAACAATTCAAACTGATAAATTTGTCATTAAAAATATCATTTTCTTTTAGTTTCCAAATAGAGCTCTATTCTATTAAGAGATTGTCACACGTGAACGAAAATTAAACCCGACCTTTTGGTAGACCACCTCATAGATGGGCTTGTGATAAAAATGTTTTGAGGTTGGAGTTTTTTTTATTTGTCTAATCTGATTATATAAACAAATGACCCTAGGTTTGCCCCACCATAATTACACTTTCGTGGGCCCACATGGACCATAATTAAGAGATATATACATTTATCCAACGTGGGGCAATTATTATTGGGATCATATAACACTAGCATGTGATTTTAAAGTCTCATAATTTATGGTTTTTAAAGTTAAGATGTTTATACATTTTTTTTTTTAAAAAATCTAGAGCTAAAAAACGGTTTGATCGATTCTAAAATGATATTGGTGCTACTTCAAAGGGATGGAGAAGAAATTTGTGTGGATGGATTGAAATGACCATTGGCTTATGTGAGGATAACACTTGTATTTATGATTGAAGATGTGTTGATTGTTTTTATATAAATATGTATGAATATATTTTTATATGTTTATAATTAATTTTGATATCTCATTAATTAAAAATGTAATATCTTACTTTTTGCCCCGGGCTAAGCACGGGGTGTTGTTGCTAGTATAGTAATAAAGCCCAATGTCTGTGCATAGAGTTTTAATCTAGCCTAGTCATTTGCAGAATACTACAAAATTGTATGCACCTTTTGTATAACTAAGATGGACAAGCTTGTACTTGCGCTTTAAGCAGGCCTAGGTCTAAACCATTCTTGGCTGAGGGTCAAATTATAGGCCCAAGATCAGGCCATGGGCACAAGAATTCAATTTTATATTGTCCAATGTAAGTTGGGTGGCATTGAGTTGGGTTAAATACATACGTTGAAAGTGCATGATAGGGCCAATGACTAGGTTGGGGGGGGGGGGGGGGGGGGGGGGGGGAGTGGTGAATAGGACTAATGGTATTCATTTGCCAATTTTAATCTTCTTAGACCGATTTTAATCCAACCAGAACAATGAACAAAACAAACACAAATAAGAGTATAACTCATGCGGAATACGTGTTCAACAAGAGAGTGCTTAAACAATAAAGATGTGACAAAATTAGTTTTAAGTTGATAAGCACCAGTGTGTGTGTGTGTGTGTGTGTGTGTGTGTGTGTGTGTGAATTAAACTCAGTGATGAAATATCATACGTATCAATTTCCACAATATATAGAAATGTAAATCATGCAATAGAGAAATAGACCAGGGATTTATAGTGGTTCGGTCATATAGACCTACATCCACTCTCAAGGGTCACACAGTCCCTTGGTTCCACTAAGAAGAATCAAACTACACAAGTACTGATTCTACCTCAATTTTGTTACCGAGGTTTGATCACACAGATCTACTCCTCCTCACACAATTATAAAGTGATTTGGTCACACAGATCTGAACCACTACCATATTATATATAGATTGTAGAAGTTTGAAGAAGGGTGAACACTTACCTTTGATGAAGATTGAAAGTGTTCTAAGGAGCTCTGATCGTAGTCGAAGCTTTCACCTCTTGACGACGTCTTAGTGTTAAGAACGATGCTTCCAACGTGTTGCACAACCAAGGTTCAGAGGTTTGGTCTTCTAGGATTACATAGATAAGGCTTTCATACAATACGGGATCCTAGAAGAAGCTCTTCCTCACAACACACTCATCTTGGAGCTAATGAAGCTCTTGGATTTTCCTAGATCTAACAGAAGAGTGTTTGGAAAAAGATTTGAGAGCTTAGGTTTGATGGGAAGAAAGTAGCAAGCAAAGCTCTTCTAAAAAAGTGATTTTTTTAAGTAAAACGAGATTCAATTTTATACACAAAAATCCAACGGCTAGCCTCTTAACACGTCGGCTAGCCCCTTTTCAATTTCCCTAAGACAATGGTCATATTTTCTAATTCGGTCAGCTCACAGTTAGCCGTCGGTGGCCTTGGCGGCTAGCCATGAGGTGAACGCTGAGGTGACCGAGTGAAGGTCTAGAAACAAGGAGCTCTCGGGAAACCTAACCATGAATTTCGGTTGCTTGCGGTTAGCCGCAATGGTTCTCGGCAGTTAGCCGTGAGGTGATCGCTGAGGTAATCGAACTCCATATCAAGTGGGAGCATTGTTCTCTGGAAAAGTAACCATAGTATTTTGGTTACCTGGCGGTTAGCCGCTTTTTGCAAAGGGGCTAGCCACCAGGTGACCGAAAGGTCGCCGAACCCTCTTTTTGCATGACTATTTTTGCTGAGAGTAAGAGATTGAAAACAGGTTTTAAAACAGAACTTTTTTTAAGGGTTCTAAGGTCTGGTCTGGGTCTAAAATACCTGATAAGGTTGGCAAACACATGTGGAGTCTTTCTTTGATGAATCCGGTCTTTCCAAAAGCTTGATAAACCCTTTGAATTTGATCTTCCTTGAGGCACTTTGAGAGGCAAGGCCTTCTTGGACATATTGGCACGGTATTGACAACACAAACACAGTGCTCACGAAAATGTGGCACTAACATACGTGACCTCCTAAATTTGTCCACTTTAGAGGTATTTATTTTATCTTATTTTTCGAAGTTCTTGAGGCTTTGACTTTTGCTAAGTTTTAGGTGCAGGTGCATACGGGTTTATAGATTTTGATATGATTTGGAGTCCTTATCCACTTTGCGTCATCTATGAACTACTTATTTGTTTATAATGAATATAATATGTATATAAAAGATTATACCCATCAAGGTTTGAGTTTGGTACCGCATAAAAAAGATGGATATAAAAAATGTCGCCACAAATAAATCTACTATGGAGTGGGTAAAGTGCGAGTAGGGTTGTCAAAGGGCTGGGTTGGGGAAAGGCCAGGTCCACCCTTACATAACCGTCACATATATAGGTGGTGTTGGAAGTAGGTGGGCCTCATGAATATGTATTTAAAAACTTTTGACCCACATAAAGCAGGGATCAAATACCCATAAGGCCAAGAACTTAATCCCAAAATCTAAAACCCTAATTTCATACATTAAGATCAAAGGTCCATTAGAAAAACAGGTTAAGAAACAAACTAGACAAGCATAGAACATCTACTATAAGCAACTCGAAGTAGATTTATACATGAGGAGCTTGGCTGTGCTCTAATCGAGAACCTGAAAAACTTGATCTCTATGAAAACTTATTTCGCAGATTTTGATCTCCTTCGCCTTTGTGTTCTTCCATGCTATGACCCTCTTAGAGAACTTCTCAAAGAGATTGATGGGATCTCTAAGTAGAAGAAAACCCTTGCACTCTAGAAGAAAATCAGAGGAGAGAGAACGAAGAGAGAGGAACTTGATAGATTATTGTATGTAGAGATCTCTAACCCTCACCTCTTATTTATAGTTTATGGAACATCTCCTCTTACACCAAGATTAGAAATCTCATTTCTATTTTTAGTATTTGTCATACTCCTCCTTTCCTTAAGAGTTTCAAATATGATTAGTAACTTTATCTTATTAGGGCTAGCATGGGGACCACTAGAGATTCCTTAGAATCTAGTTCCAATTGGGAATTTGGACCCTACATCTCATGTAAACTCTAGTCGGACCCACAATTAATTGCAAATAAGTTCACTAAATAAATGCAATTGCACTCCAGTCTTACGAATAATTATAAGAAGACCTTAAACTTCTCAAATATTACTCTATTGAAATAAATATGTCTAACAAAATTGGATCCATCTCTTATTATCCTTGTGACCCAATTAATTGTAGTAATCATTAGTACCATCCAATTAACACTTAATTGAAATAAGTGCGCACTTACCAATAATAAAATCCATTAATTGGCACAAGGGAATATATAGGGGATAAATTTCATCTTAAGAATTATATGTTTTTACAGCCCCACTACCATGTACTCAAGACATTGAGGTGTTGACCTACAATTGGCCTCACTCAATGATGACTCAAAGTAAACGCATAGTAGAAACTTGAGTTCATTAATCCCATAATTAAAATCCTATTACTTGGGATTATGAGAGCAGTCCTTAAATTAAAGACAAATTTGTATAAGGTGTTACTCATGGTCCTTCAGTACATCCAATATACCAGCACAATAATCCAGAGTCTTACGTTTTGATGATCGAGATATACCACACTATCTCATAGTGATCACAATGCTGTAGCCTTATCAGATGAGATGCCCAATCTTATCACTGGTTAAGAATCAATTTAAGTATAATATTTATGATCCAGGTCTCCTATGTGTAAATCCCATCCACACATATGGATTACATCTAATACATTTGTGGGCCCCAGTTCATTTCATTAACCATCATGTCTTTTTGTATAGATTATGTGCATACATAGAATAAAATACCATTCATCACATGAATAAAGCATTAAAATATAAATTAATTAATGAAACAAACCAATTTCTTCAGATCATCCACTGGATTGAGGACACACAATCTAACAATCTCCCACTTGGACTCAATCTCAGTCAGGGTTATATCTCACACCTATCCCATCTATATGCCACTCAAAAACTTTGGTAGTCAAAGGCTTAATAAAGGGCTTTGCTGAAAGTCCGCTATGGATCCTAACCCTAGAGGGGGGGTGAATAGGGTGAGCTACAAGTATGACCAATTTCGACCAATTTTAATTTCTAAAACTAAACTAGTCACATGTGATGATTAAACAACCAAGATGCGGAAGCTAATACAAAATCAATCACCACATAGCATGCACCACAACACCAATATTTATAGTGGTTCGGCCAACGTGCCTACATCCACTACCGGCTTGTGTCTCCAACACCCCACCGGATTCCACTAAGTATGCTTTTTACTAGGCTAAGCAATAACCCTTACAATGTGCTTTTCTAGGCTAAGCAATAACCTTACAAGATGCTTTTCAAAGGCTAAGCAATAACCTTACAATATGCTTTTCTTAGGCTAAGCAATAACCTTACAAGTTGCTTTTCAAAGGCTAAGCAATAACCTTTACAAATGAGGATTTCTCTAAGAAGGTGTCTTTACAAAAGATCACTCTAAGAGATTACAATTTAAGCACAATGGAATTTGCCTCTTAAATAGGCTAATAGGAAAATGAAATTCCAATTACAAACATACACTAAAATAAACTAAAGTGTGTGCACAAAGTGTATGTATGAGTTTCTTCAATCAATTTTAACAATGAAGCTTTTAAATGAATGCATGATGCATTTTAAAATCAAGGTTTATAAAATGATGATTGAAGAGAAAACTAATCACATAAAAGATTCAAACAACTTTGAAGAATTAAGAAAAACAAGTTGAGTGAAAGTTAAAGTCTAAGAACATATGTGATTAGGATAAGAGTGTGTGCAAACTAATCTAATTTACCAAGAAAGATATTGAGTTTGCAAAACAACTCTTTAAGGGCTTGAAATCATGCATAAATGAAAATTCAAAGGATTTGAACATGCATGAATTTCATTTGAATGGAAATCAAAATAACTTAGAAGATGTACCTTTTAAAAACTCATGAGATTGATTTCCAAATAGCCCTCTAGCTTTTCCAACTTCTTCCCCTTTCTTTGGCTCCAAAATGCTCTCAAAAGTTCAAGTTTCAAGCCTTGAAAAAGGTTGGAAATGAATGGACTTTATAGCCAAAAAGTTGCCAACGGCTAGTTCTCGGTCGACCGGCAAGGTGGTCTCGGTCGACCGAGAAAGCACAACGGTCATATTTCTGACCGTTGGGGCTTCAGTTCAAAAAACAGTCCATTTGCCCTGCAGTGTTCTCGGTCGACCGAGACCCAGGTCTCGGTCGACCGGCGACACTGCCGGGACACCCCCAAAAATTCCAACTTTGCATTTTGAAGATTTTCTTTGTGGAATTTTGTGGGTCGCTAAACCAAGCTTAAAAACATGTTTTAAAACATTTAAAAACATGAAACACACAAAGCCTAAAATGATTCAAAGGTTTAAAACCAAAGGCAAGCTTGATTAGTAAAAACTCTTTTCAAATCAAATTGCATACAAAACTGATTCTAAAGGTGCTGAATGTATGCAAAGCTCAAACCTAAATTCACAAGAAGATTTTCCAAATCTAATGCACAAGGAATTTGGTTTTCAAAAGAGTTTTGGGTTCTAAAACCAATGCATCCAAGTTTAGAACCAAACCATGCATAAAACACAAACTTTTCCAAATCTAAAAACCAATGCATGTATAAAGCTAGATTTCAAGATATTTTAAATCAATGCATGTGTGTGAATTCAAATGATGCCAATATGCAAATGCATCCATCAAATTGCAAAAACAAAAGACCTAACAATCTCCCCCTTTGCAATTTGATGGCAACTTACTCATCATTGAGATTACACACTCTGTCTTCAGCTCCCCCTCAGCTGGACAAGTCTTGAAATCTTCTTCTTGGATGCTCCTTCTCTTAACTTGGGCTCTTGGGCTCTTTTCTTCAATCTTCTTGATGCTTAGTGCTTGATCATTCTTCAAGCTTTCTTCTCATCTTCCTCTCTTTGGCCAAGCATCTTCTTTAGCTCCAAGCTTTCTTTCTTCTATTTGCTCTCCCCCTTTGACCATGCCTCTCTCTTCCTCGAGAGAACTTGAAGGCTTTCTCCCCCTTTGATGGATAGGAGATCTTCGAGTACTTGAACTCTTGAACTCTCTCCCCCTTTGAAGAGTAGGAGATCTTTGAGTCACACTTGAACTCTCTCTCCCCCTTTGACATTAAATTGCAAAGGTACCTACACACATGAGACAAGAAGAATACCTTTAGTAGCACCTGTTAACAAATGAAATCGAAAATGAAATTCATAACAGGCTATCATGTATGTAAGATAACTCTAAGGGCTCAAAGGCAATCCAAGGGTGAATTTGATCAAAACTAATACTTCCTATGAAGGTTTACACTCCCCCTCAATCCATTCTCTTCTTTTGTCAAGCATTTGACAAGATATAACTATTTGGTTCAAGAAGTAGATGGTTTAACCAAGTGAGGGTCAACTTCAAGGAAAGGATTAGATTCATGTAACTATTAAGCACAATATGATCAAATTACCAAAAGAGAGCTAGGTCTAATGGGAGAAGCAATCATGGATATCAATTGAAACAAACATATCAATTGAGATTAAAGGATATGACTATAAACATAATCACTCTAAAATGGATTCAAGAATGTTACTTATTAGGAAAAATCCAAATTAGAGCTATCCATGATATGGGGTTTATTCAAACATAGCATCAATCAATATAACTTATGAAAATCATATGCTATGTAAGGTTTTGAACTCATTTCATTCAATCAATAAATATGACTATTAAAGTGCAAGATGAGTGAAATGAATTCCAAGCATGAAGCCAACCTCAACTAATAACCAACCAATATTCTTAACACATAAACATGGTGGTCATGAGATATACCTATATGAGCAAGAGAGGTGGCAAACATGAACATTATGATGCTAATGGAATGTGACATGGAACAAATATATAACTATCAAGCTCAATCCAATGCACACAAGGTCTATCACATACACAAGAAATCAAATCAATCTTAAATTATACCAAATGAAACCAATTGAATTTGACAACATGTTAAAGAGCAAGGATGTGACAAACTCAACAATTTGCATATGAAAAGAATGTAAACACATAAGCTAGAGATGCAAACAACATACATTTCCATTTCTAAAGATAATGAAACCAAAAGAAAAAGGAAATGAGAATAATGGAACATGCTTAGATGAATATAACTAATGAGATTAAAAAGCATTTCCATTCAAAACAATCTTCAAATCATTTTGAAAAACAAAATCCAACAATGAGCATAAAGGAATGATTTTGAAGATCAATTATCAACATTGTATTTGAAAAGATATAACTTCATTAAAACACATACAAGTTGATTTTTCAAAACAATGTTCTCCATATAAAAGTATAACTTATAAATCCATGGAAAACTTGAATTGATTCAAATCATTTGTTCAAATAATCTTACTATGACATAAACACAAATGATTCAACAATTGATCATGAAGAGTCTAGCTATGAAAGCTTTTGAAATCACAATCAATTGATCATGTAAAGAAATGCAATGCAAGACATATGTGTGCAAAAGACAAATCAAACATGATGAAATTATAATCAAATGATTTTGAAAACCATGACATGTAACTTAGAATGGTGCATGAAACCAAAATCAAATGATCATAAAGAAGCAATGCATTTTAAGAAATCTAACTAAAAGAAACAAAATGCAAATGCAATCATGACCAACAAAGTGATTTAACTAATAAAGAGTAGGTTGGTCAATGAGGTTCAAGACCCTAAGGTTTGTCTAGGTAAATAACTTTAGGAATCCACCTAAGGTCTTGGGAGGGTTGAACTTTGAGATCTATCTTGGAATTCTCACCAACTATAGGAGATTTAACTTGATAAATTTTCAATTTAAACTTATCATCATGATATTTAGATTTTACTAAATTTGGCTTAGAATGGTGAATAGTCTTTTGATGTTGGTGAGTTTGTTTCTTTGGGGATTGTTTCACTTTTCTTTTCTTCTTACTTTCTCCCTTTACTTGTCTTTTGAATTTTAGATTTAACTTAGCAACTTTCTTCAAAAGTTCTTTCATTGGTTCATATAAGGGAGATAGATTGAGAAGCTTTTTGTTCTTAGATTCTTTCAAGCTTGATTTAACTTGTTTAAGCTTTTTAGAATCTATTTTAGGAGACTCCATTTTAAAGGATTTAACTTGTTTAGTCTTTTTGGAGTTTTCCTTGATTTTTAGTGTCTTACCCTTCAAGTTTGATTTTCCATTTTTGAGTTCAAAGATGGGTTTAGACACATGGCTTCTCTTCATTAGTTTGCACTCAAATGTAAAATGCCCTTCAATGCCACAATAATTACATTTTGATTTGGGCAAGGGAGGAAGAGTGCTAGAGAAAGAGGACTCACCTTTCACAAAAGTGTTGGTGAATTTAGGGTCATAAGACATATTCCTATTGAATCCAATACCCGTCCTATCTCCATGAGGTTTACCCATTTTAAATAATTTTTCAAGTCTATCTTCACTTTGGGTAACCTTGCACTCATACTTTTGTTTATAGTTTTCAAGTTGAGTGACTTTGGTTATAAGGATTGAATTTTCATGTTTGACTTTTGAAAGTTCATTTTCAATTTCCTTATAATTGTTTAGCTCTTCATAGGCAAGTTTTAACTTAGAATTAAGCTCATTAACAACATTAGATCCAAGTTCTAAAGTTTTTGAATTACTTTGTGCATTAGACAAATTTTCATTTGAAATTGTCAACTTGGATTTTAAATAGTTAATGTTTTCATCTTGTCTTTTAATTGTATCTCTTAGGTTACAATTTTCCTTTTTAAGCTCATCACAATTTATCTTAATCTCATTTAATTCATCTTGAGCATTAGATAAATTTTCCTTAGAGATAGTCAATTTAGATTCAAGATTGTTAAAGTCTTTATCTTGCCTTTTTATTTGATCTCTTAGAATTAAATTTTCCTTATTGACATTATCATAATCCATCTTTAATTCTTTTAGTTCATCTTGAATGTTAGATAGATTATTTAAAGAGATCATGAACTTAGATTCTACACAATTTATAAATTCATCTTTTTCTCTAAGTTCATTTTTAGAAGAGTCTAATTCTTGGTTTAGCCTTATAGAATCTTCTTTTAATCTTTTATTTTTCTTGGAAACCTCTAAGGACCATGTGTACAATTCCTCATAGGCTTCAAGTTCATCATATTCTTCTTCTTTTAATTCAAGTTGAGATTCTTTAATTTCAATTTTTGAATCTCCATAAGATGGAAGAATGAGGGGTCTAGAAGAATCTACAAGGTCTAGCATAGTGGAGTCCATTCTAATGATTTTCAAATAAGCACTACTCTAGGGTTTTAACTCTAGGTTTTTACACCTAATCAAGAGTTCCAAACACTTGATCCTAAGGGATTAGAGCACTTGGCTCTGATACCAATTGAAAGTCCGCTATGGATCCTAACCCTAGAGGGGGGGTGAATAGGGTGAGCTACAAGTATGACCAATTTCGACCAATTTTAATTTCTAAAACTAAACTAGTCACATGTGATGATTAAACAACCAAGATGCGGAAGCTAATACAAAATCAATCACCACATAGCATGCACCACAACACCAATATTTATAGTGGTTCGGCCAACGTGCCTACATCCACTACCGGCTTGTGTCTCCAACACCCCACCGGATTCCACTAAGTATGCTTTTTACTAGGCTAAGCAATAACCCTTACAATGTGCTTTTCTAGGCTAAGCAATAACCTTACAAGATGCTTTTCAAAGGCTAAGCAATAACCTTACAATATGCTTTTCTTAGGCTAAGCAATAACCTTACAAGTTGCTTTTCAAAGGCTAAGCAATAACCTTTACAAATGAGGATTTCTCTAAGAAGGTGTCTTTACAAAAGATCACTCTAAGAGATTACAATTTAAGCACAATGGAATTTGCCTCTTAAATAGGCTAATAGGAAAATGAAATTCCAATTACAAACATACACTAAAATAAACTAAAGTGTGTGCACAAAGTGTATGTATGAGTTTCTTCAATCAATTTTAACAATGAAGCTTTTAAATGAATGCATGATGCATTTTAAAATCAAGGTTTATAAAATGATGATTGAAGAGAAAACTAATCACATAAAAGATTCAAACAACTTTGAAGAATTAAGAAAAACAAGTTGAGTGAAAGTTAAAGTCTAAGAACATATGTGATTAGGATAAGAGTGTGTGCAAACTAATCTAATTTACCAAGAAAGATATTGAGTTTGCAAAACAACTCTTTAAGGGCTTGAAATCATGCATAAATGAAAATTCAAAGGATTTGAACATGCATGAATTTCATTTGAATGGAAATCAAAATAACTTAGAAGATGTACCTTTTAAAAACTCATGAGATTGATTTCCAAATAGCCCTCTAGCTTTTCCAACTTCTTCCCCTTTCTTTGGCTCCAAAATGCTCTCAAAAGTTCAAGTTTCAAGCCTTGAAAAAGGTTGGAAATGAATGGACTTTATAGCCAAAAAGTTGCCAACGGCTAGTTCTCGGTCGACCGGCAAGGTGGTCTCGGTCGACCGAGAAAGCACAACGGTCATATTTCTGACCGTTGGGGCTTCAGTTCAAAAAACAGTCCATTTGCCCTGCAGTGTTCTCGGTCGACCGAGACCCAGGTCTCGGTCGACCGGCGACACTGCCGGGACACCCCCAAAAATTCCAACTTTGCATTTTGAAGATTTTCTTTGTGGAATTTTGTGGGTCGCTAAACCAAGCTTAAAAACATGTTTTAAAACATTTAAAAACATGAAACACACAAAGCCTAAAATGATTCAAAGGTTTAAAACCAAAGGCAAGCTTGATTAGTAAAAACTCTTTTCAAATCAAATTGCATACAAAACTGATTCTAAAGGTGCTGAATGTATGCAAAGCTCAAACCTAAATTCACAAGAAGATTTTCCAAATCTAATGCACAAGGAATTTGGTTTTCAAAAGAGTTTTGGGTTCTAAAACCAATGCATCCAAGTTTAGAACCAAACCATGCATAAAACACAAACTTTTCCAAATCTAAAAACCAATGCATGTATAAAGCTAGATTTCAAGATATTTTAAATCAATGCATGTGTGTGAATTCAAATGATGCCAATATGCAAATGCATCCATCAAATTGCAAAAACAAAAGACCTAACATTT
The DNA here is from genome assembly GCA_038049695.1 of Cinnamomum chago. Lineage (NCBI taxonomy): Eukaryota > Viridiplantae > Streptophyta > Magnoliopsida > Laurales > Lauraceae > Cinnamomum > Cinnamomum chago. The sequence continues at coordinate 17,655,193 of CP142459.1, forward strand.
GCAAGAGTAGTCATTAAGAGGATACCACAAATTTGTTAGAATGCTAATTCTTTAGCCTCAAAATACTTTAAAAAGTCCCTCAAAGTTCTATTATTTTGGCAAACGAGCTGATATATATACCAAAAAGTGGCCAACGGCTAGTTGTCGATTAGCCCCCTTCAAAGTTCGGTTAATCGAAATCCCAAGGGACATATATAACGGCTAGTTTGACTTTCAGTCAAATTAAAAGTTTTGCTCTATGGTTAGCTCTCGATTAACCGTAGAACACTATCGGTTAACCGAGAGCTAATCGACATGTCACCGACAAGCAGAACCTGTGACTTTTAACATCCAGTTATTCTGATCGTTAGGTGATCGAAGCATATGTCGATTAACCGAAAATTCCCAAGATTTTAGACTTGAAAATGATTTTCTAAGAGGGGATTTTTGGCTATGAAAATCATGCATAAATTAATGTTTAAATCAATCCAAAGGTGTTTTCAAAACATGAACCTATCAATGCCTAAGATGATTAGAAATTTTAAGACCATAGGCATGCATGATTGCAAATCAAATAAATCAACTTCTCAATAAAAATGCATCTAAGTTTAAAATCTAAACTATGCATGAAAATCAATTTTGAAAGTTATAAAACAATGCACGAGAGAATTCAAAATTTAAAGATTTTAAAAACAATGCATTTGTGAAAATTCGAATGATGATAAAATGAACATGCATATGCATCCATCAAATTGCAACACACAAAATCCCTAGCAATCATGAACTCAAATGCCTAATCACAAGTCATAGCCCTAGCACAAACTTGTCCGATAATAAATATATACTAGCACACTAACCTGTGCTAAGCACTACCATTTTACTAATAAGATTTGCATCACGATATATAAAAATCAATTAAAAAGAGATTAGATCACATAAAATCATCCTCAAACAGTTAATGACAAAGAACAACATAAAAGAGAATTATGACAATATCTTCTTTTTAATCGAAGAGTTCGTAGTGTAGAAATAGAGTAAGAGGAGTTGAGTGGAAAGGAAAGAAGAGAAAACTTAAGAGCATGTTTGGCAACATGTGACGAATCCGCAGATGTGAGGACTCGTTACTACCCTTGGAACAAGGATTCCCTACTGAAGATTTCACAACAATATCGGTGCATATTGAAGCATATATTTGAGAAAAGTTAATTTAAGTGCGAATTTGCAAAAATGAGGATTTCCAAATCCTATAGAAGGGGGTCCAATTTGAAAATCCACACAAATGAGGATCTCCATAGGTCAAAAGCGTTGGAGACTTATTTGTTTGGTAGGTCTACTATTTTCTTATAGACCACCTAAAATAGAGTCTTTAAAAATAGAGATATTTAAAATAGATGCTAGAATAAAAAAATGTGTTTGGTAATGTATATATCTAATTTGAATAGACTGTTTAGTACACCCTTTTTTTTTTTTTTTTGATAACGTAGGGTTCCCAGCCCTTTGGGCTAGAATAATCCCTACGGGCCCAGGAGAGAAAGCCGGGTAAAATTCCCCTGTGGCCCCAGTGTGGTAGAGCAGTTTCGAACCCATAACCTCCGGGTGCAAACCGTAGTCCTGGGCCAACTGAGCTACCCCTCGGGGTTAAATTTAGTACACCCTTTACTTACTTCTTTTTGGAAGGGTTTGGCAATTATTTACAAGGGTAGTTATGTCATTACGTGAAAAAGGAAACTCATTCATATGTTTCCACCCTACATATATCTTTCAAGAGCACATGCAACATAGACTTAAAAAAATACATTCAACATGGACTCATTTAAGAACAAATACAATATCTACACACGTGCCATCATCATAACAACCTGTCCATTGGAAAATAACACAATTTACATTAAACTATAGCCTGTAACTTGTAAATATTTTAAAAATTAAGACATCACACACCTTCATATAAAGATAATACAAAACACCCTCATTTTCAATACTTTACCTTCCAATAATAATCCATCAAGCCATTATATCAATCACAAATATTCATTCACTTTAATCCAATAAAAACTAGTAACATTACATAAGATGAGGAAATCCGTGCTTAGGAAGATGCATCTCGCTAGATGGCATATGCAATTGAATTCCTCTTGGCATCCATCTCTGTCCTATCTGTGATATCAAAAGTAGAGGTGTTTCCCATATCTTCCACAACATTAGTGTCACACTCTACTGGACGTCTTCACAACGATATTCCAAAAATAACTGATCCTCCATATCCTCTTTTCTAATGAAATTATGCATCACCATCATTGCAATTACAATGCTTCGTTGTCTTGGAAATGGGTAAGGAGTCATCTGCTTGAGGATAGGAAATCGAGCCTTCAATACTCCCGCTCGATCACATTCCTCAATGATGAATGTAATCTATTAAAATGTTCCTCCATAGTACGAGGAATGGTAGGACTTTGAAAATCTGGAAGCCAGTAACGAACGTTTCGAAATGGAGAAAGAAAGCCTCGCATGTTTGTGTAACTAGTATCAACTAAGTAATATTTACCAAAAGAAAATGAAATGCAAATGTTAAAAAGTTAACACGCGAAAAAGAATGTTGTAAAACATATTTGAGAAGGTCAATAATGGATGAGAAAGTCAATAATGGAGCACCAAGTAGTAACACCCATCAAACAAATACATGTATCTATGCCTTTCAGAGCCAAACCAAAAACACATTGTACCTAGTATGGTCTCCTTTTTAAGAGTAATAAGACCATATAGAATTTGTGCAAGGCAATCTATATTACCTATCGTGTTGCCATTCCTACCATTGACAATGACTCAAGAAAGAAACTACAGTAACATTGGTCATTAGGAGTTGCACCAAATGCCTTGAACAACCAATTTCAGGAAGGCATGGATGAAGCATTGTGGCTCCGTAGAATGATTTCATTCTTTTGTTGACATAAAGGCCTTTTTACTATTTGTGAAAGATGCCCGGATGGCTGAGTGATGAAGGGTACAGATCTTGCCCTTCTTCCTCATTTGGCAAGAGAACTGAGAACATGTAGAATATTAGGATTCATGATGAGTAGTGTCTTGATTTTTTTAATTTTATTTTATTTAGAGGAAGATCAAATAGTTTTGTTTGAGATGAGTGGACCTCACACAAGTGAATTAGATGCATAGAGATGAGATGTGCATCTTGGTACAAGATAAACCCTAATCATCATTAATTTCTACATATGGTTTTGTTTTTAGGATTCAATTAGGAATTGTTTAATGACCACTTTCTTTGATTTGAATTAATAGGGTAGTGGTTGGGTATTCATCTCTCACCTTTCTTTGATTCATTTTCCATTAGAAGGGAGATGATTTGAAAGTCATTTTTGGAAATTCACATTTGTCTCCTCAATTTTAACCATCCATTTTTAGAAATAGCTGTCTTAAAATTCCTATGTATTCAATTACATTAAACAAACATGATGAGAAACTACTTTTTATAAAGGTAGAAAATCTGATGGTTGCTTCCTTATAGTTACCACTGACCCTTCACTTAACCCCTTTTATCAAATGTAGACCATGAGAAAATGAACACCCCCTAAAAATACCAGGTTGCATTTCGGATTTTGGGTGGTCATTCTACAAAGAATTCCAAAATATAATCTATCCAAACTATTCATCTGGGAAAGCAGCCATCAATGGTCTCTACCCAATAGCCACATCTTTCAAGTGATCCATTTATAGTCTTCGTAAATCTGAATTCTGGGGATTGATATTTTTTCAGTTTCCTTAATAGCTAGTGCCTTATGTGCAAAAGCAATTAAACAGAGAAATCAAGATATACATTCCACTGGAAAAAGCAAAAACAGAGACAAACAAAACCATTATCACCATCTTCCTTGTTTCAATACCCAAAGGACCTAAAAATGAAAACCTAGGTATGAATTCAATATTTGACCCCAATAAAATCTCTGTTCACGTCAATCGATTTCATACCCAAGGACCTGATTATGTTATATACATGTATGTATATAGCATTACTACCCAAGTGTCTGTAGGTCCAGATTCTGAATTTTATTTAAATTCTTGCATGGGTGTCGATCTTATAATCTGGACGATTGGATACTCGCCTCATCACCACACCACAGTTCAAAACCCACAAAAAAAAAAAGAAAAAAGAAAAAAAAATACTTGTAGAAAATCCAAACCCTAGAACCATTCCTTCCAACGTTGAGGAAAACCCATCACAGAATCATTGAGAAAAAAAAAAAGAAAGAACGAAAGAGATAAAGAAGAAGTATATAAAGAGAAAGAAAGGATAAAGAAGAAGCATAAGAAAGAGACACAGAAGAATCATACCTCCTTTGAAGTTTTTCTTTCTTTCTTTTCCCTTTGTAGTGCTCTCCAAACAAAACGAGGGTTTGTGTGAGGTGAAACAATAGGCTTTGAGGTTTTGTTCAAAGGACAGACGGTGCCAATAAAACACCGTCTGAGGATGATTTTGTCATTGAAAATATCTCCGCCTCTATATTTTGAAGATGCAAAACGCCTATTTCTCATATGCTGGATATGAGAGCATTTGGCTTTTAGAGGATTTGGCTCTAAATTTCTATAGCAGGCAAATGAGAGAACTATGTACCAAACAGTCTAATTTTTGGAACCTCTTTCCGTTTTAGATATTTTAGAGAAATAGAGGCTCGTATAGACATGTCAAATGGGGTCTTACAATTGCCAAACGCGGGGTTCTCATAACTTTGAGAAAATCAGAAATCTTTTCCTTGAGGATTTGGCTGCCAAACACGACTTATAGATTTGCGATGGAAATGTAGTGGTTGAGAGGAGTGAAAAGTGGGGAGCGGTTGCATGTAAACGTGGAGGGAGAACATTGAAAGAAGTTGAGTGGTTGCATGTAGGGGGAGAATGTGGGTAAGTTAAAGAGAATGGATATAACTTTCACTCAAAATCAGTAGTTATGATCAAAATTGGGTTTAAAACTCTTAGCTTTAATATAGAATAATGTGTAAACATACAAGCATGTGATTTATTACAATGGGCTTAGGGTACGATGAAGGTGCGTGATGGCCCAAGCCGTGATTAAGTTACCCTCCTCGTACTCACAACCCCTGCGATTGGCACAACCCCAATTTGATATGTATCCAATCATCACTCACTCTTAACAAAAAATGATGCATTCTAAAACTATATAACTTGAGGGCTATTAATCAAGGGATAATCACGATCTAATGGGTTTAACATTATGCACATTGCTAGGTCTAATCAGGCTCTTTTCATCCGTTGCTTCCACCATAATTGTCATAGCACCAGGTGACTCACTGCACCATTTGATTCTTGCATATGATCATATTTACATACAAAATCCATTTTTGTTAAGAGATATTTTTCACAACTTGCTTGAGAGATAACTCTCTTACTACCATAGGGGTTCACCATGATTGATTCAACCTCCTCATACTCACTAAGAAATAACATCGAATCAATTGTCCATTACATCAAAATTTGACACTAATTTAAATTACCATTGAGGTTTTTAACTAAAATAGAATTATTTTTTTCCGGCGGCACCCGTTAAACCCACACAAAGGCACACTAATACAGATTTGGGTAATTTTAAATGAGGCATTCGGCGACGGGTCCCTGAATATGTCACTTTATTGCTTTAGGTCCACAATCTTTTTTTCATAGTGTGATAGGTCATTTTTCCAAATTTGAAGATATAATATGTCTAATTTACCCTTTCTTCAAAATCATATCATATGATTAGTGGGATATGCCATTAATAATGGTCAACTACCATTTAATTAGCCAAGTAAATTTCAAAAGATCCAAATAAATTTTAAAAAATTTAAATAAATTTCAAAAGACGAAAATAAAATAAAAAAACGCAAATAAATCCGAAAAATACAAATAAATTTGAAAGAACGCAAATAAAATTAAAAAATGCAATAATTTCAAAAAATGTAATAAATTTCAAAAGAAGGCAGAGAAATTTAAAAAGACGCAAATAAATCTCAAAAGATCCAAATAAGTTTAAAAAAATATAAATAAATTTGAAAAGATGAAAATCAATTTAAAAAGATGCAAATAAATTTCAAAAGATCCAAATAAAATTTAAAAAACATAAATAAATTTCAAAAGATGAAAATCAATTTAAAAAAATTGAAATAAATTTCAAAAAGTGTAAATAAATTTCAAAGGAAGCAAATAAAATTAAAAAAGGCAAATAAATTTAAAAAAATGCAAATACATTTGCCAAAACTAAGATAACTCAATTTTTTGAATTTCAGAAAAATTTTCCAAAAACTAAAGTATTTTTGCTAAAAGTCAGTTAAATTTATTTTAAAAAATGAAAATAAATTTTAAAAGAACAGCCTGAGTTTAGTTCAAAAACTCAGTTAAAATTTTCCAAATGGAGATAAATTTGTCAGAAAGTCAACTATATTTTTCGAAAACTAAAATAAATTTTCCAAAAACTCAGATAGATTTGTTTAGAACTCGGATAAATTTGTTTCAGAACTCAAATAAATTTGCCAAAAACTTAGATAGATTTGTCCAGAATTCGGATAAATTTATCCAGAACTCAAATAAATTTGTTTCAGAAGTCAGATAAATAGCCAAAAACTCAGATAGATTTGTCCAAAACTCAAATAAATTTGACAAAAAATATAGAACTCAGATAAATTTGACTTCTGAAACGAGTCAGGCTTGACTTGACCTAGACCAACCCGGAACCAAACCCAGCCCTAATCGTTGTCTTCTTCCCCAACAGAACCCGGGCTTCCTCTTCACGTTCTCTGCGACGTTTTGGAACCAAAACTAGAAACCTCTCTCGGTTTGCTTCTTCTTCCACGGCAACGGCGCGACGCAGTAGCAGCGGCGGCGAACTTCCTTATCCAGTGACGCACAACAACGACTTCGACGATATGTTTTCTGTTCACGGCGATGTGGGGCCTAGCCGGACACAAATCCCAAACCGCTGTCTGCTTCTTCTTCTGCAACCTTTTCTCTGTGACAGAAGAAAACTTCGGCGATGGCATGTCCTGATTCTTCTTCCCAGGCGATGGCAGCGGACGACGGCGATCACCAGGCGATTCTTCCTTCTTGTTGCGTTTGGACGCTGCAACAAGACTCAAACATAGCCGCACCTTCTTCACCGTTTCTCTGCAACACGAGGATCTTTTTTCTCTTGACGAGAGAACCGTGACCCTCCAATAGATCTATCGATCTTCGCCTCTCTTCTTCTTCTCTGATCAACCCTCTGATACGAGTCTCTAGTACTGTGCAGCCTTCAAAACTGATCTTAGGCGCTTGGCTCTCGGTCATTTGCAAACTTGAATCTCTTCTACCTAGAAATGAGGAGGGGGAATCCAAGATTTAAAATTTTAAAATTCAAATCTGGTTGCCTAAACAATTGAAAGATGGCAAATTAGTTATGTAAATTGTATTCAGGGACCTCTAGCTGCAAACAGTCCAGCTGTTTGGACCAGAGCCCTTAAAAAGAATTTGCCTGGATGGGAGGCCGGAAAGATTCAATTCTAAAGACCTTTTGCTAATTATGTTATTTTAAATTGAAGATGTGAGTCTCATGGTTCGATCTGCAAAGCTGATTGGTGATGAGATGACATGACGTTATTATAACTTCCTCCTGCAAAGCAGGATTCCATTCATATTTGACAAACATACATACAGCCTGCCGTCTCTCACGCACCGAAGAAATAAGGAAAGAAAGAAAGAAGGAAGAAAACATGAAGAAGGAAGAGACGGTAAAGCTGATAAGCGCGGAGGGATTCGAATTCGTGATCGATAAGAAAGCGGCCATGGTCTCTCAGACCATCAGAAACATGCTCACCTCACCAGGTCTCTCTCTCTCTCTTCCTTCTCTCTCTCTCTTTGTGTGTGGAATTTGGGGTTTTAGGGTTAGGGTTTCTGAGATGAGACAGGCTTCTCCTGCAGGGAGCTTTGCGGAGACGCAGCATGGAGAAGTCACGTTCCCGGAGATCAGCACCACCATTCTCGAGAAGATCTGCCAGTATTTCTACTGGTCCTTGCAATTCGCCAGGTCTGTTCAAATCCCTCTCTTTTTTATGATTAGTGTATGTTTGTTTGATGCAGTTTATGTGGAAATTGAAAGGGGAATTATCAATGCGCTTTCTAGGTTTCTTTGAATTGTAGAAAGGGGAATTGTGAATGTTGCATTTTATTGGTCTTGAAATTGGGGTTTGTTTGAATTGTAGAAGGGGGAATTGTCAATGCGCTTTCTAGGTTTCTTGATTGGTGATAATGAATTGTTGGTAAGAGAAAGTATACTAAAGGGTATATATTTAAGATTTAAGGCTGGGATGTTCCGATTAAGTAAATTGAGAGGATACTCCATATGGTCTTCATTGATTTGGAGAAAGCTTACAATACGGTAGAGCGGTGTTTAATTTGTTGAATATTAAAGGAAAAAAAGATGCCTTTATGGCTATATCAAAATTGTAAAAGAAAAGTATAAAGGGTAAGTTACAAGCGCGAGAACTGTGTGCGCTGTGCAAGATGACACATGAGTTGCCAACTGAAGTGGAATTGTATAACTGGTCTGTAGAAATATATTTTATGTGAGGTGGTGATTTTATGATTTTGTTGACTATAAGGGGTGTTCTGTAATTACTTTACTAGGTTTTAATAAAACCTGAGCGGGATTGTCCTTGTGCCTGGATGTATGAATTCCCTATTTTCTTTTTCCTTTCTTTTTCTATTTATCTCGACTCAAATGTTTTTATCACACTTCCTTCTTCTATTATTAGATTGTACTTCTCATCATAGCAAATGATCCTAATCATGGAGGATCTTGGGTAGGTGACAGTATGAGAAGCCAAATCTGATTGTTCATGGACCCAAACCCCAAAATTCTCAATCAACAGAAAAGTACTACGTAATCACAAGGAGAATAAGCAGTAGATCTGATTGTTCATGGACCCAAACCCCAAAATTCTCAAGCAACAGAAAAATACTACGTAATCACAAGGAGAATAAGCAGTAGATCTGATTATTGCTTAGTGGTGTAATCATTTGTTTCATCTTCAATACGTTGGGAGCTTGCTCAAACCAAGGAGGATGAAACATAGTAAAATTGATTAACAACAACCTTTTATTGAAATAACTGAATAATAAAAACGACCGAGGGCTGAATGCTCTTTTACATTGCTTATATAAATCTTAAAAGACATTTACAACACTAAATATCCTAAGATTAAACCACAACCATTTGTCTGAAATTTAAATAACAGAATCTCTATCATTAAAAGAGTCCTAACATAATAAAAAAGGACAAAAAAGAAAGAAAGTAAGAATGGCAAGAGAAGCCATGACCAATGCCAGCCACACACTACATTATAGAGGTGCTTCAATTACAAGATCTATGAACCCCTTGCTTAGCTAAACAGTCTACCATCCCGTTTGCAGATCTATTAATGTGTTGAAACGTAACCTGCAAATAAAAAACTAGATGACTAATTTCATTGAAGAGAAATTGCATTTTCCATTCCCCCCTCAAAGATTTCACCCAAGAAATAGCGTTAGCCGAATCACTCTCCACAATAAGATGATGATGAAATGAGGTATAAAAAATACGAAGAGCTCCTAGGATTGCCAGAACTTCCGTTTCATTAGTCTTTGATCCCCACATGTTTAGAGAACATAAACAAAACTTCCCCCTTATGATTTCTTAGAACACCTCCAATGCCAGCCAAACCCGGTTTTCCTTTTGCCGCTCCATCTACTTTGAATTTTAAGACTCCGCATGGTGGAGAACACCAAGATATTATCCTCTTCTTCTTAAAAGCACCTGTCTTCAAACAAGCTCCCCAATTTTGCAAAATGTCATCTATCTTAATTTCTGAAAATTCTTTTGTAGCACATGCCCATTTAGCAAACCTCAAGAGCACAGCTGAAATTAGATCCTCCTAAGTCGATTCTTTCCTATTGAAAATTCTTTCATTCCTATCTTTCCAGATTGACCAAAGAATGGAAAAAGGAATAATCCTCAATAAGATGGTACAATTTCCACCCATTGGGGACCTCCTCCAATCTTCAAACACTATCGGTAAAGAACCTGGAAAACACCAACTCACTTCACATTGTTTTGGAAAAAAACCCCCAAATAAACGAAGCGACACCACAATGAATGAACAAGTGATCTATCGACTCCATTTCCCTCCCACTAAGGCAACACATATCATAAATAGTATTAGACACTATCCCCCTTCTTCTCAGAACATCTGCTGTCAAGATTGTGTCCACCACTGCCAACCAACAAAAGACCACTCTAGGTGGAACAAGCCACGTCCACACTGCTGCACAAGGAGATGATATTGCATCAAAAGCATCAATCTCCTTATAGAATGACCTTGAGGAGAACAAACCTTGAGAAAGAGGCTTCCAAATACGAAAAGCTGCATCCCTATATAAGAAAACGTTAGAAAGAAGATTGGACAAAGACTCACTGACCTCCACCTTCGACTGAGGGAGGGCCCTCCTAAAACTAATATTCCAAGACACCACATTTCCATCCCAAACAAAACACTCTTTAACTGAAGCCTCTTTTTTTTGACACAACCCTAAAAAGAATAGGTGGTACAGCCCGGATCCATGATCGAATCAATAGATCAATCTCTCAAAGCATTGTTCAAATCCAAGATGGATTCCAACCCTAGGGCATCCTCACACGAGGAGAAAACACCATAACTGAAGTGAAAACTCTCATAATTCATAACTTTAATTGATAATAAGCACTGCATTACAATGAGGCCTAACAAGCTTAATCCTAAGCAACAATATTTCCTAATATCTGAATAATGCCTAAAATAGGAAACATACTAATATTAATCCTAAACAAACCAAACTCCTAAATAAAGGGATGCCCCCTTGGGCCTATAGACTAAACCTAATGGGTTGGCCAACCTATCTTCTGGCCTGTATCACTATGGAAACAAAAGGTGTAAAGGACCAACACACCCACCCAATCATCATAACAGGAATGGAAACGAGGGGAAGGAATTTAACGCTCTACTTGGTAAGAACTGTGGGCCCCACATCTAGACCTAATGGATCACCTAGGCCTGCAAACGGGTCGGGTCAGGACAAACATGGATTCCATAGTATAGAGCATAACCTGCACCCGACCCATTTTCAAAGCGGGTCAAGTTTTCCAAACCCTCGTCCAGAGTGGGCCAGCCCGACCCGAACTGGATGACCCTACGATGCACAGATACGGCATGGATACGGCAAAGACACGGCAGGGACATGGATTTTACACATAAAAAGTGAAGTATCAGATACGACACGACACGGTACGTTGCCCATTTTGAAGTATCCATGCATAATAGGTATGACCTGTAAACAATTTGATTTAGGTTTCGGTAGAGAGAGAGAGTGAGCGCTTAGGGTCTAGGTTTGGGTGGAGAGAGGAAGAGAGAATGTGGGTTAGGATATATGGGGTTTTGGTGCCGAGAGAGTGGGGTTGGTCTGGTGTGGGTATGAGAAGGGGTTGGGGGGGTCGCACAGGACTTGGCCGAGTTGGGGTACCATCCCAAAAAAATTTTAAAATAAAGAGAAAAAAAGGAGAACCCCATCTTTTGGAAGCCACTCCCAAGTCCCAACTCCCAGATTCAGGAAATAGAAAAGGGGGAAACCCAGAAGGAAGAGGGGAGATGAAGAGATACTGGGTGAGAAGAAGAAGAGCCCATCACAGCATACAGGAACAGCACACAGCAACAACATACAACAACAGCAGAAACAGCAGAGCACAGCACCGATGACAACAACAACACATAATTTTTTTTTTTTTAACTTAAGCAATGCTTCCCCTCCCTCCTCTCTCCAGTCTCCACTGCCGAGAGTCAAAGAATGCAGGTTTGCCTTTTGTTTTGGTCTCCTGCTTTTTTATTTCTGTCTTAAAAAAGGTGACATGAGTATGACTCATGAGATAAAGAAGATAAAAGTGGTTGGCAGCACAGCATCAACAAGTGGGTTGGCAAGTCAACAATCTTTGGCAGCCACAGGCCTACAGCTTAGAGCATAGGAATGGGCAGCAACAACAACTTTTGGTAACTGCTGACCTACATTTTGGCAGCTACTGACCTACAGCAGCAGTCAACAGCACAACTTTTGGCAGTTGGCAGCTACAGCTACAACAGCACAGGTTTTTTTTTTTTTTTTTTTTTTTTTTTTTGTGTTCTAGGGATGTCCCCACCCACCCTCCCTCTCCTTCTCTGTCTTCATTTTCTCCTTTTTTTCGATGTTCAAGCCCAAGTCCCACTTCGGCTGATTTTTTAAACCATGGTGCAGAGAGAGAGTTTGGTGTGGGTAGCAGAGAGACACAGAGAAAGGGGAGATTTAGGATTTGTGGTTTTTGGGTGCCAATAGGTGATGTGGCCGTGCGGGTAGCAGAGAGGGGGGAGGTTCGTGGGTAGCCAAGAGAGAAGATGAGAGGTTGGGTAGAAGGGAGATGGGGGTTAGGGTTTGGTTGGGGATGTTTAGGTTGCATAGAGAAATGGGAAACTACAGATCTGATTTTATTTTCTACTTCATCTTCCTTTCCTTTTATCCTCTACATAAATGGATTTGTTGTTTTTGTTCTTCTATTCTTCTTCTTTCTCTAAGAAAAAAAAAGGAAGAGGATAAACGGGGAATTTCCATCCGGGTTAGTCAGGTTAGGCGGGTCGACCTTAGTCCCTTACCTTACTCGTTTTAATGCAGGTTAGGAACTTCTGACCTGCGACCGACCCGTATATCTTGAAGGCTGGGTTTGGCGGGTTAAAAGTGGGTTGGGTTAGGGTCGGTCTAGCAGGTCGGGGCACATTTTGCCATCTACTACCCACTCCAGACCAACCCCACTCTCTCGGCACCAAATCCCCAAACCCTAAACCCCCATTATCTCTTCCTCTCTCCACCCGAACCTAGACTCTAAGCGCTCTCTCTATATATATGTGGGAGGTGCTCCTGTGAGTGCATCTCTCACCTTACTATGAGAGATAAGGTGGGGGCCCTCGCATTTAAGCTGTTGGCATTGGATATGGATGTGAAGGCCCCCACCTTATCTCTCATAGTAAGGTGAGAGCATCTCTCATAAAAGTGACCCTTCAATTTCCCTTTGAGGTTCGTTTTCCTTCTGATGGTCTATTTGAGACATTTTTTCTCTTGCTTCGACACTTTCGTCCTCTGTGATCCAAACCCTTCCATAGGGCTTGCATTAGTACCTCATCATATCATGCATCATTTTTGTAATGCTCCTGATGGAGGAGACCAACCATCTGGTCTTGAGGGGAAACATCTGGCCTTTTCTAAACCTTTAAATGTGTCAGCCCTCGTTGTCTCTTCTTTGTGAGCCCAAGCTTACCTACGATCTTCCCTGACACGACATTCTTACTCTTTTTGTTGTCGATCTAGATGTTGCAAAGCTCTCCGCCAAAGGTGCATTTGATTGAAAAATAATTTTTAGAAGCTAACTATTATTTGCTTTGGCTGTGTTCATCAAATGGCATACACTAGGTTATCTATGTTACAATCTCCATGGTCATTTGCATGTTCTGACATTTTTCTCATCATGAACATCCTCATAGGGCCCATCTTCTTGCTCTATTGGTTTCTTCTTTTGTGGTTACAATGTTGCTTTTTGGTTGATCCCGGGCTATGTTGGGCATTGGAAAGATAGATGCCCTACTTATTTGTAATTTTAACAAATAGGTCCTTGCCCAGTTTCTTGCTTTAGTGGAGGTGTACTTTGCTGCATAGTTCCTCACCCCCGGGTCAATTTTTGGTCTATAAGGCATTGTTTCTATTGTTGACATGTCCTAAACAAATACTCTTGAGGGCGGTTGTGGATTATTTTTTATTTTTTGTTTTATCGGTAATCATAGGAAAAATAACAAGAGAGCACAAATATAGAGAAGGCTAGTCCTGTTGCCCTGCTTGATAGATAAATGCAAGTGCATATTTTGTCATGTAGGAACGATTTTTTGACCTTCATAATGTAGGAGTAGGCCATTCAGATACCTGGAATGCTTAGGTCATGCTTATATCTGGGGATCTTCTACTTGGCATCTTCATGAATTTCAGCTTGTAGACAACTAATGGAACTCGATGTATTAGGTGACCAATTTTCTTTATTGTTAGAGGTTTTTGGTATCTTTTGTTTTTTTGAATGGTTACTTTCATTAAATAAAGCAAACAGTACAAGAGATAAGTACTGAAAGCAAAAGATAGCAAAACAGGAAAATAAAAATTAACCCTAAAACCAGCAAACTAAAGCCCTGCATAAGAATATGCCAACTCTTTCCAATGATACACAATTTGATCTAAGGAGTATCCTCTAAAAGAAGGGAGAATAGACACCCAAAGAGCTATTAAAAACTTTGATTTCTCTACTAGTCTACTCTTGCTAGATGCAAACTTCAAAACCTCTTGGGTTCCTTTTTTTCCAAATCGTCCAAATCACCGCAAAAAATGACGACCGCTACATCACTTTGCCTCTAGGGTCCCCAATTGGGGCCTTCCAAGCTTGAAAAAGCTCAGGGAGAGAGTGAGGAAGGACCCAATAGCAGCCAAACCCTCCTATTGTAGTTATCTAAATTGCCTGGGTTGTTTTACAATTTAGCAAGAGATGGTCCATGGATTCTTGGTCCCTTAAGCACATAGGGCAGCCATTCACTATCGTCATCCCTCTCCTCCTTAAAAGATCCATAGTAGGGATCCTTTTCCTAAGAGCCAACCACCTGAATACGAGCACCCTAGGTGGAGCTTTCAACTTCCAAATACTATACACCCCACTCCTCTCCCTGGGATTGCTTTGGATAGCCTTAAAGAAAGAGGACATTGAAAATGATCCATTCTTAGAGGCTATCCACACCCTAGTATCTGCCCTACTGTTTTGAATGATTAAATTGTTCAGGGAATTAAGGAGAGCAATGAACTAGGATTCTTCATTGTCCTTTAGGTTCCTTCTAAAAGTGGGACTCCAAACTACCTGACCTCCAATTGTGCTCATATAAGAGCTGACCGTTGCTTCCTTGTCTTGTGCGCACCTAAACATGTCTGGGAATTGAGCACACAATGCCCTTTCACCTGTCCACCTATCTTTCCAAGAAAGGGTCCTCTCCAAGGATGAAAATAGCGGCTACGCCCGTCGCCAAACAGCTACGAAGCGGGCAATACGTAGCGTAGCGGTGTGATTTGAAAAAATTCCAAAAAATCCAGAAAATTGTAAAATGAAAGAAAATGTGGTTCTTTTGCAAAAGTAAGAAAGAAAAGGGGGCGTAGCGGTGCCCTCAATATATGAGGTCCTGTGTCGCTGTATAAATAAAAAATAATAGTAATGATTAGTTTTTTTCACATGTATTCATGTTTCTTAGTCATGCTAACTTAGAAAGTAATGGAAAACTCATACAAAAAAAAAAACACTAGAACATGAAAGAAAGGCATAAGAAGACTTAGAGTTAGGTCATTACTCATTAGTGAACATTGAACAATCAAATATCAATACTTCAACATTCAAGGTTCAAATTCAATCAAGTGAATGGACTATAAAGTGATCAATAGTCAACATTCAACACCAATTTAGAAATGACAAAGAGTAGAGTTAGTGAAGGAATATGAATTCCTTAATCACCACCAAAAGGAATGTCTACCAAGCTTGGGCCTTGGATCTTGTAGTTGTTTGTGTTTGATTCCTTCAAATTTGATGTTACTCACTCGTATAGTCTTGTTGTAAAATCTTGAAAATGAGTTGAAACTTTGGAGTTGGGAGGCTTTCACAACAGTGAAGGAGGAGTTATTGTGAGAAAAAGCGAAAAGGGAATGGGCTGGGGTTGGGGCTGGTGCTGGGGATTTTAAATACCCCACCTGCAACGTAGTGGCCGCTACGGGGTGCGATACCCGTTATTTTCCCCGTAACTTGGCGAACTCGGCGTAGCGGCCGATATTTTCATCCATGGTCCTCTCCCCCAATCCAGTTTGGTACCTAATGTTCTTCATGAAGAGTCTATTTACCGAGAGGATTCCTTTCCTTGTAGCAATTGAATTCTGAGGGGAGTCCTGAACATCCCAACCATTCCTTGGAAGGTTGTATTACCTTTCCAGCATCTGTTTCCAAAGGCCTTGTGAGCCGTCTCCAATCCTCCACAACCATTTGTCTAGAAGAGCTTGATTCATCTTCTTTAAGGGTCTAATTCCCAAGCCTCCTCCTTCCTTCGGTTTACATATGGAGTCCCAATCTACCAAGTGAAGCTTCTTATGGTAGCTTGTGCCATGCCATAAGAACTCTCTCTGCAGCCTTTTGAGCCTCTTTGTAATTGAGGTCAGGCATATAAAGATGGAGAAGTAATATTCTGGCAAATTCGAGAGAATAGATTTGATCAGGGTTACTCTTCATCCTATAGTTAGGTAATTTGCTTTCCATGTAGACAACTTCCTCTCTACCCTTTCCACGATTGAATTCCATAGAGATTTAGTTGCCCGCCCCGAGCATAGCGGCATGCCTAAGTATGAAATTGGTAGTTCCTCAATCTTGCAACCCAGAATTTTTGAACATTTAAGGAGCAATAGCTTCTCAGTTCTTAGTCTAATCACCTCACTCTTGAAGAAGTTGACTTTTAGACCTGACACTGCTTCAAAAAATAGGATTGTGGCTTTAACATTTCTAACATGATCTTCTTTTGCTCTACAGAATATGAGAGTATCATCAGCATATTGCAAGTGGCTGATTGCTGGGGAGTTTCTAGCCACTTTGAAGCCTTTGAACAATCCTGCACTCATTGCCTTTTTTTTTTTTTAATCATTCTACCCAGCGCTTCAGCTACAATTAGGAACAGAAAAGGAGAGAGGGCCCCCCTTGTCTTAGCCCCTTTCCAGCCTGGAAGTAGCCCTTTGGAGACTCATTCACCAAAATAGAGAACCAAGCAGAGGAGACACTTCTGAATCCACATCCTCTAGTTTCCCCCAAACCCCATTCTTCCTAACGTGTATTGAAGAAATTTCCAGTCCACCTTATCATATGTTTTCTCCAGATCTAGCTTGCAGATGATCCCCAGAATCCTCTACATGAGTCTTGAATGTACACCCTCATTGGCCACCATGATGTCATCTAAGATTTGCCTCACTTCTACAAAAGCCCCTTGCTCATTTGAAATAATATTCAGCAGAACCTTTTGAATTCTCCTTACTAGAATTTTGATATTAGGTGAATTTTGAAATTTTGTACTTTTATTTATTTATTTATTTATAAGAACTCTCTTCTTTTCTTGTCTCTTAAAGTAACCCTTCACTTGAATTTATTTTACAAGTGAATTACCCAAATGGGCCATTTGGGTTTTTCTTTTACCTATTTAAGGGATGTAATACCTCATTTGGTGGCAGACTTGGTTAACGAAAAGAAAATTCCATGTTTTGTTGTCTGCAATCCTCTCTCTCCCCTGTAAAAGGCGACATGAGGCCATTGGGCGTGAGGCCTATTCAACTCCGGCATGAGGTCTGAACCGATCCCCCGCATCCTACGCCATCCGCATCAGCAATGTTAATACGCTTGGGATTGAAGAAGAAGAGATTGACACCAAAACAAGTGAGACATTATTTCATGGCACCAAAACAAGTTAGACATTATTTCATGGCTTCCACAAATTCAAGATATATGGTCTCGAATGGATATTAGTAGACTTACTAAGAAGAAGAAGAAGAAGAAGAAGATTGACACCAAAACAAGTGACTTCGAGTGTGTGTTGATCTCACCTGATAATTGGAGGAGGTGGGAATAGGGTACAACAAATTAGTTGTTGAAATCACTAGTGACATGCTCGACTGACCGTGGATGTCACAAAAATAAGGGACATTATTTCATGGCTTCCACAAATTCAAGATATATGGTCTCGAATGGATATTAGTAGACTTACTAATCTAGTGCAGTTGTCCAAAGAATTGCCGTCGGGAGGAAGAATCTGATTTTTTTATTCAATGTAACTAAGGGGAACCGTATGTTGGTAGAAACTTGTGTCAAAATTGTTATCCATGGCACGAAGGGAAGATGAAGGAAGTAGTGTTCTAAATGTGTGGAAAACATATTCACACAAACCCATGGTAGATGTCGGGAGGAAGAATCTGATTTTTGTATTCAATGTAACTAAGGGGAACCGTATGTTGGTAGAAACTTATGTGTCAAAATTGTTATCCATGGCACGAAGGGAAGATGAAGGAAGTAGTGTTCTAAATGTGTGGAAAACATATTCACACAAACCCATGGTAGATGGCCACGAGGTGGCTCTAGTGGTTACAAGATTCTATTCATAATGCATATGAGGACTTAATTACAAGCACACTGGTGGCTAGTAAATTACCCAACAATGTTGTTTTTTTACGCTTCATTACATGAAATGGATGTCTTGTTGTCGAATCATCATATTCAAAGCCTTTTCTCAATTTTGTTGGGGCCAGCTGTGTGAATTCTGTTTCTCCATGCTGATTTATCATGAGCCAAATCCTTAAATAGGTTGACTTCTTCAGATCCATCTTTACTACTATCATCTGTGTCCTCTTCAGCCTATCCCTTTTCCTTGGTGGACTGCCAACCTGCATACAAAAGAACTTTTCTTCAATGGTGTCAATGCTAGCTGCAGCGGGGCATGTCCAAAATATCTCAAATGAGCCTCTTAATTTATCACTTATTGATGCTATCCTTAATGCCTATTTTTTTTCTTCCTATTTTTCATTGTTTTACCACTCATCCATCTCAACATTCTCATCTCTGCTCCACTCATTTTGTGTATGTGTTGCTTTTTTATTGGCCAACATTTTGCTCCATAGGTCCTATCTGGTCTAGTCATTGACTATTAAAAATTTTCCTAAAATCTTCCTTGCTTGCGCTGATTACAAAGCACTCTAGGACCAAGTCTCCACTTCAATTATCCCGCTCTTATTGTATGTTCAACATCTTTCTCAATCTCTCTATCCTTACTAATTATTGAGTCAAGGTATCATAACGAATCTCTTTATGGTTTCTTCCCAGCTTCAAATTTTATGGTAGTTTCAGCTCCTTGCATCTCTGAAGCTGCAATTTTATCTTCATGCAACTTATTTTAAAGTCTTTGGACTAGTCATCTACCATCTCTCAATTTTTGAATTAATGCCAGTTTTTAAATTCATATAGCAACACCATCTATGATACCCGCATATTTATACAAGCCCAATTGATGCTGGCCAGACCCATGGTCGGCCAGCTAATTAGGTCTAGTCCACAGGTGATAGGTGCTTAATTGTTTACAGTTTTAGCCCTAATTTTTGGTTTATCTTGTGATAGTCATAGTTATTTTATTTGTTTTTACATAGTCGTTATTTTTAATGAAAAAATAAGCAGGAGCTAAAAGAGAAGATTTGATGAGAGATTCAGATGTGATCCCAACGGATGTATGGCCAGGTGGGGCTTCCTTATTCTTTTTGGAGATTTGAAAATTGAAATTAACGTGGAGCCCTAGAAGGAAAGAATTGGAGAAAGAAAGCATAATCAAAGAAGAAAAGTGAAAGAAAGAAGAAAAAAGAAGAAACCCAACCAAGGGTTACACGCCCAAAAGGGGGCCCACAGCCATTGCAAAAATGGAATTTCAGAATTTAGAAAGTCTTATTCAAGTTAAAAAGGAGCCCAATAATACAGAAGGAAAAGGAGAAAAAGAAGGAAATTTTAAAGGAAGAGTCCAAGCCAAGTTAGAAGTCTAAAAGGGGGTCCCACACTCATTGTGCACACATCATATGGGCCCACTTTTATGTCCAAAGCTTCAGATTTAATCTCTTGCAATTAAATCTCAGATTTGTGGGTCCATGTGAAGAAGTTTTTAGAAGATACAACTGAGACCAGATTTAGAAAGTTTTTCTAAACAAGAAAGAAGACTCCTTATTCATTCTAATTAGGAAACCTAATTGTAAAGAAAGTTGGAGATCTAAATCTACAAGGGAACTATGTACTGATAGGGCTGTTGCAAGAATTATAAAAGGCATACAATGAGTGGACGTCCAGCACCTTATCATCACACAAACCAGACACAAACCAGCCATCATCTTCTCACATTCTAGCTGCCGTACAGCCACCTTTGGAGCATCTTGGAGAGCTTTTGGAGCGAGGAAAATTGAAGCAAGTTGCTGGCCGACTTCTTCTCCTTCTTCAATATTCAGAGTTCTTCTTATGGCTTTATTTTCTATTTTATTTTTCATTAAAGACATGAGTAGCTAACTTTTCAGGGCTTGGGTGTAATTGGAACTCTAGCCTAGTTCTATGTAGTCTCTTTTGGCATCTTTTAATTAAGAATTCAGTTTTATTAGTTGAGATTCTAAATCATGTTTTTAATTGATGAGTTTTGTATATGCCATGCCTACCATGCCATGTTCAATTAATTTTAAGAGTAGCTAACTTAATTTTGATTGATTTTGACATTAAGCATCTAGAGTTTAGAACCTTGAATAATCTAAGTATATGCCATGCTTAGATTCATGTATTTATCTTTCCCATTGTTTTTATGCATTATGTTTGTTTTGACTAGGACATATGTCATGCTTAGTTTTTGCATCATAATGAACAATTCATGTAGTCTGCCACTCATGCATTAAGTTTAGGAGAATAGTAATCTAGATACATATGCCATGGTCTAGGTTGATAGATGTCACTAATAAATTCTGATTTTTTATTGAAAGACATGCATAGGATTGGTTGGGGGAGTAGATGAAACCCTAGTTCATTCATCATTACTGTTTTTCAATTCTAATACTAGTTGTGTGTTTTAGATTATTTTCCATTTAGCTTTTGATAATTTAATTTATTGTTTTTAGTGGTTTAATTCAACCTTTCATCATTCAATTGTTTCTTTTAATATTATGATTTTTAGTTAATTTTGACATTGTTTTATCACAAGTCTTCGTAAGATCGACCTCGTACTTACAATTCATTACACTACATAGTGATCTTGTGCGCTTGCGGGTTTTAATTGTGTGCATACTAGTAGCTTATTTCTAGGTTGCTTGGTGCATACCAATAGGCCCAACAGGATATCCATTTAGTTATAAGTTTTAATTTCTTAAGAGTCTTATTTAGAGAGTTGTGATTTATTTAGAAGCCATTAAAATTAGGGGTTTTATTTTATTTGAATTGTAAGTAAGTTTAGTTTCCTTCATTGTTAGGAAAGTAGAGTAATATTAGGAAAGAGATCTCCAACCCTCCCTATAAATATGTAATCCCTCCATTAGGAGAGTAGTTTATGATTCTTCAATAAAGATTGGTATGTTTGCTTTGCCTAGTGTGAGCGTCTCTCTTTAATGGAAGAGCGTTCGTAACTGTTGAGTTCTGAAAGGAATTCAACCAATTCCAATATGCAAGGTTGGTCATCATTGGAATCTGTCCAGGATTCGGCAAAATCTTCTGTAGAGTTTGTCTACACCCATTGCATCACCATTCCATCACCCTTGTGTGATGCAGTGAGATCCAAGAAGAAAAGGACCCACTAATGGGCCTCGCCAAGAATGATTTACTTTCTTTAAATAGTTTAGTAATTTTAGTAATTTGAGATTTTAGTTATTTGATTTAGTGAGAGATTTTAGGGAATGATTTAGGAATCACTCAATAATGGTAGTTTCTTTATTTAGACCATTCCTCTATTATAAATAGAGATGGATGCTTGATTGTGAGTTATGCTATATTTTTAATAGAGTTCAGATTTGTTAATGTGAGTTCCCCTTTTGGGGTATTTCCCTTAAGTGATCTTAGGGTTTTGAATCTTAGGGCTCGATCTCACCGTCGGAGGTGTAGATCTTCATCATGGCCTCCGGGCTACGCCATCAATTGGTATCAGAGCCGACGATCTATCTCAGATTGCCGGTTCGATCGCAGATCTGAGGTATCCCGTCACCCCATTGATCCATTACCATCCCCACTGATCATCATCTTCACCAACAAACCAAAACCCAACCCATCTCTGGAGGAAGGTCCCAGATTCGAGTTGCAGTGCCCATCACTCAAAATCGTTAGCCACCAAAACCCATCTTCACCTTTCAAAAGCCAGCCCAGAGATTAAAAAAGGGTCAACTGTAGAGGTGCCATTCAACACCCAAACACTTCACAACAAAGAGCCCCGTCGAGACTCTAGTAGCTAGATTCGTCAAAAGCATCCCGGCAGCAGTTCACCAAACAGCAGTGCCACCTGCGAGATTGTGACTGTGTCTCCTCATCATCGCTGTTTTTCTCCCTCTGTCTGCTTTCTTCCCCTGGCGTGAGATGAAAACAGAGAAGCAGCAGTAGCAGACAGAAAGAAAGAAGAAAAGAAAAAGAAGAGATAGAAGGGGAGAGAGAAGTAGGAGCATACCTGGCACCAGACGGGGGACTCCAGCAGCAGCAGTGCTTAAACAACAAGAGTAGCTAGCAGGCAGGGACTGTAGTAGTCGCAGCCGGCAACCGCCGCAGCACTTTCGACTTCCTGCACTCCGAGTTTCGTTTGTTCTCCATATTGAGCAGGTCAGACGCCAAGCCAAATCCTCCTTTAACTTTTTTTTTTTTTTTCATTGCATCAGTTTCGAGGCAGAACAAAGAAAAGAAGACACTTCCAAGTGCCTGTGCCTTGGCCTTTGCCTGGTCTGCAGTTTGGGCCTGATATGAGTCCAGGCCCAACCCAACCCGACCCACAAAAAAAAAAAGAAAAGAAGTGCAGAAATTTGCATAATTGATTCAAGTCCATATGAAACTTTTTGGGAGCCCCATTCCACTTCAAAGAATTCAGTATAAGCGCAAATATGGCAATTGGTATTTTGAAAATGAATTCTATTTTGAGGAATTTCTCAACTTGACGTAAGAAAATTGGACGGTTGATGAATACACCACTTTCGAGAGTTGCATGAGACATGTGAATTAGAGGAAGATGAGATGCATGATTTAGCTCGTTATGTCGAAGGCTTGAGACCAGATATCTTGGAAAATGTGAATTATTGCAAAACCAGTCAAGGACTCAAGATGCATACTTAGAAGCCATCCGTGTTGAGCGCATGCTTTGAAAGTCTCGCAGGCAACAATGTAGTCAAAGAGCTCATATTGTGGAAAGATTTTTTGCTGGAGAAGAAAATCCCACTCTTGTCATTTGCAGACTCCTCAATAACAATGAAGAAGAGGAAGAAGAATGGAAACATGCTAAGAAATTTCACACGCGGGTGATAGTCGTTGATAAAGCTATTAATGTGGTTATTGACAATAGTAGTGCGATTAATTTTGTCGCACAAGAGGTTATTGACAATTTAAATTTGCCAACTGAGAAGCTTCCTAAGCCATACCAAGTCACATGGTCTAATGGTTATGTCATTCCCTTGACTCACAGATGTTTGATATCTTTCAAGCTTGGCGGCTATGAAGATCAGATTTGGTGTGATGTGATCCATATGAATATTGCTCATATTTTTCTTGGATGTCCATGGCTTTTTGATCGGAAAGTGCACCATGATGAAAAGGCGAACACATATACCCTTTTCACGAATGAAAGATGGAGTAGACTCATGCTAATGACATTCATATCTCAGTCGTCGTTTGCACCTTCAACAGAAGCGCCACAAAATGAGCAAAAACTTGAAAAAGTTAGTCATGATTGCACCAAAAGAGCTGACTTCAAACATCAAAGGTGACATTGAAGCGCAAGTTCATGGCAACGAAGATTTTGTGGGTACGAACAATATTGTTCAAGATAGTGCCACTCAAGAGCTCCAAAGGGTTGAGGATGTACAAGGTCGAGCAAATATTGAAGACTCTGACCAAGTTAGCAATAAGATTGAACATCTGGTAGATCTCATTGTCATGCCAATTTCAGAAAATCCAATTGCATCTTCGGAAATTAAATCAATTGTCCCAGTGGTTTCAAAAGAAGATCAAGTTATTAAAGTTCCTCACATTGACTTCATCTTCAGGGATGATCAACAATGGAAGCTTGAAGATTGCACTCAGATATGCCAGATTTTACACTTGTAGTTTCTCATGGAAAGAGTGCACGTTCGTGCTAAATACAGACATCAGAAGAACCGATGCTTCCACTCTACTTTTAGATGGCTGAACACATTGCATCACACTCTCATGCCATGCAATGTAGATGCAGATCAAAAGAAGAGGCAGACATTTGTGCGCTTGATTTTCGTCCCAGGCGGACATTTTCCGAACTTGTGGTAAGATTCTCTCGTGTGTTATCAACCTTTCAATTCACCGGAGTTGAGTTTTTCCAAGAGGGGGAGAATTGATGCAGTGAGATCCAAGAAGAGAAGTACCCACTAATGGGCCTCGCCAAGAATGATTTACTTTCTTTAAATAGTTTAGTAATTTGAGATTTTAGTGATTTGATTTACTTAGAGATTTTAGTGAGATTGTAGGGAGTGATTTAGGAATCACTCAATAATGGTAGTTTCTTTATTTAGACTATTCCTCTATTATAAATAGAGATGGATGCTTGATTGTAAGTTATGCTATATTTTAATAGAGTTCAGAATTGTTAATGTGAGTTCCCCTTTTGGGGTATTTCCCCTAAGTGATCCTAGGGTTTTGAGTCTTAGGGCTCTATCTCACCGTCAGAGGTGTAGATCTTCATCGTGGCCTTTGGGCTACGTCATCATTGCGGATCCGAAGCTACGTCACCAACGTATCCTTATCGGACCGATACGATACTTGTATTGGTACCTGATATTGCATTGATACTTTTAGGGTATAAGTTTAGCATATCCTACTTAGCAAGTCCATTATTTCATTTAGTTCTTTAAACTTTCTTACTTTTTAGCATAGAAAATGTTAGAAAGGAACATAAACAATGATCATTTTATTAATTCAAACATGATCAAACTGTAAAATTGGGACACTCGTATCTGTATCCGTGTCTTAGAATTTCTAAAGCGCAGAGTCGTATCCCTGATCCCCGTATCATTCTCGCATTTGTATTTGGGCATCATAGATAACCATATCATTTGCAAACATTGCCCCTCTTGAATATGAGCAGTTGAATTGTCCATAATTAGTACAAAGAGATATGGGCTTAAATTGACCCTTGTTGCAAACTTATGATCATTTGAAGCTCATCTGCTTCTCTATAGTTAGTTCTCATACTTGTTACCTCTCCCACATACATCTCTTTAATGATGTTAATATAACCTCTTGGAGCACTCCTTTTTTTAAAAAAAAAAACTCGCCAAATCGAATCCCTAGGTACCTTATCATAAGCTTTATCTTGACGGATGATGACCATATGAAGATTTTTCTTCTTCACGGTGTTTTTTTCCATTAATTGCCTAAGTGAGAAGATAGCTTCCATTGTTGATCTCCCCAACATGAAACCAGATTTGTTTTCAGATATTTTGGTCTATTATCGAACTCTTTGCTCCATACTCTCTCCCATAGTCTATGCGACTCAATAAGTTTAATCCCACGATAATTGGTGTAACTTTTTGTATCTCCTTTGTACTTGTATATTAGGTACTATAACACATACTCTATTCATCTGACATTTTCTTTGTTGTTAATATCTTATTAAAGAGTAGTAAACCAAACCCATTCAATTTCTCGTATACATTTCCAAGTCTCTAATGGAATATCATATAGTAATGTAGCCTTTCCCGTCTTCATTCTTCTCAATGCCTTTTTCACTTTTGCTATCCTAATCCTGGGATAAAAAGTATGTCCTATGAATGAAGTATCCTCAGCTCAAGCCTCCTATAGCAAACGGTCAAATATATCAGGAACAAATATAGTATCATTAAGATTTTGAAACCGATCAAGGGATGAATTAATGACATTAGCATCCCAATTAAATTGAGGGACTACCGTGCTTTTTTGTTCCTCTTTGGGCATTCTTCTACCCAAATTTTGTTCAACAATTTAGTTTATTAATCAACTCCAATTTGGTAAATCGAGTCATATTTCTTTATGTATGTGATATGGTTCTAATGCTCTATTCTCATCTTAGATAAAGTTGTCATGTAAACTATTATTTAAAATCTTAATTACATAATTCATTTTTTTTTGTGTGTGCGTGAGAGAGAGAGAGAGAGAGTCCTTTGCTGATTTAAGTTTGAAGATAATTTGTCAAAGTCATTAAATTTGTCAAAATAGTATTTCTTTACTATTTAAAATTTAAAAAATAAAAAACTTTTGAAGAAAATTGGTCAACACTCATTTAGTTGATTTTAATGGAGCATGACTTCACAAGTTGCTGGCTGAATGAGTACCCATTATTATATTCTTGTACCGGTGTTCCCAGTATAAAAAAAGGGAAAAAAAATTACTCTACACATCTGCTACTCACCCATATTGCCCATATTACGCTTCAACCAAGGTTTGGCCCAAAATGAGCATGCACTTTTATAATGTGATTGAGCTTATTTCCCAACTATAGGTGTATCAGTTGAGATTTTTTTTTTAGTGAACAGTTGAGGTTTATTTGGTGACTGATGGGGAATATGTTCCACCAAATCTTCAGCTGGCAGAAAAGACCAAACATGATATCAGGCGGGTTTAACATATCTATTTTTGGCCCTTCTCCCAAACCAACTGTTGACACATTTCAGAAAGCACTTGATATGCACAACTGTGGTTTGGGAGAAAAACCTTCCAAATTGTGCCACACTTACGGTTGTACATCCAAATGTAACCTTGCTTTTAAGTAGATTTTTTATTTTATGCCTTTCCATATTTGTTTATTTATTTATTTTTCTTCTATATTGGGAACTCAAACTCACACGCTCTTAACTCGCACTCTCACGTCCCTTACCAGCTGTACTACACCTTGCGGACATGATGCATATGTATTTGTTTTCATAATTATTTGTTTATTGATGTCATGTCGGTTGCTGCTTACTATTGTAGCGGGAAGGAGACAGAGTTCCATATTGAACCCGAATTGACTTTAGAGTTGATGATGGCAGCTAATTACCTTCACACTTGAGAGATGTACCTGTTACTTGTAAGCAATTCTTATACTGCTGTAATCAAAGCCTGCCAGTAGTTATATCAGCTGCTCCTTGGTTTTTAGGCCGTGATTGTGTTTTTTTCCCCCAATTTCATCAGGAATAATGAAATGATGATCCTATACCTGAGGATGCAAGACACTATATTCAATTGGCCTGCATCAGAAGTGTATCAAACTGCTTTTTCTAATTATGCTCCTGGCCTATATCAGAAGTAATATATCAGACTGGCGTTCTTTGAGATGTTTTATGTCTAAACAGCATACACTTGTAGACAGTTGTTAATAGTGAATGATATTTGGTTCTATCATTAATATTTTAGACTTTATCCCTTTGTTTTCAAAGTATGTCGCCAGATTGGCAATGGGACTACTGCCTGTAGAGAGTACAAGCATACCTGACATACCCCTATCCTCCATGGTCGAGGTTGTCTTCCCATTGTGCCAAGTGCCAGAAGACAGCTTTGGCTGTTTTGTTGTGTAGAAAGCGAAAGCATTTGCTCTAGAGATTCCTCCAATGATTTTTTTTTTTCCTTCAAAATACTAATCGATATCGCAAAAGTGGTATACTACAAGAGAACTATACTGAACCAAATGGGCCCAAGAAAGGCTAAAAACAGCTGGGAAGAAACAAGCAAATTGCATATAAACAAGGGAACCAAACAAATGGTCGCCCATGAAGAAGTGCATGTTGAGATGAGGAAATCAAATTCGAAAGGACTTTATAAAGTCTATTTGTAAGCACCATAACCACCAGCACTTTATAGATATAACCAATTAAACTATTTGGCTGGGAGTCTTTTCTTAGAAATTAATGCTATAACAGGAGGACTGGCTTTAAGCAATTGACCTCCAAAAGGATCCATGCAACTACGGTGCCTGACCAATTGTGAAAATGCCCCTGCCTTTTGTACTCCCTAGACGAGCCCATTAGTAAAGGGGAATGGGTCTTTCATAAATGAGTGCATGAAAAATCCTATTTTTTGGTAAGTAGCATGAAAAGAAGCCTCGCAAATCTGAGAATGAGTTCTTGAGATGGGTGTTCTCGAGAAGATGAAGAAAAGGGACCGAATAAGTTACCATTCCAAATATGAAGTGGGGTTTCAATAAAACTAACGAAAGGAATTGAATCCAAACATGAGGGGGGCACTCAAAAGCATGAAGAAAAGGGCTTGAAGAAGGTTTTGTTTAAAACCATCAAGTGTGTTTTCAAGAGAAAAAGAAAAAGGGTGGAAGGTGTGGTTCTAAATGTGAAGTGCGTTCTCAAGATGATGAAAAAAAGGGATAAAATAAGGTATGATTTGTAAACATGAAATGGGTTTTCAAGAGGATGAAGAAAAGATATTGAAGGTGATCTACCAAACATGAAGTGAGCTCTCAACAGCATGGTACTAAAAAGGTATTGAAGAAGGCACTTTTTTCAAACACGAAGTGAACTCTGTAGTTAAGCCCAATTCGGATCTGAGAATGGGCCCAAATTTGGATTTGAATCTGGATCCAATTCTTATCCTATTTTTTAAGCCCAAATTTGGCCCCATTTCCGAGTGTGAGTCTGAATGAATCTCAACCATGCAGACATATATGAACACCGTATTTTAGTCAAATTCAAATCCGAAAATGGGCCAAAATTTGAATCCGAAGTTGGGCCTATTTTCGGACTGAATTTGAATGAAATGTAGTGTTCGTGTATGGCCGAGATCCAACAAAAATTGCATTTGGGAAAACCCGGATCCAAGTTTGAGATTAAAATCGAATAATATTATCTGACTTGAATTTCGGCCCATTTTCAATTTGAATTTGGTGGAAATAGTGTCATATATGGCTAACATCCAGCCAAATCCACACTCGAAAATGAGGTAAAATCTGAAGTTGAACTTAAAATGGGATCCATTTTTTGGGCCCAAATACAGATCTAGATTTGGCTGAAACACAGTGTTCGTATTTGGCTATGAACTAGCTAAATTTGCAATAAAAACGGAGCTAAATCTGGATCTAAATAAGGGCTTGAAATTGGATTAAAAAGGGCCCAAACTTGGATCCAATGTCTGTATATGGTCTAGATTCAGCTGTTTGCAGCCGAAAATGGGTCACATTTGGATCCGAGTTTTGCTTGGAACGGGCACGTTTTCGGATCTGAATTTGGCCAAAATACGTAGTCCACTTTATGTGCTTTCTTGTATCCCTTCTCTTCATATCATTCTCTTGAAAGCCCACTTCATATTTGGGACAGTACCTTCCTCAATTTCTTTTCTTCATCCTTTTGAAAACCCACTTGATGTTTTAAACAATATCTTCTTGCATCCATTATTTTTATCTTGAGAATTTACTTCATGTTTGAGTTGAACTTTCTTCAGAAGGTGTGTTTGGTTCGGCTTTTGTAATGTCAAACATGTTTTTTTCATAGTAACTTTAACAATGCTACTTCTTCAGAGCAGGTTTTTTTTATAAGAGAAATGGTTGTGTGGGTAGCTCAACTTTTATGCCAACTTTTTAACAGGAAAAGTATCCTATGCTGTTTGATTAGATATATAGAACACAACTTTTAACATAAAATTATCAAATAAATTATATAATCATTTTGTAGAAAACTTACATAATATGTAGGTGCTATGCGGGTAAATAAAACGACCCAACAAAAATATCATAGATGTGTCATTCTGTGTGCCCCCATCTAAAAAATACTTGGCTTTTAGCCTTCTCTAAATAATAATTTTTAAGAA
This sequence comes from Cinnamomum chago, assembly GCA_038049695.1. Taxonomy (NCBI): domain Eukaryota; kingdom Viridiplantae; phylum Streptophyta; class Magnoliopsida; order Laurales; family Lauraceae; genus Cinnamomum; species Cinnamomum chago. The sequence goes on from CP142459.1 coordinate 17,684,870, forward strand.
AAATTAACATTTTCAAATAGTTGAAATCACTATCATACTGAGAACCAAAAGCTCACAGTTGAAGTCACTATCAGTTGAATTCTTCATGTATTTATGAATTAAATCAGTTATGAACAGTAAACTAAACTTGTTTTCATACTACTTACTAACAAAAGGAAAATATTTGTTTTGGTGCTTCAGAAAAATCATGTTGAATTAGGCTCTCTCAGGATCCTTTTAGGACTTGGTTTCCCTGCACTTAGGTAATGTTTGGATCGTCTTAAGTTTGGGTCTTAATGTCTTGTGTCTTAAGCGCTAAGACAAAAAAACTAAATAAGATTGTTTGGTACGCAATAACAACATGTCTTAAGCGCTATGACGACTTGTTATTTAAGACGATATTTATCTTAATTCTAGGAGCTTGAAATCCAATTCTTCCTTGTTTGTATGCTCCAAAATTTTCAAGTTAAAGGGAATCACCGCCAAGTGCAAATAGTTCTAGATATGGACTCAAAAGTGTTTTTGTGGCTTTTTTCTTTTTTTTTTTTTTTTTTTTTATCATTTTGGTAGTCGTTATAGTGATGTGTCTTTAGTCCTTTTATAAGCAAACTATTATTAAAGTTTATGTAATAATGTTGGTGATTATGACATGGAACATGGATTGTGATGGTTAAAACATGATTTCTTTTAGTTTAAAGAAATGAGTATAGAGTGTACTGGGCATTGTCCGAGTTTAAAAAGAAAAAATTTGGAGTGTCGCAGATGTTTTTCAGGCTTAAAACCATTTTTTTTAAAATGACAGAAATTACCCTTAACTTAAGACATGGATTATAAGATGCATTACCAAACAGTCTTATTCAATTCAGATATCATAGCGCTCGGGCGTTGCTAAACGATATTATTACAAAACAACTAATCAGATCTTAAACTTGTAGCTCTAATAAGATCTTAAACTCATAGATCTTTTTTAGACATATTAAAGTTCAGTTTGGCAACTCTATTCACTCCCTCTATTTAACTTAAAACTTTTTCAAACCACATATAGCTCGTTTGGAAAGTTAATTTGGGGGACTGCTTGAATCCACTTTAAGGTGAAACATGTCCATTTCAAAAATGTTGATAAAATGGGATAATTGGAATAGATGAATTTGTCTGAAGCGGACAGACAGCCCATGTCCATTTTTGGACAAGTTTGCCATCATATTTTTTTTATAATGACAAGTTTACCCATGTGTAAGGGTCATTTTCTCAGCTTCCTTTTCTCAACTTGTCAAACGAACAGTGAAAAGCTCTCCTCTTCCAGTGAACAAGGAAAAAAAGCCTTCTCTTCCTTGGATCTTCTTCCCCATACAATAGAAGAAAGGATTCAAAGGCTTTTGAAAAGCTCTTGAGGTTTCATCATCTTCAAACACTTGTCTCTCTTTCCAGGTACGAATTCAAACACATTTTTCACAAGCTTCCCTCATCTAGGGTTTTGATTCCAAATTACAAATGACATTATTTTGTTTATGGAGATGCCTTGATTTGACAGTGCTTGTTCTTTGTGCATTTTGGTTTGCTCATGAGCTTTTTGAATGTGTTCTAAAAACTATAATGTGAATCATATATTGCAAAAACTTGAGATATTTTTCTTTCTTTCCCCTTCTCCACGAAAAGAGAGTGGTAACTTGATTTGCTGGGTGGGTTGCGACCAAGGGTGCTCACAGTATTCTCTCCCGCAAAAGGGAGGGAAAGTCAATACAACGATTATGCTGGTGCATGAGAGATGTGATAATAAGAAGCAGAGTTTCACTTACTATGGGCGCCAAAGAACATGGTTGAGAAGCTAAACCTGCAATGAGAAAACAGGAAGGGGGATCAGGCAGTGGAGAAGCTCAGAGTTAGAAAGATTCATTCCCAGCTAATGGATAGGAAAATCAGTGCATAAATTCATATTTGAGGTGTGCTCAATGCACGCCAGGTTGCATAGTTCATTTACTTGGAAGAACAGATAGTTAGCTATTCAATATTTCAGTCCCTTCTACATTTGAGGTGTCAATGGGTCAAAAATCAAGTTAAGCAGTAAACAGTTGTCTTTTTGCTGCTACCATCAAATCCTTACCAGTACCAATCACTAATCATTGATATGATTAGAGGTAATGAAAGCAGGAACAAATTATTATCCCAATGTGTGAAATATTAATGGTCTACTTATGTTGTTTTGAACTAGACCTAAATGTTCTGCTAGGCCACATTCATACTAGAAATATTTTATGCGAGCTTCAGGAATTTTTTGCAATGGTGTCTGTATTTTCCTAAAGATCTCAGAATTCCCAATCATCTTGATGAAAAAATCAAGGTTATCACCCAACAATCTAATTTATATCAACTGTAGAAACAAATATTTAGACCACTGATATGAAGAGTTGGACAAATTGTAAATCTAAGAGACTGGGATTCTACGTGATAATTATCTCAGAAAAACACCACCTATAATTTTATCATTTAAAAAAATAAAAATCATAAGGGATCAAGAATGTTCAGATTATTTTGCACAGCCATACTGCAAAATGTATGGATCTAATGGCAACCACATTGAAGTGAAGTGTCTGTGTAGTGGGTAGTACTTTTTTCTCTCTAAATACTTACCACAGAACAGTGACGACTTGTCTTTTGGGTGGGCCACGAAATTCATCATTCAGCCTATTTGTGAAATTCTAAATGCCAAGGGAACAACTATCTTTCTAATGACATTTTTTTGAAACATTTCTGATTTTTCATATCCGCTTCCATTCTGTGCTGTATAGAGTGGTGTTTTGGGTTGTGATTAGGTGAGTGCTGTGCTTGGTGGTGTTGCAGTTTTCTTGTGTTCCCTCCTTGGTATAGTGTCCTGTAGCAGTGCTTCCTTGCTCAGACCTTCTGCTTGTTTGGGTTGGCTTTCAATGTGGGAATAGTGCATCATCAGTATGTTAGAGTTTTTGTTTTGTTGCAATTTGATAGGAAGCATTCACTTTCATAAAGCTTGTCCTCTCATTCATACATGGTTTTATTCTTAGGATCATCATGCATATTTCTACTTCTTGAATCTTTGATTTTATCAAATATCATGCATGGTTTTCATATTCAGGTTGCCTCTTCAGTCCTTGGAGTTTTTGACTTCAAAAATCCTTCCAAGCTTTCCAAAGTTTCTTTCTTTAGAATCATTATTTTGGTTTGGGGTTTTCATGGCTTTTAAAACTCAGTTTTCATCTACTTTCAGTCATGATTTTATGCTTGGTAGGTGTGTCTAAAAGTCCCTTGGAAGGTGCCCTCAAAAGCCTCAAGTTTCTCTCTTTTATGAAATTTCTGCACTGATTTTGGCAGTTGTCTCGGTCGACCGAGACCTGCCTCTCGGTCGACCGAGACAACTGTTGGTCGACTGTGCAGGTTCTGAACTGTAACAGGCCAACGGTCAGAAATATGACCGTTGTGCTTTCTCGGTCGACCGAGACCACCTTGCCGGTCGACCGAGAACTAGCCGTTGGCAACTTTATCTTTATAAAAAGTGGTTTTTTGGTTGAAGAAAGTTGCTGATATTGGAGAGATCTTTGAGGCCAAGGCTAAGCAACTTCTTAGGAGCATTTTCACAAGGATTATGAAGCCATTCCTATCATTCAACCTTTGATCTTCAAATGGGTGTGCTTCCTTTAATCCTACTCTTTTCAAAATCATGTTTTGTTTCAAATCTTTGATTTATTTCCAATGCATGATAAACAAGTTGCTTTCCTTTTAGAATGTTGTCCTTCATAACATGCTTAGCTCTTTAAAAATCACATGAGCTTTATGAATGCAACATATTGTCTAAGTTACACATGATTTTACTTTCTTGGTTAAAAAATCAACTTGTTAGACTTTAGAACATCTTTTTGGAAACAAGTTGTTTTTTCATTGTGAATCACATGTGTTAGACATACAACTCTTTCTAAAATATTTGTTAAACATCTTTGCATCATTTAAGTTCCTATCTTTTAAAAGAGAAAGAGTAATCTTCTAGAAAATGCATTTCACATAGACTTTGTCATTCACATGCATTTGTTCTAGAACTTGAGTTTCATTTTCAAACTAGCCTATTAAGAGGCACTTCATTGCAATCCATTGTTCTCTTTATCCATGCATTATTAGGCATATTGTTTAAGAGAAAAGTTCCATGTTGTAAAGGTTCATGCTTAGCCTTGAAAAGCATATGTAGTAAAGGTTTATGCTAAGCCTTGAAAAGCATAGTGTTGGTTGTAAGGTTTGAGGTGATCCTAAACCTTAAGTGGAGTTAGTGAATACCGGTAGGTGTACCGGGAGTGGATGTAGGCAATTTTGGCCGAACCACTATACGTGCTTGTGTTATGGTGATTGCCTCTATGCTTCCTTTTTATGGATTATGCTTGCTTAGTTGATTTCATTATTATTCTCCAATGCATAAGTGACTTAAAAGTTAAAAGAATTAAAATTAGTCTAGGTCTTTGAGCTCACCCTATTCACCCCCCCCCTCTAGGATTCGATCTTGGACTTTCAATTGGTATCAGAGCCTAGGTGCTCTTGTTTAGGTCTAACAACCTAGAGTTAGAATCCTTAGAGTGAGTTTTAGCCTTTGTTGTCATCATGCAATCCCAATTAGGAGAAGGCCATGCCACCAATAGACCTCCCTTGTTCAATGGCTCTCATTACCGGTATTGGAAGATTAGGATGCAAGTCTTTCTTGAATCTCAAAATCTAGATGTTTGGAGTATCATTGAAGAAGGGTATCATGATCCCATTATCACTGAACAAGATTCTGAAGGACATGTCATTGCTATCAAAGTTAAGCCCAAGAAAGATTGGACTCAAGGAGAGAAAGATAGGGCAAATCTAAATGCTAAAGCAAAAAATTCCTTGTTTTGTGCCTTGTCCCAAGAAGAGTTCAATAGGGTAGTAAATTGTATTACTGCTAAGGAAGTGTGGGATACCTTAGAGACCACTCATGAAGGGACCAATCAAGTCAAAGTAGCTAAAATCCAAATGTTGTCTACTAAGTATGAGGAACTCAAAATGCAAGAGGAAGAAACATTTGATGAGTTCTATACTAAATTCATGGAGATTGTTAATTCCCTCATAGGTCTAGGAGAGAAGATGGATGAGTCCAAAGCTGTTAGGAAAATATTAAGATCTCTTCCCAAAAGGTTCAAACCTAAGATAGTTGCTATAACTGAGAGCAAAGATGTGGACAAGATCAAAATAGAAGAACTTAGAGGAAATCTTCTCACTTATGAATTAGACTTTGAAGCCCCTAGCAAGAAGAAAGGTGTAGCTCTTAGCTCCCAACATAAAGAAAATGACAATGAGAGTGAGAGTGATGATGAAAACACTATTTTACTTGCTAAGAAGTTCAAGAATTTCCTTAAGAACAAAAAGAACTATAAATATTCTGAAGATTCTAAAAATGAAAAATTTCAAAGAAACTCAAGGGGATCTTTTACCAAAAGGGATGTGCAATGTTACAACTGTAAAGGTTTTGGTCACATCGCTCAAAATTGTCCCTCCCCTAAGGAATCTGAAAAGAAAGATAAGAAAGGAAAGAAAGTCTTAAACATAACTTGGGATGATGATGAAGATGAAAGTAGTGACAATAATGAACCTCAAAATGATGAAGACAATGATAATTCCACTTCTTGGCTTCTCTTCACTCCCATTGAAGAAAACAATGATCATAATATGTTAATAGAAGAAGTAAATGAAGAGAATAGTGACAATGATATTCATCAAGACTATGAGGAACTATATGAACTATGTGAAGTCATTACCAAGAAAAACAAAAGCTTAAAAAGTGAATCTAAAAGGCTTGTGAATGATCTAGATGTTTTAAAAGATCAATTAATGTTGAAAGACAATGAGATAAAAAATGTTCAATCTAAGTTGACTACCTCTAATGACAATCTTGCTAAAGCTGAAAAAGAAATTCATAAATTACAAAGTCTGTTGGAATCTAGTCAACAAGAATCAGAATCTCTTCAAATGAAACTTGAAAAGGGAAAACATGTTGTTGAAAAATTTACCTTAGGCAATGACAAATTCTATCAAATGTTAGGCTTGAATAAAGTCTTTGGTAACAAGAATGGTATAGGTTATGAATGCTCCTCTAGTAGCAAGAAGAATAGCTTTCAACATAATACTAGGACTCATCTCAAACCTATAGGTAAAATCTTCTTTTCCTCTAGATGGACTTGTCATTTTTGCAATCAAATAGGTCATCTAGTTCCTAACTGTCCTTTTAAGTTTAGGATGTCTCAAAATCTTAGTTCTAGAGCTCATTTCAAGTTTGTTCCCAAGACTTCTACCTCTACCTTCATTAAGGCCACTTGGATTGAAAAAGAGAAAAGTGTCAAGAATTTTTTTGCTCAAACCGCTCTTAAAGTTAAAGAAAACTCTAGATGGTTTTTGGACAGTGGTTGCTCCAAGCATATGACTGGAGACCGTTCTAGATTTATCACTCTTGAGGACTATGATGGAGGTAATGTGTCTTTTGGAGATAATCGGAAAGCTCAAATTATAGGAAAAGGCTGTGTTGGAGGAGATCAAATGCCTACATTAAAAGATGTTTTCCTTGTGGATGGTTTAAAGCATAATCTCTTGAGCATAAGTCAGTTGTGTGACAAAGGAAACAAAGTTGTTTTTGATAGCAAATCTTGCAAAGTTCTGGATGAGAAATCTCACAAAGTACTACTCACTGGATTACGTACTAAAGATAACATCTACACCATAGAAGAATGTTGTGAGAATGAATCCATGTGTTTAATGTCTAAAGCTCAAGAAAATCATTTGTGGCATCAAAGAATGGGACATATTAATTACAAACTGATGAGGATCTTATCAAAGAAAGAAATTGTCAGAGGAATACCCAAATTAGATGATTACAAATCTGAATTGTGCAAGGCTTGTCAAATGGGTAAACAGATCAAGAAAAGTTTTAAAGGTATAAAAGATATATCCTCTTCTCGTCCCCTTGAACTCATTCATATGGACCTCATTGGACCTGCACCTATTCAGAGTATTGGTGGGAGAAAGTAGTTCCTAGTGATGGTTGATGATTATTCGAGATTTGGATGGGTAGCCTTTCTTCATGCAAAATCAGATGCAGTAGATAATATCATAAGGATTTGCAAGATCTTTGGGCTAGCCACTAGGAAAAGGGCCCCTCTTGTTCTTGTTCCAACCATAAATAAGGACTATCAATTTAAACAGTAGTATCGTGGTCTATGTACATGCACAACATCAATACTTGTGTTCTTGATTGTCTGCATTCACTTTCATGATTTGAAACCCATATGTCCCAACCTTTGAAACCAACCTCTGAATGTTTGACTAGTGTGAAGTATTTGTAAAATCATATGACTAATAAACACAAATTTTTTTAGGGATGTTTAGATGGCCAAAATAATGGCTCCATCTCATAAGGGTAAGGAAAAAGCTGGGACCAGTAGGGCTGTTTGGTCAGAAAATATGAAGAAGATTTTCTTGGATCTATGTATTGAAGAAGTATTGCAAGGTGGAAGACCAGGGTCAAATTTTAAAGCACAATCCTGGACAAAGATTATCGAGGGTTTTAAGGTGAAAACCGGGCTATTGTATGGACAAAAGCAATTAAAGAATCAATGGGATCTAATGAGAAAATAGTACAATACTTGGACAACCTTATGTGGGTAAACTGGGGTAGGTTATAACGAAGCAACTCAGACAGTTACAATATTTGCAATTAACTTTACTTTTTTAAATCTTTTGTCTTTTTTTGAAGGATTGTATTGGGGCAATAGATGCTACACTTGTAAATGCTGTGATTCCCGTTAAGAACCAGGTGTCTTATAGGGGAAGAAAAGGAGAATGCCAACAAAATGTTTTAGCTGCTTGCTCATTTGATATGCAATTTACTTTCGTTATTGCTGGGTGGGAAGGCACATCACATGATTCACGCATCTTATTGGATACTATTTATAAACCACAAATGAATTTTCCACATGCACCTCCAAGTACCTATGATTAGTAAATTATCAATCAAATATCATTTTCTATCATGATATTAATTTTTTCTATTTTCAGGTAAATATTACATTGTTGATGCTGGCCGGTTTACGAATATGCGTGGCTTTTTTGCTCCATACCGTAATGTTCGATATTGGCTATCGGATATTCGGGGTGGCAGTCATCCTCGTGATAGGAAGGAGCAGTTCAATTATGTTCATTCATCATTAAGAAATGTAATAGAGCGTTCTTTTGGAGTATTGAATGCGCGTTTTCCGATTTTGAAAAGGATGCCTCCCTACCCATTCTCCGTACAAAGGAGTATAGTAGTTGCTGCAATGACTGTGCACAACTTTATCAGAAAAAAAGCTATTGCAGACGCACTCTTTCAATAGTATGAGAATGAAAATATATCTTTAAATGTGTGTAACGATGATGACAATGGTACCTTCGACACCGACACAACTGTAGATATTGCAGATCAGATGGAGATGTCAGAAGTTAGAGATGCAATGGCAGATGCCCTCTTTCAATCATGATGTTCTGTGTTTTTATTCTTATTTTCTTTTTATTCTTTTTTTGGTAAAGACTGTAAGCAACAAATATTGTGCTTGGTAGTTGGGATTTTAGTTAGACTCTTTGGAGAGTTATTAGTAGTTACAATGAACTTTCAACAAAAGTTCTCAGTCCATTGGTCTAATATAATATTGGAGAATTTTTTGCATTTCCCTGGCTCTTTGTATAGATGTTTCTTGATTTGAAAATAGTTCGGCAGTATCTAAGCATGGAGGCTGATAGGATGAAGAAAGAGAATGATAGTATGAAGATCCAGCTTTAGTTAGTTCTCCACTTAAAACAAATAAGTGGGGTGAAGTGAATCAGAGGAAATGCAAATTCTTTCACTCTTTAGCCCTGTTTTTTTAACTTTAATAAGAAGTCTCTGATGTCTGCAACATGAACCATCTAATGGTTAAAATAATTACTTATAAATAAGTTTGAATTTGTGAATGATGCAGTACTGTCGATGGCAAGTTGCGAATGTGGGACACGATCCAGCACAGAACACTGTCTTCTACTTGGTATGATCATTAAATATCATATGGAGAATTGATTAATGAATTTTAAGGGATTGTGAAGAAATGTTCCCTTGGTGCTATGCAGGGCACATGGTGCAGGGGCTGGGATAATTTGTGTCGCAACGAGTCAGTCCAGCCGGCACCAGAGAGGCAAAGGGTTCAAAGTAAAACATGCCTTACAGATAGCTTTACTTTTGGTTGTATGCATCTGGTTGCTTTATCAAATTAAGCATTCACATGCTCAGAGGGATTATGCTAAAAACAAGCTTACGAAGGATTATGAGCATTCACATGCTCAAAGGGATTATGCTGAAAACAAGAGGTTCAGCATGCAGAACCACAGAACAGTGAAGAAAATGGCAACATTCAAGAAAAAAGAGATCAGGATGAAACAATTCCTGATGAAGTTACAAATGAAAAGAGAAGTGTGGACGAGGTTACGTTGCAGTCCGATGGTGAAATGTCTTTGTGCTTTCTTGCTACAAGCCACAAGGGATAGCAATGGACGTGCATATGGTGGAAGAGGAAGATGTGTATTTGTGTATTTTTTACATCTCTTTGGGTGCATTAATCTATTTGTTTTTTGGGTGTATTTGTGTATTTGGTAAATATTTTTGTCAAATTGAGATAAATAATAATTTATAATGGATGTCAAATTGAATATCTATTATAAATTACCTTTTTTTTAAAACACAAAAAATGCCCCTGTAATAAGCTCATATTTGAAAGTTTACCAAACATATTTTTTCATATAGATCCATTTAAATTAGATATATTGCATGTGTTACCAAACAGTCTATTTAAAAATAGTCTATATCTCACAGATCTATTTCTCGCAGATCTGTTTGAGCCAGATCTATTTCAAACCTATAAGATTTGCCAAACAGGCCCTAAGACGTCAAAAAAATAAGACGATCCAAACAAGGCCTTACTTTGCTCCAAATTTACGTATGTATGTAACTAGGAATTATATAGGCCAGCCAGCCCACACGCATATCCTAAGGCAACATACTCTTGAGTACAGAAATCTATCATAACTCACAAATCCTTATTGTAACTAGTCATTGATACATGCATGAACTAGGTAAGTAGTGTGCGTGCAACCTAGTGTGTAAATCTCTTGAAGCAAGGAAATATAGAGGATTATATGCAACCATCCTAATTTTCACTTTTGGGTTGAAATATATTATCTGAACCCTATTTAGCCCATCAAAACTACTATTACACTCTTCCCTAATACGTTTGGTCGAGTGGTGTTACCCATTTAACCTGACCCGTTGGCATATTTAGTCCAATCTTATGCCATGCCTTAACTTTATCTTCATGACTAGATCAGTCATGACCTTGCAATTTATTAAACAAGTTGAAAATGCCTACCTTAATTACTTGGAAAGAACAGAGAACAAAAGAAGGAAAAGGAATAACAATAAGAGGGCACCACAAGTAAGTAGTAAGTGTGCTTACTGCCAAGAGAGAGACAGAGAGGAATCAAAAGAGTGAAGATGTAATTTATACTAGGGTATAAGTGATAGCTGTTGGAAGTAGGTGTGCCTTCTAGATGGGTTTCAAAAACTTTGACCCACTTAATGCAGAGATCAAACATTCAAAAGGCCAAGAACCCAATCGCAAGATCTAAAACCCTAATCTCATGTATTAAGATCAAAGACCTATCAAGAAACAAATAAGTAAAAAAAATCTACTAAATAAATAGGTTGTGGGTCTATACCTCTGGAGCTTGGTTGTGCTCAAATCGAAAAATTGAAAGCCGATTCTCTATGAAAACCTTTTTTTCGCAGATTTGATCTCCTATGCCTTGTGTTCTTCCATGCTATGACCCTCTTGTTGAGAACTTCTCAAGGAGAATAGTGGGAAAACCCTAGCACTTTAAAAGGAAACCGAAGGAGAGAGAGGAGGAAGAGAGAGGTGCTTATGAGATTATGTGTAGAGGTCTCTAACCCTCTCCTCTTATTTATAGTTTATAGAGCACCCCCTCTTTATCCAGAATTAAAAGTCTTACTTCTATTCTTAGTATATCTTCTACTCCTCTTTCCTTAAGAGTTTCAATTGGATTTGTAACCTTCCCTTAGCCCATGACCACTAGAGATTCCTTAGAATCTAGCTCCAATTGAAAATATGGACCCCACATCCCATGTGAACTCCGGACCCACAGTTAATTGCGAATAAGTCTATTATGTAAATGCAATTGCACTCAAATCGTAGGAATATTTACCAGAAGACCCTAATCTTCTCAATTACTGCAAGTAGGCTCATCCATCAATTATATCCATTAATCTATTGGAATAAATCTGTCCAACCAAATTTGATCCACATCTTATTATTCTTGTGGCCCGATTAACTACAGTAATCATCAATACCATCAAAGTAACTGTTAATGGAGATGGGTGTGTACTTAGCATTGATAAAATTCATTAATTGGCATAAGGGGATATTTAGGGGATAGATTTCATCTTGAGAATTATATATTCCCACATCCCCACTACCACGTACCCAAGACATTGAGGTGTTGACCTACAATTGGCCTCACTCATTAGTGACTCAAAGTTTCCAAAAATAAGCCCAAATACATAAAATCATGAAATTTGGTGTAATTCAATGCAATTAGTCCTAATTAAGTCCACAAACACACATAAAATGATGAGTAAAAGACCTAATTTTGTGGACTTATTAGTGATTTAGATGAGGAGGTTTGCATATAAATTCCCCCTAGGTTCTCTCGACAAGGGGAGAGTCGTGTTTGGAAACTCAAAAAATCATTATATGGCTCGAAGCAAGCTTCAAGACGGTGGTTTTCTAAATCTTCTATTGCTTTTCTGGCCGTGGTTTTTCTTTGTCCAAGGTAGATTGTTCCTTCTTTATTAAAATCACAAATGTAAGTCCATGGGGATCCGAACCCTAGAGGGGGGTGAATAGGGTGAGCTCCAAATGTGACCAATTTTAACAAATTTAACTTCTTTAAAACAAACTAGTCACAAGTGATGATTAATCATACAAGATGCGGAAGCTAACAAAAGAATCACCACAAAGCAATCACCATCACACAAGTATTTATAGTGGTTCGGCCTCAATGCCTACATCCACTACCGGCTTGTGATCCAACACCCGACCGGATTTCCACTATTTATGCTTTTCAATAGGCTAAGCAATAACCTTTACAATATGCTTTCCAAGGCTAAGCAATAACCTTACATTGATGTTTTTCAGGGCTTAACATCAACCTATCCATTATGCTTTTATAGGCTAAGCAATAACCTCTTCAACCACAAGGTTGGTTATCTCACTAATTTAGTGTCTATCATACACTTGATGGAGATTCTATTAAGCTCATTACATTGCCTCTTAAATAGGCGGATATGGAAGTGAAAAACTAATACACACTCACACTATGAATGCAAAGATGAAAGTATATGAAGTGTGTGTGTGTGGTCCTCAATCATTTTGAAAATGAAAGCTCATAAATGTATGCCTAAGGCTTTAGAAAGTTTTAGCTCATAAAACATTTAAGATTGAGGAAGCAATGCAATCACATGTTAAAAGTAACAACTTGTTGATGATATCAAAGTTACACAAGTTGTATGAAATGGATTAGCTCTAAACATGTGATGCATAGGGATGTCAATCAAATCAACAATGAAGATCAAAACATAAAAATAGATTTGATTGAAATTATGGGGACAAATCATATGTAATTATAAATACAACTTGAAAATGATTTTCCTATCAAAGTAAAGCAAGTTGTGAAACTTTAAAACAATAATACACATATGATTTGTAATGATGTTGAATCCAAAACATAAGATACATTTGAAAGAGATTTTTTTATGATGGAAAACAACAACCAAAGATTCAATCAAGTATATGAATCATGTTACATCTAATTTCAAAGATGTTTCCATTAACATGATCTACTTAGATTTACCAAAGATTAAGTACTACTTGTATTGAATCAAATGGTGATGCATCCAAAACAATAGATCAATTCAAATTATAAAACATGCTAAGGATACAACACATCATATATTATCATGTTACTAAAGATTTACCAATGATAAAACAAAACATGAAAACATATGATTTGTAAAGAAGTTGAATCCAAAACATAAGTTAGTTTTGAAAGAGATGTTCTTATGATGGAAAACAACAACCAAAGATTCAACCAAGTATATGGATCATGTTACATATGATTTCAAAGATTTTTCTATTAACATGATCTACTTAGATTTACCAAAGTTAAGTACTACTTGGATTGAATCATATGGTGTTGTATCCAAAACAATAAATCAACTCAAAACATAACACATGTTAAGGACACAACACAAACATAGTTTAACATGCTAGAAATGATTTACCAAAAATAAAACAAAAGCATGAAAACATATGATTAAGGAAGGAAGAGCCTACTTGGTGGTTTAACTTCATTAATCCAAGCTTTAGCTTTCCTAATAATCCCCTTCATCCCTTGGTTCTTTTCCCTTTTGATATGCCTCAAATCCTCTCAAGGAGGGGCTAAAAATTCCCAACTTTTGGCAAAGGAAAGAACTCATATTTATAGCAAAAAGTTGCCAACGGCTAGTCCTCGGTCGACCTAGACACAGGCCTCGGTCGACCGGGAACACACATCTGACCGTTGGTGCGCCAGGCCCCTTTTTGCTGCAGCGTTCCTGGTCGACCGAGACCTCTGCGCCGGTCGACCGGCGACACTGCCGGGCCACCCCCCTTTTTGCAAAAATCCAACTTTTCACATTTTAAAGGTATTTCTTTGGGGGACCTTTTGGCCACTAAATCAAGCTTGGAAAACATGTTTTAAAGATTCTAATGGTTTTTAAAACATGACATAAAAAGCCTAAAAAGATTCAAAACTTTTAAAACAAAGGCTTGCTTGATTTCTTGAAAACTCTTTTCTAAAACAAATGCATCCAAGATAAAAAGACAAATCATGCATAAATCAATACTTTTACAAATCTTAAAAGCAATGCATGAATAAAACAAGATTTCAAGTTTATTTAAAACCAATGCAAGTGTGTAAATCAAATGATGCTTGAATGAAAATGCATCCATCAAATTGCAATCTATAAAAACCCTAACAACAAAGGCATCTTCCACATATGTGTTAGTATATGTTGACGACATTCTCGTGGCTAGAGATGACTTGCAGTCAATTACTTCTCTGAAAGCTTTCCTCAATAACCACTTTCATCTTAAAGGTTTAAGCCCCTTTAAGTGTTTTATTGGCATAGAGGTTGCTCGCTCTCATAAAGGTCTCTTTCTCTGCCAACAAAAATATACTTTGGACATTTTACATGACATGGGCATGCTTGGTGCCCATATTTCTCCATTTCCAATGGAGCAACATCTCAAATTTAGTTCAACATATGGCGATTTACTTGAAGATCCTTCACAATACCCGTGATTGATGGGCCAACTCATTTATCTCACAATAATATGCTTGGATATTCTCTATCCAATTCACATTTTAAGTTAGTTTATACGTAAACTCCACGGCGCCCGCATCTTGATGCTACCTTACAATTGTTTCGCTATTTAAAAGGCTCTCTCAGGAAAGGGAAATTGCTATCTTCTCATAGCTCTCTCCATGTCACTACTTTTTGTGATATTGATTGGGCTAGTTGTCCCACAACGTGTTGTTCCACAACTAGTTATTGTTCAACTCTTTGCTCTAGCCCCCTCTCTTAGCGAATTAAGAAACAACACACTGTTTCTCGGTCTTCTACAGAGGTTGAATACTGGACAATGGCACAAACCAATTGTGAGTTACAATGGATCCATTATCTTCTTCATGATCTTGGCCTTTCACATCCTCGGCCAATAACTCTTCATTGTGATGACCAAGCGGTAATTTACATTACTGCAAATTTAATTTTTCATGAAAGAATGAAACATATCAAGATTGTTGTCACTTTATTCGTGAGAGATTCCAGTCAAGACTGATTCAAACAACTCTACACTACATATCTTTTAGTTGATGTATTTACAAAGGCATTAGGCAAAGTTTAATTTCATCATTTAATTTGCAAGTTGAGCGTTCTTGACATCCACGCTTCAACTTGAGGGGGAGTACTAATTTATTCTATGTTGACTTATTCTTGTATATTTATCTTTATCTTATTAGTTGTAATGATGTACAATGAAGGGAATATACTTTGTAAAGAGCTTATTTAAATGGGTAATCTCATCAATGACAAAAGACAACACTTTCTACATATTAAATTAAAAATTTGATATAAGATAAGTATCATGGGTGGATGCCCACATGAGATGAGTTAGGGTTAGAATCCTATTATAATTTGGGTTACTCAATGAGGAGCTTACTTTGCCTATAAATAGGCTCCTTCCCATTGTATTTATTTGTATACACTAGAGATAATAGAAGAATCTCTCTCCTCCTCCCTATTACTATCTCCCCCTCTTGGTGGGAGATAGTAATAAAATCCAGCGGTGCCGAAAAGGGTGGGATTTTCCTCCAAATAAAGTAAGTGTCATCTGAACCATCCTTAAACTCAATTTATTAGAATGCATGCAATTAGTTTAGGATGCTTGCTTACAATAATCATGGTGTTTGTTTATTGTTCATTATCTTGTATATTTTGTTTTTATTGAATTGAATTTATCATTATTATTTATGTGAATGGATCACAAAATAGAATCATAAATTCTAAATTTGAACCCGAAGTTCACTAATCTATGGACCAATAGTCTTGGAAAGTTGGATACTGATATGAACCTGTAGATTCATATCCATAAATCAAACTTAATGTTTCTTTTTATTCAAATTCAAATAAACTATATCTTATGATAAGGCCATGAAATTAAGTTTGAGGATTTGATAGAAACAGAAGTTCTGAATTATGCTTGAAACATTGTTAGAACCATAAGTTCTACTTCAAACTTGAAAATTTGACAAAACCGGAAGTTCTACTCCAAACCGAAAACTTCGAAAGAATATGCAGTTCTAATTCATGTGATGAGTCTAAAGTTCTAAATCAAGCTTGAAGTCTTAATAGAACTAGCAGTTTTGATTTTTAAAGTTGAGAACTTAATGTCCCAATTTTCACTGGCCAACTTATTTATCATGATTAATTCCTTCCTTATTTTATTTTGGGTGTTAAGGTTTCGTTTATTTTATGTTGTTAATTATCTGCATACCATTTATTTTATATATGTTTTATTACAGCTTGTGCATGATAACAAACGTGACAAAACTTGATTTTAAAGCACTTAATATTAATGGGGACAATTACTTATCCTGGCAACTGGATGCAAAAATCCATTTGCAATCAAGAATCTTGTAGAGGCCATAAAAGAGGGTAATAAGATGTCCCCTGGAGGACAAGGTGTCAACCCTCATCTTCTTACACCATCACACACATGACGATCTCAAAAGCAATATCTAGCTGAGGAAGTCCTAGCAGGTCTCTGGAAATCTCTGGTGGATTGGTATGATCACCAGAAGATGGTCATATTACCCCGTGGTCATAAGGAAAATTAATCACCCGGCCTTCTTTTGCTAAAATTGCATACGAATCCCCATCTTTTCTGCAAAGAATACAAGGTGACATTTGTGGACCCATAAATCCCCTTAGTCGACCTTTTAGGTAGTTTGTGGTTTTGATTGATGCCTCCACCCGTTGGTCAAATGTTTGCCTACTTTCAACTAGGAACATAGCCTTCGTCCGCTTATTAACTCAAATCATTAAACTTAGGACTCACTTCCATGATTATCCTATTAAGTCTATAGGACTTAATAATGAAGGCAAATTTACATCCAATGTTTTTTATGACTACAGTTCATATCTAGGAATTATAGTCAAACATCATGTTCCCCATGTGCACATCCAGAATGGCTTAATTGAGTCCATGATTAACCGCACCCAACTCATTTTTAGGAATCTACTGATGCAATCCGGCCAGATTACCAGTTAGTGCTTGGGGACATGCTATGTTGCATACATTAATGTTAATTAGACTTCAACCTAGAGCCTATCATCAATATTCTCCTGTACAACTTATATTAGGACATCAATCTAATAATTCTCACTTGCGCAATTTTGGTTATACAGTTCAAGTCCCAATACCACCCCCTAAGCATACTAAGATGTGAACACAACATAGATTGGAAATCTATGTAGGTTATGACTCCACCTCAATTATTTGATATCTAGAGCCAATGATAGGAGATGTCTTCACTGCTCGTTTTGCTGATTGTCAATTCAAACTGTAGGACAAAGTCAAAATACGGCACCAAAAGAATCAGTGCAATACACGAGAAGCGTGGCAAACTTATAGGTTTAAAGGACCTAGCTCCGTAGAAAAGGAGAAATGAGCAATCATCATTATGTCCTCTAGAAGAGGCACGTAATGGTCGCAAAGAGGTTCCTCCCAAAGAGGCACATAATGCTCCTGAAGAGGTTATGGGAAAATTCGTTCTCTTTAGAATAATGGAAGTCCCTAATGAGGCTTTGGAAGCCTCTGAAGAGGCATCGGTACCGGATAATAAAGAGATCTCTATACTTTACAATTATTCAAGAGAGAAATGAGATAGAAAGGAAATTGTCATCGATGACGCATTTGCTTGTGCAGTAGCTATACAAATGTCAAATGAAAATGATGATGATGATTGGGATACAGAATGACGTACTATAAATGAACATCGACAAATGAAAGATTGGCCAAAATAGAAAAGTGTGATCAAAGCAGAGTTAGAGTTTTTCAATAAACATGGTGTGTTCCGACCTATTATACAAACCCCAAATGGTGTTAACCCTATAGGTTACAAGTGAGTATTTGGAAGAAAACAGAATGAAATAAATGAAACTACGATATATAAGGCACAATTAGTGGCACAAGGTTTCCTGCAGAAACTTGTGATTGATTATGAGTAAACATACTCCCCTGTTATGGATACAACAACATTTAGATATCTGATAAGTTTAGCGGTTTTTCAAAATCTAGAAATGAGACTCATGGGTGTTGTAACTGCTTGCTTGTACAGAGACTTAGACACATAAATTTATATGAAAATCCCGGAATGATTTGCTTTGCTTGAAACCAAGTTAAAGAGTACGTACTCAATCCAATTAAAACGATCATTGTATGGCCTGAAGCAATCCGGAAGAATGTGATACATTCGTCTTAGTGAATATTTGTCCAAGGAAGGTATGAAAACAATCTAATTTGCTCATTGCTGTTTATATAGAAATTCTTGAAGGAATTTTCAATAGTAGCATTTTATGTTGATGATATAATTTGATAGGGACTTCAAAAGAGCTAGAAAAAACTGCAATTTATTTAAAGAAAGAATTTCAAATAAAAGACCTTATAA
Source organism: Cinnamomum chago (assembly GCA_038049695.1). NCBI lineage: Eukaryota > Viridiplantae > Streptophyta > Magnoliopsida > Laurales > Lauraceae > Cinnamomum > Cinnamomum chago. The sequence goes on from CP142459.1 coordinate 17,703,284, forward strand.
AAACGAAAATTTATCTTGGCTTGCAAATTGAGAGAAATTCTAGTGGGATGTTGGTCCATCAATCTAATTATACTAAGAAGGTTTTAAAACGACTTGGTATGGACAAGAAACATTCATTAAGTACCCCTATGGTCGTCCGGTCTCTAGATATAAAGAAAGTTTCATACCATCCCATCGAGAAAAGTGAAGAAGTATTGGGTCCTAAAGTACCATGCCTAAGTGTTGTTAGACCCCTGATGTACTTGGCACAATACACTGGACCATATATTTCATTTTCTGTGAATCTACATGCCAAATATAGCTCCGCACTAACTAAAAGCACTAGATTGGTATTAAACACATCATACGATATTTACGTGGAACAACTGATTTGGAAATATTTTATTCTTATGATCGTAAAGATTCTAGTTTTGTAGGATATGCAGATTCAAGTTATCTCTTTGATCCTCATAAGGGCCGATCACAGACGGGTTATATATTTCTTAGTGGTAATGCCGTCATTTATTGGCATTCTACTAAGCAGACTTTGGTAGCTACTTCCCCCAGCCATGCTAAAATTTTAGTCCTTTATGAAGCCAGTAGAGAATGTGTATGGCTAAAATCTTTGATTCAGCATATTCGTAGTTCTTACCAATTACCTTCTAATATAGGTATCCCGAATAAAATCTATGAAGATAATAAAGAGTGCATAAATAAAATTTAAGAATATTTCATTAAAGGAGACAAGACTAAGCATATAGCACCAAAGTTCTTCTTCACTCAAGAACTTCAGAAGAACAATGAGATTGAAGTCAACCAAGTTCGTTCGAGTAACAACCTAACTGATCTGTTTACCAAGTATTTTCCAAAATCAATATTCCAGAAACTTGTATATGAGGTTGGCATGCGTAGAGTTTATCATCAAACTATGTGAAAGGTTATTATCATCAGGGTGAGTACTTAATCGAGAGGGGGGGGGGGGGGTGCATCCCTAAGTATGCTAGCCAAGACATCTGTGCGTTGTACTCTTTTTTCTTTTTTAGGTTTTATCCCACTGACTTTTCCTTGTTAAAGTTTTAACGAGGCAGTATTGTGCATGTCCAACACTAGTTTAATGATCTTGAAGAATGTTGTATTCCTTTTTCCTTCGCTTTGGTTTTTTCCCATTAATGAGACAACTGTCATTGAGTGGTGGTTATCCAAGGGGAGTGTTATAAGATAAGTATTATGGGTGGATGCCCACATGAGAAGAGTTAGGGTTAGAATCCTGTTGTAATTAGAGTTCCTCGATGAGGAGGTTACTTTACCAATAAATAGGCCTCCTCCCCTAGATTTGTATAGACTTGAGATAATAGAAGAATCTCTTTCTTCCTCTGTATTACTCTTTCTCCATCTTGGTGCTTTATTTTATAACAAAATCATCTTAAAGCCCACTTCATGTTTAGAATAATGTCTTCTTCAGCCCATTTTCTTTGTCCTCTTGAAACACACTTTATGTTTGGAGTGTGATATCCACTTCATCTCTTAGGGCCTGTTTCTTTTGTGGAATTTCTGACAAGAATTCACTATGCTGGGGAATCTTGAACATGATGCGGCATCATTTCCAAATGCCATGTTTCTTCTCTAGAATTTCTGAATTCTAGTCACATGAAAGGTCTCAAATGACCCTTGGAAATCAATGAATTCCAACACCTTTAACTTTTTGTGGAGTCTCTGGATGCTCAAGCTCAAGGGAGCATCCAGGAATTCTACTATGTTTGAAAATTCCCCAGAGCGGACTTCCTGGACTTCCTGGAATTAAACTATGTGAGTTTAATGGCTGGGGTTGGAACTACAATGATGCATGAATGAAATGAAATAAAGGGAAGCAAAAAAGGATTAAAAAAAAAAAAAAGATATGGGTGCATGAACATGGCCTAAAGCTGAAACTGTGCAGAAATTCTGCACACAAGTGGGTCTGATTAGCCATATTTGATCCACTGGTTCACCATCTTGCCAAAAAAAAAAAATTTCCTTGAAATTTCATGATTTGAATGTATACTGATCAATCTTTAATTTCTCCAAGTTTCATTGAAAAATAATGTGTTTTGATCAGGTTTCTAATAACAAACTTTTCACACAGAATTTGTCTTGAAATTTTTGCAATAATGTACAGAATTATGCACTTTTATGTTAGGATCCGAATTTTAACAAAGTGTTTGGCCAAAATTCTTCTTGCAAATCACTGATTTTTGTTATCCTTTCAAATCACAACTCTAATTCCAAATTTAAATTCAGTTTTGAATACTCAAATATTAACCAGCAACTTAAACATATCTAAACTCCACCAATATGAATATGCATGCAATGCTAACTAGCTCCAACCATAAACTACGCAAAAATAGACATAAAATTGTGTGGTTTAGAAAAAAGTTCAAGAATTTAAATGTGTGGTAAAAACAAGAACAACAAATGTATGGTTTTAGCAGAAATTTAAATGTGCGGAAATGTATTATTCTCTCTCAAAATTCTGTTCTAAGTGGGTTCATAAATCATGCTCTTAGGGCTCTTAGGTCGTCAATCCAAACACCAACAAGTAAAAAACACAAATCAAGCACCAATCACCCAAGTACAAGAAAGAAAAATTGAAAAGAGAAAGCAACACTTTTGTTAATATGTAAAGTCTTTACATAAGATAAAATAAATAAATAAACCAAGACAATTACATACTAGGATGAGAAGCCTCTTCTAAATGGAAAATCCAAGGGTATAGTGTAATTTCCAGGCCAAATCTCCTTGAGGACTTCAATGGAGAGAAAGAGAATGGATGAAGATGGAGTGTAGTAGTAATTCTAGAGAGAGGTTGTCTATCTTCCCATGAGAGGAGAGGGATGCCTATGCCTTCAATTTATAGATTTTTGCTTTCTTTCTTTCCTTCTTTGCTTCAAGTTTGTAGCATGAAATCTTCTTTGTATGGTAAGTCCTTTCCTTGACCAACAAGTCTTCAAAGGAAATAGCAAGGTAAGTAAGACATTTTTGGTACTTTTCATGTGCAAAATTGCAATCCATAGTAAGAATTGTAGTACTAACTTTCAGAGACCATATCTTACTCGTTCTAGCTTAGATTGATGCAATCTTAGGTTCTAAAGATATATACTCGAAAATGGATTTCCAACGGTGTGTAGATTGTACTGATCCGACGGTTTGGATTAAGCGTTATGACCATCTTAATCTTGCTGCCCCTAAAGAATTCGAGAATAATTGTACACATGGAAGTTTCTATGTTAGTTGTGCAAAGGGGTGTGTGTGACCCATGTGTGGACGTGCAAAGGGATCTTGGGATCTTTCTTTCCTTGTTTCTTGGCTCTCGTTCCATCTTTGGTTTGTTTCGAAGCTTGTTTAATTGACTAGTCAACTCTTCTAGTACACTTTCCTTTCTCAAATTTTTTTATTGATTTTTGAATTTCAAACTTAGTACGCATTAGATCTTACCAAATCTGAAGTTTCCTTTCTTAATCTTAAGATTTCAAATCTATCTTTCCATTGTTGACTTTTCAAGCTCTCTAAAAATACCAAGATATTTGGGTACACCATGAAAGATGTTCTACCCTTGATCTCTCTCAAATTTCACCAATGTGGGTTCCATTCTTGTTTTCTCATACACAAATTGAAACAAATTATGGATTCAAGAATAATTCTATGTGAGGAATTTGAATGGACGATGCATGGGACCTGACTTGATGCACCCAAAGTAACCGACTTTTCAAAAATAGATTTTAAAAAATGGCAAGTTTCATGAATTTATGCAAAAAGTGTGATTTTTCTAAAAAATTATGCATGAATGCTCTACAATGAATTCTAAATGCATAAGATCTGACACTATTTGAGTGTTTTTAATATCAATTAATATATATTATAGACGTAGGATTCGATTTCGAAATTGGAGTTCGATTTCGCAATCAATTGAGAAATTGGACTCTAATCTCAAATCAATTTGAGAAATTGGATCTAAAATCAATTTCAAGAGATAAGCTTTATCAATCAATTCAAAAGTCCACTTTTGTTATGCTTCTTTATGTGAATTCAAATCTTAATATATATATCTATTATGGATAGGTGACTAAATAGTGCGGATGTAAAAATCTACCTTGCTCAATAACTCTATCCAACCAAGTTAAAAACGAATCTTCTTTAGGTGGATTTAGAATTTTTATATATCTATTATGGTTAGAAAATCTTTAATGTTTGTAATTTTTAAAAGTGGATCATTGATAGTGATTTATACATATGGCTTCACATACAATAAACTTTTTGTAAAGTGGGCCTCATATTCTAATTCCTAAAGACGGTGCCACATGCAGTTTTGCAATTGATTGCTTGATTTTGATTTTAATATTGACTTTATTTTGTTTTCTTTCTAAAAAATAGATATATATCTTATCCGTTAGGATTTCTCTTTTAAAGAGATTCATTCTCAAATAAAGATAAGATTTGAATTTTTGTCAAAAAAGCATGGCCCACTTTCAGATCGGCCTAGGCATGCCTTACCATACCCCAATTAGGCCAGCCAGTGCCACCCACAAGCTGGCCCACATGCCCATCCTAATCTTTTATTTTAAAATTTGCTTATATAAATTAAAAGAGACTTTATGGGCTTTAAGGGTTTTCAAGTTGAAATAAAGTTGAAATTACTAAAATAAATACATAAACATTGATGTTAATTTACATAAGACTTGAAGTTTCATACTCATTTATATAAAAAATAATATTTACTTTGTATAAATGTCGGGCTAGGCCATGCTTCGAACCGTAATAAATGGTATATTTTTTTGTTTTATATTTATTTTCATATTTGTTTGTTTTATATTTATTTTATCATTAATTAATATCTCATAAAATAGCTACAAATTGGACTTTTTTTTTCTGGCCCAGGCTTAATTAGCACGCAAAAGTTCTTAAGATGGTCCAAAATGTGTATAAAAATATGTGTTTTTCAGGACTCGTAAGAATCTAGGAATTCCAACTCCTTAAACTTTTTGCGGAGTTCTTGGATGCTCAAGCTCAAGGGAGCATCCAGGAACTCCACTATGTCTGAAAATTCCCCAGACTGGAATTCCAATAGAAACAGGCCTCTAGAAGTTAGAACCCACTTCATGTTTTAAATAAGGGAATTTTACCAAATAAATATCCCTAAACATGTATTAGCCCAATTTAGCCTGAAAAACACCAAAATGACAATTATAGTGTTCGTACGTGGGATTTGGACAACTTTACCCCCAAAGCTGCCGAACGACATTGTCATCTTCTTTTCCCAAATTCCAATCCCTAAACGAATGAATCCATTGCTGCAGCCGGCCCTTCTTCTCTCTGCTCAGCTTCCAGCCAACTTCCCCTCTCTGCCCGGCCATTCCCCTGCACTCAGCTATCAACCAGTCCCCTACACCCAGAGACCACTTGCTGCTTCCAATCCAGCTGCCACCTACTGTAGTCACCGGCCACTCCACCTGTAAGCACCCATCGACCACTGCTGCTTCTCCCTGCCATCGTCCAACCTGCACCGTTCAGTCCAGTGGCCACTTGGACTTCTCCCTCATCCCTGCCAACGGCTAAGCTGCACCCTTTGGCCAGCAACCAACCTGAACTCTTTCCCCAGCGGCCAACGTGAACACCCCTACTTCCCTACCCGCAGCCAGTCCTCCTCCCCGGCTGCGCTGCAGATCCTCCACGTGAACCTGCACAACCTGAACCAACCACTTGAAACCAGCTCCCCTGACCCCAACCACTGCCTCTTCCACCTGCACTACCCCTGTCCAGCCACCTATACTGCTCCTCCACTTGCCCTGCCCAGCCACCTGATTTCAGCTGAAACCCATACCTGATTCCAGCTGAAACCCCTACCTGATTCCAGCTGAAACACCACCTGATTTCAACCTGAATAACAACATGAGTTCAGCCTAAATTTCCAACTGATTTCAGCCTGCAACTCCACCTACACTGGCTTCCCCCTACATTGCTCTTCCACTTGCAACATGTCCAGCCCACCTGCCACTTGTCTAGCCCACCTGCAATTTTTCCAGCCCACTGCAACATGTTCAACCCACCTGCACACTTGACCCAACTACTGCGTCTCCTTCTTGTTACCATCAGCAATCTAATGTGTACAACTTGAACCAATGGGTCCCACCCCGGGAACCACAGGGCCTGACCCGCCTGTTTGATGACCCTTAAAAACTGATTTTTAATTAATTAGACCTTTGGCCTGGTTTGAACCTGTCTTTAACCCGATTAATCCTTGGGAAATCCGGAGCTTTCGAACCAAAGTTTGGGATATTATAACCAATGATTTAAAGAAATTTATAATTGCCCACTGCTTTAAAAAAATGGGGGCTTTTGCCTTAAACCCCGATCAATGCAAAGAGACTGTCTTTTCTTGGAAAAAGAAAGACCAAGACCTAGACTATGATGCACCAAGTCCCCCGACTTGCCCGATCTTAATTTTAACTCCGTACTTCGACCCAATCATGGCCCTTAATCCTACCCCCATTTTGGGGTTGTGACAGGGGGTATGGTTGCAGCCAAAACAGTCTTCTGTGGTTATATTATTGAGAACCTGCCACAGATTTATGCATGTTTGGGGAATGGGAGGGTCTTTGAATTTTGCCCGCAAGCTGTACTATTATTGCAAATGCCCCCACAATAGCCTCCAATAATATATATATATATATATATTTCTTGTAAGATATCGACATCTCTCTAAGAAGTAGTGCTTGTTGTCTGAGCCCGCGCATTTTCTTGCGGCCCCATCTCACTTCATATTGCAGATTGAGTTGTTTTTTTTGGTTATTCCTTTAGTCAATCAAATGAGATTGGTGCACTCGTACAGCAGACCAAGTTCATTTATGTAACGGTCAAGCCATAAGATGGAAAGCCACCACTGTTGTAGTTTTCTTGCTTTACATGAATATACTGACATATCAATTTGAGCAGCATCCATGAGTCTTTCTTATTCTTTAAAGAACACATTTTAAAATTGAGGACATCAACTTGCTGGATAACAAATTTGAGACTAAAAACTCTAAAGGACAATAACGATTTCGTTGTTGGAATATTTGCAATTTGATATTTTTGGTAACCTCCATAAGCCTTTTTCATTGTTCATATATCTCAATATATAGTCAGGGCCAATCTTATTGCTGGACAGTGAAAAAAAGAGTAGAAAACTATAATGGATCGTAACGATATCATTATCAAAAAAATTAGAAATCCTTATTCTTGGTGAAATTCGTGAGCCTTTTGGATTGTTTATGTATCTCAATTTATAGTCAACGGTCAGTCTCATTGATGTACAACAAATTGAGTGGAAAAGACTCTAAATGATCGTAACGATATCGTTATCAAAAAATTTAGAAATCACTAATCTGTGTGAAATCCATGAACCTTAATTGGGAGTACTCAAACCAAGCCATTTTCCAGAAGTGCTCATAGTTCGGATAAATCATTCAACACTTTTATGGTTTGAATGAGAGTTCGAAGCAAGCCATTTGTCAAGTTCGAACTAGGGGCACCTCTGGAAAATGGCTTGGTTTGACTACTCCCAACCAAGGTTCACGGATTTCACCCACATTAGTGATTTTTAAATTTTTTGATAACGATATCGTTACGATCCTTTAGAGCATTTTACTCTCAATTTGTTGTACATCAACGAGATTGACCCTGACTATAAATTGAGATACATAAACAATGCAAAAGGCTCACAAATTTCACCCAAAATAGTTATTTCTAAATTTTTTAATAACAATATCGTTACAATCCATTAGAGTTTTCTACTCCTTTTCTCGCTGTCCAGCAACGAGATTGACCCTAACTATATATTGAGATACATGAATAATGAAAAAGGCTCACGAAGGTTACCAAGAATACCAAATTTCAAATATTCCAACAACGAAATCGTTACCGTCCTTTCGAGTTTTCGGTCTCAAATTTGTTATCCAACAAGTTGATGGCCTCGATTTTAAAATGTGATCTTTAAATATTGGGAAAGACTCATGGATGCTGCTCAAATTGATATGTCAGTATATTCATGTAAAGCAAGAAAACTACAATAGTGGTAGCCTCCCATCTTATAGCTTGACTATTACATAAATGAACTTGGTCTGCTGTACAAGTGCACCAATCTCATTTGATTGGCTAAAGGAATAACCAAAACAAACAACTCAATCTGCTATATGAAGTGAGATGGGGCCACAAGAAAACTGCGCGGGCCCAAACAACAAGTACTACTTCTTAGGGACATGTTTATATCTTACAGGAAATATATACATTATTGTAGGCTATTGTGGGGGCATTTGCAATAATAGTACAGCTTGCGGGCAAAATTCAAAGACCCTCTCATCCCCCAAATATGCATAAATATGTAGCAGGTTCCCAATAATATAACCACAGAAGACTGTTTTGGCTGCAACCATACCGACCTCAAAATGGGGGTAGGATTAAGGGTCAGATTGGGTCTAAGTAAGGAGTTAAAATTAACATCGGGCAAGTCAAGGGAATGGGTGCATCATAGTCTAGGTCTTGGTCTTTCTTTTTCCAAAAAACGACAGTCTCTTTGCATTGCCCGGGGTTTAAGTCGAAAGCCCCTATTTTTTAAGTCAATGGGCAATTATAAATTTCTTTAAAACATTGGTTAAACTATCTGAATCTTTGGTTCGAAAACTCCAGATTTCCCAAGGATTAATCGGGTTAAAGGCAGGTTCAAATCAGGCCAAAGGTCTAGTTAAAAATTTATTTTTTAAGGGTCATAAAATAGGGCCTAAGGGTCAGGTCCTGCGGGTCCCGGGGTGGGACCCATTGGTCCAAGTTGTACGCATCAGATTGCTGATGGTAACAAGAGGGAGAAGCAGTAGCTGGGTCAAGTGTGCAGGTGGGTTGAACCTGTTGCAGTGGGCTGGACATGTTGTAAGTGGGAGCAGTGCAGGTGGAAGAGCAGTGCAGGTGAAATTGCAGGCTGAAATCAGTTGGAAATTCAGGCTGAAATCAGGTGGGGTTTCAGCTGGAATCAAGTGGGGGTTTCAGTTGTAAATAGGTGGGGTTTCAGCTGAAATCAGGTGGGGGTTTCAGCTAAAATTAGGTGGCTAGGCAGCGCAGGTGGAGGAGCAGTACAGGTGGCTGGACAAGGGTAGTAAAAGCTGAGATCAGTGCATGTGGAAAAGGCAATGGCTGGTTCAGGTTGTGCAGGTTCACGTGGAGTTGCAGCGCAACCAGGGAGGAGGACTGGCTTCGGGCAGGGAAAGAGGGGTGTTCACGTTGGCCGCTGGGGAAAGAGTTCGGGTTGGCCGCTGGCCAAAGGGTACAAGTTAGCTGGTGGCAGGGATGAGGGAGAAGTCTAAGTGGCCGCTGGGCTGAAGGGTGCAGGTTGGCCAATGGCAGGGTGAAGCAGCAGTGGCCACTGGGTGCTTACAGGTGGAGTGGCCGGTGACTACAGCAGGTGGCCGCTGGATTGGAAGCAGCAGGTGGTCTCTAGGTGCAAGGGACTGGCTGATAGCTGAGTGCAGGAGAATGGCTGGGCAGAGAGGGGAAATTGGCCGGAAGTTGAGCAGAGAGAAGAAGGGCCGGCTGTAGCAATGGATTTCATTTGTTTAGGGATTGAAATTTGGGGAAAGAAGATGACGATGTCGTTAGCAGTTTTTGGGGGTAAAGTTGTCCAAATTCTTCGTACGAACACTATAATTGTCATTTTGGTGTATTTCAGGCTAAATCGGGCTAATACGTGTTTAGGGATATTTATTTGGTAAAATTCCCTTTAAATAATACATTCTTCAAACCCTTTTATTCATCTTCTTGAGAACTGAATCCATATTTTGACATAGTACATTCTTCCGTCCCTTTTTTCTTCATTTTGAAATTGTACATTCTTCGGTCCCTTTTTTTTTCTTCATTTTGAAAACTCATTTCATTTTGAAATACTACCTTTTAAATGGTCTTGATAAAACCCATATCATTAGAGAACTCATTCTCTAAACTACAGGCCATTATTTCCTTTCATGTACTCATTTAAGAAAAACCCAACCTCTCTATATTCCTCCGAATAATTGCTCTTAAATGAAATAAAAGAGGCATGGGCATGTTGGACAATGGGTCATGCCCTGTCGTTGTGTGAATCCTATTCGTATTACTTTAGTAAAGCCAGTTTTTTTGCTATTATTGCACTGTTTTTCTAGTAGTTTTTCATGAAAATCCAGTAGAAATAATGATGGTCACAAGTAATTTGAGTTAGGGAACTCTTTTTGCATTCAAGGATTTAATTAGATTCTAATTTTTTTGAATTCCTAAAATGATCAAGTTTTGAGTCATAGTTCATTTGATAAATTTAAAATCTAGCTAATGAAATATTATTAGATTTTGGTAAGAGAGATTGTAGATTTCTTTCATTCCTCAAATTTTTTGCTTGGATAATTTTTTAACGCTTATATGATTATGAATACGTCTCACTCATTAAAGAATTGTAAAGGTGTTATTTATATTTAATGTGTAGCACCCATCAAAACTTCATAATCGTAGCGAGAAAAGTAGCCACGAGTATAACAAGGGTTTTTGTGTGAAACTTTATTGTGGGAGAAATCCTTTTAACAAATTCCAAAAGTTGAGATATATTAGATGTATAGATTAATCCTTGAGTTTGAAAAACCCAAGTTAGAAATCCACAGATCCAAAACGACCTTTCAAGTCTCTGTACATGATAGTTGGTTTTGTTCTTTGCCTTAATCAATCATGTACAGCCACTGTTAAAATTAATTAGATTTACATATGAACTAAGGCGCAATTTTTCTATATGGAATTGAATTCCTAGGAATTCATGATAACGATGGTTTCAACAAAGGATTAAAGGGGTGAGTAGTGAAGGATATAGATGTGACAACCAACTTTCGATTTGATTTTCTAGAGTGATAACATGTATTCATTTTCTATATCCCCTTATTCATTTTTATTAAAGGAGAGATTATTTTATCACCATTTATGAATATTTATTCATCTCTATATCTTCAATTTTAGCCACTTTTAAAAATATATTTCTTAAAATTTATAGAAATCCAATTCCGTGCAAAGCCCTAAGTGCTACATTTGTGGGCTAGAGGTAAATTAGGCAAGGTAGAACCATGGGGAAAACCAAAAAAAAAAATACTTTCATTAAAAACAACTATACTCAGCATCAAATCAAGGAACATGCCCTTTTTCTCCAATAAGGCATTCACAATCCCAATCAAATCCTTGTGTTTGTTCCTTCTCCAGGTTACAACCCCACCCCATCTAAACAAAATATCCACACAAAATCTCCAAGAAGAAATGAGCCACTAACACGTGTGTGTGGAACCCATGATCATCTTTTCTTTCTCAAGACAACTTTCTCTTGTTTTTAGGTCCTCTAAATTCCGCAGTTAGCGGCTTTATATAAAGGCTTCTTTCTCTTTATGAATATTTCCTTGTGTGGTTTGGACTTTATAGAATGGGAAGATTCTTGGAGCTTCTTTTCAAGAGAAAATGATCTACTTTTATGTGCCCTTTTCTTAAATCACGTGAGAGGGAGACACAGTGTCTGAGACAGCACTGAAGTCTTTTCTTCTTCTGAGTCTCTTCCCTTTCTTTTTGTAGCTTGAAGGGAATATGAAAGTCTTCTTATACAAGAAGACTCTTGGGAAAGTGTGTTCATACTGCCTATTTTCAAGGAAATGAAAAAGATTCTTTCTCAATGTCCTTGTGTACCTTTGGGAATGCATTTTTCTATCCCTAATTCCCTATAGTGAAAAACAACACACCAAACAACATCATGGATTAATGGGTTTGCATGGGTCTTCAATGTCAAAGCATATAGTTAGATCATATAAATTCAAAGATTTTTACTTGGATTCGCTCAATTCAAATTTTTTTTTTTTTTTGCCTTTTGGTTAAAGTACAAAACTTATAATAAAGGTTCATGTCTATTCATTTGTGATTTTTTAAAGGGACAGGGACTTTATCACATTGCCTCCCAACACCAGATAGTGGTAACAAAAGAAAGAAAGCTTTAAAAACACTATAAAAGTGAAGGATTTCATGGACCCAAAATTTTCAAGATTGTGTATCTCCCTTCATGAATTTGAAAAATCTCTGCCTATTCATATCATCAAAAGTTTTATCAGGCAAACTTTTTTTTGGGCCCAGGGGGACCGAGTGACGTGGCTTCAACCCAAAGAAACGCATATATTTCACACTCAGGCAAAAATCTATTTGAAGGGCTTGCAGCTAGGGGTGCTTATGGGCGTGGGCCCAGCATTATTTGGCCTGGGTGGGCCTAGGGTTTTAGTATTTGGGTGGGCTTGGATTTAAAATTTGGGCTCATCTGATATTTGGGCTGGCTTCACTTTTGTGATATAAATCCCTAAGCCAGCTGGGCCCAACCTGAATAAGTATCATTAGTAACTTATTTGTCAAAATAAAACAAGTGATAGGAAGCCTGATTCAGCCCAGCCCAGCCTGAATAACTATTGCACACTGTCTAGTAATCTCATAAGAGGGACATTCATGTGCATCCATCCCTTACATGTTTTTCCCTCTTTCCACATGAACATTTTTTTTCTATATATATATATATATATATATATATATGACCATATATGACATTTTCTCTTTTGTACATGAATATTTTCAATTATGTAAGTGTCTCTCGCTCTATAGTGAGAAATTAATGCACATGAATATTCTCCATCTCATAAATCCAACCTTTCATCTCATCATCATCTCTCTCTTTGAGAGAGAGAGAGAGAGAGAGAGATCTCAACCGAGCAAGGGCAATAACAAGGGGAAGGAGATGAAGTGCAAGGTTTAAAAATAAGGGTTGTAAGAGAAGAAAGAAAGAGAAGATGAGTTGCAGGTGCTTTAAGGTGCCATCAAGAAGGGTAGTTTGGTAAAAACAAAGTACAATCAACTCTATCATAGTTTTGTTATTTTTCTTCATAAATTCATTTAATTAGAGCTTAACTTTAATTTCTACATATAAATCCCTTGATTTTGTGTTTTTTTAATTTTTGGTGGAATATTCACATTTGTGTTGGATGAGTCAGCCACACCATTTGGTCTGTGATCGACGGAAATGGGACCACCAAAGATTTGATGGATGCGTGCTGCCCTAAATCATTCATCACATCTATATCATGTGGGCTCCACCATTTAATCATCATCGTTATCTTTTCGCCTCGGGATCATACCATTACAAAAAGTGCATGCATATATGCAACATCATCATCAGCATTGTAGTCATCGTCATCATCAAAATCTTGTCCCAATTGCGTTGGGGTTGGCTACATGAATTTTGTTTCTCTATTCCGATTTATCCTAAGCCAAATCCTCAGATAAGTTGCACATCTTTAGATATATTTTTACTAACTCTATCAACGTCCTCTTCGACTTACCCCTTTTCCTTGTTGGGCCATCCACCTACATAGCTAATTTTTTTTCTTACCAGCACCGTTGTCGGTCTATATTGGACATATCCAAACCATTTCAAATGAGTTTCTTTAATTCAACCCAATGCTACCCTAAATGGCTAAAGCGATTATTTTGAATTTATTACTTTATTAGAAATGAGCAAGTATAGCTTTTTAACCCAATAAAAAAAAGGTACAGCTCACCCATTGCGGGGGCACATTCAGCCTCCTGCATGTATGCTACAATTGGATTAAAAAAGAAAAAAGAAAAAAAAAAAAAAGGAATTCCATGTGTACTTTACTCGTGGACTAGATTTCAAGTTTCTTACCTTTTTTTCGTTTTTTTCTTTTTTAAGAGACTAGATTTCACTTTGGTATATTGATCATAATCAACGAATCAAAACCTCGTCCAATTGTCCTAGTTGTTTATTTTGGGTGCCCCTTACCAACCATTCTGATCATCAAATCTATTGTGCTAACAATTGAGACAAAATTCACATTTTAACCATGCTTAAATAATATTGAGTTACAATTTCTTTTCATAATAAATTGGGTGAGACATGTGATGTTAATGAATTAGATCAAGCGAAGGTGAACCACACACTAGGCAAAAGATGGTTAGAATCAATGGCAGACCCAAAAATTTCATTTGGGTGGTGCGGGCAATGGTCAAAGTTCAAAAGTCAAATAATAAAATAAAATTTCTTAAAGCCTTATTTAAGAAGTTTCTCGAACCTCACAGGTATGGTTGCACTCACATCATAACACTTACGTTTGCAAAATCTCTAATTTTTCAAAAGTATGGCATATTTAGGTGTTTTTTTAATGATCACGAATCTAACCTCAAGGTTGCAATATTGAGACCTTCCATTGTTCCAATCTAGCATTGAAGAATGTTTATATCACATTAGTCTTCAAATAGGAGCAAAATTTAATTTGTTAAGAGAAAGCTGCATGAAATTATGATATTATGGGGAATAGCATTGTAGAAACATCAAATAATACTAATATATAGAAATTAATTTTCAATAGTAACTTGTGTTGATTCCTTCTTTTCTTTTTTCTTTTTTTGGAACGGTGACAAAATATTTCATAAAATAGATGCAAGATACAAAGAACAGAGAAAAACAAAAAATAAAATAAAATAAAATAAAAAGAGGATGGTGAGTGTACAAGAGAGATACACCAGTACCGCCAACCCTAATTACATAATCACACCCACCTATTGACGTGGCAACCTATCAACCCCTTGCTTGGCTAATACATCTGGCATGGAGTTGGCTGATCTAACCTCATAACGAAAAGAGCATTGGTGCTAGGTACTAATTACCTAATTTCATTAAGATGGAGTTGAGATTTTCAAGGATTAGTCATTCGCTTAGACACCCATGCAATTACATTATCTATTTGAGACCAATCTAAGACCTTCCAAAATGGCTAGCACCTCTGGTTCATTGGAATCACACACACACAGGTACTTGAAAAACATAAGTAACACCTTCCCTTTATAATTGTGAAGCACTCTTGATGTGATCTCAATCAGTCATAAAAATTACCACAAGTGCACGTACGGGAGTCTACGAATAGACAGCTGCAAGTATGGGTCGAACCCACAGAGAAAGATTCAAGAAGAAAACTTACTAATTAGGAAAGATGATGTCACAAGTAATTAAAAATGAAAAAAAAAAAAAATAATTATTATTATTATAAAGTAATGAGATAATGAGATAAAAAAATCAATGATAATGAAATTGGTCCAGGAATAGGAATCCATCAAGCAATCCAAAACTAATTTCTTATTGAAAATAATTGTTTGATCAGTTTTCTACTTCTTATCTGGATGCAATCAAGGCACGCAAATCCAGATGATAAAACTTTAAAAAACAATTTTCTACAAAATTCATCAAATACCCATGACCACCTTTCCTTCATTAAATTACTAAAATTATCTAAGCATTATCCATCAAATCTAAGCATAGACCATCAAAGAAAATAAAATTGTAAGCATGATCTATTAAAAATAAGCATGGAAAATCAAATACCTACTCTAGCATTAAGAAATACAATATGAAAGGTACTGAATGGTACAAAGACAAGTCTATTAAACTATATAATTAGCACATGATCAGTAACTCAATCAAACAACCATAATAAAATAAAATAAAAAATAGAAAGGATTAGGAATACTTAACTTCTTCCTTTGGCCCAATCGTGAATCTAGTCAACCATTGTACAAAAGAAAACTAAGTTTTTCATTGATAGCATGTCTTTAGTATAAAGCTTCTACTCCTTTCTAGATCTACGTTTTGCTTGGACAAGGCCCAAAGCTACATTTTTTACAAAAAAAGAAAAAAAGAAAAAGTGGAGAACCTAGATCTAGAGGGGGTGGGGGTGGGTGGACATCCCACCCTAAAGCTAGGAGAGCTTGGCTTGGATTGGATGTCCCCTATGGGGGAAATCTCTATTTATAATTTATTTTCTCTCTTTTGTGGCTTGAGTTGTTTCTATCTTGGACTCGCTAACTTGGCTTGCACTCTAAGCAACTGCCTCATCAGAGATGATTTGAAATTTTGATTGATCTCTTGCTATCTTGACCTCTTTGTTGTGTATATCTTCCAATAGTGGACCCCATCAGAGATCTCCTCATGTAGTATAGAGACGAGTCATCAATGATACATAATTGTTTGCAATCTAGCGTAAAAATATATATATCAAAAAATTTCTGGGCCCATAACTTGGTCGATTTAGCTCCGATTTGAATGATCTTGGACTCCACGGACATCTACTCTGAATAAGCTTTCCAAGGGTAGATACATTTCACTGATCCGATGGTCAGATTGAAAGTTATGGCCATATAAACTGTCTTTAGAAAACGGGATTGACTTTTGAAATTTTGATTTGCATGCAATGGACTCTATTTCTTTGGCTGAGTCAAATCTCTCTGGGAGAGCTTTCCAACTAAGACTTTATCTCTAATTTCATCTAGAAATCTCCTTCCTTCGTTTGAAATCTGAGTCTTGGTAAGAGAGGAATGAGGTTTTTAATTCTTGAAAACTGAAGAGAAAATTGTCTCGACTTGTGCAGCAAAGAGTCATGTAGCCAAGGAATCACGAATACCATTCGAATCAGTCAACTGAAGAGAATAGAAAAGGGAAAAGACATTCCTCGTGCGTGCATAGTTATAGTCAAACAAACATTCATTTAGTGGGCCTCTTTGATACGTATGGCTGAGCAGAAAAAAAAAATAATAACAACAGCGACTTCTTTCAAATTCGTGATTCTCCTGCAGTTTTATTTTGCATGGTACTCGCGAATTTGAAGAGGTGGGGCATCAGTGTCCTTAATCAGGCGTGGTGCACCGGGAACGAGAGGTTGCTTAGATGGTTGGCAACTTGAATTTGTCTAAATTTTGAAAGAAAGTCAGATAAATTTATCTTAGTTTTGAAAGAAATACAGATAAATTTATCTGAGTTCCTTACGAAATTGAGATGAATTTATCCGAGCTTGGTATGAGTTTATCTGATTTTTGAGACAAAGTCAGATAAATTATCTAACTTGCTGTCACAAACTCGGATAAATTTATAAGCAATGAAACGAACTCAGTTAAGTTTATCTGAGTTTGTGATAGAATACAAATAAATTTGTATTACTTTATTTGACTTAGACATGATTTTATCCGAGTTTGATATGAAGTTTTCTGTGTTTCATATGAAGTTAAATGTCTTTGTTAAGAATTTATCTTAGTTTGAAAGAAGTTATCTGATTTTGATATTTGCTCTAGACATCTCCTACATAGACACGAGCACAAAAAAGATAAATTTTGCTAGGGTTCGAAGATGATCACTACTTGCAAATATTGTAATATTCAACTTACTTCTTGTTTGGATTGAGTGAAAATGAATTAGAGGAAAAAGAAGATGACTCAGACAAAGAAGAATATGATCGAAAGAGGAAAAAGAAGAAGTGCAATATGATGATATCTACTTCATCGAATCACTTTCCCCTTTTCTCCTTATCTCTTATGTCGAAATCCCTAATTTGTCGAGACTTTTCGTCTTCACGAAATTTACTGGCTAATTTTGAGCGTTTCTTAATAACGCGGAGAGTGTATCACGAGGGGCATTTTGGACTTCTTAAAATTTTAAAATTAACTTGAAAAAGGGACACTTGCCTCTACAAAAAAAAAAAAAAAAAAGAAGAAAAAAGAAAAAGAAAAGAAAAAAAAATGTGGACCTTTTACAATAAGATGCAATGTTGAGGGACCTGCGGCCAAACGCCCCGAAAAAGAAATAAAGAAAAGAGGGAAATCGCACCCCACACAAGGCATGAATCCCCATGCATGTCCTATGATGGGGTGGCTCCCACAGTTAGTATACAAGTCGAGATATTTCTCTCTTGAGTTTTCAAGAATTAAAAACCTCATTCCTCTCTTACCAAGACTCGGATTTCAAACTAAGGAAGGAGATTTCTAGATGGAATCAGAGATAAAGTCTTACTCCTAGAGAGATTTGACTTAGCTAAAGAAGCAGAGTCCATTGCAAATCAAAATTCAAAAGTCAACATGTTTTTCTCATGACAGCCTATATATATGGCCATAACTTTTGATCCGACCGTCGGATCAGTAAAATTCTTTGAGCTGTGCCAAGCAAGCTTGCACCTCCCAATAAAGCGACTCCAAACGTTAAATGTCACCTCATAGCACTACTAGAAAAAAGGGTTTTTTATATTGGTTGCAAAAATGCCATATATCGGTTTTTCATATAACCGATATAATATCTTCAGTCAAGATTTTTTATATCGGTTAATATTTTTTTATATCGGTCATTTTTTTTATATCGGTTACACAGGAACCAACATAATAATCTCTATATATAATATCGGTTAGAAAAATATGTGATATTAATTTCAATATTTTATATCGGTTATTATAAAACCGATATGATATACACATATTTTATATCGGTTGTATACATATATTTTATATCGGTTATTATAAAACTGATATGATATACACATATTTTATATCGGTTGTATACACATATTTTATATCGGTTATTATGGAACCGATATTATATATACATATTTTATATCGGTTATTATGAAACCGATATTATATACCCAATGATTTTACATCCGCCTGTGCACTTGCGGCTAACCGCCAGTTATATATACATATTTTATATCGGTTATTATGAAACCGATATTATATACCCAATGATTTTACATCGCTCTTCAAATCCCTTAATCGCCCGCGCGGGCTCAGTGGTTCTTTCCCTCCTTTTTATTTTTCATTCCCTCCCTTCTCTTTCGTTCTCCATCATTCCTTCTTTCCTCTCACTCTCGCTCTCTTCTCTCCTCACTCTCGCCTCTCTTCCCTCACTCTCGCTCTCTGCTCTCTCTCTCTGACGCTCGATCTCTCTGCTCTCTCTGACTCTCTCGCTCTCTCGATCTGCTCTCTCTCTCTCTCTCTCTCTCTCTCTCTCTCTCTCGGTCTCTGCTCTCTCTCTCTCTCTCTCTCTCTCTCGGTCTCTGCTCTCTCTCTCACTACGCCAAAAACATTAAACCCACCCACTTTCTCTTCTCTCACCCGATGCTCTCTTTCCCTCTCCCGCTAGCGCTCCCTTCTCTCTGGTATGCTCTCTCCTCTACTTCTCTCTCTCTCTCTCTTTTTAGTTTGGGCAAAAAAATAATCAGGTATGCCCTAGCGATTCCTCATCTCTATTCTTTCTTTTCTTTTCATTTTTCTTTTTTTTTTCTCCCTCAAGTTTGCAATCCTCTCTCTGCTAGGTCTTTGCAACCCTATATTTGCTCACGATTTCTGCAACCATCTAAGGTATGATTTTTTTAAATTTATGTAAATGTAGATTTTAAATGTGCTTTCATGGTTGCAGATTTTTTAGTTTTTATTTTCTGTGTGTTACGTCTGTTGTGATGGTGGTGGTGTGACAGTGGCAATGGACAGATGGAGGGCTTTTTTTTTTAAGGTTTTAGTTGTTTCTGTGCTTTCTGACTATTGTCTGCGATGGATCATACTAACAAAAAATGAAATGCGTGCATTATGCTACCCAAGTGATGAATCCTTTGCAGTTAATATGAATCTGACCCTCGTAAATGCATGCATAAAGACAGGTGAGTGCTCTTTTATCTCATCTTCTGAGCTGATTTTTTCGATGAAGATTTGTTACAGAGAAGAAGCTCAAGAACATGCAGCTGAGATGAAAATGGTAAAAGGGAAATATGGATTTTTGAGAAAGGATAGAATTAGGAATAAGCACATTGGGGGAGAACTAACAGGGAGCTCCAATAAAAAAACAGAAAGAATCTTTTAATTGAAATGATTTGGGCACATATGATTCACGACCTGGATGTTGTATGGGAATGTTAAAATTTAAGGCACTAGCAACAAGTGAGGGAGACTAGCAAGGACTTGGAATGCAATGAAGAAAGATATGTTATAATGTAGGGTGACACACCCTAAACCTTTCTAGAGTAGTGATAAGTATGAGGGGAGTGTAATGACTGGTGATTTTTTTCAATTCACTTCCCTTTTAGGAGGACTTTCTGCAATGGTTGCATTTGGCTTTAGCCAACTACAAGTTCAAATATTTTCTGTGGGCTTATTGTTTCTGTGGTCTATTGACTTAAAATATACATGTATTGATATTATCTAGGTTCTCTGATTTACAATCATAGGCCAATTGTGGTTTTTTCTTCGAAATGTCAACAATTAAATTGTTAGCTTTCTCCATTGTCTTCTTCAATTCATCTTCTGACGTTTGATACTTGTCGCAAAAAGATGCAATATGGTTTTTGTTACTATTCAGCTTGGATTTGGAACTGGAGTAATCTCTGCATTTCTCCTTGTGGCATCTTGCTGTAGCTTTTAACAAAATTTTAGAAAGTACAAGGGTTTTACGTCACATGTGGTGTCTAAATGAAGGATTGAAAAAAGGGTTCATAAAGTAATTGGAAATGATGCTTTGGATATAGGGTCTTTTAGAACTCTCATGTTCTATTGTCTGTTCAAGATGTTTCTTTTTGGAATTTTGGATGATTTACATACTATAGGCAGCATTTGTAGCAGCCTTTACTGCTATGTGACAACCGAGGGCATCAGCTCTTTTGAATGTATGGTCTGAAGCGGGTAACAAGCAAAAATGTAGCAGCAGGACAGAGTCATTGAGGGTCCTTTATGTGCCTCAAATAATTTTCTTTTCTTCTCAAGTAGTTTCAGAAGTACCTTTGTACCTTTTAGTTTTTGTGTTTTCCAATCATTTTGTTTGGTAGTCTTTGCAAGAATGATGTCACTGAGGAACTAGATGTTGGCATCCCACACACCACATTTTGGATATGTTATTTGTATCTGTGTAGTTGTCTCAGTTGGTGTGGATAAATAGATAACAACCTTGGTTACTTAATTATTTAACTTAGTTGGAGAAATTCATGTGTGCTTTTAAGGAAATTATAATGCATAGTAATTAAAAAATGCTTGCTCAGGAAGGGATGTTGAACTCCCCTGATCTTAAGGTGTCAATGTTGTTTTTGATACTCAGAAAGTTTGTCTTTAGATATGCTTTTGCATTGGCATGCAGGTACATTGATACCGTTGATGGCAAGCAGGTACATAGATCTTTTGTGATTTGAAGTTATCTTGATGCTGATCTTTATTTATGTTCTTAAATTTCCTTTTGTGGGTGCTGCTTCAATTGAAATTACTTTCTTTGAAAGTGTTTTTGGTTCTCTCTCGTTTTTCTTTATATTCTCAGCTTCTTAAGCTTGCTTTGAGTTTTGAGTTTCTGACTTTCTTCAAGATGGATTTCTTTTCCTTTTCCTTTTTTTTTTTTTTTGGGTTTTTATTTTATTTTATGCCTATGGATTGCAGTGGGTTGGGTTTAGTTGGACTTGCTGGCCTGATATTGAACATGCTTACAAGGTACATAATCTTGATCCTTTACTTGGTTTTAAAATCTTGATCCATCTTACTTTCTGCATATTTTTGGTTTCTTCATTTATATGTTACTCTTCAAAGAATCTCATTATCCTTGTCTCTACCAGGTTGGACTTGAGCTAGTACCTAGGAACTATGATATGGACACTGCTTCTCCTTTCAGGTGGACTCCCATCATGCTGAGCAATGCCCTAATGTCTTTCTTTGAGTTTTTATCTAAACAATTCCATGTTTATTTAGTTCTCTGTGTAAATGTGAATGGGGCATGGCAATGAAAATGGCCAAAATGTTGCATTTCAGTTTGAAAAGTGAAATGATCAATAGATTGAAAATTTGAACCATGGTATCAAATAATATGCCATTGATTTTAGGAGACAATGTCCATTGTTTTAAGCTCTATGTTTTGGAAATTGTTATCATAGGAGCGGCACCCAAATCAGTTTCTATTATATCAAGAGATTCGTTTTTGTTGTTTCTGGATTAGGGCACTTGTAGTCTACTGAACCTGAATCAATCCGCATTTTTCTTGATCAAGAGTGTGAGTAGGAGTGCTTGAGTGGCTTTGAGTGAAGAAACTCCACCTTCATCTTCTTCCTCAAGCCATTTCCTCCCTTCTTGAAGAGTTAGAGCTTGAAAGACAACTCTAGGTCTCTTTGCTTGGAGCCACAAGTAAGTAGATGGTCTTACCTTAGGATTTCCAAGTTCTATTGAGTAGATAGGAGTAATGTGTAGCACCAATGGCTCATAGAATTGTGTATTACATGTTTTCTTGGAATTTAGGGTTTCATTGGGGATTTCAATCTCAACCCAAGCTAAGGAAAAGAGGGATTTTGCAACTAAGCTTCAAGAGAGGCAAGTATATGCATTTCTAGTGATTTAAGCTTTTATAAAACTTGTATGAACTCAAGGAGTTCAAAAATGTGGTTTTTGTTCAGAACTTTTGAAGCTCGAAAATGAGCTTTTGGGTGAAATTCGACTAGCCGCGAGGCTAACCGCGGGCTAACCGCCAAAACTTTCCATTTTTGGCAAGCTTCTGGAAAGCTAACCGCCAAATTTCGGTTAGCCGCGGGGTAACCGCCGAGCTGACCGAAATTGGGTCAGAAATGTGTCAGAAAAATCAGCTTCTGGAAAGCTGATCGTGGGCTAACCGAACTTGGTTCGGCTAGCCGCCAGTACAGTTGCAGCTAACCGCCAGGGTAGCTGAACTTGACCAAATTGTTTATAGTAAGATTGAGTTTTGGATTTTTGCGAGAATTAAGATCACTTTCCAACTGAAATCGCCTTCCAACCATGCCATACTAGCACATTTATCAGTGGGTGGATAGGCAGCATCTGTATGCATGTCTATAGACATCAGAGTTATAGCAATTTAGTTGATGGTTCCATTGAGTGCAATTTCACAGATGATTCATGTAGTGTAATTTTTTTTCAAAAACTGATCATAGCGCAAGTAAAAAAAGGAGTTAGGTCTTGCATGCCTTCAAGGGGAGCCAAAAGATGGTTGTTGAAGCTTTGGAGGTAAATTATGATTATTTATCTTTAATTTGGTTTTTTTGTTTATATACAGTTCCAACTTTTTGTACATCCCATGAAGACAATGTAGATACTGTATATATATATATATATATATATATATATATACACACACACAATATTTCCATAGAGATTTGTCTAGTGATCAATGTATAATATTATTAATTAGTTTTATATATATATGATCACTTTATTAATTTGTATATATAGTGCAAAGTTTTATTGGTGTACAGTGTACTGCAGGTTTTATAGGTACTGCAGCAATGCAAATTCTTTTGATAAAAAAAATGCATATATAATATTAAATCGGTTACAGAACAAACGATATAATACAATCCCAAAAAACCGATATAACAAAGCCCTTTATAACCGATATTATAAATAATTTTTATATCGGTTTCACTCTTTTTTATATCGGTTTTACAGTAATGCATGTTATAATTTCAGTTTCAAAACACATCAGTTCTCCGAAAACCGATATTATAAATAATTTTTATATCGGTTTCACTCTTTTTTATATCGGTTTTACAGTAATGTATGCTATAATCTCAGTTTCAAAACACATCAGTTTACCGAAAACCGATATTATAAATATTTTTTTATATCGGTTGTACTTTTTTATATCGGTTTTACAGTAATATGTGTTATAATTTCAGGTTCAAAAGACATGAGTTGTCCAAAAACCGATATGAAATATTACACATATTATATCGGTTATAGTTGTTTATTATATCGGGGGTACTTATATCGATTTGAAGTTTACTGAAAAACCGATATAATAGGTCTTTTATATCGGTTTTTAGCCGATATAAAAACCCTTTTTTCTAGTAGTGTAGTGAAGAAAAAGATGACCTATCGATTCCTTCTGCTTGCCACAAATGACAAAGCTACAAGGGCAGACCTAGGTACAACCATGTGGGGGCAGTCACACCCATTGGACATCGACTCGCTTTTAAAACTATACTGAAAATCTTGGCTCTATTTTAAAATTCACATAAAAATCCTACGTTTGCCCCTAAAACCCACATGAAAATCTTAGGTTTATCCCCCAAAACCCAATTGTCTATTTGGGTCCACATCCCTCAAGTGAAAATCCATGGCACACTACTGTAATGGTATCTGAAATATTATTAGACGCCAATCCTCTCCTCGTTAGATGATCAGCTATAGAGACATTACATGCAACTACGAACCAACAAAAATCCTTGATTCGAGGAAGAACCAAACCTCACCGCACAAGAGAAGAAGGGGCCTTATGTGAGTGAGTTATGTCGAAGGTCAAATAGAAAGCATTAGCCGATAATTTTCCAG
Organism: Cinnamomum chago; assembly: GCA_038049695.1. Lineage (NCBI taxonomy): Eukaryota > Viridiplantae > Streptophyta > Magnoliopsida > Laurales > Lauraceae > Cinnamomum > Cinnamomum chago. The sequence continues at coordinate 17,727,491 of CP142459.1, forward strand.
AAGTGGAAGGCTTGCAAATCCAAGAGTCCTTAAGATTCCTACAAAAATATATATGTTCGCATGAATACTCAACAACTCCTCGTATCAAACCCATTCCAATGGCTGAAGAGCCCTCATAAAAGACACCCCCACACACTATGTGACAATTCCTCACCTCAAAGCAATCACTCACACAAGATTCCTTATTGGCTGCTAATCTAAAAGGCCTGAGAAACAAACCACACAGGGGTCCCGTCCCCACCCAATCATTCAATCAAAACCTAATTTCTTTATTATCCCCCATAAAAAAAAAAACCCACCTCTTCGAGCGAAGTTTCCCGTGTCACATTAGAATCATCCCCAAATGAGGCAATAGCCCTCCAAACACCCAATGTATAGTAAGTAGGCCCATGCTTAGCCGCCGCCGCCATTTATCCTCACCGTATTTACCGGTGATCATGCTAATTTACTATTTATGACACTTTTAAGGATGGTCCTAGTGTCATGATATGATCATTTCTCTATTTCCTTTCTCATCAATAGTTTAATACAAGAGGATTAACATTACTGTAGGACAGTCAAATATTCCCTCTTTTTTTTAACTCATTTGTCTGTGAGGAACACCTCACTTTGTAGTGTAGTGTATGTACTTTTCCAGTGCTTATTTGGAGGAAGATTAGTTCTGTAGAGTTCAGAGAGAGTGTAACCGTACACCCTTCTCTCTTAAAAGAAAGTCTAGAGAGGCATCTGCGGTCAATCTGGGTCCCTTTTGTGATCAATCCAGACCCATCCCGCGTACACTCACTGTCTCTCGTGAATCAGCACTCACTGAAATCTGGCACCCATTCAAGTTGTTTAATCCTTTGATTTGATCAAGCAAATCTGGCACTCATCTATGATCTAACTTTATCTAATTAATGGCTAAGTTTGGAAGAATTTTTAGAACCTAAAAACAGTATCTCCCACAGTTAGATGGTTTCAACTTTTTGCATAAAGATAGGCTACCGAAAGAGCTTTTAGAAACCCTAACCCTAGAATTTGAATGTTTGTAGATCAGGTAGCATGCTTTCCCATTCCACGCTCCAAACAAGTCTATGATCAAGTTATTAAAAAAATAGTCTATGATCAATCTACACTACTTTGGAGGGCTAGCACATGGGCTAATCAATCTATAACCCATCTCAAACGCACCAATACTCCCTCAAGTGGATTTGGAAACGCCCATTTTTTTCTTATGTTTTCACCGTTGATCTTAGAAGCTTCAGAATTCTTATATTTAACAATTTGATTAGGTTGATTCTTAGGTCATCCATAATTCATACGTAGACCTTCCACCCCTTTCACCCATCAAGATTATAATGCATCTGGGTGGATCTTACAATATATATATATATATATATATATATGAGAAAGTTTCAAGTGCATCTATCCCTCACCATAGGGTGAGAGACACTTTCCATTTTTGCACATGAAGACAAGGAAGTGTACCTCACCCTATGTACTTGAAAAGTAACTTTTGTACTTGAAAATGCCCACTTATAGAAGTGTCCCTCACCCTATGGTGAGGGATGGATGCACTTGAAACCTCCCCTATATATATATATATATATATATATATATATATATATATATATATATATCAGATGAGAGAAAAAAAATGAAAACTGATTGCATATAAACAAAACTCTGATGAAGATTCCCACCTGGTCTTTTTTAATGAAGTAGTGGATATAAACCCTTATTAACTGCCACTAACCGCACTCTTTGTTTGGTATATTGTCATTAGCACATGGATAAAGAAAGCTCCTTAATTGGCAGCCCACTACCATTGACAAGCAATAAAACATCTATCTATGAATCCATGCTCCAAATGGACATCTTCCAGGGACCACAAACAAGCATACACTAACGATTTCATTCCTTACTGTGATTTTTTTAGAGGATTAATTTCGAAGTCTGGGTTGAACTTCTTTTAAAAAGAATGAAGAAGTTAAGTAATTTAGATTGGAGATTCCTACTCAAGACATTATATGAGTGGACCTGTTTCATGTGCTGTGATAGTGGCACGGATTAGGGGTGTCATGTGGGTAGGGTGCAGTTTCAAACTGTATTGATAATGCATTGAGATGTATAAGGGCAGGGTCAACAGTGATTTTGGATTTAAACCAGATTTTTTTTTTCTCCTACTTGTACTCAAGCCTGACCCTTGTGTATTTATAAGACCCAGCCCTACTCTACTGGACCCAATTGAACTCAATAAGTGAGTGTACATTAAATATATGAATGAAAGGTCACGTTATGCTGAACAGGTACCTAGCTCTCACGGGGAGAGTAGGGGTAAAATTTTAAGCCCCTTGTGAGATTCATGTGACAGGTATAACTTTAAGCCCCTTGCGGGTCCACTTAGATGTATGTTAATCGTGGGACGTAGTGTAATGAAAATATCTCATTGTAGATAAGATTTTGGGTAAAGAACATCTTAGTCAAAGCATCACAACGAGGGTCTTAATTTTTAACGGTTTCTTAAATTATAATTTTTATGAGATTTAATCCAACAATGAATATAGTTTAGATCAGTTTTAAATTGGGGTGACTGTTAATCAATAAGGGGTTAGCAAATATGAGGATGTTAGGTTTTTCATAGGGGAGATCTCATGTGAAGTCATAATGACCTCCAATCATACAATCTGTGGGAGGTGCCTCTTGGTAGAATGTCACCCATGAGTAAATGTATAATGTCCCAACAGATATCTCTTGTAGCTTGCAGTATAAGGTTGGTAGAAAGCTCTTCTTCTAGAGATAATATTTCCAAAAATGAAAACTTGGCTCGATTCGATCATCACAACCCTAAATTTAATGGTTAATCACACAAACATGGCCCCACCCACACAAGAGAAACCAAATACTAGCTTGTCCCTCCTTGCATTTTAATCATTCTTCTCTAGCTAAAACTCATCTCACCCTTCACCTTCATCATAATTGGTGGTGGACCCAAATGATAAAACCTCTATCCAAGTGAAGTAGAAAATCTAGGACGGGGCTTCTTACCTCAGTGGTAAGAGGTGGGGCATGCCACCTTCCCTCATCCAAGGACTCTCTCACCTCACTTGAAGTCTGCTTCCCTCTCCTCTCCCAGAGCTAAATAACCTCACCCAAGGGTAGGTCCCAGCCCCTGCAGGTTAAAATTTTTTTTTGAGAACCAATTGGCATAGGCAGAAACCGGACCTCAATTTGGTAAAAATGGTTGGTTGAGGTGATATTCTAGGGCAGAAGTTAGGCGGCCCAACACTCTCTGCCTCAGCGGCCGCAGTGATTCTCTGCGTGGGGGAAAAAGAACTCCTAAAATCTCGGAGCACGTTATAGGGCTAATACGGTCATTTTAAAAAGGTGGGCGAGACCACACCAGACACCACAGACCATGGTCCACACCACCGGCCATGTGGGTGGAGCCCTCAAACACTGCAAATGAGCCAAAGCGAATCAAGGGATTCTGAATTTTCTGATATCGATACTACAGACAGCAGAGTTACTTAAAATGCTTTCAGTAACTCTTTCTCAAACACAAAAAGGAAATAGTCAACATTGTCGGCAAAGACCTTCAATACATTTTTGGCGGGAACATTGCTTTCCTTCATTTTTCTTTTATGTTGTGTTTTTTTATCAAGTATATTTGGATTTGAGTGGGGACCAGTAAGATTCATCAAGATCAAATCACATGGTCAGGAGATATGAGAAGAGTATCCTATGGATTAAGCAGCAGACAAACCAAACATCACTTCCAGTGATCATAGGTGAATCCCATTCTGCAGAATAGAAATAGGCTTTTTCATCTTTTTTTTTATATATACTTTTGAGTTCTAGAGAATTTCTTGCTGGCAGGTCATTAAAAACTAGATCAAACTTGGTAAAACTCTTTCTACCAAAAGTATTTTTGGTAAAACTCATCAACCAAAACACACTTGGGAAAACTCACCTGAGAACTCTTCTCATTGGAACTATATGTTTGACAAATTAACTATAGACATTCTATGGTTTCCTTTCCCTATTGGAATGGACTAATGGTGTGAAAAGGGACAAATGAAAAGCATTATTGGTGGGTGAGTCACTGGGTGTTACAGAGTACTTGGGCTTACTGAAAAACACAGATATAAAGATCCCTTTGTGGGGCTCTAGTGATAATTAGATCAGTAAGTCCACATGGGTCAGGCCAGGAGCCAGTAAAAGATGTGGAAGCGATCTACCCACCTACTTGCATTTAGACATAGTAGATAGTAGAAGCCAGTAAGATGTAGAAGCCCACTCCCATTACCAAGGTACTATTTTTCTTTCTTTCTTTATTTATTTAGTACATATATATATACTTATTAATTTTTACATGCATATATTACCAGTCAAGGTTAGATCAGTCTCCCATCTAGACTTTTTAAGAACCCTGCCTCCGAGAGATCCACACTGGGTAATGACCAACAGATGTGATTGAACGGTCTAGACTCTCTAAGAACCCTGCTTCGGCGGAATTCACACTGAGTAATTACCAACCAATGTAATTGAACCGAATGAACCCTAACACATGTTTGGGAGAATTTCCTGCATGTGCATGGGTAGAGTCGTAGGGATGGAGCTCTTAGAAGTTGGGCGAGAAGGATTCTCAACCATTTGGCTGTCCCTTTATTCTCATTGAAGCTACTAATTTTAATGAAGTAGAATTCATCTTTAATTTGTAAGGGCTTGGTTGGGAACATGAACACCTAATATTTAATCAACCAACAACTCAAATTTCTTTCAATCACACCTTGCGCTTTCTAATTAGGACTGTATTTCTTGGGTACTAAAAATCACTCTCAATGCCAATATAAATAAGCAAATAAATGCACAAATAATCTCCGGGCTTAAAAAAAGTTATAGTGACCACTCTCACATGGCTAAGTTAATGCTATGTTGGACATGTTGGTCCCATGATATGACCCCAATAACAACACAAATGCGCTCAATTTTACTACCAAAGTGGTCCATGTCCAAGCTAATGTGTGGCCTTGAAACAGTGGATAATGTCGGCAAAATACTTCCGGCTACACTGCAGTGGACAACGGCGGATATGTGAATGAATTAGTTTTTCTATGCTTTAAGACAAAAACAGTGGTCCGATTTAGTTGAATATGGGGTCTCTTATTCAATCAATTTAAGGTCAGTTTAACTAATCATTTCTAATTTTGACAATCTTATTCAATCAACTTAAGGTCAGTTTTACCCATCATTTCGAATTTTGATCTCTCTGTGTGTGTGTGTCAAGAGTGCTTGCAGTACTGACCCTTTTTATAGAGCATTTGAATGTATTAGAAAGTAAAGGATAGGGTTAAAACCATAATCTCACTTAGATCTTATCATTATTATGTATTTATTCTTGAAGTGGCAGATTTGGGCCTATCTTCAAAACATTAACTACTTATTCACATGCCTTTTCAATTCGTCCAATTGTTTGGATGGAGGTTTCTCCCATAACTCTTCTAGTCCTCAGTATTCACTATTATGTACTCCCCTCATTTTTATATTCTTGGGGCTTATATTCATTGTAAATCACAATAATAATGCACATTTCTTTTGGGGCTTGCTCGTTTCTATAATTAAATTTTTAGAAATCTCAAGACATCATATTTAATAAGTCGTTCTCATGTAATTGAATTCTTAGGAATCTTAAGACTTCATATTTAATATAAGTTGTTAAAAATAATAAAAAAAATCAAACGTGAATATCCAAAAATGACTATCAAATAAACTTCTACTTAAATGAAAATTGAATTATGAGAAGATGAAAAATTAGTACCCAGCCATCACCCTAATTCAATTTTTAAGAAAGTCATGATATCATCTACATCTCTACATTATATCATTCACCCCTCACCGGATATCTTTTAACCCTAACCACTTTAATAACCATTCCGTAAAGTTTATTTAACAATCAATTATTAAGCATTCTATGCAAGCAAATAAGTCCTAAAGAAAGCTATTGCCCATGAGTCATAGAATAATATTTCCCCTCTTGCATTGGTTAGAGATACTGTTGTTTTCGTTTGAATTAAAGAGTGGATGAGTTCGAGTATAAAATTACAGTAGCACAATAACCCATGCTAAGCATGGGCTTACCGATGAAATTTGTAGTAATATGTATAAAGATCAACAAAAAAAGAAATTCAAATAACGTAAATCATCTTCAAATACATACTAACAACAATTTAGTATAGATAGAGCATAGAAGAATAGAGGTACCTCTTTTCTGAATATAAGAGCACAAAGTAGAAATGAAGTGAGAGAATTGAGGTGAGAAGTTGAGAAGGATATGTTGAGAAATGGTACAAGAGATTGGGAATGGAAATTACGTTGTTGAGAAGAGTGGAAAGTGGGATAAAGACTTGAATGATTTATGTTGGTAATGGAATGAAAATGTAGGTAAGTTATAGAGTAATTATAACTAATTGTCAAAATTAGAGGTTAGAATCAAAATTAACTTGAAAACCATTTTGCTTAATATAGTGTAATGGTTGTTAGGGCTTGTATGTTTGTATGAAATTATATTCCTAAGAATTCATGACAAGATGGGTTCCAATAAAGGATTAGTAAAGAAGTGAGAGGTAATAAATGTTAGGCGGAGATGAAGATGTAGATAGGACTCCCGCTTTGTTGAGATTTGATTTTCTAGAAAGGCGGAGAAATATCAATATGTCTCCACCTCCTACATTCTCATTTAAATGATATTTCACAATTGATTACCATCATGGATATTCCCCTCTATTTCTTCAATTTTATTCACTTAGAAGATACAATTTTAAAATCTCTTAGAAATTCGAGTCCATGCAACTAAACGGGGGCGAAAGAAATCATAGGATAGGGTAACTAATTAAGAGATCTATGATGAATCCTCTCCATCCCCACCATCCTTGTTGACTAGAGACAAAACCCAAAGAAATGGACCACTAAACCTAGATTAACACACAACTCATATATTAAACTTATAAATAAACATAACAAACCGAATCATGACCTGTTTCAAACCTAATCCAACCATGCCAATTTTACCAAAAAAAAAAATCCAACCATGCCAAATCCAAGTTTTAGCTTATTTGGGTGGAATCATCAGCTCCACCAGCCCAAGTTACCGTACAGTAATTCCTCAAAAAAGGAAGGGCATCATGAACATCACCCCAACCATGACCTTTTACAGCAACCAGTAAAAAAAGAAGACCCACCACCAGGAGGGCATTTTTGGGCACACAAACGTAAAAGATCTGACTTTCCCTAGTGCTTTTTTGCCAGTCTCTCTTTCATTCTTTTATTTATAAACCCCTCTGCTGCTGCTCACACTCTCCTCAGCTTACAAACAGAGAGAAAAGAAAAGAAAACCACCTCCAAAGTCTTCTTTCCAGAGTGTGAAAGAGAAAGAGGATCTGATACTGTCAACAGTAGCTCTTTCTTCCCAAATCTCGAGAGCCGGGGGTGGCGCGCCACCCACCCATCTGCCCCACAAGATGCCTTTCCGCCGCTGCTCCGCCCCATTCCTCCTCCTCCTCTTCTTCTCCATCTCTCTCTCCGCCCATTCCCTCCCTCTCTCCAACCCACATTGGCAGCCCGCCACCGCCACCTGGTACGGCAGCCCCGACGGCGATGGAAGCGACGGTACGTCTTCTTCCCTCCGACCCCATTTCAGCCGTTGATTAAATGTATATACGTATGTATAAATGTACGTATTTTTAGTCTGTATATGAATAGAGCTGCTTATGGATTTCATTGATTCTAGGCACTGTGGCTTCTTGGGTATGTAATATTGTATGTATGTATTCATGCATGCTATGGTAGATGTATGTGTGTACATGTATGGTGAGTGGCATTTTTGCAACGAGTGTGGCCCACCTAAGGTCTATCCAACCCATCGTCACCCTGCCTCCATGATTTGGGGTCTGCTGATATCCACCGTTGGATTAAGATCTTACCAAAATAATATTGCTCTTCTTTTTAATGCATAGTCAAAACCGTTTTCACACTAAAAATCGTACCTTACACTCATCCCACAGAAGATAATTTTTCGTCGTTTTGCATCCAAATGTACCCCACCACGGATCCCAATCCAACCGCTCCTCATAAAGAGTCCAGAGGCCGTCCTTGAGATTCTTCCATAAGACCCTCTGAGGCTTCCACTCATAAGAAATTTGTGAGGCTCATCAGCGGGTCCCACCTATGCGAAATCAAAACCGTCAAAGTAAATGGCCTCCTGCTCTTTGAGTCTCTGTCTAATCCCTTTGCATCTAGAGAGTTTCCCGGAAATAAACAGAATCGTATTGTCTCACTATGGTTAGTGCACTTTCCAATCTAACATCTCCGGGTGCAAACACTAGCCAACTTTGTTAATCTTGCTCCAATATAAGAGAGACCACACCATCAGATCAGACTAACCAGTAAAAATCTCACTCCTATTCTATTGGTCTAGGTAGATTTACTTTCAAGAGTGTTGGTTTCTCATAATTAGCCGTTGTCTTGTCATGTCATGTATGCATGTACTGCTAACACATGAATGCATGTTGGTAGTATAGTACTAGGCATGTGTTAAAGCACAATAACTGCTTTGGGGGTGGGGCCCACTTCAAAAAAAACATCAAAATGCCTAACTGACTAGCCGTTGTAAGTAAATCACATGACATCTGTTTTTCATTGTTGGTCATGGATGCATGAATTATGATGTGTGGGTGGGCCATCTCTAAACAAGAATTAGCCGTTGTGGTGTGGATTATGGATTGTGATTGTGATTGGAAATTTGGGTGATGGATGGATGGATGCAGGTGGGGCATGTGGGTATGGATCTCTGGTGGATGTGAGACCCTTGAGGGCACGTGTGGGGGCTGTGAGCCCAGTGCTGTTTAAGAATGGAGAAGGGTGTGGGGCCTGCTATAAGGTGAGGTGCTTGGACAAGACCATCTGTTCGAGGAGAGCCGTTACTGTTATCGTTACAGACGAATGTCCAGGTGGCTACTGCGCATTCGGTCGTACGCATTTCGATCTGAGTGGGGCCGCTTTTGGACGGCTGGCCGTTTCTGGTGAGAGCTCCCAGCTCAGGAATCGAGGAGAGATCTCCGTCATCTTCAGAAGGTAAAAAAAACAAACAGACAAAAATGTCGTCTTCTTCTGCTCTTCTTCCTTTCTTTCCTTTTTCTTGTTCGTAACGAGCTCTTTTGCAGTCTCCAATATTGACTCAATTACCCATGTAATTTTAGTCACCATTGACCACAACTCTTTTAACCATGCCAATGGAGCTGAATTTGTAGAAATTGGCTTATCTACAAACCCCATGTTTGGGGGCATTGGAGGATCCATAAACATGATTAAGTCATAAGTTAGTTGAACTCATGACTAAGAGATGCCTAAACTAAGGTCCATAAAACCAATCAAATGCAGTGGTTGGTTGGTTGTAGAGGGTCTATATTGATTGTAGAAGGGACCCAAGGGAGGGGTCTCACTGTTTATTTGAATAATTTGGTTGCTTATCCAAGTTTTTATGATGATCTTTTGTTTGTTTGGTTAGGACCCCATGCAAATATCCAGGAAAGAACATTGCTTTCCATGTGAATGAAGGGTCTACAGATTACTGGCTGTCGCTTTTGGTGGAATTTGAAGATGGAGATGGAGATGTAGGATCCATGCAAATCAAAGAAGTAATTTCTTCTTCCTTTCTTCTAAGTTTCTTTTAAGGTTCTTATAAGATATTACGCTAAAATTGAAAATTATCTCTAATACCAGCTTTTCCACAAAGAAAAAAGTAATTATTATGAAGTCACGTTTACTACAATTTGTAGCAATGTTAGAAAAACCAGACTGAGCTGATTAGTCGAATCCAATTCAGCTGAAGCGATTCGATCTAACTAAAACCCAATTTGTCAAAAATTATGGATGTGTGTTCAATTTTTTTCTTATCAATATCTTTATTTATCATTCATTTTTCTCTCATAATTATGATTTAGATGGTTCAGCTTGGTTGAACCAGCAGTTGGTAGTTGACCCCTTTGGACCCAACTGTTCAGTCAAGTGGTTCATCCTCCTTTACAGTTTTTACAACATTATCTGTGGTCCAGATCACCTTAGGCTGGGAATTGGAAAAACTAGTCTCTTTCAATTAAAATCTAGTAAGTACATCAGCAAAGATATGTACTTAATCTTTAAATGCTGTATTTTAAAGCTAAATTGTGTAAGGTGACATATTTTAATTGGAAGCCATAGGTTTTTGTGATTCCTGCCTGAGTCGTCTGTACTTGATCTGAAAAGGTCCTTTAAACTGTTAACATTTACATATAACAGACAGGGCAACCATATCAACCATTATTATAAGGAACCGGATTCCCTCTTTGGACCAAACAGAGAAGGACACATAAGGGGGCGGAGGAAGAGAAAGAGTTCTCTTTTCTCCGCCCCCACATCCGCCCCCCTACGTGTCACAGCCGGTCCAAACAGGGAAGAGGGAATCCGTTTCCTTATATATGGGGCTAAATTAATTATCTGGGTCACATCAAGTGGTTAGCACAGTTGAGAAGAGTCTCAAATTGGTTGTGGTAGCAATTCCATAGAAAGAGGGTGTGGAGGATTTAGAAGGTGGGCCCCACATCTGAAGCCTATGGGTGTCTGCCCATAAGCTGATGCCAAGTTCTCCTGTGTCTGAAGCCCATTGGTTTAAACATGTTGGGTCCATGATTTGGTTTGGTGACCTTTTAGCCAACAAGTCTCTTTATGATTGCAACCACTGAAGTCCACTATAATATTAAAACCCCTGTCTTCACCCTTACTGTGGAAATTCTTTTCACAGCTTGGTGTGGTTCTTTTCCATGTGAAGTGACGACAAGGTGAACTATTCTTCTTTGAGTATATGAAAAACCATTTCCTCAAGTGAAAATTGTGAAATTGCTCTTTCATGGCACTACAAAAAGGGAAATCTACATAACACAAAATTCCTTAATGTCTTGGACAGAATTACAAGGAATTGCTTTTCTATGGCACCCCAGAAACAATTCCAATATCATACAAACATACCCTAGATGTCTTCCACAAAACTACAATGCAACATGGCTTCTTTTTTTTTCTTTTCTAACAGTGCATCCCCCAATTAAAATCATCTAAACTGATCACAAACTCTAGCTACTTTTATTTGCTCTAGGATGAAAACTCACCAAATTAGAATTGGGACTGCCTTTGGATAGATCACATGTTTTGCATGTGATTGGCTTTGTATTTAGTGCAATGTGTGGGCTATGATTTTGTGCATTAGCAACAACAAAAATGGTCTTACATTGAAAAGTGTACAAAGGTCCATAGGAAAGTGGAGAAGTGGAGATAGATCACATTGCACTAAATACAAACTCCATTTTTGTTTTTATAAAGTCATGTGCAAGACAGGATCAATCTAACAGCGGAACCGACTAATGTCGTTATAAAATCTCATCTGGTGCAAATTCAAAAAGGCTTAAAGCTTGTGATTAGTTTGGACTTTTGGAAGGTGAGCTCTACTCATGGATTCTGTGGAGGCCAATCTTTTGTTGGTTTTCTGTAACGGTTTATGGGAAGTGGCCCCTATACTTGTTGGAAAATAATCAACTTTTTTTTTTTTTTTTTAAATAACCATCTCGGGCAATTTTCTCCTACAGATGTCTGCAAGGAACATTTTTCACTAAATTCAATCTCCGTCTTTATACAAAGGGATGTTCCCTACATTAACAGGCAGGACGCAATTTCCTATGGGGTGTTCCATACGGGCATCCATAGTTGGAGAATATTTCATTAACCATCTCTACCACTAATCTCAAAATCACAGTCAACCACCTTGACCTGCATGTTCGCTTTCTGGCAGTTGATTAAAACAAAACATATTTTGTCATCGAAGGATGAATAATTCTTTAGTTCTAACTGTTTTGGATTTTACTGAGGGACTTACTCTTAGTTAAATTACTTGGGATCAATGACCTTTTCTCAGTGATGCCCTGAAATTTAATCCAAACCAAGTTGTATCTAAGAGTTTTCATCATTTTATTAGTTGATTTTAGAACTGGCCTTGAATTGCTGGTCATGGTCGTGGACTGATATTATTCAAAATAATAGTAGAGATCATGGTTTTATAACATAGTTTGCGATAGTAAATAGGCCAAAATCTAAATATATCATTTTGTTTCTATCCTTACTAAAACAGAAATGAAAATGAAAAACTATCAAAAAATTAAAAAAAAAACCATTTTTTATTTTTAAGAATTTACTAATACTTCTGTTTACGCAGACCAGAAATTTACGATGATGATGATGAGTCTAGATCCTCATACTTAGGGAACTAGAAAAATCCCAATATCTCAGCCTATAAATTAATCCAAAGTGCTCAAAATAAATACTCTCTTGTACATTGGCTTTAAGCCAAGTATCACTTCATTAGAAGTTGAGCCAACCATCAGATTGCTCACATGTAAAACAAGTGTCTTTACACATGTTTTACACATGATCAATCTGATGGTGAGCCCAACTTCTATTGGAGTCTAGATCCTCACACTCTAGGAACTAGAGAAAACCAAGAACACTCAAAATAAATGTTCCCTTGTGCATTGGCTCCATGCCATGTATCACTTCAATAAAAGTTGAGCCTATCATCAGATTGCTCATGTGTAAAACAAGCGTCTTTACGCATGTTCTACACATGATCAATCTGATGGTGGGCTCAACTTCTAATGGATGAAATTGAGCCTTGAGCCAACAAACCATGGAGCTTGAATTTTGGGCGATTTGAATTTTACTAAGTTCAAAAACCCCATTGATGGGATTTCTATGACAATCATAGAGAGAGAACTTGTAATCCAACCAAAGAAGAAGAAGAAGAAGAAGAAGAAGAAGAAGAAGAAGAAGAGAGAGAGAGAGAGAGAGAGAGAGAGAGAGAGAGAGAGAGAGAACTTGTAACCGTCAAATATTCTGAGAGAGAGAGAGAGAGAGAGAGAACTTGTAACCGTCAAATATTCTGTTTTCTCTTTTCCTGACTATTATCTCCATTTTGGGCAGGCAAGTTCGAGTGATTGGCTAGACATGAGGCATGTATGGGGAGCAAATTGGTGCATCATTGGGGGACCTCTACAGGGACCATTTTCAGTGAGGCTAACCACATTATCTACACAAAGGATACTATCTGCAAGAGAGGTCATCCCAAGGAACTGGTCTCCCAAGGCCACCTACACCTCACGCCTCAACTTCACGCCTAAATAAAATAGCAGACAGACCCTTTGATCTGGTCAAAGCAGTGATCTATTATTATTACTATTATTATATATTAAAGTTGCTACAAGTGGAAAAAAAGTAGAAAAGTAGCGGTTGTTGGGTAGCTTTTGTCAAGTAAAGGAGCTGTTGGGATGCAAGGCATCCAATCCAAGGCTCTTTATAATATGTCTCTTTCTATCTTTATTGTTTTTGTTTATGAGAATCATGTAAATGTTGTAGCCCTCTCCCAAGGAGAGAGAGCGCTCTAGTGTGTTAGAGTTTGTAGAAGAACCCTCCTTTAAATGAATGTGATTGCTTGTTGAATGGAAGTTTGATTTCAGTGTGGAGTTTGGGGAGAGCTTGATCTTGGGCTACTTCATTTGCCTAGCATATTTACCTGAGGATGTATGTAATTCAAAATTTTAGTTTGGCAAGTTTTTATGGTTGTCTGTCTGACGCCAATCCCTTTCATTTTAGTTTTGCAATTTTTTATGGACTGATTGTCTGATTTCAATCCTTTTTGGTTTTTTTTTACTTTGGGCTTAAACATGTTGAGGCAATCCCACACAGGGGGAGGGATTCTGTAAATGCAGGACATGAAGATTTGAGTCTGCTACTACCAATCCAATTGTTTATGCTTGGTCTTGTTTATTTTATAGGTTGAGAAAGCAAGGAGAATATCTTCCCTGATTGACATTCCTGGGGAAGAAATGTGTTTAGGGAAAAGGATAGATCATTTCAAGTGAAGGAGGTGTAGTTGTATATTGTATTGCACTTTCACTAGGCTATAGAGATTAGAGAAGAGTGTTTTGTGGTAAAGTGATTAGAGAAAAAGTGTTGCTGATTTAAGGAAGAAAAACCTGAAATGGGTTCAACATTTTTCCTCTAAATTACGATGCCAAATAGGTGAAAATCGAAATCCGTATGGCCCCTGTGTTACTATGAAATTAAATTTCAAAAGAGTTCTAAGAAACAGATTCCTGTTGAACTGGCTAGAATTGAAGAAACAAAGGTGAAAATTCACATATAACCATTAAAAAAATCTCCCTTAGGTGGACATTGATTACCCAACCATCACCCTAATAAATCAAATTCAAGAAAAGTTCAGTTTGATCTACATCTTCACCCGGTATCTTTCAACCATCGTTTCTTTATAATTCTTTTGCTGAAACCCATTTTATCATGAATTTTTAGGAACTCAACCCGATGCAAACAAATAGGCAATGAAGAAACGTTGACATTTTACTATTATTTGAATAGAGAACTGGAGGAATTGGAAAAGTGTGTTGGAGTGGGGTAGAGAATGAAGAACAAATGCGTAGAGCCAGGGGTGGCGAGGCGACTATCAAATGAAATTGATATTTCCTGTAGTTTGATATTGACCTGACTTTCATGCACTATCAGATTGAGTCACAATAAAGTCTCAATAAAAGATGCACCTATAAAAAAGTTAAAAAAACATTGAACACCTAAAACTCAAGAGATACAATGATATGATTGAAGTGTAATTTGGCCAACTCTCAGAGTCTGTTAGTATTTTTATGTGGGCTAATTTATGGGTTGGATAAAATTCTAGGACCATTGAGTTGTATCTTTCTAATTTATTTTTTAATGGACTGTGGTTGTGTCGCCAGAAGAGCTGAACCGAAGAAAAGAGAAGACCGGGCGAAACTCCCAGGTCCGATCAATCGGAGCCTCTATCGATCGATCGGACAGCAGATGCCCCCCAGTTATTTGGGTGGTCCGATCGATCGGACAGGCGCGGGCAAAACGGGAAAGTCTCCTAAGCTGCTACGAAATTGTTTCCTTTTGAGACTCTGCTTCCCAATTTGAGTCTTATTTGTGTTCTAAGTCTAAGGCACGAATTTAGGTTTATAAATAGGGTGTTGTTCTCAACCCTAAAGGATACATGTGCATATTGAAGATTGGAAACCCCACATCTCTCATCAATCTGAGTAAGAGATTTCTTAGAGAAATATTCTCTAGAGTCATCGAGAGATTATTTTGAAAGGCTGCTCTAGAAGGTTGTTGTTGCTTCTATTTTCTTGTAGAAAATAACTCATCTTGATTGACAATGTGCGAGGAGATCAAGTAAAGAGAACAGTGCCCGGTGAATGTCATGGTAATGGATTTTGTGCAAGAATCACTACGGTCCTTAAGTCGAGGTACAGACTGAGGTAAAGGGGCTGTGAGTATACCTTATAACTGTTCGTGAATTCTTAATTTCTGGTTCATGGTTTTTGTCCTAGGATAGGGTTTTCACTCTAAATATTTTGTTTGCCTTCTTGTGGTATGTGATTGGTAGATTGCTAGTCCTATATTGTTTGATTGGTTATTTTCGCTGCGTATTGATTGGTTAAATTAGAACTGGCATCCATTCTGGTACCCTGCAAAAACTTTCATAGTTCACTCTGTAATTTTCTTTTCCACTAGTAGATTGAGGATTTTTTTTTTTTTTTCTATTAAGCATAGCTAGTCTCTACGAAAAGAGTCATATGGCAGATAACCATTAACATGTTGACATGACACTATAATAAAAGAGCGGCCAACCTTCAAAGAAAAGGATATCCATCAATAATGGATCTCATTTCACACTTACAACCTTCCTCACTAAAAAGGATTTGCATCTTCTCAGTAGATGAATGGCACTTTTCTATATAACCCATATAAATCCTTCTTCCATCCAATAAAGTAGGGGTGCCACAGCTACTCAAGCTTGTTGCATTCCACAGAGTAGAGTGGGGCTTTATCTTATCTTCTATGGGGGCCTTGAAATCATATAAGGACAACCACTTACTTCTCAAAGAGCCAAAAGGTACAACTACTGCCGTGTGGTGAATGTGAATGTTGTATTGATACTTACATTTATGATTCTCTTTTGATTCTCCTATTCCTGTTAAGTAGGAGGCTCCACAGGCCTGGCAGTGTCAGAGAGAAGGAGGCCCAGCAGACACTAGTATCACATGTAATTAGGTGGCATTTTCCACCATCTAGTGTTGGGTAGGGGACATCTGAAAGGGATGTTGTGGACGGGTAGCATGTGCTAGTGGATAAGGGCATTGAAGCTTTTGTTTCCCAATTGGGTTTCACAGATATGTCATCCTCCCTGGGTTTTTGCTATCCTTGTAGAATCACTGAAAGTTGTTCAACTAAAACCCGTTCTCATAGAACTTGGCCGAGGTGGAGCACTTGGCCGAGGTGCTGCACTTGGCTGAGATGAGGCACTTAGCCGAGGTGATGCTGACCTAGCTAAGAGGGTGCTGACCGAGGTGATGCTAACCTAACTGAGATGGGATGATAATCTTGGTATCATGTAGATATCCCCACACATGTGTTATTGCCATAATCTTGACATGCTCAAGACAAACGGACATATTATTTCTTTAACAAGCTGGACACCTAAAAGCTGGTTCAAAATGGTCCATTTGCAATGGCCTGATTGCGATATCTGCTTTCAATTCCTTCTCATCATATACTCCATTAATTGGAATTGACATGTGCTTTCCAAGTCCAAACGAAGGAGAATAAGGTCAAACACTTCATTTGAGATAAAAGCTACTGAAGTCATATATAACATCATATTTTGATAATAGTAGCACTAAGCCAAATGAAGCAGGACTTCACGTGTCTGGGGAATAGTCGATTCTCAAAGAGGCGAGACACCCTCGTCACCAAAAGACAATAAAAAAGTAAAGCTAGTCTCACAGATGGGGTCGACATCGGCCCTATGAAGCAGTCAGGATCCGCCAGCGGTGATGAAACGGGTGTAGACAAGCCCTACGAGAGAGTTTGCCGAATCCTAAACGGATTCCAGTGAGGACCAACTCCGCAAAAGGGAATTAGCCGAATTCCTATCGGAACTCAATAACATTCTTCCATTGAAGATAGGAGAAAACCAAACAAACCAACCAATCTTTATTATTGAATAATGATGAACTACTCTCCTAATGGAGGGATTACATATTTATAGGAAGGGTTGGACATCCCCCTTCCTAATAGGACTTTGCTTTCCTAGACAATAAAGGAAACTAAACTTGGTCATAATCCAAATAAATAAAACTCCTAATTTTAATGACTTCTAAATAAATAACAACTCTCTAAATAAGAATCTTAACTAATTGAAACTCTAACTAATTGGATGTCATATTGGGCTTATGGGCTGGGCCCAATTAGTTGGCAGACCATGGGTCTGGCCTACATCAGTTTTCCTCCGCTTTGGAGAGAACTCGACCTCGAGTTCTGTAAATATTCACTTAGGTCAAAAATCAAGCGTACAAACTTTCGAAGCTCTTGATCTTTATATTCGTCAAAAAGCTTGGGAACTCGACATGATTTCTTCCTCCAATTAAAAGCAGATTGGAGGTATTGATTTGTTTGATGTTTGCATTTTTCTGGCATCTGTGATCGAACCATTAGATGTTTCAATTGTTGCATGTGTACCAACAGATCTTGATCTTTGATTATCCATCATTGATTCTCGAAGATGAAGTCAATGTGTGGGATATCAACAATTTGTTCCACTATTGATGTCTCCTGAACAGCCAGTAGATCCACTGAATGATTAGGCTTGTTGCTCATTAAATCTATGTCTTCAACATGCGCTTTACCTTCTTCATTTGCCTCTTGCCTCTTTTGATCAGCACTATCCATAGCAATGATTGTAGTCCCTATGTTTTCTAGCTCTTCTGAAATTTGCTCTATAGCAAAAGTGTTGGATGCGATTTCATCTGACAGTGTCGTGACATCATCAGTTTCTTGATCTTGTTGTTCAATGTCATCCTTGATGTCTTTGATTATGGTTTGTAGCTCTTGTGGCACAAGCATGACATTTGTTTCTTCCTTCTGCTCACTCTTCGATTCTTCAATTGGAGATGAAGATGTAGATGGAGAAGGTGTTAGTGATGGCAATGGAATGAGATCGAACTGTTGTCTTTTCCAAAGAAAAGAATGTATGTTATTCTTTTCATCAGTATGCACATTCATATCCAAAAGCCATGGTCTTCCAAGAAGAATATGAGTGACATTCATATTGATAACATCACACCAAATATTATCTGCATAAGTGCCAATCTTGAAAGATACCAAACATCGATGAGTTACTGGAATGATTACATCATTGGCCCATGTAACTCTATATGGCTTCAGGAGTTTCTCGGTTGGCCAATGAAGCTTGTCAATCACTTCTTGCGCAACGAAGTTTATCGCGCTGCGGCGATCAATAACCAGATTAGCTAGCTTGCCTTCACACCTGACACGTGTTTGGAATTTTGTATGTTGTTTCCATTCTTCTTCTTCCATTTTATTCGTGGTGAGAAGTCGACGTATGACAAGCTTGGGATTATCTTCTCCTGAAAAATGTGTTTCAATAACATGAGCTCTTCTTCTTTCTGGGGACCTTCTTTCTTGAGATTTATATTGTTGCATGTGAGATTGCCGAAACATGTGCTCAACACGTATAGCTTCTTTATACGCTTCTTGAATAGTTTGACAAAACTTCATTTTCTCATCTAGATCAGAGTTTAACCCTCTCATAAAACGAGTGACATCATGCAACGCACTTTCATTCAATGCACATAGATGTTGTAGTTTTCGAAATCGGCGAGTATATTCATCAACTGACAACTCGTTTTGCTTCAATTTGAGGAATTCATGAAAGTAAAACTTGTTCTGAAAATACCAATTTCCATATGTGTATTGATATAAATAACTTTGAACTTCATCTGAAGGTCCAATGTTTCTCATCTTGATTTTGGATGCAAAATGAACATAAAATTTTAATGCTCTTCCAAATTAAAATCTGACTAACCAGATGTGTAGATCACTGATTGGAGCTTGCAGGTGAAGACGGATCATTAATCGAATTACATATGATCAAGATATCACTCTTTGAAGATCAATGGCTGAAATTGAAGCTGCTGATGTAGGACTTTGGCTGCTAGGCTTTGGACGTTCTGAATGAGTTGGATTGGAGGTGGGCTCACCTGACTCAGGCTACAAATTCCTGCACTTCAGGTTGCAGATTTCTGCACATTTTTTTGTTTTTAATCCTACTGCTAGTGGCTGGTTCAGGTCAGACTCAGATCAGGCCCAGACTGCAAGTCAGGCCCAAACTGGAAAATGCAAATTCAGTATGCTGCAAGTGGGCTGGATTTGGGCTCAGGTTCAGGTTGGACCTAATTGCAGATTGGGCCCAGTTGCAACTCAGGCCCAAATCAGTAAACTGGGCTCTGTTTTGCTTGTTATTCAACTGCTCCAATTGGAGAAAAGAGAGGAGAGATGGGCGCTGGAGGCAGCAGTGGTGCTTGCGCTAAACACGTTGGCTTGCTGCTGTTGATGGCTGGAGACGAGCACTGGAGGTACAATCGACAGGTGCCAGGTATGCTTTCTGCAACTGTTTCTCCTTCTCTCTTCTCTTCTGCTATTTCTCTCCTTTTCAGCTCTCTCTTTTTTTTTTTTCCTTCTTCTGCTCTTCTACTGCTTTCTTCTTCTGCTAACTTTCTTATCTTTTTATCTTTTGTTATTTCTTTCTGCTGCCTTTTTTTTTTTTTGTTGGATCTGGGATGGTCGAAGAATAAGTTTCTGGTTGGTGGGGATTGTCGACAGAGATGGAAGAGGAATGGGGGTTGGGTTTTAAGATTAGGTTCGGTGCTCTCGGATGAGGGGGACAGTGAATAGTCCGGTGGAGTTTGATTTCGGTGGTGCAGCGGTTTTCGGTTGAGATGGGGTTCGGTGGGTTGGATTTAGGGTTTCGGAAGTTGAGAGCATTGGGTGTCGTGGTTGAAGTTGGCTAGGGCTAATGTCTTAATGGGTTAGGCTGGCTTGGGTTTTGGAATAGAGGGTTTTCTTTCTTTTTTTTTTTTTTTTTTGGTAATCGGCAAATAGGAATGGGTTTCTGTTTTGTTAGATAGAGGGTTTCTGGCTTCTGTATGGAGAGTGGGGCGTTGATGATGAGTGGCTGAAAGGGAAGAAGATGGGTTTTAGGTGAGGGCTCTTTTGAAGGCAACGATGGAGGAGGTACGTGAAGTTGGGTACTGGTTTTGGATATGGGTGATAATGACGATGAATGGGTTTGGGACTGACTGGATGAATGGAGGATGATGATGCAATGGATGGGAGGAACGGGTTTCACGGGTTACCTCGAATCAGTGATCTGGACGGCGATTCGGGTTCGGATCTTCGCTCTGATACCAATTGAAGCAGTCAGGATCCGCCTGCGGTGATGAAACGGGTGTAGACAAGCCCTACGAGAGAGTTTGCCGAATCTTAAACGGATTCCAGTGAGGACCAACTCCGTAAAAGGGAATTAGCCGAATTCCTATCGGAACTCAATAACATTCTTCCATTGAAGATAAGAGAAAACCAAACAAACCAACCAATCTTTATTATTGAATAATGATGAACTACTCTCCTAATGGAGGGATTACATATTTATAGGAAGGGTTGGACATCCCCTTTCCTAATAGGACTTTGCTTTGCTAGACAATAAAAGAAACTAAACTTGGTCATAATCCAAATAAATAAAACTCCTAATTTTAATGACTTCTAAATAAATAACAACTCTCTAAATAAGAATCTTAACTAATTGAAACTCTAACTAATTGGATGTCATATTGGGCTTATGGGCTGGGCCCAATTAGTTGGCAGACCATGGGTTTGGCCTACATCACTCTAGTCCGAATATCTTTGTAAGTCCCAATGGTAGTGGTCATGCGAATGCGCTCCAGATGATCCAAACTCAGATTCCATCTCCCTATGGATAGCAATTCCAAGGTGTTAAGACATTGGTAGAAGACTACTACGTTGGATACTCTACATCTCCAACCAGGTTGGGACTTTAAGCCACACGAGTTAGGTGCTGATCTAAAACTCTCTAACAAGAGTGATACCCTATTCATATTTGCTTAAGGTTAAGGATTAGGAATTCTATAGCAGGAGATGGTCTCCTGGTATTAACCAACTTCTTAATCCAATGTGGGACCTGTGGTATGATTTCCAGCAAGGTTAAATTCACTAATATATCCAAATTCCTTAAATGGTAGAAAAGGGGAACTCACTTGATTGAAGATTGTTTCAGCCCATTCCAGTTTCTTCCATAGGGAAGGTAATGATAATGACTTTTCTTCCTCTCTTTTTCCCAATTCCACACAACAGCATGCCTTGAAAGTTTTTTATGTGCAAACTACATGTTTAATCTAATCAACTTCAACTTTTAACCCATAGAAACCCACCTGGGATTTCATGGAGTGGCATAACGTCTGGATTTGCTCCTCCACATGTGTGGGTTTAGCGGATGCCACCCAGGAAATTGATCGTGTTGGGTAAAAGATCATGGGCATCCCACATCATTAAAAAAAAAATTCAACTTAAATGAATCCACTCAATCTATAAGTGAAATAAGGGATGCGATTTGACATCAGATCAAGGGCATGTATTACATAGCAACAAATCAATTAAAAAGTGGGCAATCCTCAACTCCACAGCATGTGCGTCTCTCTTATCTCATCCTGTTGAGCATGTGGATGATGTTTCCGTATGTAATGGGTTGCATTCATCGTTTCCTCTGTATCATGCGTGGTTGTAAAGGCAGGAATATGCAGTGGGTGCTAGTTAGGTGTGACCATTTACTTTGCAACAACCCACCCTGTAAAGCTTCGTACCACTCTAAAACAGTGAGTGTGACGGTGCAAGTAGGGGTCCCACCCATGGCTCAAAATCTCGGTCTCGGTCGCGGTATCGATCGGG
This sequence comes from Cinnamomum chago, assembly GCA_038049695.1. Lineage (NCBI taxonomy): Eukaryota > Viridiplantae > Streptophyta > Magnoliopsida > Laurales > Lauraceae > Cinnamomum > Cinnamomum chago. Next base: position 17,749,463 of record CP142459.1, read on the forward strand.
CCGAAAAACCAATATGATATCGGTATCGGTCACGGATATCGGTACGTCGCGATCATCGCAGTATGCAATTTTTTTTAATCCAAAAAAATTAACAAAAAAATCCAAAAAATCCAGAATATTAGAAAATGCTGGAAAACCATATTTGTTTCCATTAATAACAGCAATAAATCAAAATCTCGGTCACCTTAAGTTATGAGTCCTGTCTGTGCCGCAGTTCACTGTCTTTTCCAGTATTTCATATAATGCAACCATTATTGATGCTCATGATCAATTTATTAGTGTCAAATATAAGAAAATAAAGATAACATATCAATCATCATTTAATACTAACTTAATCATCAAATAAAGTTGTGAAATTCAAGACCCTGAAGATGACATATTAAAATCAGAAACATGATAGTGAGTTAGTGACTGAGATAGATAAATCATAAAGCACTTGGGCATCAAAAGGTTTATGGTTTACCTGAAATTAAAGGGGACTAGTGGAGAGTAGAGACTAGGGAGAGACTGATGAGTATGAGTGTATGACAGATTGACAGCCTAATACCCAGTGGAGTGTTGTCCTGGCTTGATATCATCATTTCTTCGGTATTGGCTAAAAAGATATGATCCATACTGTTGTGCAGCACTACCATACCCATGATCATATTTAGATTGCTCTTGATAAGATGATAAACTATCTTGATCCCCTGTGGATTGAGATGGCTAGTTGTAATCAAATGGCATGTAATAGTCATGAGGGGCATAAAAAGGTCGTTGAGAAACTGGTGGGGGAAGCCTCCCTTGCTCAATTAACATCTGTTCGATAGAAATAATCGGTGTTGGTGAATGGGGTACCCAATTAGGGTCATATGAATAACCCTCATGCTGTCCATACATGGCACCTTGTTGGCCAACATAACCCCCATGTTGTCCATACATGGCACTTTGGCCAACATAACTCCCATGATGACCATGAGTAGCAGCGCCGGCGCTACTACTGCCCCCTGCCTCAGTCTGTCCAACATGTTTGACATAGCCATGGCGATGATCTAAATCAGTAGCATCAGGAAAATGCTCAACTGTCTCATAAGTGACAGGCTCATCATCTCTATAATGACCCTCATCCCCGGGAGAGTTAGGTGGAATTCCTGCTGATGATGAAGAACTAAAAATACTTGACTCACTCTCCTCATCCGCCTCCTTTCCCCTTGGCTCACTCGTATTAGGTGCGCGCCCCTGCTGCATTGTCAAGTTTATTTCTTCTATCCTTTTTACGGCCCTCACTAGCTCAGGCCTATCCCTAGTCAATTCCTCCATCAACTCCTCAAACTCTAGGTCTTGGTCTAATACCGGTTCTTCTTGTTCCTCCAGCCATTGACCTAACACAGTATCATCTTCTGAAAAGATATAGTCCAAATTAATTGGACAGAAATAATCCCGGTGATCCTCAATTTGTCTTCTCCTTCTATTTCTACTCTGGAGCTTGAGGTTGTAGTGAATGTAGACCAATTTATTTAGCTTTTGTATTGTCAATCTATTTCTTGGTCTTGTGTGGATAAATGAGAATGTGCTCCAGTTTCTTTCACAATTTGAAGACGATGTAGTTTGACTAAGGACTTTAATAGCAATCGTCCTTAGTGCAGGAGCACTCTCTCCATAATTCAACCACCATTCAGCTTAAAAAAAAAAACAGAAATGATATTAGAGTCGATAAAATAATAATAAGTCCTTAAATAATATAAAGATGACATTACAATCAATACCAAGATAGGTCTGTGTCATAGCTCTCCGCGCAGTCGTTGTTCCAAAGCTTCCAGCACGTACATTGTATATGTCAATATGAAGACATTAACGTAGAAAAATAAATTAGAGAAATTACAATGTTATATACTTTTTTCTTTAATTATCCTACATTCCTACCTAATTAGTAGCCCAAATTGCTTCATCTGTACTCTCTGTCAGTCTTTCAATTACATTTTTTAGTCCCAAACAGATTTCATTAGATATGTGTTCATCCGTAAATTGATGATTAAAGAAGTATCCTGTAACAGTAAAACCAATGAATTTTAATCATTGATAAATTAATATAGTGAGGACTAAGGAGAGAATGGAGAGTTGAATACAACAATTCAAGTATTAAAGGATATTCTTCACTTATCGGCAATGTGTAAATCATGTTTCAATTGTCGTCCCCATCGATCGTCGATTATCTTCCAAAACTTTTTGTAATATTTACAATTTGCTTGAATAGCCAGCTTTGATCTCTCGATGGCCTCATGTAAGAAGCCCATTGCTGGCTTATCATCGCCATCAGCCAATCGAATAACCTTTATTAGGGGATCAAAAACATTCAAAACACCCTTCATTAGGACAAAACTTATTGGACTCAATTATTTTACATACTTCAACAGTAATGGGACTTGGCTTCTTTCCCCATTTTGAATTCATGAACTCATGTGATTTTATCAATCGGAGAAGTCCTTCTCTATACTTGTAAATACTTTCGATAGCAATGAAGTGGGTAGCAAATCTAGTGATGCCAGGCCGTAGTAATTCATGGTTGTCTTTATGCGTTTTCATCATGAAAATGAGTCTATATGATTGATAAAAATAAAAAAAAATTGGTGATCTTCTTTATCTTACTAATCACTTGCTTCATGACTTTTCCTTTTGCAATATCTTCAAACATTAAATCCAAGCAATGTGCTGCACATGGAGACCAGAAAATCATTGGCCTTTGTTTCATAAGCATCATTCCTACAGCCTTCATGTTTGCAGCATTGTCGATAACAACCTGAATTACACAATCTGCCCCAACTTCTTCAATCACCTTATTCAATAACTTATTAATATATTTTGCATCTTGAATGTAATTAGTTGCATTAACTGATTTGATAAACACCGTGCCCATAGACGAGTAGACTAGAAAATTCAAGAGATGACGATGCGTGATGGTCGTCCACCCATCGCACATTAGTGTGCAACCTCTTTCCTTCCATGCCCATTTGAAAGTTTGCACCCAAGCCTGCAACTCCTCATACTCTTTCTCAACACAAACATGCCCAATCTCATAAGGGGTGGGTGCCTTTATACCTAGACCATATTCTGCAGCTGCATCTAACATGGTGGTGAAATGAGGAGAAGATGCCTTGTTGGGAGGAATGCCTCCATAAAAATAAAAAATAAAAAATAAAAACTTCACAGTGGCTCTCACTAGATGTTCTCTTGCTTTACCAAACTTGCCCTTTAATGCTTTCATAATGTCGGGCTGCTTTGATGTTGGTATTCTATAAGCAAATGGGTCAGTTGGCCCCACTTGGTGAGGTGCATGTGTAGGAGGTCTTTCATTCTCCTCAATGTCTGGATCTCGACGGGGTTGTTTTTGACTAAATGCCCGACGCAAACTCGCTCCCCTAGGTCCGGATGACCCACCCTGCTCATATTGGCTACCTCTAGAGGCTGCTTCATGTTGCATTCTTCTCTTCTCCTCTATTCCTCCTGAAATGACTAACACTTTCTCGCTTAGCCCTCCTCATTTCCGGGTCTTCATCATCATCGGAGGAGGATGAACCAAATACTTCTTCTCTGCATGCATCAAGTTCCTCAGTTCTTCTTCTTTGTTGTACAACTTTTTTTTTTTTTTTGCAGATGCATTTAGGAGCTCCTTCATTTCAGCAGTCACATTTGGTGGCACTTTATGACATTTTATCACCTGTCCTGATACATGCCCCAAATGTTGTTTCAATCGAGTAATCCCGCCATTGAACACTTTTCCACAATAATTACATTTCACTCTACTTTTGCTTCCAACTGCTTCACCATGGCTCCATGCCGGATCCATTTCACGCACCATCTTGTTCCTATAAAATAAGAAATTCATGCAATAGTAATACTCTAACAATAATTATTTTTAGGAAAAAAAGATTTAATAAAATCATTTTCAAAATCCTAACTATATAGATATAGCATAAAAGTATGTAGATCAATCATTTACACATCATACAATGATCATGAATTATTAAAAGAACATATTTATGATGAAATTCCCAAAAAATGATATATTATAATTCAAATATTAAAAAATCTGAAAATAAAATAATTAAAATAAAAATCTAAATCATGTTTATGACTATGAGTAGATGTAGACCTATCATCTACACACTATTAATAAGTCATTAAGCATTTGGTATCACAAATATACTAACAAGTAACAACAATTATTTTTTGGAAATTTTTTTTTAATAAAATCATTTTCGAAATCCTAAATATATGGATCTAACATAAAAGTATGTAGATCAATCATTTACACAACATACAATGATCATGAATCATTAAAAGAACATATTTATGATGAAATCCCCAAAAAAATGATATATTATAATTCAAATATTAAAAATCTGAAAATAAAATAATTAAAATATAAATCTAAATCACGTTTATGACTATGAGTAGATGTGGATCTATCATCTACACACTATTAATAAGTCATTAAGCCTTTGGTATGACAAATATTCTAACAAGTAAAAACAATTACTTTTTGGAAAAAAAATTTAATAAAATCATTTTAAAAATCTTAAATATATAGATTTAACATAAAAGTATGTAGATCAATAATTTACACATCATACAATGATCATGAATCATTAAAAGAACATATTTATGATGAAATCCCCAAAAAATGATATACTATAAATCAAATATTAAAAAATCAGAAAATAAAATAATTAAAATAAAAATCTAAATCATGTTTATGACTATGAGTAGATGCAAATCTATCATCTACATACTATTAATAAGCCATTAAGCCTTTGGTATCACAAATATCCTAACAAGTAACAACAATTATTTTTTGGAAAACAAAAATTAATAAAATCATTTTCAAAATCTTAAATATATAGATCTAACATAAAAGTATGTAGATCAATCATTTACACACCATACAATGATCATGAATCATTAAAAGAACATATTTATGATGAAATCCCCCAAAATTGATATATTATAATTCAAATATTAAAAAATCCGAAAATAAAAAAAATTGAAAAAAAAGTTCAAAATCATGTGTATGAGTAGATCTACCATGAAAGTATGTAGATGTAACTTCTAAATGAAAAAAAACAACACAAGTGACAAACCTCTATGCTTCATCTAAAAAAAAACACATAATAAAATGCTTTAAGTTGATTTTCTCTTACCTTAGATAATATTTTCTTCAAAAAAATAGAAATATGATTTGAAAATATGCAAGAGGGATGTGTGATGGAGTGTGACTGCTGCTATGGGTAGTAAGGAGATGAGAAGAGAGGAGAAGAAGATGAAGATGGGGGGAAAATGAAAAAATTAGGGTTTTCACCATTTTTGTCATATCTCGACCGATATTTTGAAAATATCGGCCGAGATATCGGTGCTTCCGAGTTGATGTAAATCTCAGCCGATATAAGCCATGATTTTGGCGATTTTTACTGAGACCGATATCTCATTGAGATATCGGCTCGGTATCGGCTCGGTACCGGCCGATATGAACCGGTATCAGACAATTTTTTCAACCATGGACCCACCTAAGGTGGCAAACAAGTCGGGTCAATAAGTCGTATGGTCCATAATTTGAAGTTTAGTCCATCTCCTGCCCTTTTTAAAATGGGTCGGATATGTGCGGGTCAGCCCAACCCAACTGGCATTGACCCGCGACACGGATGTAGAAAAATGCAACAACACAATGTTTCATTCGTCTTGTACATTAGATTTTTGACAAAGGCCAGAATTGCTCATGGAGATTTGATGTTGAGGCTTTCAAGTATGATGTGGGATCTTCCCAAAGAGTTTGGGACGTGAAGAATTGTTTAAAGTCTTAGCTAGTTATGAGGGTCAAAGGTGAGGGCATCCAGCAAAGAAGAGTTTCTGCAGGTCAAATATGTATTGAGCAGGTTAGTCCTACCTTGACCCATTTTATTAGGGTAAAGAAAACCTGACCCATGACCAACGCCTATATTTTGCGGGTCATGTTTGGCAGGTCAAATGTGGGTCAAGTTAGCTGATCGGGTCCACTCTTGCCATCTCTATTCCCACCCACTGCCTTCAAACTCTACTAGAGTCACTCCACATGTTAATCTAGTGACTACAAGTTTGATCGAGTTCGACTAGAAACTGCACCAGACTGGGTCAAGTCACTCGACCCCCATAGGGTTTTAAATCTAATGGGAGTTTCAAGTTTCAAAGTCAACTGAACCCACTTTACTCCTTGTTGAAAGGTATTCTTCAAGTGAACTGTGTTTTTAGGGCGCCATGCTAATGTTAGGAGTTTTATCCGACCTGTTGGGTTAGGCCAAAGCCCATTTAAGGTTGCCCCATTCAGTTATTGGGCCTAATAGGTTCGCACTAGACTTGTGGTGGGGCCTTCAAGGATACAGAGGTCCAGAGATGGCCCAAGGGAATTTCTCTATTGGGCCAGTCCATGGGCCTAATAAACACTACCCAACAGTGCAAAGAGAGATGGTCCATTGTTGATGTACAAGTAAAATTGGAAATAAATTTGTTCGAAAACAAACGATGTAATCTCTATATTTGAGAGCAACTAAACCAAGGTAAAAGTTTGTTCCCCACAGGAAGAAGCAATACTTGTAAACAGACTAGTGCAGCCCTACACGTGCAATGCACGTGCACCGAACACACAGTTTTACTAAGAAATTTTTTAACAAATAAAGCTTTTAAAAATTTTAGTAAAAGCTTAAATACATTTAAAAATCAACTTTCAACAGAAAATGAGTAATTGTAAATTGCAAGGCCCGTGCAATGTCCAAATACAGCTGACAATACTTTTTTCATATACATTTGAAAACAATAAAACGATAATATAGTGAGAAAAATGAGATCTTAAAAGACCATTGATATGTAATTTATATAACTTTTTGAGGATATAAATCACATATTTCTAGATATTTTATGATGAATGTGTACTAAGAAATTTAAATTTACTTTATTTAATCTATCAGGTCGACTTATCAGTTTCTTGGTAGACTTGACTTGCTAAAGTTGAAGTCCAGTCAAAAGCATAGTCAAATTGATAACCTGCAATTTTATAAAAAATAAAAATAAAAACTAAGAACCAAATGAGCTTACTGTTTTAACCAATTACCATGAACATTATATGTTCACTACAAAATCAGATTCTATTAAGGGAAAAAAAATTATATCCTACCTAAGGACATCAGAATAAAAAAAACTGAAATGGTGGTTTTAGTTTTAACTTACAATGAAGAATAACATCTCACACAGATCATCAACAATAATAAAGTAATCCGGCTTGTCCTTAAGCGACAGGAATCAACAATGGTGGAACTATTATATGAACTTTGACGAGTAAGATTTGCAGAACACCTGTTGATCAATATCAGTATTTAACATGTGCGTTGTTTTATTTTATAAGACGGACCACTATCAGGTAAAAAGAGGCAATACCTCTCCAAAAGTCGGCATCTTCTTTTTACTTGTATAAAGTGCTAAATTTTATACCCAGTAATAAAAGAATAATACAAAGTAATAATAGAAGTTTAGTTAAATGGAATCTCACAAATAGAGATATCCATAGGGAAAAAATACAAAAAAAACAAAAAACTACAAATACAAATATGGCAAAAGAATTGGACATTCCTCTTAAGAGATGCATAAGAATGTAACATAGGTATTCTAGATCAATTATTATATTCTGTTCTGTTCTGTATAGAGGATGGGAGTGCTGATCAAAGTAAGAAAAATTCGAAATGAATAAAGACAAACTGAATTTGTTGCAGCTTAACATCAAATACTTATTTTAGTTGTTTACACTTAAAACGATCACTTCATTCATTGACTCTGAAGTTAGTAGTAAAGTTAGCATAACAAGCAGTTTCTATGAGATTCTCGTTTTTCCTTTAAGGAAATGCATAACGCTTCATTAAAATATATATGAAAAGAAGAACAACAACAACAACAACAACAAGAAGCTTGCAATGATGAAAGAAATAAATGTGTTAGAAAATGATCAAAGTTTTTCAATTTAAACCTCATGAGTAAGAGCAATAATAAATAAATAGATTCATGCCCTTGAAATGCCCTTTTATAATAAAAAAAATTCACAAAAGTTATATATTAAGAAATTAAAAAATTGTACAAAACAACAATAATTTTACTATAGCAATCTATAAGACCTACCACTAAATTGCATTTATGGAATTATCTTTAGCAATCATTAATATTAGAAGAGAATCAATATTTAGTAGTAGTTATCACATTATCCAACTTGTGATTATTCTTCCAACAGGGGTATAAATCAAGATCAATATAACTATTATGTCAGATTGAAAACTCAATTATTCTAACTAAATAAAATACAAACACAAGAAGTAAAAGGGAAAAGAATATTTAAATTTTTTTTTCGTGGTAACTTTCATTAAAAGAGAGAAAAAAACAGGGCGGACATAAAATGAGTTTAAGTTTGTACATTTCACTTTCTTATTTATGATATTTGTCAGTTGTTGCTTTTTCTTAAAAAAGAAAAAGAAAAAACTAAACATAAAGCAATAATGCAAACGTAAAACTTGTATATATGGGATTTGCTTATAAGTTTTGGAGGTCCCTATACCTTTTTCAAAGGCCATAATAAATAATATACAACTGAAGGAACATCAAATTACAAATATTTAAGATTAGTGCACAAAAGATTAAAGGGTTAATATTTAAAAAATAATAACAAAGGGTTACATCCGTACAAAGAAAATAATCTCATATCTTCGGGAAACCTCCCGGGACTCTCTGATGTTCTTAACTCTCAAATTTCAAATACAAATATCACTCAAGTATCTTTTACTTCCACCAAAAAATAAAAATAAAAATAAATAAATAAATAGAAACTATTTGCACAATTAGCATTGTTTCAGGTAAAAAAAAGAGAATGTTAATTCTCTCGTATGTAGTCAATTTGATATTTGAATTATAACACAACCACCAATTGGCCACCAGCAACAATAACAAAAGTAGCAAGCTAGCTAATACCTTTTGTCGCGACTTTTAAACCAATTTTTAAGCTGATGGCGAAGTATTTAAAAGTGCCCACAAAATTATAAGTATTGAACACCAAAAAGGTAGTAAGTAAAATACACTTGATTCATTTTCTTGCATTTTATTGGACAGGTGTTTAGTGAAAAATAATAATACTAAGAGGGGCTCATATCGTGTAGTTTATTGGGAATATCTATATATATATAATAATACTAAGTGGGGCTCACATCTTGCATTTTATTGGGCAGGTTTGTAGTGAAAAATAATCATACTAAGTGGGGCCCACATCTTGCATTTTATTGGACAGGTGTGGTGAAAAAATACTACACTTTAGTGAAAATTATAAGTGGGTCATGGTGTGTAGTGAAAAGTATTGTCATTTTGTTCTCTTTTATAAGAGTAGATAGATAGATAGAAAGATAGAAATAGAAAATACTAAGTAGGCCCACATTTTGCATTTTATTGGGCAGGTGTGTAGTGAAAAAATATTATACTTTACTCTCTTTTATATAAGGGTATAAATGTATAGATATAGATATAGATATAGAGAAATAGTAATAATAAAAATAATGTATAGATTATATTATTATATAGGTGGGGCCCACACAAGTTCTCTTTTATAATCTTATTATTATTATATAAGTGGGGCCCAAGTTCTTCTCTTTTAGAAGGGTAATAATAATATATAGATTATATTATTATTATCTAAGTGGGGCCCACACAAGTTCTTCTCTTTTATCATCTTATTATTATTATTATCTTAAGTGGGGCCCACATCTTGCATGTGATTGGGCAAGTGTGTAGTGAAAAAAAAAGTAAAAAGTTGTGCATCTTACTCTCTTTTATAATAGTAGTATAGATACATACAAACTCTTTAGATTTGATGTGGATCAAAAATATAATTTGAAAAGGAAATAAATGGATTAGAAAGAAAATATTTTGTTCATCTTACGTTTTCTTTATTAGTTTCTCGTGCTTCTAAATTGAAGCCCGGACATACAAATCCGGTTATCAAAACCAAATAGTTACACCTAGTTTCATCTTTTGTGTAGGAAACCCCAAGAGGTTGGCCGAGTGGTCAGGACCACAGTTCCTCCCTCTTCCGGAGCTGGAGGTCTTGGTATCAACCCCCAATTTCCCCCTCTTCAAGAACCAAAGGTTGAGTCTACTTGTGCTACCACCTAGAGGCCACAGGGGTTTTACCCGGCTTCTCTCTGGGCCCGGAGGAAATAGTCCAGCCAAAAGGGTTGGAAACCCTCCTTTAGCAAAAAAAAAAAAAAAAAAAAAAAAAAAAAATCTTTAGTGTAGGGTTCACCAATCTGTCTTACGTTTGAAATCTTTAAAAAGTTGGGTATCAAGCTAAAGAACATTCGACTCATCACAAAGATGGTCTATCATATTTATATTAACTAATACCACAAAGAAAAGAAGCCCATAATTCCATCTCCTGACATCCATGGACTCACAAAAGCCTATTTTACAGTCAGTTTTCTATAATAAGGGGCGATGTAAAACCTGTTTGGCAGCATTCTGAGAAGGAACTCAGGAAAACGTATTTAGCAAGCATTTTTAATCCATTCTGCATATCTATAAAATCCCTCCCTCTCTAATATCCCTCCTCTCTTTTATTTCTTTAGATTTTCTCTCACAAAATGTTTGTCAAACAAATTTTTCTTCTTTCGTTCTCAAAACGAAACATTCCTAGAATGAGGCCAAACAGCCCCTTAGATTCTCCTCCTGGCCATTTCTTCCCAAGTCTTTTCTAGTCTCCCCTTCTATACACACTTTGAAAACATCTCCAATGAGATTCTTTGATTTTTCCAGTCATTGCAGCCACCTGCAGATTCCTTATGAGCCTATTATTCCTGATCTCATCCTAATTAAATTATTGTATTTTAAAAATAAATTAGATGGAAGTTGTTGCAATAATTAATGCCGTTCTAAACAAAAACACACCAATTACAGTTTAAAAATATATATTGTGACAAGGAAAAAGAAAAAGGCATTCCAGAGCAGGTCATTCAAGCCACATTCGATGTCCTCATTTTCTTCCAGGGTGAATAGTCAATTCTCATGAATTCTGGCTACTCACCATCTCAGGCATGAATTATGGTTGTACTAGCTCAAGCCGCCATAGATTCCTTATAGCTAGGTTAATATTGGAAATGTTCAAGAATTTGATGTGTGTGAAATCAATGTAGGACCTGTTCTTGTTTATCTACTAATGTTCTGTTCTTAATCATCATATCGATTTACAACCCATGTCTAACTAAGAGTCTGAAAGAGAAAACTGAAAGGGGGCCTTTCTGGGATGACAAACACGTTGTTATCTTTGCAGTTTCCGACATCATGATTTTATATCAAGATCTTTGTTTAAAGTACTAATCTTGTTCTTTAAAAAAACTTAAGTTATCATGATTTACACTCCTAACTTTTTATTTGTGTCAAAAAGAAAAAGAAAAAAAAAACCACAGAACCATTGTAGTAGGAATGCTAAAATTGTGTGCTAGAAGCATCCTGAATAATCAAGTACCTATACAAGTGTCATTTATCAATATGGCGCGGTTATGCTAGGCATATATATACAAGGTATCATAGTCCATACAGTGCGTGCATAGAGGGTGGCTTCTGTGTGGAAAGATTTTGGCATGAGATAAGGGAAGTAAATCAATTCCTTAATTGAAAATCTTTTTAGATTTACTTTTAGCAATAAACTACTAGACTTCTCAGCTTAAAGGGGAAAATAACTCCGTCAAATAATCAAAATATCCAATTGTGAGTAGGATTAACCAATGTTTGGTAGCACAAGTGGCAGGATCACAAGAATGCTTATGACAGGTACCAAGTCAAAAGGCATCCCATGAGCAAATACTGAGAGATGAGAAAAAAAATATGGTCTTCATCGATCTAAGGAAAGCATGCTTAAGTACCTGGAGATTTGAATCGGTGAATTTTAAACATAAGAAGTCTAAAAAGAGGTTATATTGACATCATTAAAGACATGCATGAGAGACCAGTTACCGTTGAGAGACAGGTGACTTTCCATTGACCATACTTCTCAACAAAAGGTCCACTTAAAGCTCATTAATTGCTCATATTTAAGAGGAGATGCCTTGGAGTGTGTTGTTTGTAGATTGTAAAGTGTTGATGGAGATGGTGTCAATGTAAAACTTAAGAGATCATGGTAGGCTTTAGAATCCAAGAGCAACAAGTCATAAACCAAACCAAACCAAACCAAGCCCTTTCCCACTAGGTAGGGTCGGCTATATGGATTTGACGACACCAATCAAATCTGTTTAGGGTCATATCCTCCGTTAGATCCATGTAGGCAAGGTCATGTTTAATAGTTTCTTTCCAACTTCTCTTGGGTCTCCCTCTTCCAAGAGCAACAAGTCATAAAAAGAAAAAATATATATGAATTACAACTTCAATGAGAATGTGCAAAAAGAATTAATTCCCGTGAGAATTGATGCTCAAGAGAAACCCCAAAGAGATTTCTGCCAAATACATTACTCTATAATTAGTAAGGATGGAAATAATCAAGAGGATGCCGAACATAGGATAAGAATTGGATTGTTGAAGTGGAGACTTGCTTATAGAGTACTTGGTGATTAGTGCATAGCAACAAGGTTGAAAGACAAATTTTACAGAAAGCAAATAGACTAGCTATGACCTATGGAGCAGAATGTTGGCTAATAAAAAACACAACACATGCAAAAAGTAAGAATGTTGAAATGGATGTGGTATAAAAGAGAAAAAATAAAAAAAATCGAGTGCGTTCGGAACCAAAGGATAGCATCAATAGATGATAAATTAATAGAGGTTTGAACATATCCAATGCATGCCAGTAACACCAACAGTGAGCAAAGTCTTTTTATGTTGGTTGAGGGACCATCAAGGAAAAGGGGTAGATCGAAGAGGACATGGATCAAGTAGTAATAATAAATCTGAAGAAGTGCAAGTTATCCACGGATTTGGTCAAGGATAGACTAAAATGGCAAAACAAAGCTGATGTAGCTGATCCCAACATAGTTGGGACATGGTTTTTACAATGATGATGATGATGATTATTTGTTTAGTGGAGTATGACTCTTGCTCAGAGGGGAGAGTTCCCAAAAATCAGGTTCCCTTTAAAGTTGCTCATAGGGGAATCAACTTTTTGGCTTTACATGTGGATGGGTGATGTTCTGTAACTTAAAAGTCAAAATACCAGGCATTGTTTCGAGTAGCGTCTAATAAAAAGCCTTTGATTAGGTAGGAAGGGAGTGAGATGTGGGATGTCAAGTTTTCAGTCCTAGTCCTAGGAAGAATATGTACCACTCTTTACGAACATTCATTTCATTTGAAAAGCTGTCTTCGACTGCCAGACTTTTAATTAGTGTCCTCCCACAGATCTCTTCGGAAATAGGTCTTTCCTTGAGGCCTTTGTTTGTTAGGCCACATCTTCTGTCCCATGTTAGTTCGCTCAGCAAGGCCTTTCTCTCCTTCTAGAGTCAAGGCTTTCCATCCACCATCCATCAGGCGTTGAAGAATGTCTTCTCTCACAATTTTTGGCATTAACATTTTATGCTAGGAGGTGAGGATGAGTGTCAACAATCAACATCTCTTCATCCATCATTGTACAAGACAGCTTTGGAGTTACCTTCTATCCTTATGCAGCACGAAGTGGTGTTCCTGAAAGAGGCCCCAATACAGTGTTTAAGTCCTGAAGATCTGGCTCATCGCAAAGGGAGATCAAGCTAAATGTCGTTGTGGTTGGGAGGGAGTGAGATGTGGGGAATCACGTTTTCAAGAAGCATGTCCAAGTCCGAAGAAGAGTATGTACCATTGTTTATGAACATTCATTTCGTTTGCAAAGATGTCTTCGACTGGCAGACTTCTAATTAGTGTCCTCCTACAAATCTTTTCGGTTGGTCTTTCCTAGAGGCCTTTGTTTGTCAGGCCACATCTTGTGCCCATTCATTTTCTTAGCAAGGCCTTTCTCTCCTCCTAGAGTCCAGGTTTTCTACCATCCCTAAGGCGTTGAGGAAAGTCTTCAACGACAATTTTTGGCATTAGCATTTTATGCTAGGAGGTAAGGGTGAGTGTCAAACATCTCTTCATTCATCATTGTACAAGACAGCTTTGGAGTTACTTTCTACCCTTATGCAGCATGAAGTGTACTACTGAAGGAGGCACCATAGTGTGTTTAAGTCTTGAAGAACTGGGCCATCACCAAAGGGAGAGCAAGCTAAATGAAAGTTACTGCTTATGGCTACTTGTTGGTCTATTATGGGAGGAGAGAAACAAGCATATCCTCAACAAGAAAGCAAAGGCACCAGAGTTCCTGACAATATTATCCTAACAATGAAAGCCCAGCCTTCACCTGAAACTGTGGCCAAGAATCTTCCACCATAGAGAGAAAACCTAGATGATTCGACCAAGCACTGACAAATCTAAAAGATTATAAAGAGATGGGGAAACTCTCAGGTGGACAGATTTCAGGGTAAGAAGAGCAGTAGAAACTCCAGTGCTGTAAAATGGGAGAATTTGCTTTTTGGTGTTTGTAGACAATCTACCAAAGAACATTTCTGTTGAATGGCTTAGATATGCTCCCTCCCTAAGATAAAATAATGGGCATTTTCAACTGAGTCTGTCGAAGGGAAAGAAGGGTGTTCTGGACCTTTTAGCTTTGTTGAATACAGGGAAACTAGTCATGTTGTCCATTGAAGCCCTAAATGGGAGCAGCTTGCGAGGGCAAAGGTCAGTAGTTGAGATGGCTGCCTATCTATCCTCTAACACAGTGGAGAATCAAACAGGTAATGGACAAAGGAACAGAGCTCACAGAGGTCGAAAGGAAGCTATGTTTCAACATCCTCCAGCTGATTTCAGAGGGTGTCTTTACATTGCTAACCAGCCCAATGAAGTCACTCGGGTAAAAGATGTTGGAGGTCCTTTGCTGGAGTTGTTCAACCTCTTTGGTGGAGATTCATGACAGCGATCATGGTAGAAAGGAAAATTGTCAAAGAAAATCAGTTGGCTAGTAAACAGTTTAGTAGGAACCATAAGATGTGAGGGAGACAAAAGGCACTGGTTTCTGGCCTGTGCAGAGCTAGTGGATTGGCCAGTGTGAGAGTTGCTAGACTGGGAAGGGATGTGGTTCTGATATCGCAACTTGGAGATGAGCTTTCCAATCTTAGGGACTTATAAGACAGACTTCCCTGATTATTCTGTATCTTTGGATCGCTGGGAACCTGGTATCATAAAACCTCTCAAGTCAGCGTGATCAGAATGTTTTGGTGTTCCCTCTCCATGGATGGACTGATCTAGAAGACATTTGTAGGAGATATGGGGATGTTATGAGTGTGACAAAGGAGACTCGAGAAAACTTTCCTTGAATATGGGCAAGTTAGTGTGAGGGTGAAGGCCGGAGGGTCGCCAGCAGATCAATTAGATAAAGGAGATTTTTGGAAGCAGATACTTGGAGTTAGGAACAGTGGAAAGTAGTTTCAGCTCGAGTGGGAGATTTCACGCAAGCATGGAGGAATACAGTAAAAAAGGACTACTTCAGAAGCTAGTACTGGTGATCCTAGTATGGATGAAAAGGTAGAAGGGACTCAGTGTGCCAATTAAGAAGACAGGAACAGAAAGGAGGGGAGAGAAGAGGCAGACTATTAACATCCAATGCTGACATGGCAAAATTCAAATCACTGAAGGAACCGATGAAAATGGAAGGTATGCCACTGACTTCAGTCCTTACCAGGAGATTATACAGAGCAGCAAACTGACAGGCCCGGCAATGACGGATTTTTCAAATCCCTTGCAAGTCTGGGAAGGAGACTGAGTTTAATTTCATCAAAGGAGATGGAGGGTCTCAGTTTCGAATCCCTAGCATGTCAGTTTGAATCCCTTTCTTCACTCATTGTAGCTGACTGTTATAATATATGCTTGGCTTTCTCCATCCGAGTTGATGCCAGATTTTTTTTTGAGGGTTTCAGCTCCATCTTACTAGGATAAATTGCCTTGCCCTGGTTTTTTGGGCCTTTTTGTTTCAGTAAATATCTCTTATACGGTAA
This sequence comes from Cinnamomum chago, assembly GCA_038049695.1. Lineage (NCBI taxonomy): Eukaryota > Viridiplantae > Streptophyta > Magnoliopsida > Laurales > Lauraceae > Cinnamomum > Cinnamomum chago. The sequence goes on from CP142459.1 coordinate 17,765,533, forward strand.
AGTTCTTTGGTGAAATGAAGGGAGATAAAGGTACACAGCTACACCTCTGGACTCCTTTCTAGACAGAAGGCAATGCAGGGCAGTAGCTTCCAAGACTGGAAGGGGCAGAGATTTTCAAATCTGCTGCCTGTTAAGGGAAGCAGAAACGAAGAAGGCAGAGGTTCCATTTTGTTGCTATGCCCAGGAGAAGAGAAGGGCAGAGGCTCCTTCTGCTTTTGAAGTTTGCAGGACTGCTGCCACTCGCAAGACAGATGAGATGGTGATGCAGGCACCTCAACGGACATGTTGGTCAAAAACTCCCCTTAGAGAAGGATCTAATTCCCCAGAGTTGGGGCCAGATCAAGCAGTCATGATGGAAAACAAAGCTTCAAAGGAGGTGCAGATGGATCACCTAGATTTGGATCTTTGTAGGGGTCATGAGATGAGCCAGTACTTAAGGTAATATCATAGTAGGCCAAGTGTTTGGCCCACGAGACCTCAGGAGGCAGTCCTTGTTCATTCGAAGCAAGCTGTGGGCCTGTGGACCTCTCTACCTCGGGCCCACTGTATTGGGCCCCGGTTTCATCATCTTCTCAGCCCGATAAAAGAGATCAAGCCCTGTGCTCAGATAGGCACTTTCAAGTTGCTGATGCTGTTGGTCCAGAGTGCAGATGCAGATTGTCTGGTTCAGTTGATATTCTCATGAAGCAAGAAGATCGGAAAGCTGAACCAAGATCTGGTAAATCCATTTCAGTTCATCTTCGAAGAGAGTATTTTTCAGCAATAAGTTTATCAGTCTCCTCTTAATTCCCTGTCTATGTTGGATGATAGAGACAAATCTTAAACTAATAGGAAGGTAGATTCTCTCCTCCTCCAATTAGCTAGCATGAGGAAGGTTTGGGGTAAAAAATCTGTCAAGAGGTTTGTGTATCTTAGGCGCAGACAGTTCCTTCAGTTAGCCACTTAGTCTCTAAAGGTTCCAGGTGATGCAAGGTGAGGCAGCCATCTGTAAATCCGAAAGACAGCAGGGTAGTTTTGGTACAGGTGGTAGGACTATCCTAATTACGGAAGGAGCAGGTGCAGAAGAAATACTCTTCAGAATCAAGGCGGAATGGTAGGGAGTTGGGTAAGAATTCAAGTGATGATTCAGAATCCTCTTCCCAGAACAACTTCAGAGTTAATTTGTTGTGAAGAAAGTGATAGCAGTGGGTAAATAATTGGGCCTCTCCTTCCGCGAGCATGAAAATCAGTTAGATAAACCGCATCATGATGATTGACGACAGGGAGGAGAAGGTTCATCCAAACCCAAATCCTAATTTACATGGGCTTAGGGTCTTTTTCTTCTTTGAGATCAAGATTACAGCAAGCTGGAAAATCAAAGGTTGGAGAGGCAAAGCGTTTGGCAGTGAGGATTGAGGAAGATGGTGAAGAAAAGGAAAATTGATCTATGTTCACGAAACGAAAATGTCAAAGGACATCAATCAAACTTTCTTAAGGATGTGGGGCTCAAGGAGATATGGATGGGATTGGGTGCTTTTAGAAGGATGGGCAGGTGGTCTCATATCCGTCTGGAACAAGGTAATCTTCATTAAAGAGGATGTCTTTGAATCGCAAGATCTTTAGATATCAAATTGACAAGCAATGCAGCAAGCTGCTTTTGGTTGGGCAGTGGCTATTTTTTATGGGCCCATTGATGAGACTCCTGGGGATGTGAGGCTCAGGGAGATATGGATGGGATTGGGTGCTTTCAGAAGGATAGGCAGGTGGTCTCATATCCGTCTGGAACAAGGCAATCTTCATTAAAGAGGATGTCTTTGAATCACAATATCTTTAGATATCAAATTGACAAGCAATGCAGCAAGCTGCTTTTGGTTGGGCAGTGGCTAATTTTTATGGGCCCATTGATGAGACTCCTCGGGATGCCCTCCCCATGGGGCTGGAAAGACAGACACACACACTGAGGGGTTAGAGTGAGGGGCTGGGCCATTTAGAATTAGAAATTACTGGCTTCTACCAAAGGATTATTTGGCAAAGGCTTGGGATTGGTGGACCGAATGCGAAGTGGAAGGCTTTGCAGGGCTCAGAATTACAATGGTTCAAAAAGAAAATCAAAAGGTTGATTAGGAAACTGTTTGACCGGATTGAAGATTTAAGAGAAGGTTAGAAAATTAGATTAGGATATCTTTAGGAAGTTAGATTGTTTGACCAGTCAGAGAAATTCACGTGAGGGGAGGGGGTGAAAGAACTTTGAGAGCTGAATCAAACAGAAGAAATTTCATTGAGGCAAGAAATCTAGAGCTCTTTGGGATATCTTTAGGAAGTTACATTGTTTGATCAGTCAAAGAAATTCACGTGAGGGGAGGGGGTGAAAGAACTATGGGAGCTGAATCAAACAGAAGAAATTTCATTGAGGCAAGAAATCTAGAGCTCTTTGGCTTAAAAGAGGGGAACAAAAATAAGTTCTAGCACCAAATGAAAATGTTAGGAGATGAATCAATCTAATATGCAAAATAAGGAGAAGAGGGCGTTCTCTTCATAAGCTGATAGAAGTAAAGGGATTGTTAAGTTGTCAGAGTCTACAGTAGCGAAAGTTTTTCCAGGCTCATAATGGATGTGTTTGAATTCTCTACCAAGCTCAATGTTTGTCTTGAAAGAAATTTTCGGGATGATTAGCAAAGCATTGGTGGATTGCGCTAGAAACAAGGCTCTAGGTCCAGATGGCTTCAATTTCTCTTTTATTACAACTGCTTGCAGCTCCCCCTCCCCTGGAAAGGATATTAGTAATATGCTATCAGAGTTCTATCATAGAGACCAGATTAATAAGGAACTAAATGCTACATTTCTTACTCTAATCCTAAAGGTCCCAAATCCAATGGAGTTGAAAGACTACATAAATACCTATTGGCCCAGACGTTGTGGAAACAAGTGCTTTCAAAAATCCTAAGTGCTTTAAAAAATCCTATCTAATCAGTTGCAAACGGTTCTTCCTCTCATAATCAGTCCATTCCAAGAACAGGCTTTTGTGAAGGACAAGTAGGTTTCTGGATAGAGTTCGAATCAGACTGACAAGGAGGGCATTATTCTCATGATTGATTTGGAAAAGGCCTTCGATCATGTGGACTAAATGTTGTGAAGAATGGTTCTGGTAATGGATGGAAGATGGATGCAGGAATGCATGTCCACACCTTCCTTTACCATGTTGGTTCGTGGGACCCCTATTCATCTGTTCACAACATTGAAGGGGCTTAGGCATGGAGACCACCCGCCTTTTCTGTTCAGCTTAGTTGAAAAAGGCCACAGGAACCCCTTTTTTCCCTTTTTTTTTAAGGGAAAGGAGATAGGATTACAGGGATAGGATTATAGGAAGCTTTCAGGCACCATAGCAGAGATGATTTCTCATCTCCAATTTACAGATGACACCATTTTATTTGGTTCAATGGATTTGGAGGAAATTGCAACCATAGAACGTATCTTGAGATGTTTTGAATTGGCATAAGGTTTGAAAGTTAATTTATCCAAAAGTATGTTGGTGGGAGTAATTTGTTCGAGGACCTCATGAAGCGTTTGGTGAAAATATTGCATTGTATGCTTGGTAAGCTTCCAATCCAATACCTTAGTTTGCCTATTGGAGCAAATCTAAAGATGTAAGAAGCTTGGGGAACCAAGTTTAGAAGAATTTGAAAAGAATCTCTCCAAGTAGAAGTGTCAATACCTATCTCTCAGAGGTCTTATAAATCCTTTTTTTTTTTATTAAAAGAAAGAGTCTTATAAATCTTATTAAAGATAAGTTATTTGAACTCCCAATTTATTTCATGTCCCTATGCAAAATGACGATGTAGGAGAGAGAGAGAGAGAGAGAGAGAAAGTAGACCAAATTCAAAGGAAATTCTTGTGAGAAAGGAAGAGAAATAAGAGAAAATTGCATCTTATTAAGTGGAGTGATGTTGTGAAGGAAAAACCTTATAGTAGATGATTGAAAGTAGGAACTGCTTTCTTTTGGATAACGATTATTGCCACTATGATAGGTGTGGTCTTCCATAAAAAATAAAAAAAAAAGCACATCGGTATAGGAAATCAGGGTGTTTTGGTTCTATTTCAAATGTTGGAAAGTGTCGCTTGTAGGATGGGGAAGTGTTTAGAAAAGGCGTCGGTTCCAGAGTTGTCCTGGGAGATAAGAGTCCAGTTTTGGGTTTGCAATTCGTTGGGAAAGGGTCCTTTTTTTATTTTTTATAGGTTACTCAAGGTTGTGTTCAATAAAGAGTCATCTATAAAGAGTGTTATGTTGGGGTAGGCAATAATATTTTTTGAAGGTTGCATGTCAAATGACGTCAATCTGAGGGGTCTAAGTGCGAGTCCTCCTTGGTTTTACTTTCTAAGGTCTTTGTTTGCAAAGGTAAAGAGGATGCCCATGTTTGGATTTCATACCCTTCTGAGAAATTTTGTCAACTCATTCTACATGTCTTTAGATCCTCCCACAGGTGCTCCTCATCCTTGTGCTCAGATCTGGCTTGGCATAGCTCCTCCATGGCTGGAGGCTTTTTGCTAGTTAGGGGGTGAAGGGGAAGGTGCCGACACTGGATCACTTGAGAAGAAGGGGCATTATCTCAATGACATTTCTTATATTTGTGCCATTGTGCGGGAGGGAGATTGAATCGATCAATAATTTATTTTTACAGTGTGAGACTTCTAATAATATTTGGAATCATTTCTGGTCTAAGTGTGGTTGAGCACGGTGTTCCCATTTCCCACTATCTTTGTGCAAGATATGGTGTAATCTCAGAGGAGAGTCCATTTCATGGATATGACTTGGTACTTTGGTTGATCATTCCCTATGCCATTCTTCAGCCCATTTGGAGATATATTTATATATATATATATATATTCAAGTGAGAACTAGTTCTCACCTATTATATGAGAACTTTTTTGTTGGGTCCAACTAGCAACCCATTCAAACCAAGCAACCAATAGGGAACCCCCTGACAGTCACTAATCCCAAGGATTGGCACACATCCGAATGGACTGAACCGTTGGATCGAGGGTTGGATATTTTTTTTGAATATGAAGCCATTAAACTTGTGGGCCCCGGATGAAGGGGTTAGGGGCATGGGTTTGGGGTGGTCTCACATAGAACTTTCCATCCCCCCCCGGTCCCATCCCCAAATGGGGCCCACAATTGGGCCCACAAAAAAGTTCTTACATAATATGTGATAACAGTTCCCACCTGAATATTACCCTATATATATATAGATATATATCATAAAATTTTCAAGCAAGCCATGGTGCCTCTAGATGTTTTCCTAAATAGGGTTATTTTGTGGATTTGTAAGTGGACCGTTACTAGAAAAAAAAAAATCAAAATTTGAAGCTGGATAGTATTATACATAATTGGGAGGCCTGTATGGATTGTGGATCCTCGAAGGAGAGTAAAGGGAAAGATGTCATTCTACTCCAATGGATTCATTGAAATTCAATGTCGACGGGGTTAGTAGAAGTAGGCAAAGCCCGGCTGGCATGAATGGAGTTCTTCACAATTTCAATGGTCAATACCATTCAAAAAAAAAAAAAAAAGACAATTTCAATGGTCAACTCCTACTGTCTTTCTGTTAATCAGAATTAGAGATTCCAATGAAGCTAAGATACTTGCTATTTTAAAAGCGATGACGTTTGTATGCGCCTTGTTCCAAGAGAGTTTGATAGTTGAAAGTGATTCATCTAACACAATTTCTTGGGCTCCAAGTGTCATTGAAGGGTCCTTAGAAGCTTCATTACTTTATCAACGAAATCAGGCAATTGTCTATGGCTTTGAAGGTGGAATTTCAGTATGTTTTTTGGTCAGCTAATTAGGTGGCCGATAGTTTAGTCAAGGGTGGGTCGCATGATGAAGATGATAGTGGATTTCCTCGGAATTTTTTGGGCTTGGCAGCTGTTGTGTAGGGTATAATTCTCTTATATCCTTTCATTGCCATTTAGCATGTAGCTGTGTGTAATTTCCTCTTCCTTCAATAAAATTCATGACTGACTTCCTTTATCGGGGCATTGTTCAATGATTTAGTGGCATTCGCGTAAGTTTGGTCTGGGCTGGGAACTGACTTTTTCAGCTGCAGATCTTCACTCGGACGAGATCCTGAATCAAGAAAGTTGGTAAGGTTTGAGACTGGTCAGCCCCTAGGATTTCTGTCCCCGTAGCCTTTGTCCCTGTTAACTCATCACTTTATAGTGTGGTTTGGGTAAGAAAAAAAATACCATAACAATAGGGAAGTGGGAAATATCAGACAAGATGTAAGTAAATGGTCTCTTTTTTAGTTGGGATGCTCTCCAAAAAAAAAAACAATGGAGCAAAGACAGATACAAAGAGAAAATCTCCTCTAGTAGGTGCTCATAAGTTTCATGTTGCTGGGTTCAGTTGCGAGGGGGAAACTTGGGTTGGCTCATATGGAAGAGCATTGTTCGACAAGAAAGGATCCTTCTCTCAGTATTCTATGGCCATACTGGGCAAAAGACAGCAAAAAAGCTGAAATTTAGGCTTCTAAAAGAGGCTAAGAATCTTAGGTCATGTTAAGGTAGGTTGATTGTTGAAAGCAACTCCAAAAATGCAATCCTACAGGCTATCAGTGGCCGGCTGACCACATTAGCCCTAGATACAATTTCATATTGAATGAGAGATCAGGAAGCTGCAATATCATTTAATAGTGGACTTTTTAAGGCAAGTGCACTAACTAGCACATTTGTTCAACATGCATGTATTTAGGCCCATTTTTGTAGTTTCTCCACCTTGCTTGCTTTCCATTTTTTCTTTTTTCTCTTTTTTTCTTGATTGTAGTTTCATCTTGGTGTTCGCTTCGTTTTTTGTTGCTCTTAGTTTTGGATTACTGCCCTTATGCCAATTGCTCCAATCTTTAGTGATTCCTCCTCATAGTGGGATCTCCATTCGCCAATCAAATAGGCAATGAACTTCTGATAATTATTTCAAATATCACTTTAAATGCCTCTCATACCAAATCAAATCACATGTAATCATTTCGTCCTAAAATAAAATAACGATATTTTTTTCATGAGAAACAAAATGATAAAAAGCAGTAACCGTTTTCTCTGAATATAGTTTAATATTAACATAGACTCAGAGAGAGAACCATAAAAAAGAGTAACTTCTATGACATTAGTGGATAGAGACAAACATCAAAAACAGTACTTCTAAAAGATTAGTGCAAGAATTTGTCATCAAATAGCATAAATATAAATACAAAGTGCCACAGAACAGGAACATTCTTACTTCTCAAGCAATCTAAAGCTTCCTAGCAAGCCTAGCTGCAACAAAACAACATTTCAAGAAATGCATGTAACAGTGAAGTTGCAGTCATACCTATCCCTCGTGCATATTACTCAGTAGAATCTTCAGCTGTTCATTTCAACCCTGATGACAAGAAAAAGGCCATGTGCCGCAAGTCATGGATAGAGAAATAATACTACGCTTTGCTGCTCACAGAAACAGCAGCAGCGCTCTCTTCCTTCCCCAAGGCAACCACAACTTTCTTAAGTATGGCTTCTACAGGCTGATGAGAATTCTCAACAGCCTTAGAAACTGCAGTCCATCTTTCCCCATGCTTTGGTTCTGCTGCAATGCATCTCTTCAAAACATCTTTCTGTTGTTCATCACTTCCATGCTGAAGTTCAAACTTATAATACCAAGCCCAGAAATCACCAATGTCTGGTGAGAGAGTCACCGCTCTGTTAAACCAATTCCTTGCCTTCTCAACCTTCCTGTCATGCCAGAAAAGACTTGCCACAGCGGCGATGACATGTGGATCATGATCACATCGCTTGAGAGCATCCATACTCTTGGTTTTACGCTGGGGCCTCGGAACCATTTCAATAGATGCTGCCCACAGAATCCCACTTGTCGGGCACTCCTGCAATGCCTTTGCCATCAAGATATCAGCTTCCTTCTTGTTTCCATGCCTGGATTCAGCTCGAACAGCAGCAAGCCAAAGTTCCGGATTCTGAGGATTCTTCTTTCTCGCCATGGTAAGGATAGCCCGAGCTCTACTTAACCCATTCATCTTCTCCTCTAGTTTCGCAAGTGACAGCCAAAGAGGAATGCAACTCGGGCAGTGCTTTAGACCAGAATCGTACACTTCCTTAGCTTGCTCCAGATTTCCAAGCCGGTCCTCTAGCTGTCCAAGCATCAGCCAAAGCTTAAAGAAAGACTGGAAGCGTTTCAGGCCCTCCTCGAGTAATTTCCTCTCTTCAGCTGTGTTACCCAATTCTCTTTCCACAATAGCTGACTTCATCCATACTCTCTCTGTGCCTCCTCTCTCTCTCGCCTTGGCAAGAAGCATCCTTGCTCTCTCAGGCTCATGGTTCTCAAATTCAAGCTTGAATGCAGCCAGCCAAATCTCCTCAGAATTGGGAATTGCAGCATATGCCTCTTGCAAGATAGCTCGGGCGGCGGGTACATCTCCAGCAAGCCATTTCTCTTTCGCACCCATCAGCCACAGCACCTCAGCCTGTGGTCTGTAAGTAACAGCTTTCCTTAGCAGAGCATCAAGAGATTCCCGTGTTCCATGACTCTTTTCTAGCTGCGCTGCCTTGAGCCATATACTCTTCTTGGTAAGGAACACAGTAAGAGCATGAGCATAAATAGCTCGCGCCGTCTCAATCGACCCTCGCTTCTTACACTCCTCTGCATCGGCGACCCAAGTCCTCTTTCGATCTTCTTCTTCCACACCAATGCCAATAGTATTCCTAATTATAGCTTGGCAAGTTACAACAGACCCAGCCCGCTCCGCAGCCTCAGCCTCCTTCATCCAAGCCTCTCTATCAATCACCAGCCCTTCTCCTTGTAAGGCGCGAATACCCCTCTCTATGATCTTCCCAACCATGGCAGTGTTCCCATTCGCCTCTTCAAGCTTCGCTGCAGTAATCCAAATTGTGGGCTCCTTCGACAGCTTCATCCTCGCCCTATTCAAAACTTTCTTCGCCTGCTCATACGTCTCCAGCCTCGCAAGCGCGAGCCACAGCTCAACATGAAGCGGACAGCACTCCACCGCCCGCGAGAGCAAGAGCCTCGCATCCTCCTCATTCGCCAGCTCCACCACCGCCTTCCACAGCCTGACTGAATCCGGTATATGCTCGAGCCCCTTCCGCAAAACCCGGCTCTTGTTCACATCATCCTGCTCCAATTTCGCAGCCTGCATCCACAGCTTCACTGAATTGGGGATTGCCTTCACCCCCTTTGCAATAACCGCCTTCGCCTCTTCCGGGTTTGCCAGCCTACACGCCTCCAACCACACATCCTCATTCTTGGGGCACTCTTCACAACCCTTCTGAATCAACTGCCGTGCTATATGTATCTTCCCGGCGACCTCCTCCAGCCTTGCCGCCGCAATCCACCCAGGTGGGTGCTTTGGGTTTGTCTGGGTAACCGATTTTAGCAATAGCCTAGCCTTCTTAATATCAGAAATCTCTGCATCACTATTAATTTTCATACTCTTAAGGTCAGTTAAATACCCTTTGGGATCAACCACCGTTAGCCCTGAAACAGAATCCGATAAACGATCAAGCTTCAGCGACAACACGGTTCCTCGCCCTTCCCCGACTGCAGTTAAATCAGTGACTGGGGTCTGCGCCCACGGTGTCTCGGTCCCTCCAGCGGACCTGCTCTTCGGGTCCAATGCCGTAACATGCTCTTTCTCCTGCCTAGCCTTCTCCAGCAGTGTGTCCGGAACAGGCACAAAGCTCTCAAACCTCTTCTTCTTGTTTCTCAGTGAGTAATCACCCATTTCAGGTATACTATCCCATTCTTCAGCAGATACAGTGTATAATTTCCTCTTCAAGTCAGCGAATTGCTCGGTGATTTTCGGATTGGAAGCTCTATACTTCTCAATCTCCTGCTTCAGCCTTGCCTCCCTCCTGTCCTTGCGCCGCGAGTCCATCCGCTTGTCGATGCTCTCCCAGACGGCATCGGCCTCCTTGTCGTCCTCGTCGTATTCAGCAGATGCGAAGAGACCCACGTCATTGCCTTCGAACTCGTCGAACTTCTGGTTCTCATCGTAGCCCTTCTCATCAGCATCGTCGTCTTCGCCATCATCAGCGTCAGGACCGCCGCCCTTCCCGCGGCCGCGACCGGCAGGGCCGGAAGCGCCGCCAATGGTGGTGGCGGAGCGGTCGGGGAGGTCAGGGGCGGCGCGAGCAGGGCCGATATCAGAACGGGTGGTGAACCCGGTGGCTCCACGGCCGAGACCGGCGACGTAATTAGGAGGGGGCTTCGTGTTGAGGAACTCGAGGCGGGGTTTAGGGAGGACGGGGGCCTGCATGCCGCCGGCAAGGGGGAGATGGAGAGTGAGGAGTGAGTTTTGGGAGATGCCGAGATCGGAGAGGGAGGGGTCGGAGGTGGGATTGGTGGAGATTGGGGCTTTGGAGGGGGAGGAGTGGAGGAAGCGGAGGAGGTGGATGGGGATGCCGGATTTCAGATGGATGAGGCGTTTTAGGCTTAGTAGAGAGGTGGCGGTAGGGAGATCTAGGGTTAGGGTTTTGTTGTCAAAGGTTTTGACGAAAACCATGGTTGATGGATTTTGGACGATCGATCGAACTCTTTCAAAACTCGAAAGGTTGATTTGAGATAAGGATTTTCAGCTTGATGCGAATGAAATAGGAAAGAGAGAGAGAGTTTTAGAAAAATGAAAGTACGAAAGAACTACGAGAGCAGAGGAAGCTGGTTTGTAAAAGAAGACTGACTTTTGTTACTTTACAATTACAGAAGAACCCTTCAAACAGGGATGTTCGAGGAATGCGTACAAAAGAGAGCATGGCCATTTATGTAGATAAAATAACTCCATATGATGTAAACTAGTAACCCAGTGCTCGATAAAATAAAAAACTAAATAGTTTATTATAAAATTTATAAAATAATAATTTTTTATTAATATAAAATGGACTTTCATAAAATATTTCTTTTAAATCATGAGAATCATTTGATATGCACCTTACATTTTCATATAATAAATCATATGATATAAAGTTTGAATTAAAGAGAGATATAGGGATGGTGATAAGATTGATATAAAATATTATAACATATAAAAATAATTATTACATTATGAGTGAGATAAGGTTAGAAAGTGTAGATAGAGATTAAGAAAAACCGCTATAATTATGCATGAAATGAGGTATGAGGTTGGAAACTTTGTGAATGACCTGGTAGCTAAATATATGAGAGATTTTATAGAGGAATATGTGAAATATTTTTTTTCCTCAAATGAACGTGGTTTAAAATTGCTTTAACAACTGATGATGTTGAGAACATCCCTATCTAACTTAAGTTGGCCCCTAAACATCTATAGGTTGCTCAATCCATTTTGATAAATTGAATAGAAATCGGTCTCAGAAAACTTCAAATTGGTTTTGCTTGGGCCTAAATATTGTTGGGTCAACTTTAAAAAAACCTGGGGCTTGGACGTTCTTGGGTGCAGTCCAGCACAAAATATGATGAATCACATGTTAGGTTACTGAACATGTATGAATGACCATTCAAGATGGCAAAGCCAATTTGCACATTAGGTTAATATTCTCCTTTCTGATACGCTATATGAGGGATAGTTTACAGTTTGTAAGTTCCCCTTGACGTCACCACTAATGTAGGGTAACAAAGAGAGATGAAATGTCTATGCATGGATAAGGAATTCGCCAAAAACATGCCAGCGCTCAGCACGGGCAATATAATTCATACTATAAAAGATCTACAAACTTTAAGAATTTATAAGAGGTTTAAAACATTATATTTTGTGTATAAATTATATTAAAATGGAGAAAGATATAATTTAACCTATATAATATTATAATAGATATAAATTAATAAGATGACAATAATATTTTGACCGATGACAGTAGCAACAGCAGTGGTTTATGGGATTCACCAAATGCTCGAAGGGAAAAATAGAAATAAAAACCGCATTTGCTTTCTTCTCTTAGTTGAGCAATCTAGCTTTCATGCACACAACTTCTTTACTATAATATTCTACAATTTGGATGAAAGACAATTGATCTTTTGATGAAAACGACATGAAATTTCTGAAATTAATTTTAAAATTCAAAATTGGAATTAGGTACATGCACTTATATTCTAACTATAATTAGAAGAATGATTAAATTTAGGTGCCACTACTATTTATTGTGTTGTAGATTAGCAAATCATCAATACTTAAAGCATGGACTTGCATAAATACTTTATTAGCACACAAAAGTTTATTTCTTTGAAATTAGATAGGTAGAGTCTGTAATAGCAAAACATCAAATCACCAAGTACTCTTATAGTCGCTATGTGTTCTGTTAAAACAACAAAAATCACACATAAATTCATGGAAAAGACATATTTCATTAAAAGAAATAAATGACACATTCAAGCTAAAACAAAATGAATAAATATCGGTACAGTTAAAAATCACTTTAATACATCTATCCTCATATTAATATGTCAAAATTTTATTACTACGTTGTAAGTTAACAAATACTAGTTTGTTCCCTACTTGCTTACCGCTTCAATGACTTGTTGTAGGTTTCAAAGGACTAATAAAAATCACACTTGTCCAAGAAAATCGAGGAACGTGTCAAGATTTTTCAAGGGAAAAGAGGTCATCGAGCCATTTCAATCTCTGAACTGACTACAGTTGATCTGCATGAGTATGAAGACATGCATTTTGAAACTATACGTAACGATTTGAGTCCACATCAACTAGCCAGACAAGAAGAATTTGTTGATGATATAGACGACATGTGTTTTCAAACTGTAACTAATGATTTGAGTACACATCAATCGGTCGGACAAGAAGAAACTGGTGATGATATGGACGTTGGCGTAGATTCTTATGCTAACATAAAAATAGAGAAATAGAGCCCCATTGGCCATATCTGTGGGATCCCAACGGTCAAGGCCGAAGTCAACACTGACACAGTGAATCCATCCAATATGGCAAATATCTCCAATGAAGCCTCACATTTAGATCTAGATGACAATATCGTGCTTGAGGAGGTGAACACGGATGTCGGTTCCAACTCGGCAAGGGAAATGTAGCGTCGTCATGAATTTCCTGATCGAAAAAACTTTCGAAACACTCTTGCTAAGTTTGAGATTTATGGAAACTTCACGCTCAAGCACCTAAAGACCAACTTGACCAAGGTCACGGCATGCTGCAAAGATTAGGATTGTCCTTGGCAAATTCATGCTTTTATCGTCGAGTCGGCGTAGCAGTTCAAGGTCCAGACGTACAATCCAAACCACCGATGCTCGAAACCAATGATAGGTATGGCACATCGACATACAACGTCGACACTTATTACAGAGTTCATCATGGATAGAGTCAGGCAAAATCCAGATCTAAAACCCAAGGAGATAATGAACGACTACCAGATGGAATTTGGGTCAACCATTAGCTACAGAAAGGCACTTATTGCAAAGGAAATGGCATGGGTTCCTGCATGAGGCCCGATTGTGGCCTCGTTCGTGACAGTGAGAACAAGTGACAACCCTACGCTCTCTATAGCGGTCTTCTGTAGGAATTCTATTTTTCTTCGGTCTTCCGGGCTGTTTTGATGCTACGGGAGGCAAGACCCTTTCATCAGATATGTGCTCCCACTATTTGTTATCACGGGTAGCATGAATGTCCTCTTTGTATGTTGATTTGTACTTACTTGCAAGATACCAATCCTCACAAAAGTCATATGAATTTTTGTTCATCAACCTCATACCCGCGATGGCATGTGAGCACGGTATTCCAATAATTTGCCACTTGCGGCAAATGCAAGTCCGACGATTGAGGTGAACAACATCGACATACCCGGTGAATGTCACTTGAAACTCTTCTAACCCGGCAACACGCACATGCAACCTACGTGCTTCTTCGATTTCATGGCTCAACTGCTTCTCAGCATATGGGGTCAAACGAGTGTTGACATCCAAAGATTCGGCATTTCTTTTTTGGAAGAACTCCATGAGTTTGACCCTAATCTCTTCGACCTATTTCACAATTGGAAGAACCCTGGTATCCTTTAACATGCTATTGGTGCATTCGGCAGCGTTGCTTGTAAGCATGTCATACCGTCGACCCTCAACATAAGCATTTGCCCAATGTTGCCTGCTAAATGCATTAATATAATTATATGCATCAACATTAACAACCTTAATATCTTCCATGAACGCATCGTGCTCACATTCTCTATAAGCCTTTGCAGCGCACCAAAACTTCATAACAATTGCTGAATCACTGAATCTTGACTTGATGTTCTCCGCGAGATGGCGACAACAGTAGCAATGGGTAGCAGTGGGCATGACGTTCGCTAGCGCAGGGACAAGTCCCTTTTGTCGATCAAACACGATGGTAAGGCTCGTTGGTTCCCCAAGAGACATACTCACATTTGCAATGAACCACTCCCAGTTGTCACGTCGCTCGGCTTCAGCAAATGCAAAAGCAATTGGAAAGAGCTTGTGATTTCCATCTCATGTTACAGCTACCAGCAACACACCTGGGTACTTACCACGTAGATGTGATCCATCAACTGCAATCATTGGCCTGAGATACGAGGTGAAAGCACGGATGGATGGAGCAAAAGCCCAAAAAAATCGCTTAAATCTGTCATCATCGGATGTCTTGATGTTGGTCACACACCCTGGGTTCATCATCTTCAACTCAGCACAATAGAGTGGAAGGAGTTTGAATGAATCTTCGTATGAACCTCGAACTATACGAAGTGTCATTTCTCTAGCAATATGTGCCTTCCTGTATGATATAGTAACCCCAAACTCCATCTGATAATCATTCATTATCTCTTTCAGTCTCAAATTATTATTAAGACGGACTTTGTCCAAAATGTACTCCGCAATTAACTCTAAAGACGCCTGCCTACGTGTTGTACCCATCATTGGCTTTGAACATTTATGAACAGGGTTGTAGGTTCGAACCTTAAATCGTGGTCCACTCTAAATTATAGACGCATGGATGCGCCATGGACAATCCTAGTCCTTGCATTTAGCTGTGACTTTGAACTAGTCTTTAGATGCTCAAGCGTGAAGTTGTTATATATTGCAAACTTGGCTATAGTCCTCCTGAAATTTTCACGATCTGAAAATTCGTGACCTAGCTACATCTCCCGAGAAGTATTATGGTACAAGTCTGTGGGAAACTTCTTTGGAACCATGTTATTTCAAAATTAACTTCACGCTTGTGGGTTGATGGCTCCCCAAAATTTGATTTCGTATTCACTGTCGCTCTTTTGAGTGCACCGCCACTTTCAGGGTGAGACTCCTCTGGAACCATGTTATCTTCAAAAATAACTTCACGCATATGGGTTGATGGCTCCGCATCATTTAATTTCGCACCCACGGTCGCTCTTTTGAGGGCACCGCTAGGAGTTCTACTTGTGGGGTGATCGTCTTCTGCGTTAATGGCTTCTACATCAGCATCACTCTCTACTGTATCAATGTACTTGCAAAAGACGATGTCGCTCTCGTGGGTCAATTCATCATCGCAATGTTCGGGTTCGAGGAGAAGTGCATGTCGTCGTCTTTACTGAGGTTTATAGTAAAACATCTTCTATCTTGCTCTGAAGGAGCCTTCCACTTTGCATCATGACTGCCAACCGTACTAACACATTTACCATCTCGCAGCATATTTATATTCAACCCATGCGACCTTCAAAAAAATATATGATATTGGATTAATAATATATTACACAGACATGAATGTGTTGCTTAAGAAAATAATGTCAAATGGCGTACCTTCGTTGTTCTCCAATACCAATACCATAACCAACTGGTGTTCTGTTGATATATAAACAAATCCCATTTGTTTCAACTCTTGAGAGTGTCAGCATGCACTTAATATCGTTATCATCTTGGATGCCAACCAATGAAAACACTTTACCATTATGATGTAGATAAAGTATGCTTAAGTCTTCGCAGTTAACCTCCCAATGTGATGCTTCAATGGCAACTTTAACTAACGATTCAAATGTTATATCACTTGGAATAGATCTCATCTTTTGCTTTCCACCTTTATATGCTGGATGAATCATGTCAAACTGAAGATCTCCTTCATAGTGGAATATGACTATTAATTCATCTCCCGACATCCTAACCATTGAAATAACATATATCCATTAGAGATAATTGCAGTAGCAGACTATACACAACATTTCAGTAATGTAGAGGACATTACACATGTATGTTACATCTTAAACAATAATGGTAGTTCCATTAATGGTAGAAAACATTAAGAGTACTTTCATTGCTCTTGAAAAAATTTGCATTTATTTTCATTCCAGTAAACCATTCAAAGGTCATTTACTCCAAATGGAGGATGAGACGGCTGCCAACAAGTTCAAAATGGAGTAAAGAGATGGGTTGACGGATTATGCTCTATTCAAAGGTCATTTACTCCAAATGGCCCAAATCATTGGCACCGATATAAGCCATCTATGATGGGTATTATACAAGGCGAGGGGAAATGGATGACAAATAGCATGAACCTATTATTAATACTCTAAATAGCGTAAAGAATATAAAAATATGTGCACCGACCTCTTAAATGGAAGCCAACAACCATTAAGATGAGCAAAAGAAGATTTGCAGGAATATGTGAATGAAAGGTTTGTTGTACGAAAACGTGAGCGTATTAATAAGATGCGGACTCTTATAGATGAGAAAAAGGGGGTTTCGACAGTGGGGAAATAGGAACTGAATGACGAACAACATGAAACTATTATTAATACTCTACAAAGCGTAAAAAAATAGTACAAAAAAGTGCACCAACCTCTTAAATGGAAGCCAACAACCAGTGAGACAAGCAATAAAAAGGAGATTTCCAGCATTATGTGCATGCAAGGTCTGTTGAGCGAAAAAGTGAAAGCAAGTATAAAGAGGAAAGCATTCTGTGCATGAAAAGTCTGAGCAAGTATAAAGAGGAAACGAACACTTATAGATGAGAAAAAGTGGGTTTCGATAGTGGGGTAAGAGAACGAATTGCGATGATAGCGTCACTTAATTTCAAATTATGTGACGCTATCATCGCTCGGGAAAATTATTAAAAAAAAAGTGTCGTGAGGTATTATGCCGTAGTGAAAGTGTTCCGAGGCACTCATACGTGCGATGGACAAATACTAGGTATTTTCCAGTAAAATCCTCCAGATAAAAAGTAACAACAATTACTAGAAATGAAACTAGCAAAGAGGGTAAAGACATACATGTATCGGCTTCAAAAGGAATTACTAGGAATTGAAATAAAGTAAAGGTAGGGTAAAAGTTACCTAGAAGAGATCTTGAAAATGAAGCATGAAGGTGGGTAGTTCCTATGATGGAGAGAGAGAGAGAAAGAGAGTGTGTGTGTAGATTCATATAAGAGGCAGGGTGTTGAGAGGGGTGCTTTTTATAGCAGATAGAGAGAGAGAGAGAGAGTTTGAAAGTAAGATAAGATATGTATAAAATAAGAATACCTCTTTTGTTATTCACTAAAAAGGGCAAAAAGATAAGAGTTTGGGTTAAAGTTAAGTTCTCAAGAGGGAAAGGAGGTTTATCACATCCGTGGAATTCTTAGTTCAAATAGGTGATTCCAATCCTATCTCAACCATTAAAGAGTCCAATCTATCTTTTGAACAAAACCCTATAAAATTCAAACACCTCTTATCCTTAGATGGGTCCTACTAAGAAAATGATAATAATAATCAAAATAACTTTAAAGAAAAGGTGGGGCCACACAAGATATATATAATCTACAACTAATATTAATTTAAAATAAAATTGAGAAATCGGTTCCTTACACTAAGAAATCCCCTTCACAAAGGGATTCAAACTGAAAATAACAACACCAGCAGTTAACCGACCAATTTGGTTAGCCACGAAGGTGACTACTTGTGCAAAGGGCCCAAAATGTTGATCTCTGGAAAAGAGACCGCCAGGTCACCGAACAGCAGGTCAGCTAGTGCTAGCTAATCGTGAGCTAACCGTAGAACAAACGGCTAAGGGCAAAACCTCCACAATTACCTCGCGGTTAACCGAGCGGGGCCTTCACAACTAACCAAAACCAATTTCGGCTAACCGCGAAGCTACAGAATTCACCATCAGAATTCTGTTTCAATTCAGTTTTTGGGAGAAATCATCCCCCACCCCCTTCATCCACACCTGCAGACAAACAAAATAGGGCCTTGCCCTCTTCTAAACACAACCTCAACCTCCTCAAGTCCATTCAAGCATCTTCCAATCCATTCCATTCAATCAATAAAAGCATAATTATCATGTTTTAATCAAAATCAATCTAAGGTAGAGCATATGGTCATCTAAACATCATCATTCATCAAATCAAAGGGAAACATACATATCAAAGCATAAATATTTGTATTGACTTGCCTTGATGAAGAGCTTGACAACTAAGAAGAAATTTGGGGAAAAATCCTATTTGATCTCAAACTTGGAGGAAAACACTCTCAACTCAAAATCAATCTACAAAGTGCATGCAAATGGGTTGGGTGAGCTCATCCAATCCATTTCTAAGCAAAGGAGGATGAGGAGCCTAAGTTCAAAAGCTTTGGGAGCTTGCGTAGCCAAGGTTAGTGAATGAAAAGCTTAGAAAAATAGATAAGTGGAGTCTTGGAAGCTTGAGGAAGAAGAAGTGAGGCTTCACCGGCGACGTCGGAGCTCCGGTGGCCGGAAATGGTGAAGAGGCAATGAAGGAGATGGGTTTGAGAGAGAGAGAGAGAGAGAGGAGAGATGGGTGTTGTAGTTATATTAGGTTAGGATAATGGCTAATTATAGTTTAGTCCTTGGTTTCACTAATAACGATATTTGGGCATTTTCGACGCGTCAGATCGAAACGTAACTGAAAACTAAAGTTCGTAAATTGTCCAGACATACTCTATGCACCCAAACTCATAAAAACTCATAATCTCATAAAAACCCTTGAAAGCTTTTTGAAATTGCAAACCAACCCCCTACTCTTCCCAAATGCACTCGGACTTGTGCGAGACTTCGCATGCGTGATCCACACATCAAACCCAACTCACTAAGATTCTAAATGCACTTAAATAACTAATCAAGCAATTAATTATAATTAATATCTGATTAAGGGGGCAGGATGTTAAAATGTAAAGCAACCAGCCTTGTCTGGTCATCATATTTCAGTGGCCAAAATCGAATTGTTGAGGAGATCCTTCATCAAGTTTTCCTTGCATCAACCTCTTCAATATCGTTAGTGCAACCTTCGGTTGTCCATTGGGACCATGTGACCAGTATCATGGACCTGTTGCACACAACTAAATGGGTTGGGCAGCCATATCACAAAACACATTAAGATAAAGTTATAATCAATTAAAGACCTTCAATAAGGTAAGAGACCCATAAGATGCCTTGCTTCTGCTTTGTCAACCACGAGAAGAGCAATACTATGAATGCTTCCTGACCGAACCATTCCATGGCATGAACCCAGTCAGAGTTTCCTTCTAAAAGCATGTATGTTAGTGGGCAATGTGCATATTAGAAAGAATAATACTCGAGTATGGTTCCTGGTTTGTTGAAGTAGACACGCACACATGCAATTTAGTGAAAAGCTCATAATATCCATACGAACAGATATTTGAAGGTAACTATTCACTAAATATTATCTCCATGTTATAGTTTGAGAAAGAGAAAAAAATCTCGCATAGAAATAGTTTCATTTTTTGAAAGGTATATCATTTGTTGGTGTTACTACCAATATGGATGCCAACCGCAAGGCTTCAATTTCTATCTTATTAGAGCTGCAGTTTCCTTAAATTGTACTATGCTATCAAAGTTCTATTATAGAGACCAGATTAACAAGGAACTAAATGCTACATTTCTTACTCTAACCCCAAAGGTCCCAAAGATTTGCTTCTCACACAAAATCACTCTCTCCCTTCCACAAGGAAGCAGCACCTTTCTTTAGTACGGCTACTACAGGCTTATGAGAATTCTCAACTGCCTTGGAAACTGCAGTCCATTTTCCCCATGCTTCGGTTCTACTGCAGAACATCTCTTCAAAACAACTTTCTGTTGTTCATCACTTCTATGTTGAAATTCAAACTTATAATACCAAGCCCAGAAATCACCAATGTCTGGAGAGAGAGTCACTGCTCTGTTAAACCAATTCCTTGCCTTCTCAAACTCAAACTCCTTATCATGCCAGAAAAGCCTTGCCACAGCCACGATGACATGTGGATCATGATCACATCGCTTGAGAGCATCCATACTCTTGGTTTTCCGCTGGGGCCTGGGAACCATTTCAATAGATGCTACCCACAGAATATGTTACGTGTCTAGTTATACTGTTTTCCTTTTATGCATTTTTAATTCTGAAATAACACCTCAACAAGGGTTGTTTATCTCATGCAGAAAGTTCTTGTGTAGTTGGGATATTTAGGAGAGTTGTTGAGGTAGTCCTAGTATTAAGGGAAGAGCTAGTCTTCTCCTATTTTGTTGGTATTTCCTGCAACCACTTTTTGTATTGTAATTCCATGTCGATATAAGGCAATCGAAGTCATGAATAAAGTATGGAAATTTCTTCAATTCTCAGCACTTGTGCTCCATCAGAGGCCTAGGTTCCTCAGTCAACCTAAGTCATTTTATTATAAATCTATTCTTTTTCTCTCCGCTGAAAATAGGTTCTAGCATACAAAAGAGCAACAATCCCCAATACGTGCCATTGTGGTATCAGAGCAAAGTCATGGATCAAAGAGTGGAGAAGTTGGAGATTGAAGTAAGCTCTCTCACCACCGGTCAACAACAGATTATGGAGAAGCTTACCGAGTTATTCGATAAGCTTAATTCACAGACTGTTCCACAACATGCTGAATTGAATCGCCAGAGTGGTTCGCAGCAATCATATGCTCCAAAATTTATCAAACTTGATTTTCCTTGTTTTAATAGTGAAGAAGATACAACGAGTTGGATTTGTAGAGTGGAACAGTTCTTTCAATTCCATCGAACACCGAAAGAAGAACGTGTGGCACTTGCATCCTTCCATTTGGAGGGAGATGCTCAGTTATCGTAACAATTGCTTAAACAAGAAGGGGGTGTGAAGACTTGGCAAGAGTTTCGTAGTGGCCTACATGCTCGATACGGCCCTACTCAATTCTAGGATTTTTTCGGAGAGTTAATCAAACGTCAGCAAGTTGGAACCGTATGTGATTACCAAACCCGTTTTGAGAAGTTGTTGTCTAAGGTGGGACACCTTCCTCAAGACCGCCAAGTAAGCTTTTTTGTTAGCGGATTGAAGGACACCATCAAGGTTGATGTATTAGCTGGGCATCCTACATCCTTAACATCAGTCATTGAATTAGCCCGCTTATATGAAGCTCGCAATACATCGCAGTGGCATATGACTTCAATTCCG
The DNA here is from genome assembly GCA_038049695.1 of Cinnamomum chago. Taxonomy (NCBI): domain Eukaryota; kingdom Viridiplantae; phylum Streptophyta; class Magnoliopsida; order Laurales; family Lauraceae; genus Cinnamomum; species Cinnamomum chago. The sequence goes on from CP142459.1 coordinate 17,786,898, forward strand.
GAATTGCAGAAGAATCCTTTGGCCAACAAGGGAGCAGTCACCAGTGGCTCGACTCTTCCAGTTCGGCGATGTCACCAGCTAAATTACAAGAGCGACGCGCTAAGGGACTGCTATAATTGTAATGAGAAGTTTGTTCCCGGACATCGATGTAAAAAGTTGTTCATGATTGAGGCTTGTTACGAAAAAGATGGAGACGTTATAATGGCGGAAGACGAAGCCATTAAGGAAAACTTAAAGGAGATGGTTGAGATTTCTTTACATGCTATTTCAGGCATGCGGGCACCAAAAACAATGCGGGTGAAGGCTAGCATTGGGAACATATCAACCACTGTTTTGGTGGATTCCGGAAGCACTCATAATTTTATGAGTGAAATCCTTGCTAAAAAGGTGGGAATGCAACCTGAAAGTGGAGGAAGATTTGAAGTTGCGGTGGCTTCAGGTGATAGATTATCTAATCCGGGTAAGTGCAATAACGTAAAATTAATTTTGCAAGGAATACCTATTTTTGTGGATTTTTATTTGCTTCCTCTTGAAGGATATGATATTGTGTTGGGCACGCAATGGTTGCGTACACTAGGTCCAAATTTGGTGGGACTTTGCTAAGTTGCAAATGAGATTCAAGGTAGCTGATAAAGAAGTGATTCTTCAAGGGGCATCAATTCCAAATGATGAGCTAGTTGGGGAGTTAAAATTCATACGTGAAGTAAGGAAAATTAAAAAGGGAGTATTATTGCTCCAATTATTTTCACTGTGGGCCCCGGTTACTAAGGTTGAGGTTGGATATCAACCTCCATAGTTACAGCAGATTCTGGAAAAGTTCCAAGATGTATTTGAAGAGCCCAAAAGCCTGCCACCTTCACGTGCTCAAGATTACAAAATTCCCTTGGTGGTAGAAAGTGAACCTGTATGTGTCAAGCCATACCGCTACCCATATTATAAAAAGGCAGAGATAGAAAAATTAGTGGCTGGGATGCTATCTACAGGCATGATCAAACCCAGCACTAGTTCTTATTCATCACCGGTTATCTTAGTTAAAAAGCATGATGGGTCGTGGCATATGTGTGTTGACTATCATGCTCTTAATAAAATCACAATCAAGGACCGATTTCCAATTCCAATAATTGATGAGTTATTGGATGAATTAAATGGAGCAAAAGTATTCTCAAAGCTTGATTTGCGAAGCGGATATCATCAAATTCGAGTGGTACCTAATCAGGACACGACAAAGACGGCGTTCAAGACGCATCATGGCCATTTTGAATTTTTTTTGTGATGCCATTTGGCCTTACAAACGCTCCGTCTACCTTACAAGCCTTGATGAATGAGGTATTTAAAAATTGTATGCGAAAATTCATTCTAGTACACTTTTTTATGATATTCTTGTTTATAGTAAATCTTGGGATGAACATTTCCAGCATTTAGAAATTACAATGGCTACATTAAGTTCTCACAAGTTATTTGCTAAAAAAGAGAAGTGTTAGTTTGGCCAAAATGAGGTGCAATACCTGGGCCATGTAATTTCTAATACAGGTGTAGCTGTGGATCCGGACAAATTGCTACGATGATAAATTGGCCTAAACCCACAACGCGTAAGGCATTGAGAGGCTTTCTAGGCTTGTCCGGATACTACCGAAAGTTTATCCAAGACTTCGGAAAAATAGCTGGACCGCTTACTAGAATGTTGAAAAAGGACTCCTTTGTATATGGACATCGGATGCCGACGTAGCATTTCAAAATTTAAAGGAAGCCATGACTAAGGCTCTGATGTTAGCCTTGCCCAACTTCTCAAGGACATTTATTGTTGAATGCGACGCCAGTGGATCAAGTGTAGGAGCTGTCTTGATGCAAGATCTGCCAATAGCATTTTATAGTCATGCACTACAAGGAAAGAATATGTTGCTGTCCACATACGAGAAGGAGATTCTAGCGCTGGTTCTAGCTGTGCAGAAGTGGCGTCCTTATTTATTAGGGCGACAGTTTGTAGTGAGAACGGATCATTGTAGTTTGGAGTATTTGTGGGCCTAGAGGATTACTACAACAGCTCAATAGAGATGGCTCTATAAATTGATGGGATTTGATTTTGTTATTGAATATAAGAAGGGAAATGAAAATATTGTCGCTGATGCACAATCAAGAATAACAGAAAGAGAGGCACATGGGGAACTTGGAGCTATGACTCAACCAATTACTAATTAGGTGGAGGTAGTCAAGGAGGAGGCAAAGTCCAATCCAGTTTTGCAAGAGCTGATTAAACGCATCGAGGAAGAAGGAGCAATAGGCCCATGGGAATACAAAGATGGAATTATATTTTTTAAGGACAAGATTTATCTCGCTGAAAACTCTTCCTTAATTAATGATATTATCAGTCAGTTTCACAACAGCAATCATGAAGGATATCAAAAAACTCTCCAGCGAATTAGAGCAAGTTTTTACTGGGCGGGTATGAGAGGGAAAATTCGGGAAATTGTTGCGGTCTGTGACACATGTCAACGTAACAAATCTAAACAGCTTGCTCCTGTCGGACTCCTCCAGCCACTTCCTATTCCATCCCAGGTATGGGAAGATATTTCCATGGATTTCATTGATGGCCTATGTCCAACGGGAAAACTACTATTTTAGTAGTTGTTGACAGGCTTTCTAAATATGCACACTTTATTCCTTTGTCACATCCATACATGGCTATTGGAGTTGCAAGAATTGTCTTTGATAACATTTTCAAGCTGCATGGAATGCCTAGGACCATTGTTTGTGATCGAGACCCGACCTTCACAAGTATATTTTGGTCAGAATTATTCAAGATGAATGGCACAGATTTTAATTATAGCTCGGCATATTATCCTCATACCGATGGCCAAAGCGAAGTGGTAAATAGAACAATGGAGATGTACTTGCGATGTTTCACAAGTTCACAGCCTAAGGAGTGGAGTAAGGGTCTGTTTGGCAAATCTGATCTGTTTGTAATTGATCTGGCTCAAATAGACTATTTCAAATAGACTCCTTTCCAAATAGACCGTTTGGTAACACATCCAGTATATTTAATTCAAATAGATCTATTTGATAAAACTTGTTTGGTAAACATAAAAAGAAGAGCTTATTACAGGGGCATTTCTTGTCTTTTCCAAAAAAGTCAATTTAGGAAAGAAATTCAATTTGACATCCATTACAAATTACTTTTAAATTCATTCAAACAATGTATTATTGACTGGAATACATGGAGCAGCAATAAATTGTGAGTCTTGTCCAAATGGTGGGCCCCATGACTGGAATGATCTTGTTCGTCCAATGGAAGAAAAATATAAAATGAACCAAGCTATGTCTTGATCCACCAGATTGTTAAAATGGAGTGCCATAATCCTCTTCAAGTTAGCATGGGCTGAGTATTGTTATAAGGGGCATTTGGCGACGGGTCCCTGAATATTTCACTTTATTGTCTTAGATCCACAATTTTTTCATAGTGTGATAGGTCCTTTCTTCAAATTTAAAGACCTAAAATGTCTAATTTACCCTTTCTTCAAAATCATATCCCACAATTAATGGGATATGCTATTAATAATGGTCAACTACCATTTAATTGGCCAAATAAATTTTAAAAGATCCAAATAAATTTCAAAAAATGTAAATAAATTTCAAAAAATGAAAATCAATTTCAAAAGATCAAAATAAATTTCAAAAGACGAAAATAAATTTCAAAAAATGTAAATAAATTTCAGAAGACAAAAATAAATTTTAAAAGATGTAAATAAAATTAAAAAAAATGAAAATAAACTCTAAAAAAACAAAAACAAATTTCAAAAAATACAAATAAATTCAAAATAATGCAAATAAATTTTAAAAAATTCTATAATATCAAAAGAACATAGAGAAATTTAAAAAGACGCAAATAAATTTCAAAAAATCTAAAAAAATTTCAAAAAATATAAATAAATTTCAAAATATGAAAATCAATCTAAAAAGACGCAAATAAATTTCAAAAAAACCAAATAAATTTCAAAAAGCTGAAAATCAATTTCAAAAGATACAAATAAATTTCAAAAGATCCAAATAAATTCCAAAAAATGTAAAAAAAATCTCAAAAGACGCAAATAAATTTCAAATGATGTAAATAAAATTAAAAAACGCAAATAAATTTAGAAAAACGCAAATAAATACATTTGCCACAAACTCGGATAAATTTGTCCAAACTCAGATAAATTTTCTCATAACTCAGATAAATTAGCCAAAACTCAGATAGATTTGTTCAGAACTTAGAGAAATTTATTTCAAAACTCAGATAAATTTGACAGAAACTCATATAAATTTGTTAAAACTCAGATAAACTTGAAAAAAACTTAGATAAATTTTACAAACACTCAGATAAATTTCATTAAAACTCATATAGATTTGTCAAAAGACTCAGATAAATTTTAGATGAAAGAAAGGACGAAATTGCTATGCATCTGTCAAAGTTAATTTAAAAAGAGACAAAAGACTTCATTATCTCTTGTCCCTGTCTTCCTATTTACTTCAGATGAAAGAAATGACAAAATTACTTTCCATGTGTCAAAATACCTCATTCTCTCTTGTCTCTCTCCTTGACTAAGAGAGAAGAAAAAAAGTTAAGCCTCTACCAGTGGCTTGAAAATGTGTCCTTCGTTCTTTCTTCCCCAAGTTGCAGAAACTGGTAGAAACAAAGAAGGAGACAAGAACCTGCTGATCTACAGCCCGTGTTGCTTGATCCAAACCATCAAATGTACAACCAGCAAGCCAAATGGGCTTTCGTTTGAAAGGGAGGGGCGAAGGCTAAAGTTAGGGGGTGCATGAGCCACAGGGCTTATAGCCCTGCCTGAGCTGGAACCGACCCCAAAGGGTCTTCTTCCTCCTCTATTTCTCTACAACAGGAACCGGAATCGTTCCTCTTCCAGTCTTCTTCTCCTTCGACAGTAACGGCGCAACACCGCTTGTTCTCCGGCGACGGGGGCGGCACGCAGTGGCGGCAGCGAAGACGCAGGAGGTGGGGCCCAGCGAAAAACGTTCTGCGGTCGATCCCCACTCTCTGTTTTCCTCTTCTGGTGACACGCAACCCTCTTCTCCGGCAGTGACAGTAATAGAAAACCCTTACGGTTTTCTTGCCTGCACTTGTTCTGCTGCGATCTTCTGTGACCAGAACAGAGAGCTCTGAAACCAGTCTTTGTTCCGCGATCATGACCCACCAATCGATCTATCAATCTTCGCACGATCAACGACACTTTCGAAATCCGATTCAACGGTTCTCCTCCGATCACACCAAACAACAACAACAACAACCATGTTCTTCGTCGGCAATGGCAGAAACGGGTTCCTCTGTTTTGGGCAATCAGTTTGGATTAGGTGTTTTTGCAGAGACGCAAAGATCAGATCTGTGACGAAAATGATCTTTGGTTCAGACTTTACCTAGGAATGAGGAGGGGAAATAAAAGATTTGAAATTTTGAAATTTCAAACTTTTATGCCTAAAATGGTTGAAAGGGTAAATCAGTCATGAGAATTGTATCGAGGGACGTCTGGCTGCAAACAATCTAGCTGCTTGGACCAGAGCCCTTAAAAAGAATTCGTCTGGACTGAAGGCTGGAAACATTCAATTCTAGGGACCTTTGGCTAATTATCTCTTGTTATAATACCAGCTGGCATTCTGCTGCTAAAACCACTCCTTTTGCAATTGTTTATGGCCGACCACCACCTACTTTACTGTCTTACATTCCTGGCCTAGCTAAGGTAGATGCTGTGGAGAGGCAATTAATAAAGCGGGATCAAATGATTAAGGAATTGCAAACCACACTCAAAGAAGCTCAATCAAGCATGAAGAAGTTTTATGATCACCATCACAGGGAGCGAGAGTTTGCAGAAGGAGACTGGGTTTATCTTAAACTCCAACCATATCGGCAAACTTCAATATCGATGAGGAAAAATATCAAGTTGTCTCCCAAATATTATGGGCCATTTAAAGTGCTTAAGAAAATAGGAGATGTGGCTTATAAATTGGACTTGCCTAAGGAGTTGCAAATTCATTCGGTGCTCCATGTCTCATTGTTAAAAAAACAGATCGGTGAAAAATTTCCAGTACAAAGTGAGCTTCATGTGATACGAAATGGTGATGAAAATCTTTGCCCTCGGCCGCAAGCAATTTTGGATCGCCGGGTGATCAAGAAGAAAGAAAAAGTTCTCATCCACTGGCAAGGAAGAAAGAAGAAGTTCTCATCCACTGACAAGGATTATCTCCTGCTAAAGCTACTTGGGAGGATCTAGCAACCATCAAGGAGCAATTCCCTAATTATGGCCTTGAGGACAAGGTAACCTTTTAAGGAGGGGTGGAGTTGTTACGTGTCTAGTTTTACTGTTTTCCTTTTATGCATTTTTAATTCTGAATTAACACCTCAACAGGGGTTGTTTATCTCATTCAGAAAGTTGTTGTGTAGTTGGGATATTTAGGAGAGTTGTTGAGGTAGTCCTAGTATTAAGGGAAGAGCTAGTCTTCTCCCATTTTGTTGGTATTTCCTGCAACCACTTTTTGTTTTGTAATTCCATGTGTCGATATAAGGCAATGGAAGTCATGAATAAAGTATGAAAAATTCTTCAATTCTCAGCACTTGTGCTCCATCAGAGGCCTAGGTTCCTCAGTCAACCTAACTCATTTTATTATAAATCTATTCTTTTTTCTCTCCTCTCAAAATAGGTTCTAGCAAACAAAAGAGCAACAATCCCCGGTACGTGCCAGAATACCACTCGTCGGGCACTCCTGTAATGCCTTTGCCATCAAGATATCAGCTTCCTTCTTGTTTCCATGCCTGGATTCAGCTCGAACTGCAGCAAGCCAAAGTTCTAGGTTCTGAGGATTCTTCTTCGTTGCCATGGTATGGATAGCCCGAGCTCCACTTAACCCATTCATCTTCTCCTCTAGTTTTGCAAGTGAGAGCCAAATCTCCTCAGAATTGGGAATTGCAGCATATGTGAAAAATCCCTTGAGGACTACCAGAATGAATTACTAGTTCTAATTTAACCAATCAATGCAGCGGAAATGAACCAATCAAACAATATAGAACTAGCTATCTACCAATCACACACCACAAGAATGCAGACACAATATTTAACGTGGAAACCCTATCCAGGGAGAAAAACCACGAACAAGAAATCAAGAGTTCACGAACAGTTACAAGATATACTCACAAGCTCTTTTACCTTAGTCTGTACCTCGACCTAAGGACTGTAGTTATTCTTGTAAAGAATCCACTGACACGACATCCACTGCGCCCTGTTCTCTTTACTTGATCTCCTCGCACCTTGTCAACCAAGATGATCAATCTTCTACAAGAAAAGTAGAAGCAGCAACACCCTTCTAGAGCAGCCTTTCAGAATGATCTCTCAATGGCTCTAAAGAATTAACTCTCTCTAAAATATCTCTGACAAAGATCAATGAGAGTTGTGATGGTGGTGTCTTCTAGGGCTGAGAGTAACACCCTATAAATAGCCCCAAATTCGTGCCTTAGACTTAGTGCACAAGTAGGACTCAAACTGGGAAAGATAGTCTCAAAGGGAAACTAATTCGGATCAGAATAAAGACTTTCCTGTTTTCTGCGCACCTGTCGGATGAGGTTCTGTCTTGGCATAAAAATCTTTTGTCAGTGCGTTTGGGCTATCTATGTTGACTCCGCTCGAGCGGATGAGATGTTCGCTCGAGCGGACCCCATTCTGGATGATCCGGAAATTCAACTCTGTTTCTCCAGCTTTCTTCTTCTAATTCTTTTAGACTTTCTCTTGCTTTCTTCTTCTAATTCTTTTAGACTTCCTTCTTCTGAATCCTTCTAATCTTCTATTCTACAGAGTCTTTTTCTAAAAAAAAATTACAACTTAAAAGACCTAGAGTTTTGTCCAACCCATGAATTTTGCCAACACTAAAATACCTAACAATCTCCCCCTTTGGCAATTCATGGACAAAACTCCCTAAGACAATACAAACTGATCTACCAAAAAGAAACCCAAAATACATTGAGAAAAATCAACAAAAAAAAATCCAGCAGCAAATGTAGAATCTGCATTGTCTTTGATTCAGTCTGAACTTCTTATTGTCCCTAGCTCTCCCTAGCATTGTCTCTAGCTCCCCATAGCTTCAATATTCTCCCCCTTTTTGTCCATAATTGACAAACAAGATCCTTCAAGCAACTTCTGTCAATCTGGATTCTGTAGCTCCCCCTCAAATTGATCTTCGTATCAGCACTGGGGTGAGGGCTTGATCTAGTAGATCAGGGGTGATGAAGCTTTGGCACACACACTTGCAATTTCAGACAGTTTAGCAAAGTGTGTACCAAGACAGATGGAAGGTCTTCTTTCTTGACCCAGACAGCTTTGGTTTTCATAGGTGACTCTTCCTTCTGCTTTTTCCATTGCTTGTGGTTTGGAGACTTCCGCAGCTTATTGCAATGGGGTCGAATGTGTCCTTTAATTCCACAGTGATGGCAAGTGAGTATATGTTCAGGACGTGGCACATTCTTCTTCTTGACAGCTGTATTTGTAACATGAACAGCGGAATTAGTAACAACTGAAGTTTGAACAAAACAATTATTACCTTTGGCTTTTGATGTAGATGCTCCGTCAGCGTAGCCAATGCCATGCATGTTAATCTTTGTCTTTTGACTGCATAGGATCTCATCAAGTTTTTTAGACCCAGTATTCATCCTGTTTAGGGAAGCCTTGCTTGTATCCAACTCAGAAAGAACTATCTTGAGTCTTCGTTGCAAGTCGGTATTTTCAGCCTTCAAGGTCTTCATATCATGATTAATCAAAACACACTTCTGTGCTTCAGCAGTCAATTCATCTGCCAATTTTTTATTTTCAGCCTCTAAGCGACTCACTTTTGTAAGAGCTTCAGACAATTCAACTTTTAAAGAAGTATTCTGCTCTTCAGATTCTTTCCAGCGTGTAGCCACTTTTTCATTCATCTTGAGCATCTTCATGGTCTTTGCAAACAATATATTATATTCAGTTTGCCAATCATGATCTGTCTCTGACTCACTAACATCATGATCAGTCTCCTCATCAGAAACTGGTGGAGTAGCAGAAATTGAAGTTGCCATGAATGCCACATATTTTCCATTCCCATGATTATCTTCGGGATCTTTTTCATCTTCCTTTTCTTCTTCAGAAGAATCTTCATCCCAAGTTGTGTTGAGAGCCTGCTTTCTTAGCTTTTTGTTAGCACAGTTACTAGCAATGTGTCCATAGCCATGACACTCAAAGCATTGAGTTCCTTTAAGAGATTTTTTCTTGACAAAATTTTTAGGAACTTTTATATTGCTTTTCTTCCCCTTCATAAACAACTGAAATTGCTTCATAAATTGAACAGCAACTTGGGGATCAATCTCCTTACAATCAGAATCAGAATCACTAGTAATTTTCTTGAAAGATTCTTTGGAGGCTCTCAAAGCCATACTTTTGGATTTTGATTTTGCATTAGACCTCAAGTTTGCTTCAAAAGTCTGAAGGTTCCCAACTAATTCCTCAGCTTTGAGAATATTCAAATTTTTATTCTCTTCTATGGCCACAACCTTTGCATCAAACCGTTCTGGAAGAGACCGCAGAATTTTTTTTACAACTCTATTTTCAGGAATTGGCTCTCCCAAAGTAAAGGTATCATTCACAATTGTATTCAGCTTTGAATTAAACTCATCAAAAGTTTCATCATCCTCCATCTTTATGGTTTCAAAGGCTGTATACAATTTCTGAAGTTTCGACTGTTTAACAGTGTCAGTCCCTTCATACATAGTCTGCAGAATATCCCAAACTTCTTTTGCAGTAGTGCAGTAGAAATTTTACGAAATTCAGATATGCTAACTCCATTATAAATAGCATTCAAAGCCCTATAGTTGCAAGTGGCTGCCGATTCTTCATCATTTGTCCACTGATCTTCAGATTTAAAACTGGTTATCCCATTAGTAGTGACAGTGGGCAAGGAATAACCTTTCTCAATAGATTTTCATACTTTCAGATCTATGGCTTTTACAAAGGCAATCATTCTGGCTTTCCAATAAGCATAATTAGAACCATCCAGCAGAGGAGACTTATTGGTTGAAGTGCATTCTCGGTAGACATCCATTCTAGCAATATTTGGATCAACACAATAAAATAGTGCAACCCGCTTTGATACCAATTGAAAAATCCCTTGAGGACTACCGGAATGGATTACTAGTTCTAATTTAACCAATCAATGCAGCGGAAATAAACCAATCAGACAATATAGAACTAGCTATCTACCAATCACACACCACAAGAAGGCAGACACAATATTTAACGTGGAAACCCTATCCAAGGAGAAAAACCACGAACAAGAAATCAAGAGTTCACAAACAGTTACAAGATATACTCACAAGCTCCTTTACCTTAGTCTGTACCTCGACCTAAGGACTATAGTTATTCTTGCAAAGAATCCACTGACACGACATCCACCGCACCCCGTTCTCCTTACTTGATCTCCTCGCACCTTATCAACCAAGATGATCAATCTTCTACAAGAAAAGTAGAAGCAACAACACCCTTCTAGAGCAGCATTTCAGAATGATCTCTCAATGGCTCTAGAGAATTAACTCTCTCTAAAATATCTCTGACTCAGATCAATGAGAGTTGTGATGGTGGTGTCTTCTAGGGTTGAGAGTAACACCCTATAAATAGCCCTAAATTCGTGCCTTAGACTTAGTGCACAAGTAGGACTCAAACTGAGAAAGATAGTCTCAAAGGGAAACTAATTCGGATCAGAATAAAGACTTTCCCGTTTTCTGCGCACCTGTCCGCTCGAGCGGACCCACTATCCGCTCGAGTGGATGAGGTTCTGTCTTGGCATAAAAATTTTCTGTCAGTGCGTTTGGGCTATCTATGTTGACTCCGCTCGAGCGGATGAGATGTTCGCTCGAGCGGACCCCATTCTGGATGATCCGGGAATTCAGCTCTGTTTCTCCAGCTTTCTTCTTCTAATTCTTTTAGACTTTCTCCAGCTTTCTTTTTCTAATTCTTTTAGACTTCCTTCTTCTGAGTCATTCTAATCTTCTATTCTACAGAGTCTTTTTCTAAAAATATATTACAACTTAAAAGACCTAGAGTTTTGTCCAACCCATGAATTTTGCCAACACTAAAATACCTAACAATATGCCTCTTGCAAGATAGCTCGAGCGGAGGGTACATCTCCAGCTAGCCATTTCTCTTTGGCACCCATCAGCCACAGCACCTCAGCCTGTGGTCTGTAAGTAACAGCTTTCCTTAGCAGAGCATCAAGAGACTCCCCCATTCCATGACTCTGTTCAAGCTGCGCTGCCTTAATCCATTTACTCTTCTTGGTAACAGGGCCGGCCCTGAGCAGGGGCTGTAAGTGCCCTTGCCCCGGGCCCATTTTTCAGGGGGGCCCAAAATCCCTTCTACTTTTTATTTTCTTTTCAATCATTTAGTGGGGGCAGGACTCATCCAATGGATTCCATCATCCTGGGCATCAATAGACCCATCATCAAATCATCTGAGAGTTCTTATTGCATCACTTATTTGAGCATCCATCAGTGGGGCCCACTAATGATATTTTAAATTTGATGGTTGAAATTCTGGGAGAATCTAGTCTAGCGTTGGGATGATTTTGGGCTTTTTTTTTTACAAACAGATTATCAAGCATTCAGCCCTTCACCCGTTCTTCTCATCTATTAGTGGGGCCCACCAATGATTTTTTATTCCCCATATATGATGCTTAAACTCTGGTCTGAGTTATCTTTTTTCTCTTTTTTTTCAAATAGTTATACTTGGGCATCATCAACCCATTGCCAATTTTTCACATCAGTGGGGCCCACCAATGATATTATCATATATGATGGCTGAAGAGGCCTAACTTTTACTCTTGCCCTGGGCCCTGAAAAATTCAAAACCGGCCCTGCTTGGTAACGAACACAGTAAGAGCATGAGCATAAATAGCTCGCGCAGTTTCAATGGAACCTCTCTTCTTACACTCCTCTGCATCAGCGACCCACGTCCTCTTCCAATTTTCTTCTTCCACGTCAATGCCAATAGTATTCTTAATTATAGCTTGGCAAGTCACAACAGACCCAGCCCGCTCTGCAGCCTCCCCCTCCTTCATCCAAACCTCTCTATGAATGACCAGCCCTTCTCCTTGTAAGGCGCAAATACCCCTCTATGATCTTCCCAACCATGACAGTGTTCCCATTCGCTTCTTCAAGCTTTGCTACAGCAATCCAAATTGTAGGCTGTGGTTTGGAACTTGAAGAGTGTGTGTCCGTGGGTGTGTGAGTTGTACAAAAAAAAAAAAAAAGTATGCAAATTTTGTAAATGGGATGAAAGGCCAGCTAGACATTCAGAATTCTCTCAGTTGAATCTGTGCCTAAATATTAGGCTAAAAAATTAACAGGCAAGGCCTGGACTAGCTTCAGCCTGTCTTGATCCATGAACACCCCTGCTTTGAAAGGGCTATTTATAAAGACATTTATCTATTTTTAGCATTTTCACAATGTTACTTATGGCATTGGATTTTCACATGTAGTTTATAGATCGCAGTTTCACTTACAGCAATGATCTCAGTTCGCTAGCTAGGGATATAGATCAGATAATTAATTTTCATTCACTCCATATATGTCACCTTTATTTTTAATTTACAGGCAGGGTTAATAGTTTTTGCAGTCTAATATTTAAGCTTTTGATATGATAGAATTAATTTGAATATTAGAATATGAACACCTTGCTTACAACCCAAGAAGATCAAGATTCTAGCCCATGGATGAGTTGAGTCTTGAACTAGAATCATGTGGATTGTTTGATATTGTCACTCTAAAGATTTTAACAACAATTTGGACCACTATGATCTAGATTACGACCAATAATACTCTATGGTGAACACTGCTCAAAAGCATGGTTAGACAAACATACCATCTTCTAACTAAGAATCTCTCTCTCTCTCTCTCTCTCTCTCTCTCTCTCTCTCTCTCTCTCTCTCTCCACCCCATTTACTTAGATGATGTGACCAGTCTCAAAAAAACAAGTCATTCTATCATTTTTTTAGGGAACCACTAGATGAAAGATCTAATCATCCACCTGTGCCATCCATTTCTGTTCAGAGGGCCCCATGTAGATCTGCACAATGGTTAGCAGGGTAATATAGTTGGACCTTTCATCTAGTTGATCCCACATAAATGCTCAGTCCAATGGGCCCCATGCAAGTACCATGTAGATAAGGTAAGATTTTTTTCATCTCATTGAACACCCAGATATATTGGTGGCTGAGGATTTTTCATCTAGTGATACAAAATGGATTTGGTTAGAAAGGTCGGATCTTGTGGTCCATATTTGGGTTCCATGTAGAAAAGTCATCATGGGTTGGGTCTTCTATCAAGTGTCTCACCTAAAAGGGTGAGTGACATATAGTGGGTCCTATATAGATAGGACAGGATTGAACTTTGACCAGCATTACTAAGGATATAGAAGCATAATTTATAATCATCTACGCCAGCCCTTGCTCATCCTAACTCTCTATTACCAACTCCTCTTGTTTCTGAGTTTATTAGCTTTCTTACATGGTCTGGAAATCCGTCTTCACAGTTTTCTGTCCAATGTAATCCCAGAAGATGATGCCTCAACCTTGACAGAGCTCATGTACCAACAAGGTCATATCTCTGAGCTCAAATGATCTTTCCACTCAAGGAGATGCAATGGTTGATTACATACAACGAGGCATATTCATAGCAGCATCATTTATTTGTATGAGTACATGTTAGTTTGGTATACACAAAGGAACCAGTTTCAGATATGTAACCAGATAGAGCATTTTGTACTACAACCAGGAAGATCTGTACTCCAGGGGCTATCAGTAAAAATTAAATAAAATTATTACCATAAACTAAAATAAAGTTTTAGCAAATACATAGTGATTTCCATTGATAAAGATTTAAGAAGAGGTACAAATATTTACAGGCATCATTTTTTTATAGCAATGGCAACAACCACATATTTGCCTCAATAAAAACAACTCACAAACCATGTAATGCAAGCAGCCTAGTCTGGTCATCACATATCAGCAGCCAAATCAGATGGTTGTGGAGAGTCTTCAGCAAGTTTTCCTTGCATCCACCTCTTCAACATCTCTAATGCAACCTTAGGTTGATCCATTGGGACCATGTGCCCAGCATCGTGGACCTGTTGCACACAACTAAATGGGTTAAGAAAGCAGATCATAGCAGACATTAAGATAAAGTTATCAAGGAAAGACCTTCAAGAAGCTAAGAGACCCATAGCTTTTCAGCTGTCCTGCTTCTTCTTCATCAACCACGAAAGGTATGGCCGGTAATGCAGTGAATGCTTCTTGGCCAGACCATTCCATGGCATGAACCCACCTCGAGTTTCCTGTTAAAAGCATGTTAGTGTATAACAACCATAATAGAAAGAAAAATACTCAAGTATGATTCTTGGTTCTTTGACATTGCGATTCAGTGAAAAGCTCCTACAACATATATTTGAAGGTATATTCTTCCCTAAATGTATCTCCAAGTTATAGTTTGAGAAAGTGAAATGTTTTGAATTCACAACTAAATAAATAATCATTTTTTGAAAGATAAATCATTTATTGTTGTTACTACTCATACGGATGTTACGCATCACAAGGATCCCAACAAGCATATAAACATGAAATGAGCTGGATACTTTTGTTAAATATTTCAATGACAGAAAGTAGCCTGATGGTTAAACTTATGTAAGGCCTTAGAGCGCATCTGGCGCTTCATAAGAAAGGGGCTTTGATGAAAGAGGAGAACGGTCAAGGGTAGGGATCCACAAGTGACTATCCAAACATGCACTTGGTGGACACATGTAGGATAAGAGACAACCAATCTAACACAGGAACAGGTGTGTGTGCAGATCAGCATGCTGAACGCAGTAACTCAGGTCTGATGTAGTAAAAGTTGCCCACATCACAACATTGTGTGATCCCCATTGCTGGGCCCACTTGGGAGAACCACCAATCACAATACAAGAGTGGAATAGAAAGTCTCACATTGGATAAGGTTCTTCTAAAAACAAATCCTTGTTGGATCATGATAGCCATTGATTTAGGACCCCAAAGATTTAATGGTGTAAATTTAGGGGGATTATATTCAACATTAAGTAACGCTCCAATCATGATCAAATTTGGGCAAGGGCAAGTTCCAATACATTGTGAGTAGGTGGCTATGAAGGGGCTGGATTAACCTCAAGTGGGCTGCTCAAGAAGATGGGATTGGCTCCCACTGTAACATTTTCCATAATCCAAGTCTACTTTTTCATTTATTCATGAACTGTAAAGGATGGAAAATCAGTATGTCGTTCCACATGTTGAAACCAACAAACATGAAATTTTCTTAAATGGTCATATTATGCTTGTGACATAAGATACAGAAGTATCATTATCTACAATAGTATTCAGGCCCAACCAGCATCTATATCCAAATTGTTTAATCTGCAACATTGACATCAGAAACAAAGGCAACCAAAAGAGGCTCTTGTTCCATCCTTCAACTTTTGAAGGTGGCAATCATTTCAGAACAGTCATATTGGAAATCAAATCCGTCTGATATAGCATACTTTTCTTCAGTGTGAAATGGTAAATGAAATGGTAAAGAAGATTAGAACCCATGATATAGCCGTAAAGGTTGAATGTCAAACTTGACAAAAGCTTACCTAGCCAGTTGCAAATGAGATCATATTCCCCAGCATAAACAAGCAAATTAATGCCATCCTCAATAAGAGCAGGGATACCCACTTCCAAGTTCCTCATCCAATCCGTAAGCATTGCCTGGTATACAGTAGGGCTGCAGGAGACGAACTCTATTTCCCCAACTCCTAGGTCATCTCTAACAGACTTCAGATTGAGAAATTTTTCCATGTTTGAGAAGTCATAACAGAGGCTCCCTTCACATTGCTTACGAATATCATAGTACTGCAGATACCACATGCTCAAAAGTTATGACATGGCTAATAGCATATATTTATAAGAGAAGGAATAATCTAGTGTTTTCTAACATTTGTCTTTCCCGCAATCCCCATGATCGAATTGAATATGGTGTTGCAGACCAAATAGGAAGCCACACAAGCTGCTGAACCTGTGGTGCCTGAAACAACATCCAAATGCATCATTATTTACCCAAAAAAAAAAAAAAAAAGACACATTGACATAAGTTTGAATGTTCAGGAATGAAGAAACAAACAGACGAAACCAAACGTAGCATATCATACTTGCAGAAGCAGTAAATAAAAAGAAAACATTTTTTAAGGCAGGAAGATCACAGCAGGCAAACAACTGTTTGAAGCTTTGTTGCAACACTTAATCAAGGACAAGCTCAATGAGCATGAACCAATGGATCATCAAAGTAATATAAGCAGTAGCAGCAATAAAGATTAGAGAGAGAGAGAGAGAGAGTCACCTTGCTCATCTGCAAGGTAAAACAACTCCCAAATCATTTATCATATAGCCACAAACAATGATAGGACTATAGGAAATAAAATAGAAAATAATAATAATAACAAAAAGGACAATTGTTCTGTAGAGGGTAATTGTTAGAAAAAGACTCACCGCAAAGCTTAATTGCCAGTTCGCATGGAGGAATGTACTTGTTAATTCTTCTGTAGTCAGATTCTTGAATTATGCCCATCTCCAATGCATAATCTGTGTAAGCTTTATATTGAACTGCAGGATCTGTAAGTCCATTACCAATGGCAAACCCCTGCAAATTCATATTCAAATTACGTAAGTTTAAAAAAATAAAACATATATATACAGAAATTTAGTTATAATCAAGACGAAGAATATGCCTTCAAATTTATATGAATTCCTTCTTTATTTTTATTTCCTTGGTGAACTCGAGAAGCAAAAGCAGGAATGTAGTGTCCAGCATATGATTCCCCAGTTATGAAGAAATCATTCTTTGCCAACTGTGGATGCTCAGAGAAAAATTCCTGAAATCATGCAATCCAATAAAAAGAATTTCAGTCCTGATTCTCAATAGAAGGAAATGTGGAGTAATCAAATGTATAATGTTTAAAATATAAGGGATCCAATTCTAAAGACAACAGGCTCATCAAAATTATACCAACATAAAAGTAACATTTGACTAAGTACTTTGAAAGAAAAAACTATGCTGCAAGGTATTCTCCCTTCAGAAGTATATATTTTCATACTTCATACATTCCTTATTTTGGTCGTGCAAGCAGGAGCCACTCTCATCTTTTGCTCCAGTATCTCAGCCATCAACCTATGTGTGTGTGTATGTATAGGGAGATGCTCCTATGAGAGCATCTCTCACCTTACTATGAGAGATAAGGTGGGGGCCCTCACATCCATATCCAATGCCAACAACTTAAATGTGAAGGCCCCCACCTTATCTCTCATAGTAAGGTGAGAGATGCTCTCATAGGAGCATCTCCCATATATATATATTAGAGGGAGGGAGGGAGGGAGGGAGGGAGAATTGAGAAACAGAAAAGGCCTTGATGATGATATATATATATAGAGAGAGAGAGAGAAAGAGAGACGTGGTTGCGAACAAAAAAAAGACCAAGATCCAAATAGAAAATTTCAACGAAGAAATTTCTCACCATCTTTACTATCAAATGAATATTGATATGGGTTCAACTTGGCAAATTTTCAAGAAAACTACGACAGAGATACAAGTTGAATGGCCTTCCAGCAGAAAGAACGCAACTTTTCCATTATAAAAAAAGGAACGAATGTACTATAGGAAGATGAAATCAGTTTAATGTAAAATTTAAACAATGGACAACTTATACCATGCTTGGTTATTCATATCATCTACATATATGTTTACAATATATATTTTAAAAAAATTATGGTACATTTTAAAAAATTAAAAGTCTATGATGTGCCATGAATAATTTCCTGGGAAGAATATCCAGAATTATTTATCAATATAGGCTATAGTTGTGGCCCTATCTTTCCATCTCCCATATGCATATTCACAGAATACCCCAATTAATACTAACAGTCAAGGCATATACAAGTGCCTTACTATGAGAGATAAGGTGGGGGCCCTCACATCCATATCCAATGCCAACAACTTAAATGTGAAGGCCCCCACCTTATCTCTCATAGTAAGGTGAGAGATGCTCTCATAGGAGCATCTCCCATATATATATATATATATATTAGAGAGAAAGAGAGGGAGGGAGGGAGGGAGAATTGAGAAACAGAAAAGGCCTTGATGATGATATATATATAGAGAGAGAGAGAGAAAGAGAGACGTGGTTGCGAACAAAAAAAAGACCAAGATCCAAATAGAAAATTTCAACGAAGAAATTTCTCACCATCTTTACTATCAAATGAATATTGATATGGGTTCGACTTGGCAATTTTCAAGAAATCTATGACAGAGATACAAGTTGAATGGCCTTCCAGCAGAAAGAACGCAACTTTTCCATTATAAAAAAAGGAACGAATGTACTATAGGAAGATGAAATCAGTTTAATGTAAAATATAAACAATGGACAACTTATACCATGCTTGGTTATTCATATCATCTACATATATGTTTACAGTATATATTTTAAAAAAATTATGGTACATTTTAAAAAATTAAAAGCCTATGATGTGCCATGAATAATTTCCTGGGAAGAATATCCAGAATTATTTATCAATATAGGCTATAGTTGTGGCCCTATCTTTCCATCTCCCATATGCATATTCACAGAATACCCCAATTGATACTAACAGTCAAGGCATATACAAGTGCCATTCATGAATTACCATCTTAAGCATAGTTGGATACTTTACAGACCTGCAAGAAGTCATAAAGATCGTTGCTAACACCGTTCTCATTATGTCGAAGGTCACGCTTATCAGAACTATAACTAAAACCAGTTCCCGTGGGCTGATCAACGAACAAAAGGTTTGATACCTGCACAGCTCATGGGAAATATAAGATTAGGAAAAAAAATTCTTAATTTCTGAAGTAAATATATATAAGAATAAGCATATTCTATAAATATAAGCAATCCAGTTGTTATCTTTATACAAACTTACAGCTACTATATGTTCATAAAATAAAATACTAATGCAACAAAAAGATTAAGCAATTGAGATGACAGCCATAGATAAACTAAATCACTGTAGAAAGAGAGAAGGAACCAAGAAAATACCTCAGCAAATTGATAGTTTCAGGTTTTCAAGAAAAGAGACAGCAAACTGAAGTTTGTGGCATTACATGCATAAAACTCAAGAAACATGAGATGTAATTTAAGAAAAAACCACATGTAGCAAAGTTGGACAGCTTTCAACTATGGCATGGATTCTTCTCAGAAAAAAAGGCCTAATTATTGGTTCTTTATAACTTATTTTTCAATAAAACCACAACATGTAAACAACACTTTCATACCAGTCATATCATATGTCGCACCAAAATCAATGATCTGGTATGGGCTTGTAGAAGAAGAGGACACTAGATGA
This sequence comes from Cinnamomum chago, assembly GCA_038049695.1. Lineage (NCBI taxonomy): Eukaryota > Viridiplantae > Streptophyta > Magnoliopsida > Laurales > Lauraceae > Cinnamomum > Cinnamomum chago. The sequence goes on from CP142459.1 coordinate 17,806,368, forward strand.
GAATGAGGATGTATGCGCACAGTAGTGGGCAAAGGATTTTATTTTTTTTGGTAACAGGTGTGACTCGCACCCAAAACCTCTAGGTTGCAATAGTGAGCACCTTCCACTGTGCCACAGGCTGTTTGCCAATAGTGGGAAAAGATAGAGAAGATAAGAAGGGTCATAAGACGAAATTGAAGCACTTTCACTTCTTCCAAAGGCACATGTCTTGCTAGAGTAGACTTAGTTACTCCCCCTTACTCCAACTAAAAAACCACTCTCACCTCTTTTTTTCTCTCTTTAATCACACAATTAAACTTATACGGATAAATGGGCCATATAAGTGTAGCATGGGTATCCTTTTGTTCTTTAATGAAATCCTTTGTTACCGATCACAAAAAATAAAATAAAAAATAAATCTGTCAACGAGCATGGACCAAACCAGCCCAAGGCCTTCAAAACTATTTCCAATCTGATGAAAGAAGGATCAGTCACTACACCATAGAAGTGATCCAGCCAGTCTACAAGTTGTTGAAGAAGACTGCACACATCTGAATCCAAGTAAATACAGATTCTGCCCAACATAGGATGACAATATTAGAGCCATAGTATCATCTTGACCTCCCATGGCTGTAGTAAAGATACAGCAGCACCTCAAGAAGAAACAGAAAATGTAAGCCTTGTTTGACCAACTATATGCTGGAAATAGAAAAAAAAAATACTCATAAAGTACCCTTTCATCTGCACAAAAGGAGGAACTGCGCAAAGAAGTTGAAATTGCAATTGTCTGATTCAGAAACTCCGCCAAAATAGATATTAAAAGACAGAGAAACCAAATCAGCAAGCTTCCATCATGTTTGATAGGATGCAAGAGGACTGTACAGTCTATCAGGCAACAGTGTATACTCAAGTGAAAAAAATTACTTGATCAGTCAAAAGTCAAAACTTTTTAGATCTCCTTGAAACTTGAACCATTCATCACCAGAAACACAGCCTCAATTATTCCAACCAAAATCATTGATTAAAAACTTCCTCTAGAGTCTAGACATCCAACAATCAGCATCAAGCAACCCAATTTTTTCCTGGTTTTCATCTGTGTCCAAGATAAAACCATCAGGACTCTTTACAAAAATCAGCTAAATATTACCAAAAAGATTGAATAAACCAGGTGAATCCATTAGACCAATTTCTTGAAGGAACCCTAACCCTCCAAGGCCATACAAATGCTCATGTCAGCAGTATCATGGCTGGAGTCAGCCCATTTAAGGAGAGGAGCATGAAGACAACATTGCTCTGTTCTCATACCAATTGGTAAACCTGTTTTTTGTTGGTGCTCGAGAAATACAGTGAGAGGAGTAGGAAAAAGAAGAACAAGAAGAAGGGAAATACATATGTAATTTACTGCATGATCTCACTATTCCTTTAGGGCTCATTTGTGCATTCATTTAGCGCTCAGAAGAAGGGAAAATACAGTGAGATTGTGGAACCCTCCAATCTCTAGTATCACGCTACTGACACAGATTGATCAAGCACCCATAGGATCCATCATCATTTTGAGACGATGGTTTTTTCCTTGAAACCAGATCTACAAATTGTTGAGCGAAGATCTGAAATTGTCTTTCAATTGCCACCATGTGCTCCTTCATTGGTTCAACAAAATCCATTTTCTTCCCCCGGCTTCTACCTCAACCACGGGCCATTGTGGACAGTCAAACATTTGACAAAAAAAGTTGGCTCTAATACCAAAATGTAGATTGTGCGGCTACTAGTTGTGCCAATTTATTAAAGAGACGGTTTTATGTTGTTGGCTGGTATAGATCAAATTGATCAGGTTGATGCCTTCCATTGATCACAGGAAGATGCTATTGACAATCAATAACTAAAGAATCCACAATCAAGCAAGCTTCATGCTTCATTGAAGGAAGGAAAACACCTAACTCAGAGATGATATCAAATAATAATAATCTAAAAGCTCCATCTTGATTCAGCAGCAATACCACATCATTGCAACAAGACTCGTGGGCCACATGTGGGACCCATGAAATTCTCTGAGTTTTAATATGTATTAGTTTAAGTTTAGCAACAATTGTAATTAGGGTTAATTTCTAATTTAGATAGGATTATTATTTGGTTTCCTAGTTTGATTAGGATTGATTTCTTAGCCCTGAAGTTCTTTTATTATAAATATGGCATTGTAGAGATTAATAATCTCAGTTTTGGAGTCAATCAATTTTCCCTTTTTGGGTTTTCGTTGGAGAGTTATCTTCATCGTGTGTGATTATTCCCGTGGGAACCCTAATTGTGCCCCGGCACTTGCGATCGTACCTAAAATTGCATCACATCTCTCGTTACCTGTATTGGTATTTATACAAATACTACCTAAAGAGTAATAATCCTTTTCCAACAAAAAAAGAGTAATGATCCTAAAAGAAAAACAAACTCTTAAATGATTGCACCTAATCTAAACAATAAAGAAATATAATGTAATAACATTCTTAAATGATTACAGCCTAACAAGCAACAAATTGGAAAGGAAGCAACAATAATAAAATTTTAAAAAATCTCAAGGATACAAATTGACATGCAAAATTATCTTAACTAATCTAGGAACAATTTATTAATTGAAAAAAAAAAAAAGACATAGCAAAAGAATCCGCGCTTGTTGGGCCTAAATGAAGTGCACCCAAAGCTTGAGCTTGGGCCTTAATGTTAGACTTCTTCTTGAGCTGCATTAAGACATAATCTTTACAAGCACCAATATGCAATGCATCAATCATCATCTTACACTAGAGCATGATGGCAGCCATGAATATGAATAATGGGTACAACTCCAATACTTTCATTTCCTAGTAAAACCCACTTTATAGCTTATAGTGTATAAACCATAAACCAAACAACAGAGATACTTCATGATTTTAACCATCATAGTCAACAAGTCTTGATTTTGAAAACTTGGAAATAATAAAAGATTCAGCAAAAAAGAAAGAATTATCAATACCTTATCCCAACCATAGTCATTCCAAACAAGTGACAAGTTGTTTGCAATAGTGAAAGGTCCGTTTTCATAGAAAACAGCCAATTCACTGCTACACCCTGGCCCTCCCGTCAACCAAATAACAACTGGATCCTTCTTACTGTTTCGTGATTCAAAGAAAAGGTAGAACATCCTACGGATGAAAAAAAAAAAAAAAACAATTCAGTACAGTTAGTGCAGTTAACACCAAATAAGTGGTTCTCAGAAGCCATAGACTTGCGAAAACCTAATTCAAGGAAAAGTGTACCAATAAGATGTGTGTGTGTGTGTGGAATCGTCATCATACACAAGAGATTGCACGATGCAAAGGGAAAATCAAATACACTGTGTTAGAAACATCACACATCAATTACATATAGAGATCAAATACCCATTGCCTAAATCATCTACCAAATATGAGAGGATTTCTAACGCTATCTCACTTAAGTGACCACCAAATAGAAACACCGAAATAGAATAAATCTTCTAACTGGACTATGACTCTAGATTGGCCAATTAGAAAGCTTCTGTTACAAAACCTTTTTGTTTTAATGGTAACAGATTTTATTAAAAGGGAGAAATACCCAAAATATAAGACCTTTTAATAAAAGATATAACCAAAATATAAGACTCGTTTGGTTCTTCCAGGCTTCTAGATATGCATCGAATCGAGTTTGCACAGAACCACAAAACCCAATATGCTCAAGCACAATTACATGTGGGACGGTTAGATGGGATGTGGATGGTGGGCCAAACCACTTTGGATTCCCTAAGCTTCCTTGATTTGCAACAGGTGTTCTTTAAAATGGAACTCCTCAAGCACTCTATAATATGTAATCAAGATCAATTATGCTTATCTTTTTTATTGGTAACATGACTTGAACACACCCTTTCTTTATAGGTAAACCACAACCTTATGGTTGCAACAATTAGTAACCTTCCAGCAGTGCTGGAGCTCTTTATCAAGATATAATTACAATGATGATGGTTAAACCTTTTACAAATTTTCTATTCTTAGATACAAAGATATGGATACACATACAAGTACATGCACAGATACGATTCAACCCCTCGTTCAGTTATATCACATATAGGAATATGGGATCCAATCATACTAGTTGAATTCAGTTGACCTTTTTTATGATTTGAGAAGCTGCCCCACAGGCTAGCTTCTCTCTTATTATAAAAAAAAAATAAACCCATGGGTCGAACCCGGGTTCCCTCCATGGGAGAGAATTTGCCTCAGCCTTACCACTGCACCAGCAGTGGGTTGGCAGTTCCAGGCCTTCTACTTGAAACACTTTACCTTTAGTACTATACTATTAGCTGAATTTGATGAAAACTGAAACAGTGTTCAATGCATTAGTGTAACAAGACTACCAATTTGTTGAACTCTTTTGTATTAAGAACTCTGAGTATACCTTCTACATATTCCTTCTGATAAAAGTACAGATTACAATTATAAGTTCCAATAAATAATGATGAAGCTATTGTTAGAAACATAAGTCTTCAAATTCCAATCACAAGTTGTCATTTAAGGAAATCTATAAGTCTCTTCCAAATCCCAATTTCAAATTTCAATCCATAATTTCTACACATATCCAATTCCAATAGAATTCCTACCAAAAGGTACTCAAAACAGAAACACCCAATTCATGGAATTAAAGATCAAAAAAAAAAAAAAAAAAAGATACTAGCTTTAGCATGATTCTACAATCAATACCTGGCATCGTGGGTATGCGAGAGGCGATAGTACCCCGCATGGTGGCCGAGCTCATCGGCGGGGATACCAGATTGGGCGGCGAGATCGGGAAAGCCGAACTGCTTCTCGACGATCCGGGGGCCGGTGCCGGAATCGCCGTATGGGGGGGTTGGGGTTGCGTGAGCATCTTTGGGGAAGAGATTGAGCTCTCGGATGAGCTTCTCGGCTTGGGTTATGGGGAAATTGGCATTGGAAGGGAGACGGAGATCATCTGGGACTGATAATGAAAAAGAAGAAGAAGGAGAAGGGAATGGAGAAAGAAAGAGAAGAAGAAGAGGAACAAAGAGAGAAGGGTTTTTCATCTTTTTCTACTTTTTTCAAGTAGGTGTGGGTGTATGGGAGACTGTGTGAGAGAGAATGAGGTTTTAAAGGAAGAAGATGAGAGAAACCGTCTCAGCAAAGAAAGGCGGAAAGGTTGTTAGGAGCTTGGACTGGTAGAATGGCGTACAAGCAAATGAGAGAGAGAGAGAGTGTTCAAGAAACAAACTTGTGTTAGTTGTGCGTGAAGAGTGAAGACCCAAGGGAGTTGGAAAATTCATAAAATTTCATTCTATTAGTGGGGGTTTGAAGAACATTAATGAGAGTTTAACCAAAAGGGGTAGCTCCATTGGTGTAGGAGTATAGTTTGCATCTGGAGGTTGTACGTTCGAAACTGTACTACCATACTAAGGCTATAGTGGAGTTTACCCGTCTTCCCTTTACCCTCGAAGGGATTAGTCCAACCCAAAGGGTTGAGAACATTCCTATAGCCTATATATATATATAGGGTCAGATCTCTTAAGCTGCAACTTAGTTTATCCTAAGCTGAAACAATATCAGTCCCACAAATTAAAGTCGATTATCGTTGTTTTTTGTATAATGATCGTCTCTAAAATCAAAATAAATCCAATCAGAACTAAATTTTCCAGTTCCATCATGCAAAAAACACATATAATCAACTTTGATTTGTGGGACTAACACTATTCCAGCTTAGGATAAGTTAAGTTGCAGCTTTGAAGAGTCATGCTATATATATAGGGATTTGGGAGATTTTCAAATAAGGCGTAAGATTTTTGCCTTATTTTAAAAAATGATACAAGTTTCAAAACTTTTCAAAATAGTCCCTAAGTTTTTTAGGAATTTTTCAATTAAGGATATTCATCCATTTAAATCTATTTCCTACAAGTTTTTCCCTCATTTTTTTTAAAATGCATAAAATACCCTTTATCGAAATAAAGCTCTCATACATTTCTTCTAAATTTTTCTCATTTCCTTCACTTGTGTCCTCCTAATGAATAGAACAACTAGCGATCCCACGACGATTGATTGTATATAGTGGTTGCTAGAACCATGTCATGGGCTTTAATGAAAAGCAACTTGGGCATTTAAGAAAAAAATAGAAAAAAAATCACAAGAAATGCCTTTAAATGGCCGAACGTCCTTAATTGAGAATTTACTGAGAGACTTAAGGACTAATTTAAAAAGCTTTGAAACTTATGTCCTTTTTTGAAATAAGTTAAAATTTTAAGGACTTATTTAAAATTTTCCCTATTATTTTCTATGAGTAGGCTTCCACTCACAAGAAGTTCATGTGGCCTACATTATCATAATTCTAAGCCTTAAAAAAGGGCGACAAAAAAGGTAAGTTTTCACTCTAATGGAAAAGAGGTGCATTGTGAAATTGATCACTTTTATGGAAATTTCAAGTGTCATTTAATGATAAATCTGATAATGGGCCTATCTTCAATGAGTTTAAAAAAAATTAGGGACCCAAAAAAACATATGGGACTATTTACTTTGAGTCTACTTTTTTTTTTAATTTCCACAAGTAGGCAGCACCACAAGAAGCCTAATCATTTCGATCAATGCCAAGGCCTGAGCCTGAGCTGATCAACCCCATCTTGAAAGCACCAATGTTTCGAAGTTCGAGCAGCCCACACTGGCTACTTCTGGAGGCGAGAGAAAATTGTGTGACCAAATCGAGTCTCCAAATCTTGAGATCCCTAATTTTGAGGCACATAAGGAGGATTTACAGCTCAACCTACCGGAAGTGGGGCTCAAAATTCACTGTTGGAAGACCTCCGAGTGGGGAGTGTAGTAGAAGATCGTGCACTAGGATTATTTGATGGATTTGGTAAAACCACTTTAAACAAATTTGGCTTGGATGTAAGGGTTGCGAAACACCTGTTCTCAATAATAAATGAGACATTTTTCTTCATCTTACTTGTATTCGGAGTCCCTATCCCTTATTTTATTTTTATTTTTTTTATTCAAAGAAGCAATTTAGACGGTGTGTTAGTTGGCATGAGATTTCATACAGAAGGCAAATATTGATTGGATGAAACAGTATCTCTTTGTTTGAATGAAAAAGAGGATTTAGACTCCACTAGCGTTGACTATGCTAGGTATGCCTTTAAAAGGCCTGCATGGTTAGAGGATACATTAGAATTCAGATTTAGGGGTTATTTGAATTCGTCAAAAATCATCCATTTGGATAATTATGTCACTGAAGAAAAAAAATGCACACAACTAGATTTTTTAGAAAGAGAATTCAAAATGTTAGGGGAACAATCAAATAGATATAGATATGATGATGTAATACATCCCAACAACAAAGAATTTTAGTTAGGACTTCTTGCAAACAAGAAGGTCCCTAAATTTATCATTAATGAGAGTATGATAGATTCATGGACCAGGCATAATCTTCTAGGGATGGGCTTGGATATGTAACTTCGGCCCATTTAATATTTGGGTTGGGCCTAAATTAAGTGATAGAAAGCCCAAAGCCTGGGTTGGCCTGGCTTGCATAATGAATGCTTGTAATATAGTGATGAAGTTGTCCGAACAATTGTTGGAAAGCCTAGACAATTGAGAAAGAAATTTCCCAATTCAACCTGGTTTGATTTTCTAAATGAGCGGGCTCAGGTAGAATGTGAGCTTGTTTTTCTACGATCGAGTTTGGATTGGATTTGCCTAGGCCCAGCCCTATACAAACTCGATGTCAAACCCATTGCTAGTCGAAGTGGGTCGGCCAAGTCACCCAACAGAAGACCTGCTTCTAATAGTGGTGGCCCAAGCAAGTCACCCAACATACTTGATATTGAACTTGACATGGCCCATGAAGAACACTAATCAAGAGCGCCCAAACCGACTCCTCATATTGAGCTCGATCGCTAATAGAAAAGGGTTGAGTAGGTCACCTGTTTAACCCGACCTTCGACATTTCTAGTGACAAAACATGCCAATCTGGCCCTCAAACAAAGGGCCCTGGCCTCGATCCTCAAAAGGCTATTAAAATGAAAGCTTATTTCCTAGAAAAAACCCTAGGGTCGGGCTTGGCCAACATTTTTGCAGGCCTTGAGATTTGAGGGCTGATCTTCGACGGTAATAAGAACAACCATGGCCCTTGCCCTTCTATATTTTTTATTTTACATTTCCCTTTTATCTTAAACAGTTTTAAACCCATGACGTGAAACTAATATTGTGGTCATTGGGGTTGTCAAAGGGCCAAGCCAGACCAAGCCCTAGAATGTCCTTACGTTGCCTTAAACATATGTATGGCCAGGCTTGGGTGGGGAAAGCCATTAGAGGGCCCGCACTACCTAGGCCCTTACCTTACCGTTGAGGGTTAGGGCCAAAATAGGGCAAGGCTCGTGGCTAAAAGAAAAAATACAACACCACTAAGCACAGTGTCAATTGAACATTATCTTGTCTAACCTCTTGCGAATGAACCACGAAGCAAATGTCTGAAAATAAAGGTTATGTCTAAAAGCTTTTCTTTTATCAAACAAAGTCATATGCCCCTAGACATATAATTTTATTTATTTTGTCAAAGAATATAAAGGGTTAAGACCATCTCTAGCAACTCGTTCAAATCCCACATGGACACGCCAACAGTGATATTTGGCATAGAGGAACACTCCAACCGTCATTCCAAACATGACATAGCATTTGACATGTTGGAGAAAAATGCCAAAATTAGCGTATGGAAAAGGCAAATGCCAAATATTATTTTGGGTTATTTTATTCTAAAAGCCCATAAGAATGCAAGAATGCTTCTTCCTATCTTTTTTTCTTTTATGATGCGGGTCCCAAAAAATTATTAAAATAAAATTCTGGAATATGGGGTTGACTCCCATACTTTGGAGATGCCAAATTTCAAATGGAATCTGGCATCTCCCAATTGACATATGTATTGGAGATGCTTTAAAAGCGTCTATTTTATCTCATACATTATACAGAAATTCCCTTGTCCCAAATTACTCTAGTTTAAGGTTTTTTCCCCTCTTTAATTCATACAGTGAGGTCTTATCTTTGAGAAATTTAAACTATTTGCGTTCAAGTACCTTTTGTGAATTGACATTATTTTCAATTTAATTTTGATTTGACTAATTGTTGTTGAATCTCAGCAAAAAAATAAATGCACTTAAAAAATCACTCGTACTTTAGACTTAATAAAATTGAGAGTAATAATAATCTCCCTTTGTTTTTTTCTATTTATCCCTGGGGCATGGGGGGGACTTGGTCCCTACTCATAAGCGAGGAGTCTGGGAAGGCGAGGGTTGAAACGCGGACCGCATCTCACCACTTGCGTCAGACGCTATTCTCAAGTTATAAATCATATGCCCCCCATGTCACGTCCCCCAAAATAAGAATTGGGAAAAACGTGAAAAATTAAATGAAATTCAAATTTCCTATGTTTAATACAACACAAGCTTCCAAAAGTGGACCCACAAAAAATTTCAATATGTGGTGAGTCAAAATAAATTTCATTAAATGCAGTGGAAGCTTTATTCAATTGATATCCAATGTTCATAAATGAGAATCAACACAAATTCAGATAAAACAATAATAGCTAAAGTTGCTGAATAAATTAAATAATTTCTAAAAGAGGTCTCAACACTAAAAGGAAAGTTCATTTAAAATAATTCTACGGTATCGTTCACTCTTGTGCAGGTTCAGACGGCTCCAAAGCCATCTCCGGCATCTCATTCGAGCTCATCAGTCGGCTCAAACGTTTGAAACGTTTGGCCCTCCTCCGCCTCCTCGATAAAATAAGGCTCGGTACCTATGCACCAAATATTACAAAGTAAACAATAAGTACATAATCATAATTCGAAATTTAATACAACAACGAGAAGAATATAAACGAGAGTGATCATATAGAAGTAATGACAGTAATAATGACAAGAAAGAACGTATAGCATAATCCAAATAAAGCAAAATGAGCAATATGATTCACACGAAGACAAGTGTCCCCGTTTTGGGTGGTCAGCCCTAAATAAATCGGGAGAGCTCGTCCATAACGTCGGTGGTCATAAACCGATCGAATTAAAAACAAATCAGGATAACCTGTTCACATTCAAAGCGGATTATAAGTGATCCGATCACATCGGTGATCAACCGTTCATATATCGATCTGCAGTCGTCCATAAATGACCCACATAAACATAAACATATAAGCATAATAGACCTGAATAATAAAGCCCCGACACAAGAGTCCTAAGTCAAAGTAAAGTGCTAGTCATTCCACATTTCATATCATAATCAAATCATCATACAAAATTTGCCAAGCCACTTTATAGTCCATAATACACAATAGGGTATGCATCTAAAGGAGTACATATCCTAAATCAACATATATATACATGCGAAGGTTAAGACATAGATACGAATCGATCCTAAGGTCAAGCATAAGGTCTCGTACCCCACAACCATAGAAATCTCTAATAAATATAAGATCAACGCATCCATTTTCCATTAATGGTGCATAGACCCAATTAAGGGTTTTCCAATAGTGATGGGTTGAACTTGAATCCATTAGGATTTACCCGATGTCATATAAAGTACTAAACCCTATGTTAGTAATATACCGTGTGCCCAGACGGTATTTACTTGGTCCAAGTACAAAAATATAATTGTAACACATTAAACGCCAAAGATATCATTTAATATTAATTTGCAAATAATAATAATAATCTTGGTTTATAATTTTAGAAAACTCAAGGACCCCCCTAAGATATTTCCCAAATCAATTCTTTATAAAATAAGCTAAGGGGTCTAATTTAAATTTATCAAAAGCTAAGGGTCCCCATTTTTAATTCAAGGAACTAATGGCACAGGTGTTATGACTCAAATCATAACAGAACTCGTCCCTTCATCCTTTTTTTTTTTATATTCTAATGGCAAGTTAAAAGTCAATGTCGTATGTGAACAGAACTCATCCCTTCTCCCACACATCACCTCCCATCATTTCCATTCACTCAACCATACACGTCATCACCTTCTACCTCTTTTGATTTTCATCACAAAACGTGTTCTGTAATGGAGTCCAGCGGCGTCTCAGCCTCTGTGCACTTGGGATAGTGGGCCACTAATCAAAAGGCCCACGATCAGACCCCATCAACATAGTCGCCCAAGACCCCTCTACAAGATGTAGGGATCTGATATGCGATCGGTGGCCCACCTGGGCCCCACAATCCCAAAAACGAAATTTCCCTTTTTTTATTTATGCAGTCAGCCACCTTTGGGTCGTTGGATGGTGGACCAAACAAGACCCACCTCACACAGGTCCGCCATCCTTATGGTCGCCCGTGGGTCCACTATCGGATCTACGGTCTTGATCAATCATCAGTGGGGTCCATCTGGGCCCCACAACCAATACACAATGACAAGCCCACGGTTTCCATCCAAGAACCTGTGACAGATCGGGTCGGCAGTAATGCTAAAAAAAAAGAAAAAGAAAATCCATACAATGATCTCCAATCTCCGATCTCATCACAAAAACAATTAACATCATAAAAAGGGCATCAAAGGTTTCTACATGCCTCACAATGGAATCAAGAGAAACACATGTATTAAATTCGCAGATTATGATTAGGTACTTGCCTTTTATCGAAGTTTGAAGAAAATGCAACAGATCATAACCAATACCCAATCCGAGATTCCCACAGCGCTCGAGAATAACCCTATCACCAATCTGATAGAGAATATGGGAAAGGAATGCTCAGATGCACAGATCTATGGTTCTCTTACCCAAATCTACCATTGGAAAGAAAAAGGAGATAACCCAAGAATATAGATCTACTTCTAAAGGTTTGAGGAGATGGTTACCTGAGATAAGAAAGTTGAGCCAAGAATGATTGTGTCTTCAGATCTTGATTCTGATGGTTGGATCCAAAAGTTGTAGAGGCTTGGGAAGTTGAAAAAGGAAGAAGACGAATGGGAAACGGGAGGAGTTGCAAAGATAAGTGGGAAGGGATAAGTCTCGTGCGGTTATTAAAATTAGGGATTAGGTTAAGAAGATATCCTCTAGGCTTAAGTCATTGGGTCAAAACTACGGGTCAAGTCACCTACCCATTAACCCAAGTCACCAATCCACACATCTCATCTAACGTGTGCCCCACTTAATCCTAACCACTTAAATAACTAAAATACATTTAATTAAATCATAGTAATATTCTAATTAAAATATAATAAAAATATTAGAAGTGGGGCCGGGATCTTACATTCTCCCTCCCTTAGGACATTTGGTCCTCCAAATGCAATCATACATCTGGAAGAAGATTCAGGTAAAGCTTCTTCACTTAGTCCTGGAGTTCCCAAGTCGTTTCTCAAGGACTATGATGCTCCCACTAAACTTTCACCCAATGTATTGTTCGAGTCCTGTGAACTTGCTCCTTCGTGTCGATGATCCGAGAAGGTCGCTCAACATAAGTAACATCTGGCTGCAATTCCAATGGCTCATACTGCAACACATGAGATGGGTCTGCGATATACTTCTTCAGCATCGAGACATGAAAAACATTATATACCGCCGACAACGCTGCTGGTAAAGCCAATCTATAAGCAACTTCTCCAATTCTTTCCAAGATCTCAAATGGACCAATATATCTCCGAGATAATTTCCCTTTCTACCCAAACCTCAATGTTCCTCGTGTTGGTGAAACCTTTAGAAACACATGTTCACCAATCTCAAATTGAAAATCTCTCATCTTCAAGTTTGCATAACTCTTTTGTCAGCTTTTAGCAATTTTCAACCGATCATGGATTTGCTTCACTTTCTCACTAGTATCACTAACGATAGATGGGCCATGAAAACTCCTGACACCTATCTCCTCCCAACAGATTAGGGTCCTGCATCGACGTCCATACAACGCCTCAAATGGTGCCATGCCAATACTGGAATGATAACTATTATTGTATGCAAACTCACACAATGGAAGGCTTTTCTGCCAATCCTTCCGAAAGTCAAGGACGCAAGCCCGCAACATATCTTCCAGTGTTTGATTAGTCCTTTCAGTTTGACCGTCGGTCTGAGGATGATATGCTGTACTAAAATTCAATGATGTCCCCAGAGCTTCTTGAAGTTCAGTCCAGAATTTGCCTAAGAATCTAGGATCTCTGTCTGATACAATCGATCGAGGAACACCATGAATTGTGACAACCTTCTCCATGTACATTCGAGCTAACTCATCCCGAGGTATCTTCATGCTCATTGGTAAGAAATGTGTCACTTTTGTCAATCTGTCAACTATCACCCAGATGCTATCTTTGTTATGCATTGATGGCAACCCAGAGATAAAATCCATTGTTATGTGTTCCCATTTCCAGTCGGGCACTTCCAACTGTTTTAAAAGTCCTGGGGGCTGCTTCCATTCTACCTTTACTTGTTGACACATCAAGCACCTTGCTGTAAATTCTGCTACATCCCTCTTCATATTACTCCACCAATAATGATTACGCAGGTTCTAGTACATCTTTGTACTACCCAGATGAATAGTATAGCGGGAATGATGTGCTTCTGTCATGATCTCATTCTTCAATCCTTCTATATTTGACACACATAACCGATCTTGAAAGTACAACAAACCCTCCATTATTCTGAAATCTGGTCTACTGTCAATCTGTTCGATCACTCGAGCTAGCTCTGGATCCTCTGCTTGTCTGCTTTTGATCCTGTTCAAGATTTCTGGTTCCCAAACAAACATGTGGGCCAACATAACCTTGTCATCAATTGGTTGCAAAGACACTCCCAAATTGAAGAAAATTTCTGCCCAAGACCATTCTGCTCGCAAACATGCATTAGTTGCTGCCCTTCGACTCAATGCATCAACCACTACATTGGCTTTCCCGGGATGATATTTGATTGAAAAATCAAAATCCTTCATGTATTCCATCCACCGGGTCTGTCTCATGTTCAATTCAGGCTGAGTAAACAAATATTGAAGACTTCGATGGTCTGAATGAATTTCAAACTTCACACCGTATAGGTAATGACGCCACATCTTCAATGTCATAACCACTGCTGCAAGTTCCAAATCATGAGTAGCATACTTTTTCTCATACTCTTTCAATTGTCTAGAGCCATAAGCCACTACCTTCCCATTCTGCATAAGCACACAACCCAATCCAACCTTCGAGGCATCCGTGTGAATGACAAATCTACCATTTTCTGTAGGCAATGTGAGCACTGGAGCTGTAGTCAACCTATTCTTTAACTCCTGAAAACTTGCTTCACATTCGTCAGTCCACACGAACGGTATATCTTTTCGTGTTAATCTGGTCAATGGAATAGCAATGGATGAAAATCCTTTCACAAATCTCCTGTAGTAACCTGCTAAACCCAAGAAACTACGAATCTCTGTTACTGAGATGGGTCTCTGCCACTTGACCACTGCCTCAATCTTTCCTGGATCTACCGCCAAACCTTCCTTGCTGATGATGTGACCCAAGAAAACTACTTGCTGAAGCCAAAATTCGCACTTACTCAACTTGGCATAGAGTTGATGCTTTCTCAAAGTCTGTAATGCTGCTCATGATCTTCTCGAGACCAAGAATATACTAACATGTCGTCTATAAAAACAACGATAAGCTAGTCGAGAAATGGAGCAAATATCTTATTCATCAAGGCCATAAATACTTCTGGAGCATTGGTTAATCCAAATGGCATTACTAGAAACTTGTAGTGGCCATATCTCGTTCTGAATGCTGTCTTCTGAATGTCCTGATCTCGAACTCTGAGCTGGTGATATCCTGATCTCAAGTCTATCTTTGAGAAATATTCAGCTCCCTGAAGCTGATCAAACAATTCATCGATCCTTGGGAGAGGGTATTTGTTCTTGATTGTGACCTGATTGAGTTATCGATAATCTATGCACATCCTCATAGACCCATCCTTCTTCTTCACAAATAGGACCGGCGCACCCCAAGGTGATACACTTGGTCTCACAAACCCCTTGTCCAACAAATCTTGCAATTGAGTTTTCAACTCTTTGAGTTCTGCTGGAGCCATTCTATATGGAGCTTTAGAAATTGCAGCTGTCCCTGGTACCAATTCAATCGAAAAGTTTATCTCCCTGACTGGAGGTAAGCCTGGAATTTCATTCGGGAAAACATCCGAGAACTCACAGACCATTGGAATATCCTCCAACCCTTTTGACTATTTATCCTTCGTTATAAATGCCAAATATCCTTCACATCCAGATTTCAACAATCTTTCTGCTTTCAATGCCGAGATCCTGCATGTCCGAATTGGTTTCCTCCGACCAACAAATTCAATAGTGTCAGAATGCAACGACAACTTGAGTGTTTTATTAAAACAGTCCATCATTGCTCTATAGGTCGCTAGCCAGTCCATACCAAGTATGACATCGAAATCCTTCATCATTAAAAGAATCAGGTCTGCAGGTAAGATGAAATCCCCAATTTGAACTCGGGTACTCAGAAAATATTGGTGGCAACGAACCTGCTTGCCTACTGGGGTACCCACTACTAAAGCAACATCTAATCTCACTACAGCCTCATTGATATGTCTAGCAAAATCATGGGAAACAAAGGAATGTGTAGAGCCAGGGTCAAATATGCCCTTAGCTTCTACCTCTGATATGAGAACAATACCTTCCACAACCTCTGCAGAAGCATCTGCATCCTCATGAGTAACTGCCCATACTCTGCCCATCTGCTGAGCTTGGTTTGGCTGTCCTTGCACTGGCCTCGGTGCTCTTGGTTGACCCAATGGTTGTTGTTGCCTTTGTGGCTGGAATTGTCTTTGCTGACCTTGCACTGGCCTCTGCTGTCCTAGGACTGGCCTCTGCTGCTGTGGCGCTGCACCCCTATATTAATGATACTGAGGGGCTGGTACTCGATACATTTGCTGTTGTGGTGCCCGAGGAATCTGCTGTGGTCACTGCGGAGGTGCTGTCCTCCAAGGCTGCTGTGCAGGAGCACGATAAACTGCTAGCTGGGACACTGGCAACTGACTACCGCCATTGGGACAATTGCGAACTCGATGGCCAATCTACCCATAGTGAAAACATGCACCTATTTCTCTGTAGCACTGCTCAGTAGGATGGTTCTTTCCGCATCGTCCACACAGTTGTCTCTGACCACCTGAGGGTTGACCTTGAAACTTTTGTTTCTTCAGGTTGCCTTGGCTAGAAGATTGCCTTAACTGATGTTGCTGATATTTAACATGTCGTTCTGCTGCCTTCTTTTTTAGTGCACCTTCATCCCAATATGCACTTTTCACAGTCTCCTGGAATGTCGGTCGTTGATTGTCTCCGATCATTATGTAGATATCAACTGATAACCCATCAAGAAGACGCCTGATTTTCTCTTCCTCTGGAACAACTAGTGTAGGTGCATACTTAGCCAATCTTGTGAACTGTTGTTCATACTGCTGCACTGACATGTCACCTTGCACTAAGTTCTGAAAATCCCTCTTCCACTGGTCCTTGACATATTTGGAAATAAATTTATCCATAAACTCCTTGGTAAACGTTTCCCAGGCATTCTCTTCAGCCACTACCTCTGCTTGCACCACTGCTTTGACTGAGTTCCACCATTGGAGAGCTATTCCTCTGAACATGTAAGCTGCCAAATTAACTCTCTGCTTTTGAGTACAATTGAAGACTGCAAAGATTTGCTCCAGCTGTTCTATAAAATCATCCGCTACCATGGGATCTTCAGACCCGTGAAACTTAGGAGGAACCCTCTTCCTGAATTTCTCATAGAGGTCATTTTGATCTACTTCCCTGGGAAGCATGACCACTTGCACTGGTTGAGCTGCTCAATCTGTCAAGGCTAAGATTTGAGCCTGGAATACTGCTCTATCTCTATCTGCTTGTGCCCTCTCACCAGCTTATCCTTCCCTTTTTCGCTGTTTTCTGCAGCTTGTTCAATCTCGCGTGCTCTCTGCTGATCATTTTGGGTAGTCTGGGCTTGCACAAAAGTTTGCAAGAGTTGGGTGAAACGATCGTCTGGATTATTGGATACATTCCCAGGTTCCTTGTCTTGAGATCTAGTTGTACGCTGTGCCATGACCTACAATGAAATGACAATAGGTTAGATTCTATGAAATAAGCTAACAAACAATTCTATAAGCTTTAGAGTTAGCATGTAAAGCGTGTCTAACGGAATTTGCAATCCTCACCACGTCCTATTATTTCTATCCATTTTTAATATCCGAAAATCAACCTAGCTCTGATACCAACTGTCACGTCCCCCAAAATAAGAATTGGGAAAAACGTGAAAAATTAAATAAAATTCAAATTTCCTGTGTTTAATACAACACAAGCTTCCAAAAGTGGACCCACAAAAAATTTCAATCTGTGGTGAGTCAAAATAAATTTTATTAAATGCAGCCGAAGCTTTATTCAATTGATATCCAATGTTCATAAATGATAATCAACACAAATTCAGATAAAACAATAATAGTTAAAGTTGCTGAATAAATTAAATAATTTCTAAAAGAGGTCTCAACACTAAAAGGAAAGTTCATTTAAAATAATTCTACGGTGTCGTTCACTCTTGTGCATGTTCAGACGGCTCCAAAGTCATCTCCGGCATCCCACTCGGGCTCATCAGTTGGCTCAAACGTTTGAAACGTTTGGCCCTCCTCCGCCTCCTCGGTAAAGTAGGGCTCGGTACCTATGCACCAAATATTACAAAGTAAACAACCAGTACATAATCATAATTCGAAATTTAATGCAACAACGAGAAGAATATAAACAAGAGTGATCATATAAAAGTAATGACAGTAATAATGACAAGAAAGAACGTATAACATAATCCAAATAAAGCAAAATGAGCAATATGATTCACACGAAGACAAATGTCCCCGTTTTGGGTGGTCAGCCCTAAATAAATTGGGAGAGCTCGTCCATAACGTCGGTGGTCATAAACCGATCGAATTAAAAAAAAAATCAGGATAACCTGTTCACATTCAAAGCGGATTATAAGTGATCCGGTCACATCGGTGATCAACCGTCCATATATCGATCTGCAGTCGTCCATAAATTACCCACATAAACATAAACATGTAAGCATAATAGACCTGAATAATAAAGCCCCGACACAAGAGTCATAAGTCAAACTAAAGTGCTGGTCATTCCACATTCCATATCATAATCAAATCGTCATACAAAATTTGCCAAGCCACTTTATAGTCCATAATACACAATAGGGTATGCATCTAAAGGAGTACATATCCTAAATCAACATATATATGCATGTGAAGGTTAAGACATAGATATGAATCGATTCTAAGGTCAAACATAAGGTCTCGTACCCCACAACCATAGAAATCTCTAATAAATATAAGATCAACGCATCCATTTTCCATTAATGGTGCATAGACCCAATTAAGGATTTTCCAATAGTGATGGGTTGAACTTGAATCCAGTAGGATTTCCCCGATGTCATATAAAGTACTAAACCCTATGTTAGTAATATACTGTGTGCCCGGACGGTATTTACTTGGTCCAAGTACAAAAATATAATTGTAACACATTAAAACCCAAAGATATCATTTAATATTAATTTACAAATAATAATAATAATCTTGGTTTATAATTTTAGAAAACTCAAGGACCCCCCTAAGATATTTCCCAAATCAATTCTTTATAAAATAAGCTAAGTGGTCTAATTTAAATTTATCAAAAGCTAAGGGTCCCCATTTTTAATTCAAGGAACTAATGGCATAGGTGTTATGACTCAAATCATAACAGAACTCATCCCTTAATCCTTCTTTTTTTTTATTTTTTATATTCTAATGGCAAGTTAAAAGTCAATGCCGTTTGTGAATAGAACTCATCCCTTCTCCTTCCTTTTTTTTTTTTTTTATGTTCTAATGGCAAGTTAAAAGTCAATGCCATATGTTAACAGAACCCATCCCTTCACCCCCACATCACCTCCCATCATTTCCATTCACTCAACCATACACATCATCACCTTCTACCTCTTTTGATTTTCATCACAGAACGTGTTCTGTAATGGAGTCCAGCGGCGTCTCAGCCTCTGTGCACTTAGGATAGTGGGCCACTGATCAAAAGGCCCACGATCAGACCCCATCAACATAGTCGCCCAAGACCTCTCTACAAGATGTAGGGATCTGATATGCGATCGGTGGCCCACCTGGGCCCCACAATCACAAAAATGAAATTTCCCCTTTTTTTTATTTATGCAGTCAGCCACCTTTGGGTCGTTGGATGGTGGACCAAACAAGGCCCACCTCACACAGGTCCGCCATCCGTATGGTCGCCCGTGGGTCCACTATCGGATCTACGGTCTTGATCAATCATCAATGGGGTCCACCTGGGCCCCACAACCAATACACAGTGACAAGCCCCACGGTTTCCATCCAAGAACCTGTGACAGATCGGGTCGGCAGTAATGCTAAAAAAAAAAAGAAAAAGAAATTCCATACAATGATCTCCAATCTCCGATCTCATCACAAAAACAATTAACATCATAAAAAGGGCATCAAAGGTTTCTATATGCATCACAATGGAATCAAAAGAAACACATGTATTAAACTCACAGATTATGATTAGGTACTTGCCTTTATCGGAGTTTGAAGAAAATGCAACAGATCATAACCAATACCCAATTCGAGATTCCCACAACGCTCGAGAATAACCCTATCACCAATCTGACAGAGAATATGGGAAAGGAATGCTCAGATGCACAGATCTATGGTTCTCTTACCAAAATCTACCATTGGAAAGAAAAAGGAGATAACCCAATAATATAGATCTACTTCTAATGGTTTGAGGAGATTGTTACCTGAGATAAGAAAGTTGAGCTAAGAATGATTATGACTTCAGATCTTGATTCTGATGGTTGGATCCAAAAGTTGTTGAGGCTTGGGAAGTTGAAAAAGGAAGAAGACGAATGGGAAACGGGAGGAGTTGCAGAGATAAGTGGGAAGGGATAAGTCTCGTGTGGTTATTAAAATTAGGGATTAGGTTAAGAAGATATCCTCTGGGCATAAGTTATTGGGTCAAAACTACGGGTCATGTTACCTACATATTAACCCAAGTCACCAATCCACACTTCTGAACTAATGTGTGCCCCACTTAATCCTAACCACTTAAATAACTAAAATACATTTAATTAAAATAATAGTAATATTCTAATTAAAATATAATAAAAATATTAGAAGTGGGGCCGGGATCTTACACCCCACCCCCCCCAAAAGTCCTATACATACAAACTACTTTTATGAATTGGTAGGCATCCCAAATCACTCCAAAGAGGAACAAGTGCATTCTCATTAACAGTAAACCACCTTTTCCACTAGCAAGAATCTATAAAAATAGTATAAGTAGTCCACTAAATAAGAAGCATCAACAAAAACTAGAAGAAAGTGATTAGAAGCAACCATGCAACACTTTTTACTTATGCATTCGGTATATTACACAACTAAGGTACTTGTACCTTAAATAGAGATGAATTAAGAGTTGTGGAGTGGAGAGATGGGTCTGCTCCTCATGTCTTGTGTTCGAAACCCATTCCAAATTTGCCCGATGTGCTTTTGTATGATTCATCACAGCGCCAGCTGGGGAATCAGTCATATTGGGCGAAAGACCTCAGAGATACCCCACGTCATTAAAAAAAAGATAGAGATGAACTAAACCAAGTATGTGTATGTGTATGTTGGGGCTTTTATATAATTTTATAATGGGAATGGACATGACTATTTAATTACGTTCATATCCCCATTTTATTAGCATTAAGTGACTGTTTCAAGGGCAAGTTAGTATATATTTATACATATTAAAGAAAAATAGGAAGGTCACTGTCAAGACCAGGCCAAGCCTACTTTTGTCTAAGCCCGGCCCTTAAAATTTAGGGCTTGCAAAAAATAGCTGTTCAAGTCCAGCACCATGACTTTTTCTTAGAAACAAAAATCCTTGTTTTAAGGGCCTTTTGAAGGCTAGGTATTGTCTTAGGCTATTGGATTGGCAGGCCTAATAGTTATATCTAGTATTAACCATTCTAAAGTAAGGGCCCGTTTGGCATGTCTACTTTTCAAGTCTATATCTCTTAAAACTAATTGGAAAAGACATCATGAGATATTAGACTGTTTGGATATCACAAGTAATATGTCTATTTGAACCAGATCATAGACATTTTTTGTCTACTTCAAAATAGTCCAGAAAGTATGCTGTTATGGACAGACAAAAAGGTCTGAAGCGGGTAGCCCATTTTGAGTAATTTTCGGACAAGTTTGCCCTCACTTTATTATGAGATTGACAAGTTTACCCATATCCTCTTTGCAACAACGAAGGTTATCTCATTCACATTGGAAAGAAAAACCCTAACAGAGCTTTTCCTTCCTTCCTCCACCTTTTCTCCATTCCTCACAAGGTACTTCTCTCCTAATATGCTTTTTGTTTATGTGATTTTCTCTCTCTCTTTCCATTCCTCTCTTCATCTTTGTTATTGGTTTTGGAGGTTTTTTTTTTTTTCGTTCAGAAGATTGACGGCCATGATAGAGAAGAACTTGGCTCTGATTTTGTGAGTTGGGGTTTTTTTTTGTGGGTTTTATGATTTGGTGTAAAGGTTGGATTGTAAAAGGTTTTCATGTGAAGATGCAAAGACCCCAATTTCACTTTTTGGAAATCAATCACACACGGACCTGTTCTGGTCTTGAAAGTTGAAATCCATCCACGTTGTGAAATCGGCCATTGGTCCTTTACACATTGCCAACGTTAATGTCATTGAAGGAGGAGGTCAGACATTTGCCACTCTACATCCAAAACAAAATCAAATTAGAAGTCTATAATCTATAGACTCTCTAGCCTCAATTCAATCTGCACAACCTTCAAATGGTAATGGTTTTGTTTCATCTCTCAGATGATATATTAATAATATAGAAACATATACTTGCCTGTCAAGCATTAGAGTGGATGTCAAGCATTTGTATTTATTTATTTGTTTGCTTTATTCTGTTCTTAGAATTGATTCCAAAGATTTTTTTGCTTGTTTTAATTATGTCTAACTGATGAACATGATTCTATCAAAATTTCCAAAACTGTATTGGGCCCTACATGGGTGTTACATAACTGTTCGATCAGTGCTTAGTTAATGGGCAATGTGAGACACATCTCAACTGACTAGTGATTGGGTGGCTAATGATTTTTGGATTGTCTGATCAGTGCCACTTTTGGGTTGGTGTTCATTGCCCACTGCACGGCCATTCAAATTCCAGACTACCATCTATCTCTACAGGGGACAAGGGGTGAATGGTAGATTGTGGGCAAGGCAACCCGCTGTTGAGTACATGGGCAAGGCCCATGAATTGAGGGCCTTTTTTCACATGAATAGCTGATGATGATGATCACCTCAATAGCTAACAACTAGCCAATCAAGTACTCTAATACCTCATCATCACTAGTCATTACTATTATAGTGTCCAGTTTGGTTATTATAAAGTGTCCATCTGTGTTTGTATGAATGTTTATGTATATCATCATAACAATAATTATTATTATTACTACTACTATCAATCAAAGCATTTAATAAAAATGGACTCACTGGCCAATTCATTCTCCAATATCTTGTATGCAAAATGATGTCATTGATTCTTTTTTTTTCTTCCTTTCCTTTGTTTTCTTTTTCCCCATATGTAATGAAATGATGTTTTCAGCCCATTGTTTTAATAATTGCCCTTTTGGAATGAGAATGCTACAAATTGTCTGCTACTACGTATTTATGTCAATAATTTGAAATATATATGTATTCATAAACAGTGGATGGTATTTTTTAGGACAACCTTCTTTGAAACGGGGGAAAAAAACCAGAGTCAAATTGGGCTTATCTATAAAGCCCATCAAGAGATGGGGCCTAGCTTGATGTTCAAATAAACATGTGTGGGACTGTTTTGAAAAAACAAAATCCTCAATCTACTGCAAAAGATGAAACACCTATAGGCTGAGTCAAATGGTTCGCTTGTACATGCTCTTCCTTGACATCAAATTTTACAGTGGTTGGGTGGGGATCAAATTTTACAGTGGTTGGGTGGGGAACAAACAGGGCATATCAACATAACATAGATGACATATGGGAATGGCAGTTGCTTGTCTTTCTCTGTTATAAAATGCTTTTGATGCATACCAGATCACACCAACCTCATTAAAAACATAAATGAAAACATAGCTTATTAGTTTGGTGGGTCTCTCAGTTTAAAAAATCTTTTCCTTTTTTTTTTCCATTACCCACTTCAAGGAAATCTTCTCTTTGTGTGCTCTTTGCTACTTCTTTACACAGAAAAAACATAGAAACCAATTTGAGATTGAAAATCATACCTAGGTTCAGTTCTCTCCACTTCCCTTGACATGGTTCTTATTTACCACTTGCTTTTTTGGGGCCACTATTTTGTAAGGAATATAGTTTTTTTGTTTCAAGTTGGACTCATTTGCTTCTTTTTCTATAATTGATTTGACATTGATTTATTCTTGATAAAATAATTTAGCAAGGTGTAGATGCCAGAATCAAGGGTTCCATCTCATAAGGGTAAGGACAAGGCGGAGATGAGTAGGGCTGTTTGGTCAGATAATATGAAGAAGATTTTCATTGACTTATGCATAGTAGAAGTATTACAAGGCGGAAGACCGGGCTCAAATCTAAAAACACAATCATGGACAAGAATTATCGAGGGTTTTAAGGAGAAAACTGGAATTTTGTATGGACAAAAACAATTAAAGAATCAATGGGATGGAATGAGAAAACAATATAATGCTTGGATAACATTATGTGGGCAAACCGGTGTTGGGTTCAATGAAGCAACTCAAACAATTACAATGGATCCCGAGAGATGGGATGAATATCTAAAGGTAATAATTATTTGACATTTTTTAGTATATATTACTTATTATATAATAATAAATATTTAACATCTAATGCAGGGGCACCCCGAAGCGAAATTTTTTAGGACTAGACCTTTGTCATTCCCGGATGAAATGGGAATTCTCTTTGGTGGAACTCAGGCTAGGGGAGAAGAGACTTGGACACCGTCTTCTGGTTCCTTTCCAGAAGAATTGATTACACAGATGTCCTCTCCGCCACCTCATATGGACAATACCTAGATTCATGTGCAGGAAGAGACTTTTGAGGATATCTCGACAGAGGAGCTAATGACAAGTGCTCGGAGGAAACGTCATTGTCCTTCACGGAGTAGGAGGGATGTTAGGAACAATAAATATGATGAGAATATGGAGCGCCTAGTAATTATACTTGAAGAAGATAAGAAAGAAGAAGACAGAAAAAAAGAAGAGCGGAAAGAAGAGGAAAGAAGAAGAGAGGAAATAAGAAAAGAGGAAAGAAGAAGCGAGGAAAGAAGAAGAGAGGAAAGAAGAAAAGAGGAAAGAAGAAGAGCGGAAAGAAGAAGAGCGGAAGCGAGGTCCTACTATGCAGGATTGTATTGATATTTTAAAGCAAATACCAAATATCCAAGTGACCTCAGAATTGTATTTTCTTGGCACAAGGGCATTTAAGGACATGGACAATAGAGATATTTTCATGTCGTTTGAAAGTAATGATGCCCGTCTCTACTGGCTGAATATGATAATGAAGCATGGGCCTTGATGGGTTTTATGTGAGCATTATATGATGAATGTTAAAACACATGACTCATCACTTTTGTAGCCTTTATTTATTATCTTTTTTTTTTGTTGTTGTTGTTGGGCTGAATTAATATATGAACTTATGATTTTCTTTTCTATTATGAGATGAAATGAATGTAAGAGCTTATGATTTTCTTTTTTATTATGAGACATATGAATGTAGGAACTTATGATTTTCTTTGTTATTGTGAGATGGAATGAATGTAGGAACTTAAGATTTTCTTTGTTATTTTGAGATGGAATGAATTTAGGAACTTATGATTTTCTTTTTTATTATGAGAATGAATGTAGGAGCTTATGATTTTCTTTTTTATTATGAGAATGGATGGAATGAATGTATGAACTTTTTTTTATTGTTGGATGGAATGAATGTAGGAGATGACACCAAGGAAACGAAAAGTAATAGCACTTTTTGCTTTATTACTTGTAAAGAAGCGACGGATGTACATATCGAAAGAGCCATGTAGAACTTCAATTTTATCAGGCTATGTTTTCGTTCAGGGCATTTTGGAAGGCAATCGAAGAGTATGTTTGGAGCTACTGCGTATGGAGAAACATGTTTTCTTGCGATTGTGTGTGGTTTTACGAGAGAAAAGGCTACTTGACGATAGCCGTTTTGTTTCAGTAGAGGAGCAAGTGGCTATATTTCTAATGACAATTGGGCAAAATTATAGGAATAGAATTTTGCAAGATAGATTTCAACACTCAGGTGAAACTATCCATCGCCACTTTCATGCAGTTTTAGTAGTAATGATTCACCTCTCAATGGATATTATAAAGCCACCTTCATACGACCAAATACCAAATGAGATATTGCATAATCATCGATTTTATCCATATTTTAAAGTATAATCCTACCCTTAATTATATTTGCAATTATTTTTCAATAGAGTGACTTTTGTTTTTAAATCTGATGTTGATTTCTTTTTTTTGAAGGATTGTGTTGGGGCAATAGATGACACACTCATAAATGTTGTAATCCCCGTTGAGAACCAAGTACCTTATAGAGGAAGAAAAGGAGAATGCCAACAAAATATTCTAGCGGCGTGCTCATTTGATATGCTGTTTACTTTCGTTATTGCTAGTTGGGAAGCCACTGCACATGATTCACGTATTTTATTGGATACTATATATAAGCCAAATCTGAATTTTCCACATGCCCTTCCAAGTATTTAATGATTAGTCAATTATAAATCATATTACATTTTTTATCATAATATATATTTTTTTGTTCAGGTAAATATTATATTATTGACGCTGGGTTTACGAATATGCGTGGTTTTCTTGCTCCATACCGTAATGTTCGGTATTGGCTATCAGATTTTCAGGCCGGTGGTCATCCTCGTAATGAGAAGGAACATTTCAATTATGTCCATTCATCTTTAAGGAATGTAATAGAGCGTTCTTTTGGAGTATTGAAAGCTCGTTTCCCAATTTTAAAAAGGATGCATCCCTACTCATTTTGTGTACAAAGGAGTATAGTAGTCGCTGCAATGGCTGTGCACAACTTTATCAGAAAAGAGGCTATTGCAGATGCACTCTTTATAGAGTACGAGAATGAAGACATATCTTTAGAGGCAGTTGATAATGATGATAGTGGCACCTCTGACACCGATGTAGTGGTGGATATTGCAGAACAGATGGAGATGTCAGAAGTTAGAAATGTAATAGCAAATGCCCTCTTTCATTCATGATGACATCTTCTTTGGGTGGTTTTACAATAGTTGTGGATGGGCTTGTATTTTTTTGGTAAATATATATCCTCGTCAACTCCATATGCCTCCTTTTGTCTCTCTTGAAATGATTCTCTTAATGTTGATGATGATGGGGTGGTTTTGCAATAGCTGTGGATGGGCTTGCATTTTTTTGGTAAATATATAACCTCTTCAACTCCATATAACTCCTCTTGTCTCTCTTATCTTTTTTGTTTCCCTTCTTCCTTTCCACCATCTTCTTGTAGATGGGCTTGCATTTTTTTTTTTTTAACATTTTGAACATTTTGAAGTTCCTCCCATTGTGTTCATAAGAATTGAAAAGTTGGGTTCTTGAGTCTTTGTGTGAACAAGTTTTGGGAATTAAAGTAAGAGATGGCGATGCAAGAAACAAGAAGAGGCTGCTGGGTGGACTAAGAAAGAACAAAGGTATTCTTATACCTCTATTCATGTTCTTATCATATATAGTTTATTTATTTTTATATTTTTTTATGACAGGGACTGCTGTTCTTCTTATTATATTAGATTAACATATCGTAAAGCTGACATTGATTGACCATGTCCTGATTTTGGTGTCCTGTATTTGCAGGTTGTTTCAGCATTTGAGTATGAACTGATGGTGCCAAATGTCTCAACTCAGATATGAATTCACTCTATCATTGTATGTCTTTTGAGTATGTGAATATTAATCAGATTGTAAATAAACTTCTCATCTTGCAAGCAATATGGTTTTGTAGTTTGCTACTCAGAAGTCTTAACATCTATTTTTTCACGGTAGCTTGTCAGTTTGTGGCCTTAAATCTAGAGCTTTGATGCTGAGATCATTCCCTTTGTGTAAACCTCAATAAACCATGTCTGAATATTTTTATCCCAATTGGCACTCGTCTAAGCTATATCCACAATTGGATTGATTGCACCCAATATTCAAACCACACTTTATCTCAAGGCTAAAAATTCACCAACTTTAAGCTCTAAAATCAAGGGTTCAGATGTTATATGGACATTCCTTTTGGACCCACCTACCTGATTTGACATCCATCCAGCCTACATTTACAATTGCATTAATATGCAAAAGAACACAAAATCTAATCAAACCTGGCGTGACTGGTTCTTATAATATGTTACATGAGATGGAAATTATCAGCTTTGAGGCCTTAAAATCCCAGGGTCAAAATGATTGGATGGCCCTTTTATACAGTAGATCATATATAAACTTTTCTCTTCCACCCCACCCCAAAATAAAATTAGCACTACATATTTGACATTCATGTAACATACATTCTCAGTTAAATTGACCAGTCAAAACTAGGGGTGGCAAACAGGTGGGCAGATCTATAGAGGTCAAGTTGAAAAGATGTATTTTGATTTGAGGCTCAACCCAACCCAACCCAATGCACATATATGCATGTTACAGCCAGAGAAACCAACGAGACCATATAAAAACTCAAAACAGGGCTTCCATGTTGGATGGGGTAGGCAGGTCAATTTGTGTCTAACATATATAACTGCGGGTCAGGATTTCCTAATCCACAAAGACCAAATGATGAGGCATTTTGGGTTAGATAGATCGGGTTTGAGGGCCAGTTCAGGTTTTGCCACCCCTAGTCAACACAATATTTCTCTCCATATAAAAAAGATATTCAGCAGGCCAACTCCATTGACGTGCCTTTAACCATATATAAGTTCATCCCCAGCCCGTTTGTCTATCGGGTAAAAAAAATAGGCCTGTGGCCCAGTTCACAGGCCTAAGAGACTTTGAACTGGACGAGGGCTGGCAATAGGGGATGGAAGCAGGCTTCGAAGTCTTTCCAATGGTAAAACCTCAAGCATACCTATAATTGAGCAATATGGAATAGAAGTGTGGCCTGGCAATAGATGGTAAAGACATTGGTATTGCAGATTCTTTTGGACTCGGATTGGGGCCCCAGCCTTGATCAACAAAACCTGGTGGATCTCATGGTGGAATTCCACCCCACAAACTTTCTTTTCTTCAACCGGCTCCCACTGGGACACATAGAAAAAAAACAAAGAAAATGAAACGAAGAGTCTTTATTCACACCGAGAAAGAAAAGCATGCTCACGTAGGAAAGAAATCTATTAGGGACTCTCAACTATGAGACAACCATTGTCACAAGGGGCACATCTAATGGGCCCAAGCAAGTGGTAACTTGAAGAGGATTATGACACTCCATTTTAACAATCTGGTGGATCAAGACATAGCTTTGTTCATTTTATATTTTTCTTCCATTGGACGGACAAGATCATTCCAGTCATGGGGCCCACCATTTGGACAAGACACACAATTTATTCCAGTCAATAATACATTGTCAAATTGAATTTCTTTCCTAAATTGACTTTTTTGGAAAAGACAAGAAATGCCCCTGTAATAAGCTCTTCTTTTTATGTTTACCAAACAAGTTTTATCAAATAGATCTATTTGAATTAAATATACTGGATGTGTTACCAAACGGTCTATTTGAAAAGGAGTCTATTTGAAATAGATCTATTTGAGCCAGATCAATTACAAACAGATCAGATTTGCCAAACATACCCTAAATCTTTTGTATGAAGTCTTAAAAAAGCCTCTATGGTTAGAAGACATCTAAGAATTCTTATTTGTGGGTAGTGGAACTCTTCAAAAGCTGTCCACTTGGGATATGGAGATTTTTGAAAATTCTATGAGTGAAAAAAAGGACTAAATTTTTGGACAGGAGACTTCAAAATCTTAGGGGGAAATCTAATAAATATGCCATAAGAAATCCCAGCAATAATTCTAGTTAGGAATTCTTGCAAACATGCAGCCCCAAGGAAAACCGATTATTTATCATAAATGAAGGCATTACAAATCAATACTAGGGCCGCTCATGGGCCGGGCCCAGCCTGCCGGGGATAGGCTTGGATATATAATTTGAGGCTGTTTAAGATTTGGGTTATACCGAGATTAATTGATAGAAAGCCCAAAGCTTGGGCTGGTGCAGCTCGAATAAGGAATGCTTATAATTCAGTGAGTAATTTGTCCAAACAAATGTTGGAAAACCAGAACAAATGAAAAAAAATGCGCGATTCAGCGTGGCCCGATTGGCTACATAAGCGGGGCTCGGACCTAATACAAGATTATGTTTCAATGGTTGAGATGAGCCTGGATATGCCTAAGCCAGGCCCAACTTAGCCATGAAATCAAGAGCATCCATAATCCAAACCCTCGCCAATTGAACCCAACAAATTAGACCATTAACAACACTAATCAAGAGTAACCAAAACCCGACTCCCGAAATCGAACCCGACCCACTAATAGAAGTGGGTGGGGCAGGTCACCTGTTTAACCCGATCCGTTGCCAATCCTAGTGACCCATTGAAAAAACACTTGATAGGCCATCAGTTCAGTTTGACGGTCTTGACTGAACCTGGACCAATAGCATCTAGATTCGTTTCGGATCCCACTGCACAGCCAAACCCCAAAAGAAATTAGGGTTTTTGGTGAATATATAAACGACACATCTGAACACTTTCTTCTCTTCTTACGGAGCAGCTAGGGTTTTGGGAAGAAGAAGACGACGACGGCGGGGATTCCCCAAATCTACCAAATCCCTCCTCCGAAATCCTGAAAAATGGTTCGATTCCTCTCATTCCAGATCTCATTTTTGCTTTGAAATCCTCAGAAATGCTGTCGTTTCAATGCGTTTGATCGTTCTTTCTCTGCATTTTTTTTTTTGTTGTTCTATTTATATCTCTTTGGATCTCTTTGGTTCTTTGGTTTTGTTTCCTCCCTTGTAGATATCGTGGAGTGTTATTTCATTGCATGAAGTGAGATCATATCTAGGGTTTCGATTTTCCTGTTTGGATTTTCTGATCATGTTTTTGTGCGGTTTTGGAATTTGGGTTTTAAAAAAAAAGTATTCATTTTTATGGAAATCAAAGTAGCTTCAAATCTTTGGCAGCCATAATCTCTGCATTCATGTGTTGCCATCTGTGCTTCTGCTTGGACTGGATAAAGATGCAGTTTTTTTTTTTTGGTGGTGCATATGTTGAAGTGTGAAAAGAGTTTTATGAGGTTTAAGAGTTGGATTGGATCCTAGATGTAGGTAGTTTTTAATCTTGTTGTTTATGGAGATCCCCCTTCATGGTTGATTAGTCTTGGAGTATGTAAGAAATGCACGTTTTACCATGTTTGTGGCTGCACTTGATATTGCTTTCTAAGGATGACTCACCAGTTGTATGAATATAAGTGTTATTGAAATCAGCTTAGAAGATCAGAAATAATCATTATGAAATAAATTGGGAAAAAAATTATAATACATCGACCAAAATCTGGAAGCTGTTTTTATTAGTAAGATGTTGTGCATGGTATGGGTTTGCGGTTTTTGACTTGGACTTAGAGCTTGAGAAAGCTTTGGGCATGAGGTGTTTTTCTTATTCTATGATTTGCATGCTTCTGTAGCCGTTTTTACTTGATGTATCTGTTTATGTGTTGTCTTTTAATTATGTTCGGATTACTATTTGTGCTGTCCGATTAAAGAATTCTGTGAACAAGTGGGCGAAATAAATGCTAATGCTTTTTTGTTCATCTTTTGGTAGTATGCAGTGTGTTATTATGTCATGCATCATGTATTCTGTCTTTGTGGTACCCCCACCATTAACAAAATAAATAAAAAGAGAGAGAGAGGAGAAGAACCTGTGGCAGCCATTTTCAGCTAGACACGATAATCATTGTTTCTAGACATACTTGAGTTTGTTTGCTTGGTGGTTGAGCACCATGTTAGTATAATTCATGATTGAAAGCAAAAAATAGTATTCTCAAAACAGCTTACAAGAATGTGAAGAGGGCGGTGTTGTTGGGGCAGTAAAATCCATACTTCGCATTCAGTATTTTTCTGTTTCCTTCATACTTCACATTCAGTATTTTTCTGATTCCTCCATACTTCGCATTCAGTATTTTTTGGATTCCTCCATACTTCGCATTCAGTGTTTTTGGGACGACTCCATACTTCGCATTCAGTGTTTTTCTGATTCCTCGTTGCCTAGTTTTTTTACCTAATTTCTTTGAATGAGCTTGATCAACCAGACAACCACTAACCTTTGATGGTTAGTGTTTTCTTTGTTGTCGAAATAAAGCTACATTTTGCAATAGCTAAATAAATCTGATTTGTTGTCCACCTCTTATTCATGTGGATCCTAGTTAACAAAACCCAATGAATCAAACTTATGTAGTAGCGAGTCTTTGGTTCAGCTGTTCATAACTGTTCAAGTTCTTTTTTAATCTTGATGTTGGTGGATGATCACAAGAAGGTGATAGGGGTGTTCATTTCTTCTGCATGGATAGCAGCCACATGACTAAGAAGTAAGAACCGGATGTGCTTGGAGTAGTTTTCTTGATAACATGGGTGTACTTTATTAGGGCTGTGAATAGACTGTATTTGACATGATTTCTGACTAGACCCTATCTGAGAACTATCACATGTGGGACTACCATTTCAAGTCCAGATCTTGATTTTTAGATGCATTTGTTAGGATAGTGTTCTGGATCCATGACCCATCAATCTCATTAACTATCATGACAAACTCATGACCCTTGTACCTATTAGGTTTGATATAGCTGGACGTGGTCCATTTGCATTCTTTGATTCTAACAGGATCATGAAACTGTGACAATGAAATGATATCCAGAGGACTAGGATCTTCTGACTGTTTTGAGATGAAGCCTGCACAAGCAGTGAACTACTGATTCATTGCATGCCAACTTACCCCTGTAATACCAGGTTTCGGCTTTAGTTTGAGTGGGCATGCTCCAACCCAGTTAATAAATGGATTGGGTTTGGGTTGGGCTGATAATTTTTACTTCTGGTCTTCACCGGGCCACTGGCAAGCCTGTTGGATCACATTGATATTTGAGCATCATAAATTCATTGGAATTGGATTAGGTTATGGTAAATTGCTCCAAATATCCTTTTAGGATCTCGAACATGGAAATTTGAATGTGTGATTTTGGCTGATCAATGATGGATGGAAAACTATAGTAGTTTGCAAGAGCATGTCTTTTGGGAGAAGACTAATTTGATTTATTTCTTTGTATTTCTGTCCTTATTTTGGTTGATTAATCTCTCTCTCTCTCTCTCTATAATATAATGTGCTTTCAGGCAAGAGGTTTGAAGAAACATTTGAAGAGGCTCAATGCCCCAAAGCATTGGATGCTTGACAAACTTGGTGGTGCATTTGTGAGTTTTTGACTCTCTTATGGTTTTTTATGTCAGGCATTTATGTCTGCATGTTTCATTTGTAATACTTCCAAGTTCTTTTGCAGGCTCCCAAACCGTCTTCTGGTCCTCACAAAGCCAGGGAATGTTTGCCTTTGATTCTAATTCTGCGCAACAAGTTGAAGTATGCACTCACCTATCGTGAGGTTATCTCAATTTTGATGCAAAGGCATGTGTTGGTTGATGGAAAGGTTAGGACTGACAAGACATACCCTGCTGGGTTCATGGGTATGTGCTGCTACTTTTGTCTGTATTTGTTATGTTCTTTTTAGTCTTTATCAAGCTAAATCCTTTGCAGCTATATGAAATGTGAACATAAAAAAATGAGACTGCCGTTAACCATTTATCTACTTGGTAGACCCTAACAGTATCTTTTTGCGGTGTTTCAAATGCAGATGTTGTCTCTATTCCCAAAACAAATGAGAATTTTCGTCTGCTGTATGACACCAAGGGCCGCTTCCGGCTCCATACTATCAGGGATGATGAGGCAAAGGTCTGTCCTTTTATTTGGTTTTGGCACAATACAAATAAAATGCAGCATTCAATTTTGCAGTCTTGAACTTGTCTGCATTCTTGCATGTTTTCTTTCATATTATGGGATGGCCATGCTTTTGCCCTTTTAATTGGGGAACTTTAGTGTTCTGCGCCACACTATAGCAATTTTATTGTTTGCTGTGTTACTCAATTCTGTAATTGAGGACACATGCTGCAGGTATTTAAACTGTGGCTCTTAGGATCTCCTGCATGGATGAATGCCCAAGATATCATAGAGTGTAATATTCTAATTCTTGAATCAATTAACTGTGAGAATCCCTGAGGGGTATTTAGGCAACGTTTGACACTGAATGAGAGCCATGTGTAAAAATAGGCAGTCCTATTCCTGACGTTCAGTGAGATTGTTGTTCGCCCTATCATGGTAGTTTTGTGATATCATTTCAAGTGTCAGGGCACATACCTTTCTGCAAAAAGTAATGCATGTACCTAAAAGCATGGCATGGATCCAGTATTTAGGCAACGTTTGACACTGAATGAGAGCCATGTGTAAAAATAGGCAGTCCTATTCCTGACGTTCAGTGAGATTGTTGTTCGCCCTATCATGGTAGTTTTGTGATATCATTTCAAGTGTCAGGGCACATACCTTTCTGCAAAAAGTAATGCATGTACCTAAAAGCTTGGCATGGATCCAGTAATTATCATGTGCCCTTTTATGTCTTGAGATACCCCTCCACTTCTATAGGAGCATCACACAATATATCAATATGGCTAACCCCTTGAGAATCTTGTTTACTTTGCAGTACAAGCTTTGCAAGGTCCGCTCTATCCAGTTTGGACAAAAAGGTATTCCTTACCTCAACACCTATGATGGCCGCACTATCCGTTATCCTGACCCCCTTATCAAGGCCAACGACACCATCAAGCTCGATCTGGAGACCTGTAAGATTGTTGACTTCATCAAGTTTGATGTTGGTAATGTTGTCATGGTGACTGGTGGAAGGAACAGGGGACGGGTTGGTGTGATCAAGAATAGGGAAAAGCATAAGGGCAGCTTTGAGACTATCCACGTTCAGGATTCCACTGGCCATGAGTTTGCAACCCGTCTAGGGAATGTCTACACCATTGGCAAGGGGACGAAACCATGGGTGTCACTGCCTAAAGGAAAGGGTATCAAGCTCTCAATCATCGAGGAGGCTCGAAAGCGCCTTGCAGCAGCATCTGCTGCCACCACCTAAAGAACAGCTCTGCAGATTTATGTCTGAACTTAAGTAGTAGGTACTCTTCATTATGCTGCAATTGCCCCTGCTGTTCTGTATCTGGTTTAGGATCAATTTTCCTTATATAACTTGAATACCTAGTTATTTGGATTTACATGATAATATGCGTTTTCTCCATTGCGGATTGTTTCATTAATGCAATTTTGGCTGTTTCAATGTTTGTGATCAAGCAACCATTTTCTCCATTGTGGGCCCTTCTCTCTGACTCTTCTGTTAGGTTTCTATTTGGTAACTTGTTTGTTCTACTGCATGCCGTCCTTGTTGTCGGCCCTGATGTGGCTCAACATGCATGTGAGGGATCTGTGTTGATTGAGCCTGCAATGGAATGCTACAATGTTTCCCACCTGTGATTCACTCGGGAGGATTTGATTCAGCCATTAAATAATACTCGGGCTGTTTTTTTTTTTATTTGAAGCCCTGCTTGCCTTTGCTTGGTGGGAACAAACGGTTGAAGGTTATCCCCCTACTTATCTTACCATTTATGGTTGAAGATGGCTTGGTCAATGTGATAGTTTTGTTCGATTGGGAATTACAGGTAATTAAATTTAGTGTTTAGTGGTATATCAAGTGTGCGGGTCAACATGGATCCAAAGACTTTGCATTGATGGGATTATGTTGAAGAATCAGGCTGTTGCAGTTTAGTTTCGGACTATTTGATTTTCAGATATGCATTTAGGTTTTTGTTATTCATTCATTCATGTCTCATCCGGTTTCCCAACCCAAGTAGCCAATATTACTGATAATTTGAATTTACTGTGATAATCTTGTCATAATTTTTGTGTAGATGTTCTAAATCCTAATGTTCTCACTGTGGAATTCATTCTATCATAAAATTTGATCATATCAAAGCATTATTCTGCATCGTCCTTGTGTTGGACACCCGTAGTTGAAATTTTGGCTTGGGAACAATGTTCCCACCCCAACCAAAATTTTGGCCTGGGTTGAGGTTGGGGTTGGGGCTGTTACGTGATTATTGTCTTTTCATTAGTTGGGGCTGTTACGTGATTATTGTCTTTTGATTAGTTGGGGCTGTTATGTGATTATTGTCTTTTGATTAGAGTTGGGCCAATTTGTTGCCATAAATATATGAAACCAGCAGATATTGGTAATTTTGCTAGGTCAACCATCTGAAATTTCAGGAGATTGTCTTGGCTAAATTGATATACCAAAATGATGTTATGCGGATTAGGATTTCTTGCAGCTTATGATTACCTCTAGAAAACCTGGACAGTTTAGATGTCGAAGCAAGTTCCTAGACATTGCAAACAGTGGTTTTTCATGGATGTTGAAAATCCTTTTTTTGACCACCTTAATTATTAGAATTCAGGTCCCAATGGTTTTTAACTTGAAGTCATTGGGCCCGTTTCTTTGCAAATTCATGCCTATTCCAATTTGTAGATACTCAAAATTTGAAATTCTGTTGATACTATCCTATCAGAATATTTGTATGAGAATTTCATCCAACTTGAATGCAAAATATACAAGAGAAAAGGGATGTCTGTGCTTTCTCTCCCTCCCGATCTCTGAGAATGATTGGATTTGTAAATGCCCGAAATGACTAGATTTGTAAGAGGGAAATTCTCAAAAACCTCTCATTTTTGTTTCCCTATGTTTTAATTCTGTTGATACTATCCTATCAGAATATTTGTATGAGAATTTCATCCAACTTGAATGCAAAATATACAAGAGAAAAGGGATGTCTCTGCTTTCTCTCCCTCCCGATCTCTGAGAATGATTGGATTTGTAAATGCCCGAAATGACTAGATTTGGTAAGAGGGAAATTCTCAAAAACCTCTCATTTTTGTTTCCCTATGTTTTAATTTTTCATTTAGAAAACTCCCATTTTTGTTCCCTTATGTATTTTTTTTATAAGGCGTAGAGCCCATCAATGAGTCAATCCAATCATTTCGCACGTACTATTTACATGAATTGGTATAAAGTCCAAATTTGACGCATCTTATTTTTACTCACTCCTAGATTGAAGTCTTAAGAAAATGATGGCTATGAAACAATTAAACTTTGGGGCTATGGATTGGCCAAGGATAATATAGTGGAGTTGAAAAGTTTCACATAAGTAAATTTTATTTATATTATTTCATCGAGCAGCATTCCATGCTTGTTATACACCATAGTGCACTCAATTGGGTGGGGTGTTTTTTTTATAAAAAAAAAATCTCTTTGGGAGTTTTCTAGCGTTCTTCATATAGTGGGCTCTACTGTTGCGCAGTGGGTAACCTGTATGGGCATTTTTCATCTCTGTCCCTTTCTTTCTTCCAAGACGTGAGCCTTTTCTGGCAATTTGAATTTGAATTTGAATTTAATATTTGCTCACTAATTTTATGCCTTTAAATATTCATTCTTGTAAAGAAAACACCTTTCATACAGGCAATTTGGAGGCATCACTGGTCGGTCCTACTAAATCCATACGTATTAAAATAATGGCCCCATCATTTTTTCTGGGTTTTCAATGAATTTCAATTAAATGAGTTGGCCCACCGTTTGATTGAACACTGTAAAAGAATTTTTGATTTTGCCTATCTGATATGGGAACAACTCATATAAGAGTGAGATTTAATTAGGGATCATAAAAGATGGATCCATTTATTATGATTGGTTTGGATTATTCATAAGCGGCATCATTGAGAAAAAAAATCATTCAGTGGGGGGCCCTTAAAGTTCAAAGAAGAAACCAAGAAAAAAACATAGATTTGCACAAAAGAAATATAAATAGGGTGTGGCTTTCACCGTGTAGAATTTCATTTAAGAGGATATGGCATGATGACAATTAAAAGATTTCAAAATCTGGATTGATTTCATTGAATGTTTTAAAAGAGCAGAAACACCCATTTTGAAGGCTGCATTTTGTACACCCATCCAAATGGACCCCACCCTTGTGGGGCCCAAGGGTGTTGGTCCACTTAGACGGAACCTCAGGCAGGCCCCACTCTTGTGCACCAGGTGCACAGGATAATGTCTCTGTGTGGGGGGTTTGCGTATAATGATTTGGAAGTTGCTTGCCTATTTGAAAATTTTCAATTCCATTAGATAATCTTAACCCCTTAATCCATAACCATAGCCCTAAAAGTTTTACAACTTTTAAGGTAAGGCATTAAACTCGCATGCCATATAGATCATGGGTTTAGAAAAAAATTGGTTTGACTTCAAAGTATCTGGGATGGTCCAACATGAATCTTCAATCCCTCCCTTGTCCCATGATTTGTACGGCCCAAGCGATCCCCAGCAGACGGAATATAGCCCATATATATGAGTGGGAAATCCTACAAACTGCCCATTCGAATAGGAGCATCTTTGCCCTTTCCGTCTGGACCAGTTAACTAATGCCATGCCATATTACACAAAGCAAAATAAAATGAAATGAGCAATGAAGCAAGTCGTGTAATCAAGTTTAAGTCCACATATAAATTTTTAGCACTTTGAATTTTATAAGAGGGACCCACTCATGGATCTTTTAACATCATGAAAGCAATGTTATAAATCCACTAGCGGCCCCCTTATAAAATCTGAATAGTTCATAAATTTCAGCCTTCAAGCCAATTATCATCAGGCCAAGTCTCATTTTATATTTAGGCCCACCACGGTACCACCTGATGTTATGAAGGGTCCCCTTTTATGGATTCTCAAGGCCTTAAGATGGAAAGTCCCAATACAACTCATTAATTTTTCTAAAAGGAGAGAAAAGAAATTTGAGATAATCCCTCGTTAGCCTTTTTAGAGAGAGAAAAACGTAGAAACTCTGTGACAATCCCTCATTAGCCTTTCCAGAAAGAGAAAACACATGAGCCATTTAAGTAATGCATTAGCCACCTTTGCTTCCTCATTTTCACGATAGCTATACTTGTTATCCATTGCTTTTCCCTTTTTTTTCAATCCAAGTCCATGGCATGAATGCTTCTTCTTTCCTTCGCTAAATCAATAAGAGATTATAATAGGATAAATTAGCAAACAGTCCCCGAAATGAATCCTAGTATATAGAAGTTTCAGTCAAGGCCTGTAGTCTACGCAGCTGGATATATTTCAGCCAAAGATCCCTAAATACGCCACGTCACACGTTTCATAACTGATTTTCCCCTGTAACTCTACCCCAATACGCCACGCAAGAGTATCTGAGCATGTCACGCAAATTAAGCCTATAATATAAGGGCCTTAACATGATATTTCATGACTGATTTGCCCCTCTAATGGATTTTATTTTCTAGTTTTAGCTAAAGTTTCGAAATTCAAATGGGAGGGAATAAATCAAATTTCGAAATTCAAATGGGAGGGAACGATGATGCTTTGTCTTCTGCTAGACGCTCATGGAGATTTTTCCATGGATGTCTCCTTGATGAATGTCTAGTTAATGATTTTATCTAAAGTTTTTTTTTACTAGAAGGACCGAGCCACATGCGTATTACAATTATTTAGGTAATTTTCCAAAAGAGGGGGAGAAACTGCATTTGACATGTTTTGACCCCCTCGAGGGAATTTTACGCATCATCTTGTGAGACCATTACCATCCTATCTATCCTCTGGCTTTTTTCTTCCTCATCATTTGTTTCCCTTGATTTCATAGATTCATGGTTTAATAATGCCAAATATAATAAGAAAACTAACTACATTTAGTGGAAATGTAGGTATGCCGACTACGCAAATGTTAATTGGGATGAGCTTGGATTTGGTCTTATGCCAGCTGATTAGATGTATATTATGAAATGATCCCAAGATGAGAAGATCTCACGGGGGTAACTCAATTGTATAACAAATGGGAGGGAGTTTTTTTCTTGTTGGGGTCTTAAGGATTTAGTTTTCAGTGTGATTGGATTTGAAGGAAGGGTGGAGACTGTTGGTTTTTTTTCTTTTTTTTTTTTTTTTTTTTTTTTTTTAAGAGACTATGGATTGGATCCATCCATTTCTGAATTTATCTGAATTTCGAGTGAATTTATTTGAGTTTGGTATGAATTTATCCGGGTTTGGTATAACCTTATCTGAGTTTTTCACAAGTTTATTTGAGTTTGGAGCAAATTTATTTGAGTTTTGGAATAAATTTATCTGATTTCTAAAATAATTTAATTGGATACGAGGCACAGATGCTTTCATTCAAGGCCGTTCATCTGGTGTGTTCCACTATGAATAAGGCATTTTGGGGGACATTGGCTTTGATTAGGCAATGTTAACCACCTGATTGATGGTCAATGAATGGATGATAGATCTTTATATTTGGTACTGTCAATTTTTGGTGGGATGCTTTTCACCAATTTGACAGTCATGAAGGTCTGGTTAATTGGATTTGTTGATTGATGCCCATCCATGGTAGGCTCTGCCCGATGAACGGTCTCCTTCCTTGATTCTCTTTCCTCCTCCTTGCGCCTGATGTTCAAAATCCCTAATTTCTCTCTTTCATTTCTTTTTTGGCAACTTACTGTGATTTCAGACTAATTGTTTTTGAATAAAGAGATAAGAGATTCTAAGGGCATTATTGTCCTTTCAAATATATGAAACGGTGGAAGGGACTTTTGCTTCTACGAAATTAATTCATTGACCATTTGCCATAAAAACCAATATTAATGACCTCCAGCCAAATGCCCTTTTACAATATGGCACATCATTAGTTACTTGGACAGGTCAAAGGGGACAAAGGCACCCTTTTCAGAAGGGCAGTTTGGAGAGGGTAATTTTCTCTCGTAGATATTTCCGTGTGTGTACATGCGACGTTGTCATGTTTGGCACCTTGAGATTCAAGGGGTCCTAATTTATTGATAGGCTCCACTTCTTTAACATCCATGCAAACATTCCATAGGATAGAATCTCACTATATTTATGTATAAATATGAGGAATTATACAAAATGCCCCATTGGAAATGGGGCATTTCACTCCTCTTTCACTTTATAGATGCATTATAGTAGAAAATAATCTATTAGATTTTATACTAGTAAAAGTTAGATCTAGATCCCACCTCTTAAAAATAAACTGTCTAATGCAAATGCTCACACTTCTATTCGCCATTGCCAAATTTTATCACCATCAGATTTATCATCCACCTGGCTCTCATGAGCTTGAAAAATCATAACTGTTTTTAATGTTTATTTACAGTTTGCAAAAGTATTTAAGGCTTTTGTGAGAAAGATTTTATCCACAAGTATTTCTATAGTCAGCCACACCAAAGAAATTTTACTTGGTTAGCATAATATAAAAACTAGCAAAGTATGCCCGCGCCAAGCCTAGGTCCAAAACTAAAAACACGTCCAATTTTTTGCTATTTTATAACATATTAATTAATGAGAAAATAAATATAAAACAAACAAATGTGAAAATAAATATAAAACAAACAAATATGCCATTTATCACGATTCGAAGCATGACCCAGCCCAACATTTATCCAAAGTAAATATTACTTTTTATATAAATGAGTATGAAACTTCAAGTTTTATGTAAATTAACATTTACAAAATTGCATGTAGCCCTGTCTTTAGGAATTAGAATATGAGACCCACTTTACAAAAGTTTATTGTATGTGGAGCCCATTTGTATAAATCACTATCAAGGATCAACTTTTTAAAATCACAAACATCAAGGATTTTCTAACCATAATAGATATATTAAAGTTCTAAATCCACCTAAAGAAGACTGATTTTAACTTGGTTGGATAGAGTAATTGAGCAAGATGGATTTTTTCATCTGGACGTTTTAATCACCTATTCATAATAGATATATATTAAAATTTGAATTCACATAAAGAAGCTTAACAAAAGTAGACTCTGAATTAATTGATAGAACTTATCTCATGAAATTGATTTGAGATCTAATTTCTCAAATTGATTTGAGATTAGAGTCCAATTTTACAATCAATTAGCAAATTGGACTCCAATTTCGAAATCGATGCCTACGTCTACAATATATTATAATGGTACTCTAGGTCCCACCAAGACATATCTAACCATTTATACGGCACACTTACATTAGCTCTCACCCATTATTTACTTACCTCAAATGCCGGCCCTCATCGCTACTTTCCAATACACTTCATATATTTAGGTGTTCTATATCAATTGGGGGCCACTAAGTGAGATCCATGATGGTTGCAGTATGCATAATTTGAATATCGCCTCTAACAATAATTCTTTTACTTTTAAAAAATAGTAGGCTCCACTAGTTTAATATTGTTGCATTGCATTATATGGAAAATGTATTTGTGTCCATAAAGTGGGAGCCATAAAGTAGTCAGCTTGGATCTATGTTGCAGTTGCAATAGATTGTAGTTGAAATAGAAGCACATACAATCACCTTCATGGCAGCCTGTTTTCTTGTAAGGGGCATGCGATAGTGGACTGATAACATTTTATATTTATTTATTCATTATTATTATTAAAAATTATTATTTTAGGTTTCTAATAATTTTTGAAGAAAGTTTCTAAATTTGGAAATGCTTTAATATTTTTCAAGACAAGATCTCTCAAGACTTAGTCATGATTGTTAAAATAAGAACATAACAAGGCTCATTTTAATTAATTTAAATAAGAACGCTCACTATAATTAATTAAAATGAGAAATAGATACAAATTCTACTCCAATAATATGGTGACTATAATGATTCAAATGAGAAAGAGATACAAATTTTACTCTAATAAGATGGTGACTACATGGAATCCATACTGCTCAAAATAATTGCTTCCTCCTTTTAGCAGTACAATTTATATCTCACTCTAGTCAAATGCCCCTACTGAAATGATCAAATGTAAACCAATCAACCCATGGTTATTTAATAAACATCCATTGACTAGGCATTTGTGATCATTTGATGGGCCATGATACTTGTGGTTGAGATGCAGTACTTAAGTTAGTTCTCCAAGTCCTGAAAAGATAAACTTGAAGGTACAATGCTATGTTATTGCAAAGTTAAAGAGTCTAGATCCTTTGAATGTCTCTCTTACAATTCTCATGAGAGGTGAAGAATGCAATAGTGTGGGCCATCAATTAAATATCTAATTGCTCAAAATAAATGTCATGAATGAGCTTTGCCTAAATTTCACTCCAATAGAAATTGTTCTCACAATAAGAGTGAGCATATGATTAAACATGACATATGCTCAAATTTTACGGCGAACCAATCTGACTTGGTGTAAGATTTGGGGTTAATCCATTCAAAGCAAAGACATCTATTTTTATCGGTTCACACTTTTAATAGATGAGACCTAGTGTATAGTTCCATAACCCTCACTGTAGTGGGTGAACACTCCAGACACCATTAATCACATGCAAGTCAACAATGAAAAAAAAAAAAAAAGCCTGTTGACTGGACCTAGCGGAATGGGGCCCTAAACTGTGGGAGATCAAAAACTAAAATCTCACTGACCTCAGCATGAATACTTGTAACGTCCTCACTCAATGTGGCCCACCCTTCAAATCAACTATGCATTGTTACCTAACCACAAATACAATTTAGCCATCCAACTGTGGCCTAGGCAAATGACCCTTTAAGATTAACGGATATAGTGATAGAACTAAACATGTATACATGGCGTTTCGTGATAGGTGGAAGAGGGTTTTTAGGGCTACAGGCATCAGGCTCAGAAATGAAATTCGCATTTGCATTGTTGTTACGATGGTACTCATAGGGCGGTTATAACCAAGATCCCCTAGGCGTGATCGCAATCCCTATTGGTGGATGGGGTTTGGGCCATTTGGCACACAAGCTAGGACTAAATTAGTGGCTTGGAAAAATAGATCCGGCTCAATCAAATTAAATCCAAGCCAGGACTAAATTAGCTTGTGTGACTGTCTCAATGAGCCTATTATGTGTAGAGCCTGATTTCACTAGGGTCAAACTGTTAACTCAGGTACATTGTCGCGAACCATGTAAGGGTATTTTTATAATATTACCCTATGCCATTATGTAACCCTAGCATAGCCGCAAGAGATCTGGTACCTTGTATTCTCATCTTCTGCCTTTGAGCATAGTGGAATCGATGTGATCCGTGGATGTACCTCATGATCGAGAGAACCACGTAAATATGTGTGTCTTCTTTGATTGCATCTTTTGTTTTTTATTTCCTAACAATTGGTATCAAAGCATTAGGTTCAAGTGGGAGCCATGGCAGACAAAAGGAAAGTTAAAAATCGAGAGGTTTGACAGAATGAACTTTGGTTTTTGGAAGGTGCAGATAGAGGATTATCTCTATAAGAAGGATTTCTATCTCCCTTTGGAAGGAAGAACAAAGAAGCCTGAGAAGATGAATGATGATGAATGGGCGGTTCTCGACAAGAAGGCGTTGGGAATGATTCGGCAGTCACTGACAAGATCTGTTGCGTTCAACATTCAAAAGAAGAATACGATGGTGGGTTTAATGGAAGCCCTAGCGAAGCTGTACGAAAAACCTTTCACATCAAACAAGGTATCTTTGATGAGGAAGTTGTTCAACTTGAAGATGGCCGAGGATGGAAATGTGAATGAACATTTAAACCAGTTCAACGCATTAACGGGATAGTAGGAGTCGGTAGGCATCAATTTTGATGATGAAGTTAGAGTACTCCTGGTTTTATCCAGTTTGTTAGGCAGTTGGGAAGGTCTGGTGACAGCGGTGAGCAACTCTTCAGGGACAGAAACCGAAGTATGAAAATGTTGTCAGTACCATCTTGAGTGAGGAATCTCAGAGAAAGAGTTTAGGGGTAGTCTATACATCCGCCTTGAACGTTGAAGATAGAGGGAGAAACAGGAACAAAGGCAACGGAGGCCGAGGTCAATCACAGGCAAGGAAAGGCAGATCAAAAACTCTATAAGGGAAGGGTGATGGTTGCTGGAAATGCAGCAAGAAAGTGCACATGAAAAGGGACTGTAGAGCTCCGGTGAAGTAGACGGAGATCAATCAAGGAAGTAAGGATTTGGTCAGTGTATCTGAAGAAAGTATTGCCGATGCCTTAGTTCTTTCTCTAGCTACACACAATGAGTCTTGGGTAATAGATTTGGGTGCTTCTTTTCTTGCAACTTGGCACAAAGAAACTCTCCACAACTATGAGCAAGGTGATCTCGGGAAAGTCTATCTAGGCAATGATGAACCTTGCAACATTGTTGGGAATGGGGATGTTCAAATAAATATGAAAAATGAAATAGTGTTGAAGTTAAAAGATGTCAGACATGTGCCGAATTTGAAAAAGAATTTGATCTATGTTGGGCAGTTATCAGAATCTGAT
This sequence comes from Cinnamomum chago, assembly GCA_038049695.1. Lineage (NCBI taxonomy): Eukaryota > Viridiplantae > Streptophyta > Magnoliopsida > Laurales > Lauraceae > Cinnamomum > Cinnamomum chago. The sequence goes on from CP142459.1 coordinate 17,850,932, forward strand.
TATGTGAAAACTTTCACCAGTGATTCGTGGAAGATGACTAAAGTGGCTATGGTAATAGCTCGTGGGAAGAAGGAAGGCACTTTATATGTGACTTCTGGCTAGAATGGTGCTATATCAGTTGCATCTTCTGAAGTGGATACGATTACATGGCATTGCTGACTTGGACATATGAGTGCAAAGGGAATGAAAGTCCAATTGTCTAAGGGAAAGTTGCCAGGTCTGGAATCCATTGACTTGGATTTGTGCGAGGACTGTATACTTGGGAAGCAGAGGAAGGCCAGTCTTCTGAAGATTGGAAGGACTCCAAAATTAGAACAATTGGAATTGGTCCACACAGATGTGTGGGGACCAGTTGAGGTAACCTCTCTTGACGGTTCTCAATATTTCGTAACCTTTATTGACGATGCTATTAGAAAACTGTGGGTGTATTTTCTGAAGCATAAATTAGATGTATTTGATGTGTTCAAAAAGTAGAAGGTCTTAGTTGAGATTGAGACAGGCTCAAAATTGAAGTGTCTTAGGTCTGATAATGGAGGAGAGTACTACAACAAGGAGTTTGAACAATATTGCTCCACACATGGGATTAGACGAGAGAAGACTAGTCCAAGTACACCACAGCAGAATGGAATTGCTGGGCGTATGAACGAAAGTATTCTGAAGCGAGCTAGAAGCATGGGGACTCACGCAGGATTGCCCATGCAATTTTGGGAAGATGCGGTGATTACTGCTATTTACTTGATTAACAGAGGTCCTTCAGTTTCTTTAGGTAGTGGACTACCAGAGGAGGCTTGGACAGGAAAGGAGGTAAAACTTGCTCACTTAAGAATATTTGATTGTACCTTTTATGTTCATATTAATTCGGTAGATAGGACCAAACTTAATCCTAAATCTTTAAAATGCACATTCATTGGATATGGTGTTGATGATTTTGGTTACCGTTTTAGGATGCTAAAAATTGGAAAATCATTAAGAGCAAGGATGTAATTTTCAATGAATCTATCATGTATAACGACATGATGAAACAACAAATAGGGAAGGGTGAAGAAACTGAATATGTAGAACTTGAGGGAATTCCTGATAAAGTTGCACCTACTCCTCAAGATGAGAATTCAGAGGCATATGAGAATGCATAACCAAAACCTCAAACTCCACTTTTGAGGAGATCATCAAGTGTACCAAAAACCCCAGTACGTTTTTCACCTTCTTTGCATTATTTGTTGTTGACTGACAATGGTGAACCAGAGTGTTATGAGGAAGCTGTTAACCGTCCTAAAACAGGGTTGCAAATATAAGTTATTCCCCGCTACTATCTCTACTTGAAAACGCAAAGATGTTAATCGAGTATCGTATCCACTGGGACAAAAAGGCTAAGTTGTGTTGTTTCCTAAATTCCTAAACTAATCCTAATAGAAAACAAAGTTTTGATTCTTAAACTAATCCTATTATAAAACGAAGTGTTGGTTTGATTGGTTGTAATTCTCAAATTAACAAATTAAAAAACAAGGTTTTGATCTAATAAGAGAAAAGTCTTAGGGTATGAATCTACCTTAGCCTCGCGCAATGGCGAATATAGATTCAGGGTCTCACTATCAATGCTTTTAAGACTCGTTCTGATTACAAACCTTCACAGAGTCAACAAATAAGGGGTGCGGGTTTAGATCTGGACATAACCTATCTCTAAGGCATAGATTATCCTAGCTTTAACTCTACACACATTCAAACACCATATTATATGACTTGGTGTTCCAAACTACAAGAATAAAATACCAAAAAGAGATCTTGCATTAATAAACAGGATCCAACAATGAATAATATCAATGTCATATAATCAAAGCATTTAAAATAAAACCCTAGAACCTATACATCACCATAAACACAAAACTAGGGCTTCATCACAACCCCAAGATGGAGATTTAGTTACTCATGGAAGACGATTGGCGAAGAATCCTTGACGAAATCTCCATTGACGCTCTTCCAAAGCTCTAAAAACAGCATCCAGAACTTCTCCCCTGATGTTTTTTTCGATCTCAAACGAGATTAGGGTTTTATTTATAGGCTTTAGACCTAAAAATTGCATCAAAACGCGGAGAGGCGGACTCTTAAGACGCCAAGAAAAAATTATTTCTTGGACTCCTCTGTGACTGGGCGTCCGGACCCCCGGAGCTAGTAAGCTCCGATTAATTGGATTTTTGGCATTTTTTCCAATTTCTTCTTGTTTTGCACCAATTTCTTCCCAATGCTCCTAGGGACCTATAAACATAAAAATAACATAATTAAACTAATTAAACTCATCAGAGTGTATATCAAAGTCTAAACTGAGGGGCCTAAATGGTACATTTTTTGCTCTCATCACACCCCCAACTTACACTTTGCTAGACCTCAGTAAAGCTAAAACAAAAAGAAAGACTAACTAAGGTCACTTTCGTAGGGAGCACAGCTGCACTTAGCACGTGCAGCAAGCCTTTAAACCTCTAAATTCCCCCTAGAGGACGAGTTATAGTCTCGTGAGGGTTTGCAGTGAATCTACCCACAAAATTCCTAAAATATAAAAGAAAAACAGGGAGTATTTTCCATCAAGGTATCTACGAACACCGGATATTCCTGATTATGGGGTTTTCAATACACATCTCAAATGCGATTCACAAATCCTATCTTTTGGTCAGAAATCATCAAAATCATGTTGGAAAAATTGATCGTGCACGGTGGAAATTGTGTGTATATATATAGACACAGTAGAGCATAAAACGATCCACTAAAATTTCCTTGAAAACACATCTTTTTCTTTCAAAATTTTGGGCCACCTAACCTCAGTAAAAGTTAACATGATTCCTCTCAAGGCATTTGTGGTGGCTTTCACACTATTGTTTTTCAAAGGACGTGACAACACTATTTTGATCCTTTTTTTTATTATGATTTTTTATCTTTTTTTTACTAAAGAAATGACTGTGCAATGCCCAGGTCCCTTAAGCTTTCTAATTAACCCATGTAACGAGTATTCAGCCAATGACTCCCAAAACAAATGTCTTTAGGGCACTAGGTATGGCAATACCCTTATGGGCATACTTGCTCGGGCTAAAAAGGCTACGAACCCAAACTAGTCACAAAACCTTTTTTTTTTTTTTTAATACGGTCCCCAACAATAGGCAACACTTTCCATATGCCCGAATTAATTCACCGATTTGTGGATAAATCCACTTAGTTGAACCAGGACACTGTATGACCGAGTGTCGGCTTTCCATCATAATTGTTCTGAAGTTTTCACTAGTATGGAAATCATAGATTCACATTTTGAATTTTCTATATAATACGTGTTAAGTGAGAGAAAGATAATTCAACAATTTCTCAAAAACTCTTTCCTAAAACAAGATAGTGAACCATTTTTCTTTTTTTACAAAAAAATTCCAAAAATCAGGGTATCTTCGTTTCATAAAAATCCGGTAATAAATACGATCACCAAGTTCCAAAGCCATCGACCACTAAGGTCCAAAAGAAATCCAACCACCAAGGTCCAAAATAAATCCGACCACCAAGGTCCAGAACCAGTAAATTGGTACCACAAAATCGACCTTTCCCAACAAGGTCCGACATCAACAATCCTCACAAAATCGGCCATACATGCTCGTGGCCTAGGAGTGTCCAAAAAGTTCTTCCAAACAAACAAAATCGCCGTATCTTAATTTTCCAATCAAATAGCAAATATATGTCTCATAAAAATATGATATTTAGCATGTCCTCAATATTAGAAATGGGCAAATTCCATAATCAACCCCTTTTCAAATTATATGGATTTAATCTGCCCAGTCTGAATCAAAATTGGTGTACGAGATGAGAGAGGTCAATTACATAACTCGCCTTTTACAGCTTTCAGGGAAATATTCAATTACCAAATTAATCACAAAATATACGTACATAAATCATGAAATCCCAAATAACAATGGTACATAACATGTATGATAATCCATCATATGTTTCGAATCATAATTACTGAAATTATGAAATAAAGAAAACAACTCCAACAATAAATATAGCAACAACAATTGAACAACCCTTATTTGTAATTTTCATAAAGTTTGAAATCCCGAAAATGGTCTCAAATTAATCGAAACAGGCCCAACTATGAAAAACAATTAATAACAGGCCCTTGTTTGTAGAATCATGGAACTTATCATAACCAGTTGTGATTACTATAATTATTAGGGGCTTAATTTAAATATCTAGAATAGTTATAGAAATCAAGAAGTGAAGGTCCCATTAAGGCCTCTCGACAAAACAACCCAAAACTACAAGCTTCCGCCTCCCTTCTTTCCAACCAACTGGATGGTGGGCTAGATCGGACCCACTCCACATAGGTCCATCACTCTTGAGGTCACCCATGGGTCCCCTTCCGGATCCATGAACCTGATTGATCATCAGGTGGGCTATGGGGTCCCACAACTCTGTTGACCAAAATTTGTTTTTGACGACCTGCACCTTGAAAAATCCACTTTCTGCACAGAATAATTACTTGATTTTGATTCTTTCTACAAGAAACCATCACACAAGGATCATCTAATCTTTAGAAAGCCAAACATCCCATCTATCAATAGAATTTGGTTATTACAGTCATTAAACCATACTGGGTTGGTCGACAGTGACTCAAAAACATATAATTCATCATGAAAACATGAAATTGGTTACTATAATGGTTCCAGCAATATAAGGAAAACAATACGTTACACTTTAATCAATTCACCTAACATAAGAAAATAGTACATTATGTATACAAAAATCTACTCACCATAAAAAAGAGAAATAAAACATTATACACAAGAGTAAAGTTAGAAATTCAAAACCATACAATTAGATCAGAGTTTCTACTCACCTGTTATGGCTGACTAGAACTGGTTCTTCCTCTTAATTTCTTCAAGGCTAATACTAAACTAGGCTTTCGGTTGATGGAAAAGAAAGTGGAAAAGAGAGAGAATGGTTTGAGAGAGGCTTGGGTCGATCAATATATATAGAAGCTAAAGTTAAATCCTCCCAAAGTCCTTTTTCTAATTTCGTTATTTCCTTCTCAATGCCAATCATATTCCTAACATTACTTGTCACGTCCCCCAAAATACGAATTGGGGAAAAACGTGAAAAATAATTTAAATTCAAATTTCCTGTGTTTAATACAACACAAGCTTCCAAAAAGTGGACCCACAAAAAAACTTTCAACCTGTGGTGAGTCAAAATATATTTCATTAAATGCAACGGAAGCATATTCAATGATCATAAATAAGATCCAACACAAAAATCAAATAAACATTAAATATTAAAGTTGCAGAAAGAATAAAACAATTACTAAAGAAATGTTTATCATTAAAGAAAGTTCATCTAAAGAATTGCTAAGATGACGTTCACTCTCATGCAGGCTCAGACGGCTTCGAAACCGTCTCCGGCATCCCACTCGGGTTCATCAGTTGGCTCAAATGTTTAAAACGCTTGATCCTCCTCCGTCTCCTGGGTACAATAGGGCACGGTACCTATGCACCAAATATTACAAAGTAAACAGCAAGTACATAATCATAATTTGAAATTTAATACAACAACGAGAAGAATATAGACGAGGGTGATCATATAGAAGTAATGACAGTAATAATGCCAAGAAAGGATGTATAGCCTAATCCAAATAAAACAAAAGGAGCAATATGATTCACACGAAGACAAGTGTCCCCGTTTTGGGTGGTCAGCCCTAAATAAATCGGGAGAGCCCGTCCATAACGTTGGTGGTCATAAACCGATCGAATTAAAAACAAATCAGGATAACCTGTTCACATTCAAAGCGGATTATAAGTGATCCGGTCACATCGGTGATCAACCGTCCATATATCGATCTGCAATCGTCCATAAATGACCCACATAAATATAAACATATAAGCATAATAGACCTGAATAATAAAGCTCCGACACAAGAGTCCTAAGTCAAAGTAAAGTGCTGGCCATTCCACATCCCATATCATAATCAAATCATCATTACAAAAGTTGCCGAGCCACTTTATAGTCCATAATACACAATAGGGTATGCATATAAAGGAATACATATCCTAAACCAACATATATATGCATGCGAAGGTTAAGACATAGATACGAATCGATCCTAAGGTCAAACATAGGGTCTCGTACTCAACAATCACACGAATCTCTAATAAATATAAGATCAACGCATCCTTTTTTCATCAATGGTGCATAGACCCAATTAAGGGTTTTCCAATAGTGATGGGTTGAACTTGAATCCATTAGGATTTCCCCGATGTCATATAAAGTACTAAACCCTATGTTAGTAATATACCGTGTGCCCAGGCGGTATTTACTTGGTCCAAGTACAAAAATATAATTATAACACATTACAACCCAAAGATATCATTTAATATTAATTTTCAAATAAAATAAATAATCTTGGTCTATTATTTTAGAAAACTCAAGGACCCACCTAAGATATTTTCCAAATCAATTCTTTATAAAATAGGCTAAGGGGTATAATTTGAATTCATTAAAACTAATAGTGTTCTTTTTAAATTCAATAACTAATGGCCAAAGTCTTAAAAGTCAAAAATCATGTCCTGTAACAACAGTTGTACAGGACTCATCCATTCTTCCTTTTTTTTTATTTTATATTCTAATGGCAAGTTAAAAGTCAATGCCATATGTGAACAAGAGTCCTCCCTTCTCCCACACGTCACCTCCTATCATTTTATTCACCCCACCATACACGTCATCACCTAGGGATGGCAATTTTGCCCCGCCCCGCCCCGCCCCGGCTTGCCCGCCCCGCCCCGCACAGGTTTTCCCCGCCCCGATCCTTAGGTGGGGCGGGGATGGGGAATAAAACCATGCCCCGAAGGCGGGGCGGGGCGGGGATGGGTTTGCCCTTTTCCCCGCCCCGCCCCGCCCCGTTGCCCCGCCCTGTGCCCCACCCCGTTACCCCGCCCCGTTGCCCCGCCCCGTGCCCCGCCCCGTTACCCCGCCCCGTTGCCCCACCCCATTGATTAATAATCCTCTTAAATATATATTTTAGATTTTTTTTATAATAAATAAACATATTTATATGTAAATGTATAGATTGATTTTATGTTGTTATTAAGGGTTAAGTAGATTGATTGAAGACTTTTTTTAAAGTTAAACATATAATTAATTGAACCCTATACATTATAAAAGCATATAATATGATCACATTCCTTCTAATTCAAATTTAATGAAATTAAAGTTGTTAAAAAATCTATCTAAGCTTATTTGACTTTAATCATATATAATGTTAAATTGTGACATGATAAATCATATTAAATAAAACGAATATAATAGAATGATAGATCATGCTTTAAGCTTATTATAATATAGATGATTAGAGATAGCAAGGTAAATTATAATCGGTATGATTCTAATCATACTAATAACAATATAAATTATACTAATTTGATATAATATTACAAAATATATCATGCTATACGCTTATAATAACTTATATGATTAGAAATGGCAAGGTAAATTATAGTTAGTAACTTAATATGATTCTAATTATACTAACAACACTATAAATTATACTAATTTTAATTATATGTAATCAACCTTAGTATGATTAGAATCATTGTACTAATGATTTAACATTGCAAGTTAAGTGTCACATAAATAAGTAATTATTTACCTAAGCTAATATGATCCACATGCTTGGAAAGTTAAAGCGGTTGAGGTTGTTTGACACTACAATAACCATATCCACATATTGATAGGTCATTTCTCTTATCTTTGTTTTGAGGGTTTTTTTTTTTTTTTTTTTTTGAGTGATTTGCAACTTGCAAATAAATTGCAAACCCACGATTACCTCTTTATTAGTGAGTAGAGTTCAACACCAGAAATGAAGTGAAACCATGTATTGATGGAGATCATGATATTTTAGAGAGAGATTGTCTTTTTTATAAAGAATGTCTCAAAGCATATATGATATTTTCAAGTGTATAAATATGTATGTGTGTATATATATGTATATGTGTGTAACAATCTTGAATATATGAATATATTTTAAATAAGGTAAAGCATTACAAGAAATGAAGTTTGGTTTAGTGGTAAGACAAATTTCTAGTTACCTTCCCACCCAAGTTCGAATCCCATCTCTTGCATATTTAAAAATTTTATAGTGGCGGGGCGGGGCGGGGCGGGGAACCCGTGGGTGTGGCGGGGCGGGGACGGGGCACAAAATTGTGCCCCGAAGGCGGGGCGGGGCGGGGTCGGGGCGGGGTAAAAAAGGGGCGGGGCGGGGACGGGGCACCCCAATTCCGTCCCCGCCCCGCCCCGTTGCCATCCCTATCATCACCTTCTACCTCTCTGTCTTTTTTTTTTTCATCACAGAACCTATTATGCAAGGGAGTCCAGCAGCGTCTCAGCTTCTGTGCACTTGGGATAGTGGGCCACTGATCAAAAGGCCCACGATCAGACCCCATCAACATAGTCGCCCAAGACCCCTCTACAAGATGTAGGGACCTGATCAAGATTTAATGGTCTAGGTGGGTCCCACAGTCCCAAAAACGAAATAACTCAAACCCTCTTCAGTGCCTTCAACCCTCCTCTTCAGTTGCTGGATGGTGGACCAAACCGGGCCCACCTCACACGGGTCTGCCATCCCTACGGTCGCCCGTGGGTCCACTATCGGATCTACGGTCTTGATCAATCATCAGTAGGGTCCACATGGCCCCACACAACCAATACACATTACCAAGACCTTATGGTTTCCATCCTGGAACCTGTGACTGTTCCTCTTTGGGTTCGACAGTAATGCTAAAATAAATAAGAAAATAAATGCGATAATTTCCATCCTCCGATCTCATCACAAGAATAATTAACATCATCAAAAGGGCATCAAAGGGTTTCTATATGCACAAAACTGGAATCAACGAGAAACACATGAATTAAATTCACAGATTATGTTTAGGTACTTGCCTTTTACCGGGGTTGAAAAAAATGCACAGATCCTGACCAAAACCCAAATCGAGATTCCCACAGCGCTCAATCACAATCCTAACACCAATCTGATATAAGAGATGGGATAAGAATGTTCAGATGAACAGATCCATTGCATACCTACCTAAAACCTAACATTGGAAAGATAAAGGGGATAACCCAAGAATTCATATTTACTCCTAATGATTTGAGGAGAGGGTTACTTGAGATAAGAAAGTTGAGCCAAGAATGCTGGTATCCTCTGATCTTGATTCTGATGGTTGGATCCTAAAGCTGGAATGACTTGAGTTGAAAGAGGAAGAAGACGAAGATGTTACGGGAGGAGTTGCAGAGAGATAAGTGGGGAGGGATAAATCGTGTGATTATTAAAATTAGGGATTAGGTTAAGAAGATACCCTTTGGGCTTAAGTCATTGGGTTAAAACCACGGGCCAGGTCATCTACCCACTGATTCAACTCACTAAACCACGCATCTAATCTAACGTGTGCCCCCACATAATCCTAACCACTTAAATAACTAAAATACATTAAATTAATATAATACTAATATTTTAATAATAAATATAATTAATGGTGGGGCCGGATCTTACATTACTAGGAGTCTATGGTATAACCAACACAAGTCCTAGTCTAATTCCTCCATCAAACTATGGGTCCCAATAATGCTAAGAAAAATTCAAGAAAATTAAATATTAAATATCAGAAAATAATATGGCACTTCTACTGGGCCCGAGTATTACAGGTAGTCTGTTATCTTCAATGATTGCCATAAACGCTTTGAAATCCCATTCTTCTTCGCAGTCACTTTGGTGACTTGTTGTGGTCACCACATTCCCTCACGGGTCTTCTTATTTGGTAATTTGCAGTCACACGCAAAAGTGACCCTTCTTGCCACAATTATAACACTCGGAGTTTTAGTGAGAACTTTTCGATTGCCGATCTCTATCGGTGCTTAGAGATACCCCTGGTTGGATACTCTCACTGGTCCGCCGAATACTTTGGCGGTCTCTTTCTTTGATTTCGCGGCTGCTTTCCCCTTCTAGGTGAAAAATACCTCTCTCATTTTTTCAAAGTTACAATGGTCATCTGTTTGTCCAGAGCCTCCTGGTTTGCTAATAGGCTCTCTAACTTTACAATAGATGGCTGTGTGGCCCAACCTCTAATAGCTGTTATGAACGCATTAAACTCCGGTCTTCGACCATTAGTAATAATGTTACACATTCGGCTTACGTGATCCACGAGTTTGGATCAAGCTGAGAGATCTTGTGGCAGAGGGTTTTCATTTTCGTGAAATACTGGCTGATTGTCATCAGCCCTTGGGCGATGAACCTCAACTCATTCTCTAAGAATTGAAGACGAGCATCATTCGTCCTAGAGAACAATGTTACTAGTGTATTCCAAGCTGCTTTTGGATTGTCGGCCTCTCTAATGTGTTGTAACATCTCCTTTTGCACCGTCATCTTTATTGTGAAAATGGTCTTTCCAGCCTTGATGCGCCACTTACGTAGTGCCTTAATAATTTTGGGTGTAAGTGTGGTAGTTTTAAATATGCCATCAACAATCTCACGTAAATCTTGGCCTTGTAGGTATGACTCCATGCATGTGCACCATAGATCGTAATTGCAGTTGTTGAGTTTCTCGAGTCCTCCTGTAGCATTTGCATGATCCACCATTATGTTTTAATCTCGATCACCAAGAAACTTGGTCCCTGACAAATCAACTTCATAACGTCATCTCACCCTAGCTGCTGTTTCCAATGAACAGACGATCCCCGACCTTGCCTCGCTTTGATACCACTTGTAGAAAAGCCACAAAGGTAGACTGAGGACTTAATACAACACAACTTACTACATGTTATACAAAATAGACCCTTGAATTTTATTAATACAATGTATACAATGGCACATGGCATATACGTTGGACTACATTGATAGGTTGGTGAAGCTTGATCTAGACATTAATTTATTTATAGGGGTTTATCTGTAATTTCATCGATTTAATCTGGACTACCTATTATAAGGTCGGATTTGACGATTGTGGGTGTCTAGAAATTTAGGGTTTCATGTATTTATATTAGGTGGTGAGAGCATGTACTCTGAGCGAGATTGAGAGATTGTCTGAGAGATTCAAAGAAACTAACTAAGACAGTGAGGGATTGTACTCTTATGTATCACAATAAGAGGGTTGTTCTTGTAGGTGATCTCCATGAATAATGAACCGGCTTGAGTCTTTTGTGGACGTAGTCAAGTTTGCCGAACGACATAATTCTGTCATTGATTGATTTGTATGTTTGATTAATTGCTTTCGTAGATTGTGCGTGTGTTCGATCCCTAACCGTTGGTATCCAAGCCAAAGCCAAGGGTTTCCTACGGCTTGGTGTTGAACGCGATCAGATCTTGAAGGAGATCAATTTTAATCTCGCAGGCAGCCACACATATTGAATTCGAGTGGGTCAGTCGCTGCTGCATAGAGGGCACTGATTGGTTTGGGTTGTTGCTGGAGCCGAAGAAGACAGCCAAAGGAGGGTTGTGTCCTGATTTCAATTTCAAATCAGAAATTGCAAAATAGAGGGTACTGTTTAAGACGTCCTGATTTCAATTCCATAACTTGGAGACGATGGAAGGTTTCATCTTGTCACTACCTGCTTAAGATTAGTTTTCATCTAGAATCAAAGATTTAGATTCAATAGAACTTTTAGTATTTTATCATTGTAAAAGGGAGCTAGTCAATTGAAAAATAGGAAAATTTAGAATAAGATTTCTTGGGATTGCCTGCAGAAAGGTTAAAATCAAACTTTTGGAAGTGATCTGCTCAAGACAACTTAGGCATGTTTCAACCTTGATTAAGGTTGTTCTTCATTGATTCATTGCAACAAAAGAATCAACAATGATCATAATGTCGTCGTTCATTTTTTCCATCGTTCAATGTTAGCTCAGAATCACAATGTAATATTATTCTGAAACATTGGTTATTCAAAATATTTCTGAAAACCGAAAAATGACATGACGGGGACACAATAAAATTATGTTAAATCATAATAAAATCACAAAATATATAAAAACTAAAATTAATTAATTTTTATTTTTACTCTTTACTATTTTATTATTTAAGACTAATTGATTTTCTGACATATTCCCAAAAATATTTTCTTTTGAACGGTAACAAAACTGCAAATACTCGGACAGTTGCTCAAATCAAAATTTGGAGGACTAAATTTGTGACAGTGGTTACCTGCTTGTCCAGCAAATAACCTCAAGGTTGATAGTTTTAGTCAGCTTACAAGTTACATCTATTATCTTACCTCTTTAAACACCCTAACAAACCAAGAAAAAGGACACCTGCAAATCAGCTGGCATATTTTCTTACATCACCCCAAATAAAAGCAATGGCAGAACAGGTTTGAATACCATGCAATTTCTTTTAAAAAAAAAAAAATAATAATAATAATAAAAAAAAAAAAACCACTTCATGTTATTGGGATGGCAGCAAAACCAGTTAGGTCGGCTTTTATCTGCACTTATGTTGTTGGGGTGGCAGCAAAACCAGGTAGGTGGGCTTTCCGCTGCACTACTTGAACAACATAGCGAGGATTATCATTTCTAATAACACGCCCTTGGTATGTTCAATTGTTAAAAAGAGAACTCAGACCCATTCACCATACATGCCTCTTCCAAACCTCTTTAGATAGTTACATACAATTAGCCCCTAGTTCTAAAATAGTTTGGTTAAACTAAAGAGGAAAAACAATCCTATTGGCCGTCAGAACTTGTGAGGCATGCATTTCAAACATCAAGTGCATTTTTTTGGTTTTAATCTGCCCACTTTTACAATGACCCAATTCCTGACCCGACCCACCAAACAACCCATATGAAACCCAGTAATTTAGATCAGGTCTGGGTTTACATTTCTGACCCAGTCAACAAGTTAAGTATGTTTCGACTCCCATTCCTGAGATTCTACCTGCCAACCTAACCCAAACATCACTGATCTCATTGACTCACCAAACCCAAACGGGCTGCTATTTTATGGTTGAGGATACCCCTTTTAACCATGTTAGGTTCGGGTTGACATTTTCAACCCAATCAATGAAAGGCTCAGGTTCAATTGAGCCTATGCCACCCTCTGTTAATAAAAAAATAAAAAAAAAACCAAGTTCAATTAACCTGGTCTAGACACAACTCAGGGTTCACACGTTTGTGTAACATAACTAACCAACCTGTAAATGAAAGTTGTTCATTCACTCTTATCAGTCGTATAACTACAATTAGAAGTAAAACTTACAGGCATATTGAATGCCGCATCGCTTCTCAGTTCCAATGGCACAATTTTCACCATAAAAAAATATCATGATTGGACTCGAGGAGAAACCTTCCAAATAAAAGAATTTCAGACAAATACATGGCATCTAATAATCTTTCAAGCCTCCAAAAAATCATCCTCAAAACACGGAAAAAGACCAAGACCGCAAACACCTAATACAATTCTGCTGCTGATGATCTCATACTGCAATTCGATGACCGTCATATTCTACAGTTCCAAAAATTGGCAGGAAATGGCATGAGAAATACTCATACACCACATCGCTTCATACAAACCACATTCCAATATTCCACAGACCTTTCTCGCCTCAGACAACGGAATGCCAGGAAGCTCCGATCAACTGTTGTTGAGTTGGAGAAAACAGAGAAAAGTAACCGGTTGCTAGCGTATTGGATGGTACTGGGCTGATACTCTTTTTGGAGGAAGCTTACGAAGGATGTAAAGGACCAGTGCAGAAGGAAGGATCTCCGCGAGCTAATTGTATGAATCAATTTGAGAGATAAGAAGAAAGTGTTTCATCAGATGATCAAATTAGTCTGGAAAGCTGGGAGTAAATACAAAGCATCAAGAGTTCAGTATTTTTACCAAGTAATATATGAGGTTGAGAACTGGATGGTTCATGACCTCAAGAGATGCATCAGCATCAAATGCAGATACACCAACCTGCAGTTAATGAACTTGTTTAAAACATCATTTTGTAGTGGAAAGCCTAAACGTGACTGTCAACCAGATTAAGAGCAACTTCTGGCTACAGCTAGTGCGCGCGCGTGCGTGTGACAAAATAAAAGTGAAATATAGGAAAGGACTCGCACGAGAAAATCCTCACACGCACACACAAGCAAGCGTGTACACATATAACACGTAAAATTTGCTGCTCTCAATTTGGTAGTTATGATCATCAAATTGCAGTGATATTGTTCAGCCCACTTCTAGTCTACAATGAGACCTTCCAATTCCTCACCCCCCACAAAAAATACCATGCATCTAGGTGCGCCCACATCAGGGGTTCACATAATTACTTTTTGTGGCTGATTCTTATCCAACTTGCACAAGCACATATAGGCTGGTGCTATTTTTATGTGGGGCTCAGCTAGATGAGTGGCAATACACGAGATGATGGAATGTAAAGGGTACAAGTAAAAAAAAAACATGGCAGCTGTGAAGCTTCACCCCTGCTCAATCATGGCTGTGATATACAACGTTGAGAACTTATATCTTTCCAGCTGAGGTTTTCTCACCCAAGAGATATCAGTTCTCCCCCTCCCCGAAAAAAGAAAGGTTTCTGGCTATGATGTTCTGTTCTCAATTAAAAGTTATTGATAATTTTAAGGTAAAATGAAGTATTTAAACTGATTTTCTTAACATAGAAAAAACTATAATAATGAAGACGTCCAATAACAATAAAATGGTTTTATACATTTTTTTTAATGGGAAATGGTTTTATATATGAACAATAAAATATGTTATTTTGAATATTTGAAAAGAATTAGTACAAAGAAAAAATGCAGCCCATAAATGAACAAGGAAAAGAACAAATTTAAAAATGACTCCAAGTTATAAGATAAATTAACAATAATTTTGATTAAAAAATAGCAATGATCTGATTGGAAATGATATTGCTAATCAATTCCATAAATAAGTTCTACGTGGTCTTAGCCTTTGAATCATTAAATACTGTTCCCATGAAAATCTCCTCACAAGAATCTCTAGGCAGATTTTTAGTAGATATGTTTCTTGGGAACTTTTGCCTGAAGTTAATAATATTTTAAAAATACTGGAATCATTTTCATCTCTACAGAAATCTTGAAAATCTGAAGAAATGTTCTTGACATCATACTGACTGCGTTTATGCCATTCAGTATCCCCATGCTATACTACAAGGAAAAATTGTAAATGATACCAATTTTTATTGCAAAATATAAGATGATCTAAATACAACAGATAAAACAAATTATAAAAATAGAAGGCATGCAAACAGGTGAGAAATTAATTTCCAACATGTTTAGATCATTGGTTATGGCCAGATGAGGCTTTGTAGATTCTGATGCAACAAAAACCGATAATTCTTGTTCTTAACTAAGAGCCTATTGCCACAGCAGCTACATGCATATAATACCATAGGATCAAAATACTCACCACAACGCATCTTATAAGAAAGCAAGTGAAACATATGGCCGTAACAGATCCAACCTGCAGCAGGCTCGAGTGTTAGAATATTACATCAGTTTGTATGATGACTATAAATTACCCATATTATACATGCTGGCATCATTTGGTTCTATCAGAGTACATGATAGAGGACCCATTTGTGTTAGGTTAAGAAAATGAATTTTCAGGGTGATAGTAACAAAATAGTTGAATACCAAAGCTTTTATTATTATTATTATGACAATACTTGGTCAAATGACAAGATGATTATACCTATGATTATACCTTATGGTTAAAATCACTAGTTATTACTTAACAGAACAAGATAAGATGCAATAAATCAATAAAAAGGTAAAATCAAGCCAAGGTTTTACCTGCACGTCCTAAAATAAATCATCTTCAGGACAACATAGAACTATAGAAGTAACTAAATCAATAAAAAAATAAAAAAACAAAATCCCCTAAATTGGCCAATATGGTCACGGTCCTCATAGATTCTCTTGCTAGGAAACTGGTGCTCAACTCAAGATAAAGTAAAATCATTCCCTTTTGATAAGCACTTTTACTTCACTGATTGCCTTCAATTTTTTCGTTATAAAAAAAAAAAAGATTTACTTCACTGATCAAAACCCAATCTAACCACACTCGCCGACCCGCCATATACAGGCACACACGAGAAAGAAAGACAAAAAGAGCATTGAATAGTGATTTCCTCTATCTTGGCACTTGTTCAAAGTTTGAACATGAAACCTTTGCAAAATAGATAATCAAAATTTCTTCTTTTGACTATTAACAAATTCACTGTTGCAAAATTTTTGGGATAAGTTGGCAGTGAGCTGGATTATTCAGGACCAACAAGGCTTGGTCAGGGCCCGTCCTTGCATGAACAGCCACATGTGGATCAATTTTTTATGTTTGCATTAAGTTTTGTTGGTGTGCATCAATTAAACGATTAAATATTCCACCAGTGATGGTAATCTTTTGTGCTACACCCAGTCAGAGCAATGACTTTGATGACAACTGCCACACTATTACTTAAAACCTTTGATGAGAAATGATGACTTACTGGATCAATGGTTCATATTAATAAAATGGCAAATGGAAGGTGAGGGGTGACTCTTTTGTTGAGCAGGAAGGAGAGTCTAGGGAGAGTAATAGTACATGATGTGATAGAATGTTGTACTTAATGTTGTTTGGATGGAAGAAGTGGGAGTTAAAAAAGAAAAAAGAAAAAAAAGGAGGTGACTGTTTTACTTCATTGCTGTTTGGATGGAAAAGGTAAGGGGGAAGTGAACTTCAATGTGACTTAAAGTCTGCCTTTTACCCCACTATTCCCCACTTTTTTTTTTCTCTCCCCAAGTGTCTCTCATCTTTCCTTTATTCATGATTAGACCCCTACTTTCCTTTATTTCACTCCAACCCCTGCTTTCCTTTTACTCTCCCTCTCATGTAAACAAACAGGCCAATCTCCATTTTTCCATTTCTAACTTAGTTGTTATAGAGCCAATCTCTTGAGGGGAACTGCATGTAAATTTATTTACTCAAGTGCATTTTGACCAAGTTAGAGTGCCTTTGTCCTCCATTTTGACTACTGTAAATAAAGAACTAACCTCATGAAGTTTCTTCCGCCGCCCCTTTGATTCAATCGGAAAGCGTCTCAACATGAAGAACAATCTGTAAAAAGAGGATTGACATGTCTCCAATGAGATAGAGAGACTAGCATAGTACCACAGATATTCATAAAGAGATAGAAATTCTAATAACAAAATTATACCAAAAGCTTTAGTTAATATGCCATAATCCATTTCAAATTGAAAAAAAAAAAAATTAACATAAGAAGAGAGAAACGTACCTTCCACCATAGAGCAGGAAACCCAATGCTGCAAGAAATGATATAACTGAAAAAATAGCAACCATACTTTAGCAGAAGCAGCAACGCATAGACACACACATGAGAGAGAGAGAGAGAGAGAGAGAGAAACAAGCAAAAGAGAGAAAAAAAAAAGTCACACGTAATAGCCATGTCATAGAAAAAGGCTAGGCTCTATCCAACTTTTTTTTTTTTTTTTATAACAGTAAAATTTTATTTCACCGAAAAAAGGAACAAAGCACACCAAGAAACATTTTTTACATTGAGAAAATCCAAACAGTGGAGACCATCAATCATGAGCCAAAACTACGCAATTAAATACTCTTTAAAAATTGGAAGCTGCCTAACACAGCATGGCTATGGCAGGGTTACGCCACGGATATGGCAGGGACAAGGATTTTACACATAAAAAGTTAAGTGTCAAATACAGTACGACATGATACATTGCCAATTTTGAAGTATCAGAACATCATAGACCCTAAATATCACTTGCATCATACTATTATTGGTTAAACAACACCATGTCGAATGTCCTCTGCCATGGTCGAATTTAAACTCCAATCTCATGAACATTCAAGAGGTGGTCTGATTGGGCGCTAAAAGATTAATGAAAGGTAGGCTCCACTGCAAAGGATTTGCTTTACAAATAAAACAATATGGCATGGGTGGAACCAAGCAGGAAGGTAACATGGATTTGAAGACTCAAAGAAAAAGTGGCATTATCTCATAATGTAGGTTTAAAGACATGCCAATCAAGCTTAACTGAGAGAGAGTAGTCCAACCAAAAGAGAGATAATTATGACATTGCATTTAAAAAAGACAAACCTGCAATGAATACATTCCCGATTGACTCCACGACTATGTTGTCATTAATCCATAGATATATCCATATACAGACCTGAAGCCAAAAGCTGTCAACATAAGTAATCGGCCATTTACGTAACTTGCAAATTGCAGTAGTATCTGTCATATTTAATTGCTACATTTAATTTCATTCATATGATGCTGAAAGCATGAAACCATGATAGCTTTTAGTTATAATGAACTTGTTAGGTTCAGCATTCACTTGATACTCTCCAAGAAATCAAAAGATGGACACAACTAAGCAAATTGAGATGAAATAGTGAGGACCAGTAGCTTATGATACATAGATCCTTCAAATCGCTTGGAGAATCCATATTTGGTATAAACAACAGAGGCATGCATATGGGATCCATTTCTAATATGGCTCAAATGTACCCAAAATTTTTGTATAGATAATCATTAAATTAAACATGATTCAAATTTAGTTTAGAGAAAGCACCTGAATAGTTGTAAGACACAAGCAAAAAATAATTAATAATTAAAGTATATCCATACCCCCACATAGAAAAATTTGACGAGAAGCAAGTTCATCACCTTATTTCCCACCCACCCACACAGAGAGAGAGGCTCTAAGATTTAAACAATGCAGATCAAACATTCTAGAAGAGCTGAGGTGTGCCAAAGCTCCAGTATATGCAAACCATGAAAAATTAAAAAATTAAAAGGATCACTGCACACACTCAAGCAACTTAAGCAGGTGGTTAAGAGAATGTCGCTTAACTAAATTAAGTACGCTATTTTGCAGATAGCGTTGCAGACAGAAATTAGTGTCTACAATTGACAAAAGCACACCTGAATAAAATATATTCCACCGTTAACAGCTATATAGACGATCCTGAGCTTATCAGTTGGAAGACTTCTTGCCTGCCAAATTTCAAGTAATTTTTAGTTGCTTCTATCAGAGTTGCATGTAAGCAGAAAGTCAGGGAGCAAAGAGAAGATGGAATTAAAGCAAAGAAAACGTAATCAAGCCTTACACTCACCTGACGATATATCTCAGCCCAAAATAGGACAAGCAGAGTGTAAGTGGAGAAAAACAAAATCCCCGGAAGGTCCAATAAAACCAATGTAAATACCTGGTTTTGAGAAACATAAACTCTCAGTAAGCTTGGAGGTTTAAGCATTGGAAACATATGCAGTTCGTGCATACGGACGGTACCTCTGCCTGACCTTTTTTTTTATTTTAATGAATGGTGTACCTCTACCTGAAAGCTATACCCAAACTGGGCAACATGAATCTAAATTGCAGTCGATTAAAAAGGAGGATAAAATCCATTATAGTTTATCATCAATAGGTGCTTCATCTATGTACTAGCAGGTTTTGTCCAGCACTTTCTCATGGTTTATAAGTTTCAGGACTTAAATGTACAGGCTCAAGGGTGATATAGGCATTTTGTACATCTTGTTCAGAGTTTTAGACACATCCATGATAAGTAAAGCAGACACTAGAATCAGAAGAAAATTCTACAAGTACCTCATCAAGCTAAAATAAGAAGAAGCTTACCCTTGGCCTTAAAAAGAATACTTGCTTGTGAAAGCCAAACACAACAGCACGTACTGCAACATATGCATTCAGTTAGAATATTTCAAAGGAGATACAGCCAACAAAACACCAGGTGAAACATTCAAGATCACCTCCATTCACAATGAAGTTCATAAGATGGAAAACCTTCTGTGTTGTCCAACCATATTCCGGCACTCGCAATTCAATTCGAATTAGTTGAATCTGCAAAAACATATTCATGATGTTGAAGATCCAAATTTCAAACAAAAAAGCAAACTTGCCTCTCTAACCTTAGACTCGCGATAAGAAAAAAAATTAACAGCAACTCAGTAAGTCATACTTCGAATGTTTTGAAAACAATTTATAAAAACCGGACTTATTTCTAATATAGACAAGTAAAAAAGGGGTTGTGCTGCAGCCTGCTAATTAACCATCCTTGAAATAGCATGATTCCATTGACAAAATGTGTACCAATAAAAATATTTCCTTTAAATGATTATACCAATAAAAATAATACAAATAACAAAATTGACAGACCAACCTTGTAGGCCCCTATTCTAGTGGAAAATAATTTGACAAATCACAAAAATAATCTCATGAGAGGAGAGAGAGCGCAAGGGACATGTCATGATTGATGCAATTGAGATGCATCAAGAATCCAGATTATTGATCTGTGGCACCTCACCCTGGAACTGGATTAGCCATGCCAAGGGTCATGGATACTTCGATGTACATTTGAACAATCCTAAGCCACAGTGTCAGTCATACTCTGTTGACCAATTGAATGATTCTAATTATTCATTTCTACAACACTTTTTCTAACAAGAAGACGTCTATGATCTATCCCTTTTATCATTTCTTACGACAATATGCTAATGCAATTTTGGAGCTCTAGCCCACTTAGGTGAGCCACACAAATGATTATGTAACATGGGTCAGCACTCAGCACACAGGGGGGCGTACCTCTTATCCATCACACCCCATCATGGTATGTCCATAACCAAAAGATCGAAGGCCCACCCAATCAAATAAAATTTCTAATCCTAGCCACTATTACACTATTATCAGATAAACAGAATTTCATATGAACATTTGGTTTCCTTGTCAGACGTCAATTATATGGTCTCTAGGATCATTTGTTTTCCTGTTCTAAAGATTGCACTAAATCTTGAATTTCAGTTATAGAAGCCCAATCCTGTGGTCACTAAACCCAATTTCAAAGAGGAAAGTAAATAAATAACCCCCCCCCCCCCCCAATACAACTTCCATGAAGCCATCTTTCTTCGAATGGGAAGTGAGAAGAGTGAAGGTTCTGCACACATCCAATCTTAATTGTAGATATCCTAATCAGCTTCATCTAGTGCAAATCCAACTCGTTCATCTGTAAATAAAGATGAGGAATTGCATCCAGTCATCTAAGATCTCCAGTACTCAACAACAAAAGGTAAGATGCGCTGCTTTGCGCGCAAAACTGTGTGTTTGCTATGTGTAGCCCTAGTTCCAAAATATATATATCATGATTATAGATGCTTTATTTGATTGTCATGACTACAGCTACCCAAATCCCGATTTGTAATTAAACCACTGCAGCCAGCATGCAGCAGAGGGCCTCGATCATGGCATGCCCTGCCATAATTTTTCACTCACAACTAGTCCTACAGCATTTCCCCATTTCAAGAACATAAAATGCAGAAATTTCAGAAGCACAAATCAATGCAAAACCCATTGAGTTCTTAATACCAGTGCAATTCCCACACAAAGGGGGAGTGGGGATCAGAAAACCAAAATGCCCAAACATAAAAATACTGCAAAACAGCTACAGTATGTTTCTCTACCAATTCCAACTACCGAAATAGTGCCAGAAAAGAAACGAAAAAAAAAAAAAACTAATCATAACTATTCCCATCACGCCATCCTGCATTTCAAGAGCACATCGAAGTACAGGTAACCAGTATAAAATACAACTCGCCATTTGGTGAAAACCCCACGCATTAACTGAAGTGCTTGAATTTTTTTTATGTAAAGTCCAAGAAAGTAAAAAAAAAAATACCAATTCTCAAAAGCACCAACAGCTATAGCTCGTTTTGCTACCAACTGCAACTGCTCTAGATCAACATTATTAGCAGAATTACCACATAGGCTATATAGCTCTTGGGTGAAAAATAGAAAAACCCAATTCCCAAAAACACTAGGAAACCGCTACAGTTAGTTCCTCTGTTAAATCCAACTAAAGGACATCTGCAGAGAGTAATAGAAAGGAAAAGGAGCTTTAGCTACTAACTTCCTCTAACCCGATCGTCAACAATGCAATTTCTCACACATAAGCCAAACCCAACTACAGAAAATTCGTTTCTTTATCCTACCAAACCCCAATTGCAAGCAAACCAGGAAAAAAAAAAACAGCTACAGTCCAATTCTCTACCAAATCCAACTATAGAAACAACCCCAGAAGAAAAAAAGATGATTCAGCTACTGCTAAATCCTTCCAAATCCAAAAGTATCAGCGCGATTTCCACAAATCTAAAGCCCAGGGAAAAAAAACACCAGAAAACAGCTAAAGTTCCATTCTTGCACCAAACCCAACTACAGAAACACCATAAAAAAATTAAAAAAAAAAAAAAAAGCTCTATAAAAGCATATAAAACTCAAGAATCAAAACCCCCAAACACATAGATGGAGGAAGAGAGATAAGAGGGATGTAACTCACGAGAGCAACGGATGAGACGAGGGCGTAGGCAGCGCAGAGGAAGAAGAAGATGCCGCTCTGCCACTGAGTCGACTCATTGATCTCGTCCCACCAGCTGGATACGGAGCTAAGCTCAGTAGCCCAGATGTTGAGGGGCAATCTCGTCATTTCTCTCTCCGCCCCTCTCTTCTCTTCTCCTCTCTCTCTCTTCTGACTACAAGTGAAGAAAAAGAGAAAGGAGAGCTCAAAATCGATCGAAATCGAGAAAGACAAGAGAAAGAGAAAAAAAAAAAAAAGTGAGGGAAGATAGAGATAGAGAGAGAGAGAGAGTAAGAGAGAGAGAGTGTTGGATTTACCCACTCACTCTTACCAGACGGTCTGATGATCTGACCGAGGGAAAGGGGTCTCCCTACCTACCTACGCTTCCAATGTGTCCAGTGGTCTAGGGCAGAGAGAGAGAGCGAGATAGATAGATAGATTGGTAAACGAAAGAGAAGGACTGATGAGGTTTTTCTTTTGTTTATGAGAAAAAAGACAAGTGCACCGCAATGAATGACGAAAGAGGAAAGGGAAGGTTGGGAAATGATTTTAATGTTGTGTGGACAGTGGCTGCTGTGCTCTAGCGACTGTGAGCTGTTCGATGGACTGTATCTATTTTTACTTTAACTCTCATCATCTTTTTGTACGAGGCATTTGTCTGAGAGAAACGCAAATAACATATTTCCATTTCAATGTCTTTGCAGCTACTTGTTTGAATGTTTTAGATTAACACTGCCAATATCTACTTTTATTCTAATGAATGTAAGGATAGAGCTCTTATTTTTATATGTCCAATAAATGGGAGCTTTTATTTTAAAAGAATTTATCTATATTTCTCTAATAGGGGATATATGGTAGAATCATATACTTAGATGTTCTTATTTTTTAAATCTTTATTTGTTTTAGACATTTAGATAAATAGAGACGTTAAGCATTGATATACTGTTTTCAATATTTGAGAAAGAGCGAATTTCTCATTTACGAGGAAGAGGTTGGAGCATGAGTCGCACTTACGTAAATAAAGGTGAACGAAGGAAATTTTTCATGAGAGACCAATATATAAAAAATATTAGAAAGCCCATACAAAAAAAAAAAAAAAAAAAAAAAAAACCACACTTGACTTGCATTTTTTTCTCGGGTTGGAGGGTATGTGACCCCTGAAAGCGATGTATTAACTTAGGCCTTGTTTGGTATCTCTACTATAATTCCACCATAGCTATCCGAAATAGAGTCATAAAAAAAGAGAGGCTAAAGCACTTATTTTTACAAGCCTGTAAATGGAGCATTTTGTTTTAAGATAATTTGCATCTATTTCTCTAAAGTGGATAGAGAGTAGAATCGTGTGCCAAGCACTTTTATTTTCCAAACCCCTGCTCACTTTAGACATTTAAACAAATAGAGCTTGTAAATAGAGATGCCAAACATAGGCTTAGATTTTTCCAAACAAAGCCTTTTAATTATTTTTTCTTATTTATTTATTTAGTCTTTTGCTTCACGAGAGACTCAAACTCATGCGTTTTAGCATATTACATGATATCCCTATCCAGTTGAGCAATAGTTAAAGGAAAATATTTGTTTGAATTGTGTGAAGTAAAAGAAGAAACATCATATTATGTAAGGTGTGTGTGTGTGTGTGTGTGTGAGAGAGAGAGAGAGAGAGAGAGAG